>OX104120.1:18153991-19371491 GCA_944474755.1 Limnoperna fortunei
TTAAGATCCTATTTATTTGTCATTTTTACTTGCACAACAAAAAACTGATGTCCCACAAAATAAGCACTTTCATATCATTGCTAAGAAACCATCGACTACAATGAATGTGGGTATAGATTTATCACAAACTATACAATATTTTTAAGTAAAAATTTCAGTGTCACATAGCTCAAAACACGACCCAATAGGAAAAAATATGAACTGAAGCTGTCCTACACATGAAATCAATCAGAAATAAGTGTGGACTATGAGCATGCACACAAAGGATTACCCCCCCCCCCCCCCCCCCCCCCCCCAACTTCGCTGTCAAGTCCAATTATCTTCACTTAACGATATCCAAGGTCAATAAAAATCCTTCATGTACATCTACATATAATGTACTTCATTTATTTATTTAATTTCATCAAGCGGTTTAGGAGGGATGTCGACAGACGGAGAGACGGGCAGCAGACAGGCAGGGTGATTCCTATATACGTCCCCAAACAAGTTTGCGGGGTATAATAAAGCTGTGACAGTTCTCTTATAATGTGTTTCTGCTGCTGGTTGGAAATTCAACATGGCAACTTACATTGAAAAGCCTACTTTCAGAAACGGGTCTCCAGTATTTATGATCAAAATTTTTACCAGTATTTTGTATAAATTTTAGTAACTATTTCTTTGTGTAATGGAAAAGGAATATGAAAAAGATGATTTTTATGGAAAAGAAGTTGGATATGGAAATCCAGGGCTCGAAATAAGCGGTAGCCCGGCAGCCCATGACTACCTAAAACTTGGAAGGACTCCCTGGGTGTTTACTGTAAGAGCCCGTCGGGCTCCTTAAAAATTTAGCAGGGCTCACCACATTGGGCGAAGTGGGCGACAAAGTCGCCTACGTCTACGGCGCCTCGAAGTCGCTCTGTTGGCTGTTATTTCCCTAAAGTCACCCGATGGTTCACAGTAGATATTTGCATATGATCTGGTCCAAATAATTCACACAGACTTCCAATTTATCAGTAAATGTGTAATTCCAATAAAAACGGCAAACAATATGCGTATTTAACATTTTTTCAAAGGATTTACGTCTTTCAACTGGAGTACGCGCCATTTGTTTATTTACCGGATGTGACTAATTACCGGAAGTGAACAACGAAGAAAAGTAAAGTACAACGGCCCATAATGAAAAATCGTAATTTTTTTTATAAACAAACACTTTCAATTTGTTTCAAACTTCAGTTCTTTCAAAGTGTATTGTATTTTAACAATTTTCTTTGATAAATATATGAGCTGCACTTTAAAGAATAAAGATAAAGAATAATTATTAACATCATGATCAGTTCTGTAGATGGGTGTCACATGAAGCAATTTTGATCAGCACAACTTTGTCCAAGTGGAAGTGTGCTGAACAAAAGAGTTATTTCTGGGTTTAGTGTAATGTTATTCTATCTATCTTTGGAAATTTTGCTCAGATAAACATGGCATGCTCATTACAAACTGTTAGGTATAGTATGATGTATACAAGAACTTCATGAATGATCAGTGTGAGACCAAAATTGCAAAAAATTCAGACAAAAAAATATGTTTTTTCAGAATGGAAATGTACCCTCAGAATACTGCCAGAATGCATATTTTTGCACCAAAACTCTCAGAGCTTCTGAGGGCCTTGAACGTCCCCCATACCCCCGGCCGTAAGGACCACTGCGCAAGCGCAGTGGGTCAACCGGCTCTGCCGGTTGAATGGGACTCCCTGCATTTTGTAAGGACTCCTTCACTGCTTTATTAGGGAGTCCTTTTGACTCCCATAGTTACTTTTCCTATTTCTACCCCTGGAAATCGTAAGAACTTTCTAGGATTTTGTTTAGAAAAATTGATTTCACTGTCACCTTTACAACATAACTTTATTGTAATGTTATTCTTGTTAAGAATGAAACATTATTACATCTTTTTATTGAATAGAGACAACAATTAACGTTGTAATGTTGGCAAATTGTGGATTTTTAAAAATTTATCACAAGATATATTGCATGTTGCAACAGGGATTTATTACAGCTACCAACACATACTGTTTATGTAAATATTACAAATACTTACTGTCTATTTTTGGCAAAGTTTTGTCAACAGTTAATGTAGATATCACTTTATCACTTTTGTAAAACAATCTGTTGATCGCCTGAACAGAAATGTTGTGTGAAGATTCTGTCAAGGTAATATTATTAAAGTCAGTAAACAGAACGTCTTGAGCTGTAGGGAAAAACATTTTCTCTGCCTCTTGTCCATCATCATATGTCACCTACAACATAATGTTAATTGTTGAGACCGATTAGCACAGTTTAGTTAACAATTTTTTTTTTAACTCTACGAGAATCAAAAACTACTTTCAGACAAGTTTACTTTGATTGTTTGTTTGTTTGAATGATGTTAAACGTGGCGCCACTTTCAGCAATTTTTCAGCTATTTCATGGTATCAAGTTTTTATTGGAGGAGGAAGTCGTAGTACCCGGAGAGAACACCCGAGCTTTGGTAGGAAAACCGGCAATCCTTGTCAACTTAGATTGGAGTCGAGTACACCTTACCTGCAGTGAGACTCTAACTCGCAACCTCAAAGTTTACTTTGAAGCTACATTTTAAAGAATTTTTCAGTATACTGTATTAGTAACTATATTGAAGGAGGAAACAAACAATGAATTAATTTGATTCTTATATGTCAATTACAGTACCTTTACTGTACATTTAGGATTTTTGTACCTATATTAAACAGCATTTCTGCCATAAACTGGCTGTTCCACCAATTTAACACATATTATATTGCATGTGTTGCTATATATACAAGATAAATATGTCTGCATTTAAGTTTGAACTTAATTGAAATAGCCCTTTAAGACATGCCCTTTTCATGGAAAGTTGCTAATCTTTTGTTTTTTACCTAGGTTGTTATCTCAAAGTGTTTAAAGCATGTCATATTGGAATTGAACAATATAACTGTGGCTAACAAAAAAAACTGTTATCACTTATTTAAAAACAAATAAAATATTTGTATATTTGCATTTCATGAGTTGTTTACCATAAATGTTTCCACTCCAATTTGGTCTGTAAATCCTGACCACTTTAGTCTCAAGTTATTAGTTACTCCCTGGTATGTGTCCCGTGCACCATACTCGGATGCTGGAAGTGACACCAATTCCACATTAGCAGTTTGTATTGATGGCTTTTCATTTGAAATCTTTACACCATTTGATGACTTAACTGACGTCAATCCTGCATTGTTTTCACATTTAATTGTAGAATAGATGGTGTGACCTTGCAGCACACTATAAGGGAATTCTCTTTTCCCTTTGGATGTCGTCACCATTGTGTATTGCATTAAATCATTTCCTTCTGGTTTGTATCCTGTAAAAAAGTATTAAACCTAACAGGGAACATGTAACTGCATGATCTATTTTTGGTTTTATTGATTGGGATCAAATTTATTGAATTTTGCAATTGCATTCCACATCAGAATCAATGCACTGAAAAGAAATTGTGTTATCACACTTCATCACACACTTGAACTTGCATTCTAATACACCAAGCCTTTAGCAAAAGGTATCATTACATAACTAGATATCAGATGGTACCCATCTCTGTGGGCCCCGCAGACCCTAAGGTCAAGGTCAAAGGTCAACAACCATGGTATGAGACACATCGCCATAATATTATCTACCCACATTCCAAATATCAAAAGCCTACCTCAAAAGATAAAAAAGTTACAGCCCAGACACAATTAGTTTCGGACGCACGGTCGGACAGACGAACGGACAGAGAGACTATAGGGCATCCGCCACAAATTGGCGGGCCCTTATTATTTTAAAACGTGTATCGAGAGATTATAATAGTAACTCACTTTAAATAGGCCAAAGAAAACAAATCGAAAATACTGAGGAGTATTTATTACAGATCATGTCAAGGACACACAAAACCATTGTTAAAAAGAGGAGACAACAACAAACACATGGACACAACACAAAAACAAAAATGCTACCCTCTTTGATTATTTTGTTTATTTTACTGGGGTTTAACATCCTTTTCAGCTATATGATGGCATCTAGTTTTTACTTAGGCTTTCAATCCAAGTTTTGAATAGTAAGTTAACTTTCAATCCTTGCATATAATGCCTATTGCAAGATTCTTACATGGACAGTAATGTTCTATTTCAATCCATGCATTGCCAACTGCAAGATTCTTACATGGACTGGAACATTCACTTTTAATCCATATATTGCCTACTGCAAGATTCTTACATGGACTGGAACATTCACTTTCAATCCATGCATTGCCTACTGCAAGAATCCTATATGGACTGGAACATTCACTTTCAATCCATGCATTGCCTAATGCAAGATTCTTACATGGGCTGGAATGTTCACTTTCAATCAATATATCGCCTACTGCAAGATTCTTACATGGACAGGAACGTTCGATTTTAATCCATGCATTGCCTAATGCAAGATTCTTACATGGACTGGAAAATAGGCTTTCAATCCATGCATTGCCTACTGCAAGATTCTTACATGGACAGGAACGTTCACTTACAATCCATGTATGGCCTACTGCAAAATTCATAGCATAGAAGGACTGGGGCTTTAATTTTCCTTTTGCTACTTTTACTTAATATGAAAATCATTCAATCAACCAGAGGCCCTCAAGAGTCTGTATCACACACCTGATTTATATAGGCAATGAAGTGAAGGTATAGGTATATAGGTAATTTTCAATTTTTACTGGCAGAAATAACATTATCTTTGTTAAGACCATCCAATGAAGCTTGCTGTTTGGTTTCAACTGGTTCAGATAGGAAGTTATTTAAACTTTTCTATAGGTTTTTATTTAAAATTTATTCCTACAATTGTGGACATCATGGATTTTTGATCAGATAAGAAAGCATAAAATTTTCAGAGAACCATCCAATAAAGACATACAATATAGCTTGAATCATCTTTGCAGTTTCAGAAAGGTGGCATTTGAAAAATATTCCTATAGATTCCTCTGTTAAACTTACTCTGTGATGGCAATGGTGGCCATTTTAACCTTCTTATTGGCATAAAAAATTGTAGAGGGCAATCAAATAAATATTCCTATTAACTTTTGTTTATACTGTTTAACTGGTTTTAGAGAAGAGGCCTTTGAAACTTTTTTCCCATATAGGGTCCTATGTTTAACTAAGCCCTACGGTGATGGCCATTTTTAATTTCTGATTCGCTTACAAAACATAAACCTTACAGAGGACCATCTTATGAATACTAATGATAAAAGTCCTGTGGTGGCTGCCATATTGGTTTTCCAAACAGAATTAAAAACACAAACTTTGTAAAGGTCCATTCAATAAACATTCTAACCAAGTTTGTTTTCAATTGGCCCAGCATTTTCAGAGAAAAAGACTGAAATGTAAAAAGTATACAGAGGAAAAAGAAATGACAACAACAGAAGCAAAGTGATGACAATAGCTCGCATTTACCTTTGGGTCAGTAGAGGTAAAAAACCATTGACTAGTATATAGAAAACAAATCTAAAGAAGAGGACTTCATAATTCTGGCATTTAAGGGAACAATGGAAAGAAGTACTGACTCAATTGTTTCTAAAACTAATACCAGCTATGTTGATTTATATTAAATGTTAAGTCTATATTTAAGGTAAATATCAATACAAAGACATATTAACAGTTCTTTAATTGACAGGTATCAAAACCAACAGGTAACAGGGTAGCTCAGTGAGTCAGGCAATTTTATTTCCACAAACAAGTAGTGTCATATGGGCAGGAAGGATAAGAAAACAAACTTTAACCAAACTCACTTTTAAGATACATGACAAAATATAGGTATGTTCTATACCCAGTTGCTAAGCATATATGCTTTGTAGAATGGTTAATATTATTATTGTATATAAATAAAACATACCTATGGCCCAGTAACACGATAAAATACCAGATTCTGGATCAATGACAGCCCAGTTTGCTACCACTTCATTGAATGTCCAGGCAAATTCATCAGTTCCTAGCAATATAGAATTCATAAATATATCAATGATGTCCCACTACAGCATGGCAGGGATGACCTTAGACTGAGAAATTGGAAAAGTAACAGGTGATGGGTGGTACTGAAAGGGGGGGGGGGGTTAAATTCACTATTTCATGGGATGAATTCTCTACAGAATCAACACTATTAAAAAGTTACACATTCAGTTATTAAATGATATTTTCCATTATCATTCCTTGCTTTAAGGTTATTGGTCAGTCCTGACTTATTCATATTAAAGTGAAGTTCAAACCGTTCCTTAATTTCACATATTTTTTATTGCAAGTAGCTGGAGACAAATGAGCTACTAGTTAGCAATTTTCACCTGTTGCCACCTTCTAATGACATCCCTGAAGTATTGTCGAGCTTAACCTCCTTTTGTAGATCAAAATTATTATATTTAACAATTATTTCCACAAAATAATTAGTGTTTAAGAATGAAGCGGTTTTTCATTTTGATAGGGCAAGTTTCAATAGTAAATTTGGACCTAAATTAGAATGGAAGTGTGTGACCTAGGTTCAGTAGATTTTGTCAATTCAAAACCCTTTGGACTGTCATTTTTTTGGATGTGGGAAAACTCTCGCAGTTCATCCAAATACATACGTCATGAAGCAGACCAACCTAACTGTAAACAATATTAGATCCCTTTAGAAACAAACATGGCTGACTAACAATGTAAAATTTCAAAAGTCATTGACCATAAATGTCATGTAAAGGCACAGTACTAAATATAGACAGATGGACCAATTTTTCCTTTCGAATTTCTTAATGAAAGGATACAATATAGAATAAGGAAAAATGCAAGCAAAAAACAAGATCTCCACGGGGGATAGCTACAATAATGTAGCTCCTTTTTTTTTTTTGATGGACGGAGCTACAAAGAGGTCCCATTACTCGTAATGGAGCAAAAACACTTTTGGGATTTACACATATTTTCCGCTATTTAACATTTGTCTTTATTAAATAAATATGTTTTCTTTCCTCCGCCGTTCATCTGATATGTCTACAATGTCTAATTAAATAATTTTAACACTTTTTCGTAATCGTGGCATTGTTGACATAATTAAAATTGTGGAGTGTAGAATTTCGGAATCGTATCGGTAAAATTTGTAATAAGGGGACATAATCATAAGGCAAATGAATACAGCTGAAATCATCCGGAACTACATTTTTTACCAAATCCATTCTGATATTATCGAAATTATGCACTTCCGGAATTCATATTTTGTCAAACAATGCCATGATTACGAATAAAGTGATAAAACTAACGAATACGGTGTTGTGGAAATATCAGTAAAACTGCAAATACATAAAAAAAAGTATGTAGCAAACCAGGGAAACAGTGTAATTGCTTATAATATGCATAAAACCCCCGGGTGTGAATCACTCCCGGGCTGCTCCATTTACGAGTAATGGGACCTCTTTGTAGCTCCGTCCATCAAAAAAAAAAAAAAAAAAAAAGGAGCTACATTATTGTAGCTACACGGGGGAGTGCGTTTTAGTATAATTATTTCCGTAAAAAACATTTCAAGCAAAATACTATCGACCTGTCATGAATAGAATGTCTTTAATCATCTATTAGGCCTGTTCCATTATTTAAGCATACAAGACATACATTGATTTTGGCACCTTTAAAAATATAATAACCCATTTAAATTTCTACTTTTTCTTTTATGTCTTTATTTAGAGATGTGGAAATGAATTCAAACCGTCTTGTCTTCCTGTCAGATTCAATGTATATTGTATACATGGGCCTGATAGAAGGACAAGGTGGTGACAAAATCTTCTCCACAAAGTTTCATTACAGTATTATAAAAAGGGGAATTTCTCAAAATATTGTCCCAACCATGCACTGAAAATCACCATTAACCAAATTTGAAGATACATATATACATACTGGCAACTAAAACAGTTCAAACAAATTTTGTCTATATACAACATGGACAATTAAAGTCTGTTTTGTGAATAACTCACCTTCACCATCATATACATATTTAATGTTTGGTGGTGTAAGATCAACCAGGAGACGATCAGAGAATGATCGAGTCTTTAAACCAGCTGCATTAGTAGCTATAACTGTGATGTAGATAAACGTGTTGTGTACCAGTGTTACATTGTGGTTATATCCGAAGTTCATCAGTCCTGCAGTTTTAAAGGGTTGAATCTGGGTTCCTCCTTCAACATATCCTACAAAAAATACTAACATTATATTTTTGATATTAAAGGTATTGTATGGGACAGAGGAAGGGTACTTAAGGAATTTTTCACTGTCTCTATTTAAATGTCATTGATAAGAAGCCTCAGTTTTGCTTATTTAAAAAATTTGATATGGATTTGATTCTTGATAATGAAATTAAAATTATTCATTTTAATTGAAAATCCTTCTGTAACTTACACTTTCATTTTTAAAAATTATCAGTGGTGGAAAAATTTTCTCCTTAAGGTCAAGCCCAGGGCTTTTAAAGATTTTTAATGCCCAAGCCCAGCTGTTTTCATTCAAAGACCAATTCATACCAAGATATTGTGTAACTGGTATATAACAATAAAATGTATGCATATTATTTTTAGGTGTGTGGAATGCAAATGGACTAATTCTATTAATTTAAAATATTATTGATATTTGACATTGTTGTATTAGCAATTTCGTCTGTAATAAAAACAGTTTATGTTATCAAGATGTTTTATTTATTACATGTAGTTCAGAGTTAGTAGATTTTAGTCTTTAAGATGGTTTGAAAGTTCAGACTCGTTTTTCACAATCATACTTTTTATCTTTAGATTCACGATAAACATGATCGTCATCAGTGGCCTTTCTTTTATTCTGTTCGGATGCCGTGGTTACGTTCTGTTTACTTAAAGTAAACTTGAAATTGAACAGCGACATTTATTTAATTATCATTCGCGACCCTATCAACTACATTTAATAAAGCAACAACAAGTAAGCGCTTGAATCGAAACCCCAAAACCGGTTACTTTCAAACGCCGATATGATTCAGATTCTAATTAGAATATTTATTTATTTATTTATTTCCAATATCGTAAATAGACTAAACCAGGAAGTAATCTCTCGATGTTGTTATGCTAAAATTAATACAAAATGAAAGGCAAACTATCAATCAAGATGTAAAATGAAATTAAAGAAACGTTTTTTATTTGAAAAGAAAGGCCAGACAGACTTTTTTCTATGGAAAAAAAGCATGCCCGTAGATACAACTGCACTGAGGTAAAGGTCAACCATGTTGGCACGTGACACATCTGCTTGTACTGACCTACCTACATACCAAATGTCTAAGCCTTGTGTCAAAAAACAAAATAGTTATGGCCTGGACAAGATTATGGGCCAAAATATCATCAAATATGACCTTGAGGTCAAAGGTCAACCATATTGGTATGCGACATGTCAGCTTGTAGTGACCAACCTACATACCAAATATCTAAGCCCTATATGAAAAGACAAAAAAGTTATGGCCTGGACAAGACTATGGTACAAAATATCATCATAAATGACCTTGATGTCAAAGGTCAACCATGCTGGTACGTGACATATCGGCTCGTAGTTACCTACCTACAAACGAAATATCTAAGGCCCATGTCAAAAGACAAAAAAGTTATGGCCTGGACAAGACTATGGTCCAAAATATCATTTAAAATGACCTTGAGGTCAAGGTTAAGGGTCAACTATGCTGGTACGCCACACATGGCCTTGTAGTGACACCTACATACCAAATATTTAAGGCCCATGTCAAAAGACAAAAAAGTTATTGCCCTGACTAGTTTAGCTGAGAAGAATAAGAAGAACAAGAAAAAGAATACGAATAAGATGAAGAAATCATGGTAAAACAATATGTCTCCCTTCCAATGAGGGAAGACATAATTAAAGTCAACACCATTAGCTCACGCATTAGCTAATGGAGCTTTATAACTCCTATAAAGGGTCGTCTGACAATTTTGGATGAAGTAATGTTTAGGCCATGTCTTTCTGATAATTTTGGCAATTTACAGTGTTACTGTTATAGCATTTAAGTTACTTGGAAAATTTACAATGTCAATCTTCCTCTAATAGTTTTCAAATTATATTTAAAAAACTAAAAATTGTCAAAAAATGTAATTTAAGGGAAATAACTCCTACATAACGTCCCCCAACATTTAACAGGAAAATATGTACAGCTTAATGCACTAATCAATTTGAGGTTACATTGCTTTCTTATGTTCCATTTTTAGTAACAGTAGCCATCTGTGTCCATTGTTCAACACCCCAGGTAAAAATTTTAAACTAGGTACCATAAGGATCATTGTGGCCAGATTTACAATAATTGGTCAAGTCAAGAGTTTTTTTTAAAGTTTAGAACTGACTCCAAGAGATGGCAAAAGCTCACATGGATATTGGGTATAGGAGAGCTAAAAACCTTCAACCCAAAGGGAAATCTGAAGTGGGACAGACCAACAAAGGAACAAACAAACATTAAACAAACTAAAAATCAGTATTTCCCCCAACTTTTGCTGGAGGGGAAAAAAATATTTAAAATCTTACCAATTGACCAAGCATAATTTACTATTGGAGATTCTGGGTCTGTAAAACTCCATGATCCATGTATAGAACTCCATTCATGTAAATAAACCACATGACCAAGAACATGACCACTTGCATGGCCTGTTGTAAGGTTCACTTCCTGTACAGAAAGGTGATCAATAAATATTCCTGTAGTTACGTCCATACTTCCAATACTGATGTTAGCATGACTGTGTGTTGGTTTAAAGTAGAACGTGTGAGCGTGCCATGAAATTTTCTCACGACTCTCAATTTCACCATGTCCATCTCGGCGATAACTTTTGGTGTAAATAAGGAAAACATGTCTATCATTGTCCAGTTGTACAAATCCTTCCTTGTTGGCTGCTACCGAGTCAATCATAGGTAAATGGCTGGAGAAAAACGTTACTCTGTACAGGAGTCCGGCAACCACACCGTCTAACTGTTGATATACACTGCCTCTTATTAACAAAAATGAACGACCATCTTTAGCCAAGTTGATGTCAGAAGTTACTACAGCCATACATGTTTTAAATGTTGGTATCCATGACAATGGGTGGTAAGTATCAGCAAGCATACAAATATCTGTAGAATTAATACTGTTCCAATTGACCTCATCACCTCCTGTATTTTCAAATGAAGGATTCCCTGCTATATTTTCAGCAGCATGTACAAGTTTTTCTGGAACAGGTGGAGTTTTGTCAACAACTGTGCCATCTGATACTACCACTCTTGAATATTTACCAACTCCATCCACTGCACACACTTTATTGTATATTTGTTGTCCTGTCATGTAAAAGGAATACATGTAATATTATAAAGTTTGCAAGTCTAAACCAGTTATGTTTACACATCAAAGACTTTGCAGCTGTTGAATGTGAAACCAAGTTCTAGAAATCACTGACACGCTTATATTTTTTAAAAATGTGTTTCTTCAAAATATGGCTCTTATTAGTTACATGTAATATTAATATATGTTATTAGATTCCTACAAATTAAGAACATCAAGAATGATAATATCACCTCTCATAATGATTGTATATTAACAAAACTCTACCTTGGGGAATTTGTGAGGACAAATTACGTGATGCAGATACATGAAGTCCAACATTAATCCATGGCATGACCCCACATTCTGTTCTGTCATATGATGTGTGGACATGGGTCGTCAGTCCAGCACACCAAAAGTATGACTTTATTCCAGACTCAGTGTCAACAAATCCATGCCAATGAGCTCCCACGGAGTCAGAGGAATTTCTGTACTCATGATCATTTCGACCTGCAATAATCCAAGAGTGTTTTCATATTAATAAGTTCAGAATTGATTTTCCTCAGAATAGTTTCAACATTAACATCTTTGGGAAAAGCTTAGACATCAGAATGTTTACATACAAAATTCTGAACAAATTTAGTAATTCTATTATTATGGATTTGTGTATATGCAAACAATGTGGCTAAGTTTTTAAAAAAGATTTCTATTGTGGATATTTTTTAATTCTTCTTAAATATTACAAATAAACCAATAGAAATTGTGTTAAGGTAAATAAATGCAGTCTATTTAAATATATCCTCTCAGACAATCTTTAGTATAAGGTACACATAAAAACGATTCTGAACAACCAATACGGATTTCCTTCAAAACTGTGTTTTAAAATCCAACACCAACCTATTCCATCATAAACAATTCCTGCTGTTGGATCAACATGATCAACCATGAATCCATCTGAAGAAACAGTGGTATGAGCTCCTGCATAGTTGTAAGCTATAACATTAGTGTAATAGACGACACCTGGTGTCAGGTTAATTCTAGACTGGTTATATCCGATGGCTGTTCCTGGAAGCACGTCATCTACTGTCAAAGTGTCATAACCTAAAAATAGAAGAAACAGTAGTATGAGCTCCTGCATGATTGTAAGCTATAGCATAAAAGATGACCCCTGGTGTCAAGTTAATTCTAGACTGGTTATATCTGGTGGCTGTTCATGGAAACCCATCATTTTCTGTCAATGTATCATAACCTAAAACTAGAGAAAGGTAAACTGGTATGTAAATATGTATAAGTTTCAAGAAACAAAAGTGATATCCATACTTACAATCAAATATTCCTTAAAATTTTATCAATAATACTTGACAATTTTAACAGTTAAAACAGTGATGATATGCAACTATTAGAATTTTAACAGGGTAAGAATAGGTCATATGACTATTTGGTTGAAACTGGTTGCTCTGTTTGAATTGGCCAATCAGATTTTAGCTTTCAAATTTAATTACATAGGTTTAATGCAATGAAATTTTTGTTCTTCCAGCATATATATAATTTAGGAAGGCATTAACATAAATATGCATAAGCAGTGCTACGGCCTACTCCTACCATACCAATATAAACTGTTATTGTAATATATGTGTTGAAATGAACACTATTTTTAAAATACAATTTTTTTTTTTAAGTTTTTCATTTACAGTAAGAACCCTTTTATCCTGGTTTTGTTTTTCTTTTTTACAATCGGACAAATAGAAAGAAAAAGCTGAAAGTAAATGCCATACTAAACCGTCTACACCATGAACCTATTAAGTAATTTAAAGAATAAAAACATATCCTGTATTGCCAAGGATCATTTGTTAAATCTGTTCCTAGGTAACTTGTTTTTCAATTACCTCCATTTATTGTCTAACGAACCACAACTATTTTTAATGAATGAGTTAGAATGGTGAGGCAAATAATGCTTCTCAGCTACATAAAGAAGACACTTTTCTAGAAATCCTTTACAAATATCTTTATTTCTCATTTCACAATAGATACATCTCGTAGAAAAAGCTACAGTGAGACACTTGTCTATTTAGGCAGTAATATAATTTCGAAAGTAAGTTCCTGAATCCTATTACACGTCAGAAACATTTATGTTATTATGTCTTGGTTAACAATTAATGCTTAAATCATATATACTAACCTCCTGGGAAGGTACTAAGATATAGTCTGTATTGTTGTATTGTGGTAGCAGCCTCAAGGAATTTGTTTTTCCATGTAAAAGTTATAGGTCGTCCTATCCTCATAAAATCATCATCTTTCCCAGTGGTTCCTTGTACTTTTTCTGTGACCTGCAAGAACACACGTTTTGTAGTGTTAACATACCAGATTTGCCTAGATGCACTTCTTATGGCCACAGGAAGTTGGAAAATAAAGGTTTTGGTACTGCGAGTCAAATGTGTTTGTTTGTTTGAATGGTGTTTTAACGCCACTTTCAGCAATTTTTCAGCTATTTCATGGCGTCCAGTTTTTATTGGGGGAGGAAGCCGGAGTACCCGGAGAGAACCCCCGACCTGCGGTAGGAAAACTGGCAATCCTTGTCAATTAAGATTGGAGTCGAGTACACCCTGCCTGCAGTGAGCGAGTCAAATGTGCATTTATCTTATAAAGTCAAGCCTGATCAAGAAACAACATTGTATGAAAAAAAGGAGTCTTAACTATACAAAGTTGATCTAGCTATTAAAAGTAAGACATTCAATAATTTTGCAAAGTTAAGCAGGTATGAAAGAAAAATCTTTGGTACTTTACAAGTTTATTTTGAAAAAAATTCTACCAAATGTCTTCAAAGCAGTTAAACTAAATAAATCCCAAGGAAACAGAAATTGAAATGCATTATTTTTTTATACAACAGGCATGTAAATAAAACAATAATAGCAGCCAAATACTTACAGCTGCACCCCGTACTATTGCTAAAGCAGGAGCTGTAGTCATGACAACAATGCCATTAGATTTAAATACAGCATAGGTGTTGACATCATACCAAACCCTCACAAACACAGAATATACCAAGTTGTTCTTCAGTAACTGTTTGCCTATTAAAAAGTGAACACAAATATCTTAAACTATGAATTGTTTTATTAACATGATCTCAGCACCCAATTAAGTTACATTTGGTTACACTGCTTTTAAACAGTAGTAGTTTGTTATAGCAACAAAAATATGAGTAACCATGTGTTTAATTCGTTTTGTTTGTTTGTAGGATGTTTAATGCCACTTTCTGCAATTTTCCCACCAATATCAGTTTTTATTGGGGGAGGAAGCAGGAGTACCTGTAGAAAACCTGACCTTTAGTAGGAAAACTGGCAATCCTTTTTAGTTAAGATTGGAGTCAAGTACACATTGCTCGCAGTCAGACTTGAACCCGGAACCTCATTGTTGACAGACCATGTGATCAATAGTAGACTAACAACCTTAAACCCATGTGTTTAGCCACAGTATGTTTAGATTGTTAAAAGCATTAACTGACCAAAGTAAATGTTTATGGACATATGATTAATCAGAATTTACTTCTTCTGAAATTATGCATTTGAAGCTGAAAAAACAACAATGAGATCCAAGTCAGGAACTGTTCTGAGCCACACACTCTGGAATGCTATACATTCCTTGTCTTGTTTCACCGAGTGTTAGTGATTGGTTTTTATGTGGTCTTTAGTTGGTTGGTTTTTTAATTTAATTTTTTAAACTGGTTTCACAATTAAATTTTCATTTTATATTTAAGTCCTCTGTAAGTAGAAACAAGTCAATTTTCTATCAAATCTTTACAATTATGAAGTAACTACTTATATTTTACAATTAAAACAATATTTTCCTAGAAAGAATAAAAACTAAATTTATGAAATAATTTAGAGTCGTTTATCAATTATAAAGCGTATTACTTTTGGTAACATATTTTATACATTAACATTCTTTTAAGCACTTACGTTGTTTATTTAGTCTGTGCCGAGTCAGTAGAATACTTCTAATTTGGTGAGGTTTACTATTGTATTTCAATATTTATGTATAAATCTCCTTCCAAAGCTTTATTCTGCATGTTATACATGGTAATACATTTTAGTATGTTTTTTAAGGTTATTGTGCTTGTTTTTCATTTTTAACGACACAATTATTTCACTAGGTTCTACGTGCAAATCGGTGAATTAATTTTCAGTAAAACTTGGGAAAATATTTGGAATTGGTTTACATTTATATTGTTCCAATAGTTTTGCTATTATCCTTATATTGTATATATTAATTGGTATGTTATGAGTAGTTAATTTGGTTAATCAGCAAAGGACATTGGATTTTCTTTCTAGTTTCAGTAAATCTTATTTTGTATCATATACACCCTATTATTGTATCATATGTATATTGACTGGATTAATGGATTTTCTCTTGTTGTAATAATAAAGATAACATAGGCCTTTTCTTTCCATATTAATTTTCCATCCCCAGTAACAGTGAGTGTGATAAAATTGTGACATAAATGGCCAGCCAATGCTAAAACAATGATAAACCACAGCCTCCTTGAATTATTTCCATTTTGAAATGACAATTATGGTACATCAATGATACCGGTACTTACAATATCCATAATGCTAACACAATTTTGGGCATAAACTTGATGTTCTGGCACAAAGTTGATTGAGATGTCTTTAAAATACATGTAGAAATCTTGCTATGACATAGCAATTTGCTGATTGATTATAACATTGGTCTAGTGTTAGTCATACATAAATCTTTTTTTTTTACCATGGTTGTGGTCTCAAAGAGTTTAAAGCAGGTAATAATAGATTATTTATTTATTTATAATATAAAACTTTAGTAGACTAGCAAGTTAGGCTTTTCTCCTTTAGATTAAAAAGCTATACATAACTACTCTCACCAGGTTCTATGGTAAAAATAAAATTTGTCAACTGGCCAGCATCCTGCCACACTTTATCCTCCACAAGGTCATAAATACCCTGAGGCATTGTTCTATCTGCAAAGCCAACACTCCATTCATACCTGTTGGAAAAATACATGAATTTTGTTGAATATTCTTTTCTTGGGAAACAGTCAACATATCCTCCAAAATATGTCAATACCACAGTAATTGTAACAATAGTTTACAGTGTGTCACATAAATTCTGTAATGTCTTTGTAAAGGTAATTTAAGGATGAGTCTGATGCATCTTTACCATTGGTCATTTGGTTTGATATAAATACATCAGTGACAACTACTGCTTCTATTGATACACATTTTAAATATAGCCAGTTATGTTTTGCTTGGTACACCTTTTCATGTCGCTCTACTTGTGCCCTAACATCATACCATACAGATGTAGTTAAATAAATATGTTGATGGCAACAATGGCAATGTTTGTGCATTTCCTGTCATTTGGTGTTAGGATTTTGTCTTTTGTTGCTATATGTAAAAAACATTAAATTGACATCATTGAAAATGTACAATGCATGGTTACAGAGGAATTGCCCTAATCCAAAAACTTTAATGTCAGGTGGCTGACTGGCAAGTATTGGTCAGCTACCACTGGACTAAATGTGATGAACCTAGGGCTTAAGCTAACAAAGATAGATATAAAGCAAAATGTCAAGTGTTTAGCCAGCAGCCCGATTCCCACTTATATGTCTTGCCTCCAGACAAAAGGAAACAGTACTAACCATTTAGAATGAGACAGTACTAACCATTTAGAATGAGACGGTACTTACCATTTAGAATGAGACAGTACTTACCATTTAGAATAGAGACAGTACTAACCATTTAGAATGAGACAGTGCTTACCATTTAGTATGTGACAGTACTTACCATTTAGAACGAGACAGTGCTTACCATTTAGTATGTGAAAGTACTTACTATTTAGAATGAGACAGTGCTTACCATTTAGAATGAGAAAATACTTACCATTTAGAATGAGACAGTACTTACCATTTAGAATGAGACAGTACTAACTGTTTAGAATTAGACAGTAATAACCATTTAGAATGAGACAGTACTTACAATTTAGAATGAAACAGTACTAACCCTTTAGAATGAGACAGTACTAACCCTTTAGAATGAGACAGTACTAACCATTCAGAATGAGACAGTACTAACCATTTAGAATGAGACAGTACTTACCATTTAGAACGAGACAGTACTTACCATTTAGAATGAGACAGTACTAACTATTCAGAATGAGACAGTACTAACCATTTAGAATGAGACAGTACTTACCATTTAGAACGAGACAGTACTTACAATTTAGTATGTGACAGAACTTACCATTTTGGTTTAGATGGAAAAACTTGTGAAACCTGCCATGTGGCTCTTAGTATATTATCTGTTGCTGTGACAGCTTGATCTTCAGTAAAATAACCATTTGTATCTGTGACCAACAACAGAGTGTACTTGGTGCTCGTAAAAACAGCTGTAAATAAAGCATACACATATTATATAATTTTTATTATTCATTGATTGTAACTAGCCTTCTGCAATTAGATTATTACGTACCAGATGACCAATAATCAAAACTTGTTCAGCATGCTGTAAACCTGTTCTTTCCATAAGTAGCTTTGCATTCAAATATTCAAACCAGATTTTATCCGTTGACTTATATGTTTTTGGACTTTTTCATTCAGTATAAAGTTTGATACAGTTAACATGATGTTTGATACAGTAGATGGTGCAAATCTTGCTAAGATTTTTTAGAATACCAATGCACCAAATTGCAGAAGAACAATGATGGATAGGATTATTATAAAATACATAACAAATTATCAAAACTCATTTAGCATGCTACAAAATTTTCAATTTCAAAGAATTAAAAAATTCTTCACTTCAAAATCATGGAAACTGAAAAATAATAAAGCAAGTAGCATGGTGATTCAGTTGATCAATGATTTTATTGCCAGAATGATAATATTGACCTTAACTTGAACTTGGTTCTTGATAAATATTCTTCTTGGTTAGTGGGATATAAATCATGTATCTACTACATCGCTATACTATAATGATATAATTGACTTGTTTACGGCATTTATTTATATTGACATTCAATTACTAAGGCCATTCGTTGGTCAGACTTTGTCTAGATTTTTTACAAGGAACACCGTTATTTTTATCGTTGCATAATCTTCTAGACTTGTATATTATTTTTTGTTTATGCTGTATCGTCATGTTTGTCGATCCGATACTTAATGAGTTTAATGGTTGGTACATTCTTTAGACTTATACATATATATCCCGCTGCAGGGGATTTTTGTCTCGGGTGAGACAAAAAATATTGCAGTATTAATTTTCTGTTCATTTTTTATAGCAATAGCTAAGAACCAAAAAAAATAAAGTAAGAAAACAAAGTATTTTGTTATTCATAGTGTTGTATATTAAAGGAAGGTCATAACTAATAATTTCATTTGTTGTGTAGACTGAAACCTGATTGGCCAACTGAAATGTACCAAATTAACCCAGGTTAAACTATTAAAACTTAATGATAAAGAATGTTTCAAATTTTTAAATAGTTATATTGCATGTGACATGGCTAATCTGAAGACTGTTGATGAGCTTTTGTCCATGGTTTGGTTTAATAAATTCATCAATATCTTCTCTTTTTGTTTATTGTATACAACAAACAATTACTCTCTATGAGTATATATACTTATTTCATATCAGTAAAATTATTTGTGTTTCAATTGGATAAAACAAGGTCAGCAGGTATTAATAAATTTGCAATCAGTTTACATGAGGGCATTATCTGCATTATCTAAACTAAATTGTGTATAGCCTAAAATGCCTAACAATGATATATCATGAGGCCAAACATTCAAATCATACAGCAAGCAGCTACAAATACATAATACAGTCTTAAACACATGGTTTCTTAATTCTTCAATAAAATAAATATAATAGTTGCTTATATAGCTGGCATTGTCATGATATTTGACAGCACTCGGGACAGTGGTATTGCATTACACACTGTAAAATCATTTATTGGAATTGTATTCCATAAAAAAAATTATCCTGACCCTGAGTGCATGTGGATATAATGACATATGTTCCTCTTTAAATCTTTTATTATGTCTTGTTTTTTTGGTTTTTTGCAACTGGACTGGCCTTTCCTGCCATTTTTGCTTTTCAACATTAGCATTATGAGAGAAGATCTAAGCACCAAAATGATCAAAATATAAAAACAAAACAGATTACGGAACCAACTAAGAAAACTTTCAGACTTAAAAAAAATGAAACGATTAATAATAGCTATCAAAGAGTGGATTTCTAGTATGAAATTCTGAGAAATTCTGCCAAAATCGGAGTGGTTTGCAACTGTTGGTAAAGCAATATGCAAAATATCAGGCTTCTGCATTTTATCATTCTATAGTTGCTTAGAAAACTGCAACGGAAATTTTGCATTTACCGTAAAAAGTGTCGTATTGTCCGCAGTTTTTTTCTTTTAATCTAAGTCGGAAAGGAATGGTGCGGATTATACGTAAATACAAACTCGGTAGAGTTTTTTTTTTACCCGTTGTTGTCACTGGCGGTCGCCATTTTGTTGTTGTGTTAGATGCGGTATTTTCGTACTATTCTAACGTGATTCTTTTATAAACTTTCATTATGTATACTTTGTAATGATATTAATTTTACTTAAATTATTTTTATTTATGATTTTAATTATATATGACAAATAAAAATTGAAACGGATACGAAAATAGAGTATGTTTAAACCAGCTATGCGTAAAATGCAAATGGCGTCGTTATGTAATGTTTCAGTACGTTGCAGAAGATCGATGTTTTGGTTGCAATCTTTGAGGGATTGAAATAAAACGTTATCTTTTTTCTTTTCTTTGTTTACGTTGATAAATGAAAGTTGACAAATCGGTTTGGTTTCGAAATGTGTGAGTATTCGTTTAACAATGATCAACATAGACGATATGACAATGCACTATTTTTAATTTTATTATTACAATCGTAAGAAATAAATAAAACGATAAACATTAATGATATTTTAGAAGAGAATAAATTACATATTACAGTAAAAACTTTTTAAAAAGCGCGCCCAAGTCGGACTCGGATGTCATCATCATGACGCGTTTTGTAAAAACTTGTACGTGCGGATTGTACATGCATATAAGAATTTTTCCGCAATTTTCTGGTCCAAGAAAGGGGTGCGGACAATACGTAAATGCGGACTATACGCAACGTTTTACTGTAATGTTAATTTTTCTAACTTTAAGGAATTAACAAATAACATATTTATGACTGATCCTGCGGACTACGATTCTAAACAGGAAATTACTTACTTGATGAAACATCATTACACGTTACTGTGGATGGACATTTCTGATCTTGTGGGGCGCACACACAATGACCTTCACATGTTAATGATGAGCATCGCCTTATCAAGTCTAAAGAACTTCCTGGATTTTTTCTGAAGGCTGAATGTATCAAATGACTTCTCAAACCAACCTGTTGTTATATATTAAGATGAGTTATATTTATTGTGAGAACAGCTGGCAGTGAAGCTTCCCTCGAAAAGCAGTGAGCTCTATGGCAATCATATGTCATGTGATCAAAATGAAATCACATGATCAAAATCTGCTAATGCTGATATTGATTATTTTTGGAACGGAAGTTAATATCGTCAAAAAACTGTAACAAAGTTAATGAAGAAGACCCCTAAAATTAATTTCAAAGACAGACTTGAAAATAAAGAGAAAAAATAGATGTTATATTAAAATTTAACAAAAAAATTGAAGAATGTGCCCATGGGACACGGATGCCCCTGCTAAATGAAGTCCCAAACAGGAAGTAGTTGTCCGACATGTCTGAAAGTCGCTTATGACGTACAACTTGCGATATTGAACCACCCTGCCAAATTTCAAATTGTTCTCATGTACGGTTTCTGAGAAAAGCTTGACGGAAATTTTCATATTCGTGTTAACACATTTTTATATCGGCCCAGTCAAAAACAGGAAGTAGTTGTCTGACAGGTCTAAAAGTTGCTTAGGAGGTACAGCTTGTGATACTAAACCACCCTGCCAAATTTCAAATTGTTCTCCTGTACGGTTTCTGAGAAAAAATTGACGGAAATTTTCATACTCGTGTTAACACATTTTCATATCAACCCAGTCGTAAACAGAAGTAGTTGTCCAACACGTCTGAAATTCGCTTAGGACGTACAACTTGTGATACTGAACCACCCTGCAAAATTTCAATTTGTTCTTATGTACGGTTTTTGAGAAAGCTTGACAGAAATTTTCATACTTGTGTTAACACATTTTAATATTGGCCCAGTCGCAAAACAGGAAGTAGTTGTTCGACAGGTCTGAAAGTCGCTTAGGACGTACAACTTGTGATACTGAACCACCCTGCCAAATTTCAAATTGTTCTCATGTACGATTTCTGAGAAAAGCGTGACCGAAATTCGTACATATGGAAGGGAGTATTTACGTACAAATGAAGTCCCTCAACAGGAAGTAGTTGTCCGACAGGTCTGAAATTCGCTTAGGACGTACAACTTGTGATACTGAACCACCCTGTCAAATTTCAAATTGTTCTCATGTACGGTTTTTTAGAAAAGCTTGACGGAAAATTTCATACTCGTGTTAACACATTTTAATATCGGCCCAGTCGCAAACAGGTAGTAGTTGTTCAACAGGTCTGAAAGTCGCTTTAGGACGTACAACTTGCGATACTGAACCACCATGCCAAATTTCAAATTGTTCTCATGTAGGGTTTCTGAGAAAAGCTTGACGGAAATTTTGATACTCGTGTTAACACAATTTCATATCGGCCCAGTCACAAACAGGAAGTAGTTGTCCGACAGGTCTGAAAGTCGCTTAGGACGTACAACTTGTGATACTGAACCACCCTGCCAAATGCCAAATTGTTCTCATGTACGGTTTCTGAGAAAAGCTTGACGGAAATGTTCATACTCATGTAAACACATTTTCATATCTGCCCAGTTGCAAACAGGAAGTAGTTGTCCGACAGGTCTGAAAGTCGCTTAGGACGTATAACTTGTGATACTGAACCACCCTGCCAAATTTCAAATTGTTCTCATGTACGGTTTCTGAGAAAAGCTTGACGGAAATTCGTACATACGGACGGACATATTTACGTACAAATGAAGTCCCAAACAGGAAGTAGTTGTCCGACAGGTCTGAAATTCGCTTAGGACGTACAACTTGTGATACTGAACCACCCTGCCAAATTTCAAATTGTTCTCATGTACGGTTTCTGAGAAAAGCTTGACGGAAATTTGTTCGGACGTACGGAAGTACGGACATGAGTAAAACTTAATGCCCCCCGACATGTCGTCACGGGGGCATAAAAAATTGAAGAATGTGTCCATGGGACACAGATGCCCCTGCTAAATGATTCCCAAACAGGAAGTAGTGGTCTGACAGGTCTGAAAGGTGCTTAGGACCTATAACTTGTGATACTGAACCACCCTGCCAAATTTCAAATTGTTCTCATCTACGGTTTCTGAGAAAAGCTTGACGGAAATTTGTATGGCTGGATGTACGTACAAATGAAGTCCCAAACAGGAAGTAGTTGTCCGACAGGTCTGAAAGTCACTTAGGACGTACAACTTGTGATACTAAACCACCCTGCCAAATTTCAAATTGTTTTCATGTACGGTTTCTGAGAAAAGCTTGACGGAAATTCAAAAAGACTATGTATGTACGTACATATGGACGGACACGAGTAAAACTTAATGCCCCCCCCCCCCCCAACATGTCGTCACGGGGCATAAAAATTACATACTATTTTTTTGCAATCTCTAAATGGATTTACTGACAATCAAATTACTTTTCATGTGACATCAGCATTACAAAGAAAGACGTCACGTGACCACTGGAATTTAGAGGTGTTCGGAAGTAATGTCAATTATGAAACTCACATTATATTGATAATAAAGGACTATATTGTCTGTGCTCGCATTTTGGCAATGCATACTCCATATTAATTTTTGATAAAAATGTATAATATTTGTTAAGAGTAAGTTATAAACCAGGTAATATTTCTAATATGAATATTATTCATGACATTATTCCCAGCACCCTAACAGTGATTCTGCATTCCAGTGGTAATATTACATCTTTCTCTTAAGTTGGTGATGTCACATAAATGTCATTCCAGGTGTGGCAACAGGTTTTTAAATCCAGAACACAAATAGCATGTAAGTAAATGATAATTTTATATTTTGCAATAATGACTTCAAATTAGGCCAAAAAAAAAATATTATTAGCTTCTCAGGCCCCGCCGTGTGTCCCATTTACCCGCCGCATTTGTCATTTTTTATCATACAAAAAAAAAAATTTTTAATCCGCAGTTCCGCGCCCCGCCCAGACATTTTTCGCGTCTGTTTCCGTTACCGGTAAAATATATGATTTTAATAATCATCAAAACATTTTCTTTAACATGCTTTATAATGTGGTGTGGTGATTTAAATATACATCGTTTGTTTAACTTCCGTCAGCATGGCATCGTCTTTGGTGTCATGCCAAGTCCTCTCGGGAGGAAAAACGATAATACCGTGGACAATTCATTGCGATTATATGACAGAGTACGCTTGGGGACTTGTTAGAATCAATTAAAGCAAACGCTGCAGCAGGCATTGTCAAATTTGAAGGCTACACAGCCGATGCCTTCATTGCGAGGTCCATTATGTCATTGCTGGAATGCGAGACAAGTCAGACCGTGTTATTCATATAAGGTCCAAGTTGTCCTATAATTTATGTTCCAAGAAATCTATATTGTCATGTAAAAATAAAGTTTTTGTTTGTTAACAGACGTTTATTTTATTAACTGTACAGCAGTTGACCAGACTGAAATTTTTTGTTTAACGTGAAATTTACTATGTATCAGAAAAAAAACAAAACGAAAAAAAGCTTCAACATATATTTATTTTAAAATAAGGGAATTGTGATATCAGAGTATGGTATCATGTCGTCACCATTCTTTCACATCTTGACCAAGCTACTCATCTGGAATCACAGAAGTTTCTATCTAATTAAGTTTAACTAAATTCACTTATTTGAAAACAAACAAGCTCAAATTCTTTCATATCTCAAAGTTGAAACAACATGATTACCGATCACATTAATTGAAGCCACAATTATTGTAGATAATTGTGAGTGTTTTCTGAATTCTTAAAATTTAATGTTGTTATTTGTGTCGCATTTCTCATCTTAACATTTAACTTTTATATAATTAAGTACCACTTTTTATTAGAATCATGCAAAGAGCCATTCATGGGTGGAAAGCCTACACCACTTTATTTTTGATATGTTACTCCTACTTCCACCCTGATTTGATAACTTGTACTCTTTTTCCAAACTAGCCCTGGTCCTGAGAGAAAAAAATATATAGAATGCATTGGAAAATTGTAAGAAAGGGAGATAACTCTTAAAACTGTCAATAATTTCAATAGAAAGCATTGTAATAAAATGGCAAGATTTATCCCAGGACCAGGCAGTTATGAGCAAATTGTTATTTATTTCTTATTTTGTATACTTTGAACTATCTTTCGTTAAAAATAAACCACTGTAGCCTTTTTATCGATGAATCACTTTTCTTCAATTTTGCATGATTCTTAGGTTCACTACTACTTAAATCAGTATAATTTACATTAGAGTAGAACTATTTCAATTTACTAGAAAAAATTTATAACGTTATATGGATAAATATTATAAACAAGACTCATATTTTAATGACAGTACGGTCCGAGTTGTCCTATTTTCTACTGGACGAGCTGTCCTTACTACGTTCCGAGTTGTCTGCGTTCCAAGTTGTTCAGTTACCAATTGCAGTACATATATTAAAAAGAAGACAACACATATGTATACAAAAAGTTGGTTTTAATTTCCCATTAAAACAGAATTTTTCAATTTCTTGTTTATATACCAGTATATAAGAACAGATGTAATATTTTAATAATTCAGACATGATGAAAGTTTCCACAAATACATGCCAGAAAAAAAAAAGAGCCGCCCTGCCTCATTAAAAAATTTGAAAAATGGCCTGAGAAGCAACAATTTTTTTAAGAAAAAACAAGGAAAAAAAAAAGACTCCTCCCTGCCTCATCAAAAAATTTGAAAAGTTGCCCGAGAAGCTAATGATTTTTTTTACATGGCCTTATTTATTGATAATGTTTTTCACTTAAATTCACTTTGTGTCTGTATTAACTTTGGTACAAAAGAAAATTAATATCAACTTTAGACAGATCACATGGTACAGAAGGCAGTTACTGCTTTAACTAGTAACCCTAAAGTCAGTTTGTTATCTTTATTCAACTGGGTGTCTAAATAATCATTGGTCATTATCTGTTCCAAGCCATTTTTCCAGTAATTGTCAAACACACTCATTAGTGAGCAAGCTCACAATACCTCATGCGTTAACATTACATCAATGTGGTATTTTGTATTTAAATTGGTAAATTGAAGTTTCATGAAAATCCATGGTGACAACGTTGAATATACATGTACATGAAAGTTGACTTAGTCCCCTCCCAAAAATATGGTCCGCCTTGACAAATTTCCCTAAAAATCAATCCCATCCAAGAACCTACTATAAGTAACAATTTCCAAAAGTTTCATGAAATTCCAGGAAGAAATGAAAGCACTATTCAGGTGACAACATTGAATATACATTTACATGAAAGTTGACTAAGTCCCCCTCCCAAAAATATGGTCCCCCTTGACGAAATTCCCTGAAAATCAATCCCATCCAAGCACCTATTATAAGTAACAATAACCCAAAGTTCTGTTAAAATCCATAAAGAAAGAGAGGACTATCCAGGCAACAACAGCATGACACATGGACAGACTGACGGACGGGTCAAAAACATTATACCCCTGGCAACTTCGTTGCGTGGGGTATAATAATTATTAATATTACCTTGTTGACAGCCCATATAGTGATATATAGTATATCATAATTCTTAATGGACTCTGTTTCAACTTTATACAACTGAACTTTGCCCTCATCTCCATGGTCTGTGTTGGTATTCACATGAATGTATTTAGCTGTCTGGTCCTATAAATATAAATGTTGAAGCACATTATTAAAACATGTAAATCAATATGCAATCTATAGTTTTCAATCAAAGAAATGTACTTTTCTAAAGACATACATTTCTAAATACATGTAAATGCTGTTAGTTTCTACAGAACTTATTTAGTAGAATCCAGTTTTATATCTGAACAAGTTACTACATAATTAACAAGTGTGGACTGTGAGCACGCTCACAAAGGGATACCCCCGCTTCGCTTCAAGTCCAATTATCTCCCCTGAATAATATCAGACAGCGACGAAAATTCTTCATGCACATCTACATATGATGTACTTCCTTAATGTAAAGTTTCATAAAAATCTGTCAAGCGGTTTAGGAGGAGAAGCGCTTACAAGGGATGTGGACAGACGGACAGACAGACAGGGTGATTCCTATATACCCCCCAAAACTAGTTTGCTGGGGGTATAACAAGGAACCTGATGTTTTAGCTACTGCTCACTCAGTATACCCCAAAAAGGTAAGTCTGTGAGCTTTCACAAAAAGTATTTGGTCAACAGGAAGTATAAATCGCTATACACTTTATGGTACTATAGAATAAAACAACATGCAAAATAGCAGGCTCTGCAGCCTATAGTTGACAATGGCTCTGTAAATGAACTTTGACTGAGGGAGAGGAAAATAGTTCTTATTTTGATATTTGACTGCGCCAAACTGGAGCATAGACAGTGGATTTATTATTCAATGGAATTCTAATATTGGAGCTGTATTTAAAAAGCAGTTTCATATAGAATTTATAAATAAATTTATTCAGATAATTTATTAAATATATTGGGTATTTTTTTATCTGATTGTTCAAAGCCTATTTCTGGACTATTTAATGGGTGTAAGGGAGTTTCCATGAGTACCCTTCGGATTTTCTAAATTTGCAAAAAATTTTATCTGACATGGCACCCCGAAAATTTAATGTGATATGCGTGAAATTATTCCGGTCATTTTGAGGGGTCTCTCATTACTCAACGAAACTTGGTGCCTAAGTGAGAGCAAAAAATGTCAATAGTTTCCCCTATACAAAAATAATTAAGAGGCCGTTGTCAAGTTGAAATGTTGATTTTTTACGTTGTTGTCCAAAAGTTTGTATGTCAATGGTGTTATTAGTTCAGCCACTGCAGCTATAATGCTGTAACTTTCACTTTATTGTGTCAGATAACAGTAAACAATTAAAAAATACATCTTTCTGTCTAAATTTTACTCAAAAACATTAAAATTTATGGTTTTAAACAGTAAGTTACATGGCCTTGAATGACATAAAATTGTCAGATTTCTGTGTAGACAGAAACAACAAAGAATTTAAGAAAAAATTGCTAAATTACTCAAAGAAAAACAGAAGCGAAATTAATTTATTTATTAAACACTATTGCAACTAAATAAATTTAATTTTGAACAAAAACCAAAAAAAAAAAAAAATACCTGTGTGTACTTCAACCCTTTAGAACAGCAAAAAACAGCGCATGGGAAATCTGCGAGATTAGGTTCTATATGATATTGCTTACAAATGTACTTTCAACCAAATCCATGATACTGTTTACCCAAAAAGCATACAAAGCCAGTAAATATGGTTTGTATTTTATTTATATAATTAATTTTTGTCTGAAAAACTGATCCAGTAGCAACAGATAGAGTCGGGTCATAATCTAGCACGCACTTTTCCCCCAAAACAAATTATGATTGCATGACCATTTCTACAAGATGTATTTAAATCCAGCATTTTTCCTCAACTGCTTAATTTTACCAAGGGGAAACACTTGTAATCAACATTCATATTTCTACCTTTTAGCAATTAACAAAATAGACACTAATAAAGTTAAAACCTTGTCTAACAAGGGAGATAATTGTAGGCACTGAAGAATGTAAACAAACTATAAAATGAAGCTTTTATTGTAAATATATGACATTGATCCATATTTAAAGAACAAAATTAGAAGATAATAACCTGATTCCTATTTTAGAAATACAATCACAGAAAAGTCTTCATGAGATTACAAAGATAGCTTAAACAGGGTTTGTGGGGGGGGGGGGGTTGCACATGTAGATTGAAAAAGCCAGAATATGCGCATATATATATAAAAGTGACATATCAGTAGGTGGAGTGGTTTCATTTGGTAACCATGGACCTTGTACACAATAAATGCACTTGGTTACTAATTTTAAAAACATGTTTTTTTGCTTTCACCATTTACTTCAAATTCTTGTATTGATGTTTACTTGTTTACAATATATGGTTACAACATCATAGCATTATGACGTCACAGTTTGTATGATGTCATAAAGGGTACTTCAAAACTCCTGGCTGTGTAAATCTCTTTTTTAAGAAACTTCTTTGGAAATATTGCTATTAACCTATTAATAATCAGTTAAACTTTAGTAAATACAAATGTACACCCATTTCTGAACCATAATTATTTGATTTATATATTGAGTACTGTTTAAGAATGTTTGATTGTGAAATTAAAAAAAAATTAGAAAGTAAATATAAAAATTTGTTATAAAAAATAAGTAATGTGCCCATTTTTCTTCTTAAAAAGGTAAAATTTTTATAACTTTGGAATTCAGTATTGATGTTATTTAAAGATATAGCCTTCCTATGGTTTATTATGACATATATATAGGTTGCGAAAGCGAAAACTTATCATCCAGCTATAGATATAATGACACATGAAAATTGTTGATTTTTTTTAAAATCAAGTGTTGAGTTGAACAATTGAAAGCATTAAAGTTTGTTAATAAAACAGGTTGAAATATTTTATTTCGGAATGAGATGAAACTTGGTAGATTTGCTCGTAATATGGGGAACAAAAATAAAATACAGTAAAAAGTATGAAAATTGAAAATTTTGTTTTCAATTTGACAACGGCTCTGTAAATGAACTTTGACTGAGGGAGAGGAAAATAGTTCTTATTTTGATATTTGACTGCGCCAAACTGGAGCATAGACAGTGGATTTATTATTCAATGGAATTTTAATATTGGAGCTGTATTTAAAAAGCAGTTTCATATAGAATTTATAAATAAATTTATTCAGATAATTTATTAAATTTATTGGTTATTTTTTCATCTGATTGTTCAAAGCCTATTTCTAGACTATTTTATGGGTGTTAGGGAGTTTCCATGAGTACCCTTCAGAGTTTCTTAATTTGCAAAAATTTTTATCTGACATGGCACCCTGAAAATTTAATGTGATATACGTGAAATTATTCTCATTCTCATTACTCAACGAAACTTGGTGCCTAAGTGAGAGCAAAAAATGTCAATAGTTTCCCCTATACAAAAATAATTAAGAGGCCGTTGTCAGTTGCTTAGAAAACTGTGAAAAAATTTACAGACGGACAAACAAACGAATGGAAAGACAAGGGTAAAACAATTTACCACCCTCTTCCTGCACCAGGGGTATAAAAACACAACAGTCTTCAAAATTTGCAGTTGCTTTGGTAGGGCTGTTGATACAGAAATTATACATTCAAGGTTATTGTTTTTTCTATTTATTTGATTACTCAATTTTTGACAAGGTTGCTTGAAGTGCAAACCCGGGTTATAGTATGGTGAAGTTGAGCAGGTGGGCTGGGGCGGGAAAAACATGGTACATGTATCTGGTATAATCAACTCCTTCTAAACTATGAACCCAGATCTCTTAAACTTCACAGAAAGCTTGCACATGTGTTGCAAGTTGTACACCTGCTATTATGGAATTGTTCATGGATTTTTTTCCTTATTTTCCAGACTTGAGAACTTGTTCATGTTTCAAAACATTTGCAGAAGACAGGACCTATTTTAAACTATTCCGACAGTTTTCAACCCAGATCTCTAAAACTTCACATAAATATTGCACAAGAATTGAAGTTGCACCTGCATTTATGGAATTTTTCAAAGATTCTTTTCGTAACTTTCCAGACTTGGAACTTAGTTACATGTGAACAAATTTAAATGAAGTTGGTAGAATACATATTTTGTGTAATCAACTCCTCCATCAGCTTTCCACCCAGATCCCTAAATTTCACAAAAAAATTGCACACATATTGAAATGGTACACCTTCTATTATGGAATTTTTCGAAAAAAAATTTTCCCATTATTCCAGACTTGGGAATAGCATATTGGCTTCGACAAGTCGTTGTTACAATGTTCAAACTTGTTCATTGTTTTGTTTATTTATTAAATAGCTTCAGTTTCCTTTACTTGTCTAATAGTTATTTATAAGGAATGACTATAATAATTAATTTGTTTATTAATATAAAATTAAACAATGTGTTTGTTTGTTTGAATGATATTTAGTGCCACTTTAAGCAATTTTTCAGCTATATAATGGCATCCAGTTTTTATTGGGGGAGGAAGCTGGAGTACACGGAAAGAACCCCTGACCTTCAGTAGGAAAAATGACAATCCTTGTCAATTAAGATTGGAGTCAAGTACACCCTGCTAGCAGTGAGACAAACCAGCAACCTCAGTGTTAACAGACCACATTTTTTCAGTCCTTCTTTAATTAACATACATAAAAGCACTTATACTATACTAGATAATGAATTAGCATCAAACCCAATATAAAAAATTGCAATGTTATAGTCCAAATACTATGACCTGTCAGGTATTTTCTACCTATAATGTTCAATCAATTTCAAAAACTGCTTCAATCTGTTTTCCTTAAAGTTCCTTATCAGAAAGAGTTAGACATTTAAATTGCAGCTATTCATGCATTACTCAGGTACTTCAAACTTCTAATCTTGAAGAGATTGTCATAGAGTATAATGAGTAAGAAGGTTAAAGTTACCCGAGTCCCACATGAATAGCTGCAATTTAAATCTCCAAGCTATCACTGATAAAGAGCTTTAAAGAAAACAGAATGAAGCAGTTTTCTAAACAGCTGTTATCTGTATTAAGAATTGGTTGACCAATAGGTAAAAAATGCCTGACAGGTCATTGTATTTTGACTATAACAACTTGAAAGACCAACTTTACCTTTGTTAAGTCCTGACCCATGTATGAAGTACCAACAGCAACTTTATAATGATCAATCTGTGAATGGAGGTCGCTGAAACCAAGCCATGCAAGATAAACAGCATTAGAAGACCATGTCATCCAACCTGCAGAGTTCCTTGCAAGGTCAGGGTCAGCTGCATGGTCTGTTGTAACAGCAAACATGCCTATTTGAAGAAGAGGAAATATACAAATAATGTATTTACATTTCTTTTAAATACTTTATAGCAACATAGTTCATTTTGAATAACGTACTTGCTTTCTTCCACAGAACAAGCAGAACAAGTGACAAGGAACTGTAAATATTATTGATCACTTGTTAAGTAGTATTTTATCTAAGGGTCAGGCAGTGGGCATTGTGTGGCACATCAAAAATTTTGGGGTTTTTTTTGGGGCTTAGATGCATTCATTTTGATATAAAAACAAATTCTAACAATATTTTACATTTGGAGAAGTGTCAATTGCCTAGATAATTAGTGACTGGTTACATAGAGAAAAATTTGCTGAAAATTCCTAGCATTTTACACTGTAAAATTCAACTAAATTTCAAATGATTATATCTTAAAAATGCAAAATAATTCAGAACTTTAATAAATTAGAATGTCGTTATATTAGACAGTTTTATCATTCCCATGCTCAAAAGTTTGCATATTTTTCCTTCATGTGCCATCACATGTATGCATTTTGCCTGATTCTTACGTGGTCTGATATTTAAATATTGTTCTTCTTATTTTCTTTTATAATACCGCAGGTCTGGGGTTTTCTCCTGGTACTCCAGCTTCCTCCCCAATAAAAACTGGACGCCATGATATAGCTGAAAAATTACTGAAAGTGGTGTTAGATAAAATCAAACAAACAAACAAATCCTTTTATAATATTGAATTTAAAAAAATTAATATAAGGATTGTTTTCAATTGTTGGTTTATAGATTACTGGATATAGACATCTAAGGATAGGTTTACCCTTGACATAAACTGCTTTGATGTTTATTGGCATAAACCGACCCAAATTCGTCTATATCCAGAAAAATGGACACTATGATATAGCTGAAAAATTGCTAAAATTGGCATTATACACAATTAAAAAAGTGATATTCAAATGTAAAAAGAATATATTACACCAATAAAAATAAATAGACAAGTTATCAGTAGAACCAATGGATGTTCCCTGAAGTAGACTAACACAGATGTGGTGGAGAACCAAGTATGGTTCCCTGAATTAGACTTACATGCATGTGATGAAGAACCAATGGATGTTCCCTGAAGACTTACATCATGTAGTGGAGAGAGGAAGTTTGAAATCACAAAAACTAAGAAAGAAGCAAGGTTGCACTTAACTTGTATCTAGCCCAAAAAATGTTTTGGTTAACATCTTGAGCTGTTGATAAATACAAGGTATGTGTCAAATACGTCATCTCTACCATACCTCAACTTAAATAGGTTTGTTCTGAAAACCCCACAAAATATGAGTAAAAGAAAACATGATTTGATTTATTTTTGATGTAGCAAATACATCTTTGTGGAGCCCCTGGTTTCACTCCTAGTTTTGTTTTGTCTGTTCTTCTCGTTATCAGTTCTTCCCTTAATATCTTTTATTTAACTGTTATTGTGACCGTCGTGCAGTGACACTCTATACAATCAAGCCCTTAGTACCCTATAATTAACATACCTCTCGAGGGTGGTGTACTGTCAACAAACATTCCAGGTGATGTACTAGTTGTACAGATCTCTGCACTGTTACAGGAAATCAATGTGACATAATACGTCACTCCGTCATGTAAGTCTAATCCAGTGAATACATATGACCGGGAAATACCATTCACCTAAACAAAAAATATACAAGTAGTTTAAGATATATTATATCACAAGATTTCCAGTATTAAAAGATAAAGATACTGCAGCAATGGCTACTAGAAGTCATTTCCAAGGTTATAATGGCTACTAGAAGTCATTTCCAGGGTTGTAATGGCTACAAGAAGTCATTTCCAAGGTCGTAATGGCTACTAGAAGTCATTTCCAGTGTTGTAATGGTTACTAGAAGTCATTTCCAGGGTTGTAATGGCTACAAGAAGTCATTTCAAAGGTTGTTATGGCTACTAGAAGTCATTTCCAGTGTTGTAATGGCTACAAGAAGTCATTTCCAAGGTCGTAATGGCTACTAGAAGTCTTCTCCAGTGTTGTAATGGCTACTAGAAGTCATTTCCAGGGTTATAATGGCTACTAGAAGTCATTTCCAGGGTTGTAATGGCTACAAGAAGTCATTTCCAAGGTCGTAATGGCTACTAGAAGTCATTTCCAGTGTTGTAATGGTTACTAGAAGTCATTTCCAGGGTTGTAATGGCTACAAGAAGTCATTTCAAAGGTTGTTATGGCTACTAGAAGTCATTTCCAGTGTTGTAATGGCTACAAGAAGTCATTTCCAAGGTCGTTATGGCTACTAGAAGTCTTCTCCAGTGTTGTAATGGCTACTAGAAGTCATTTCCAGGGTTGTAATGGCTACTAGAAGTCATTTCCAAGGTTGTAATGGCTACTAAAAGTCATTTCAAGGGTTGTAATGGCTACTGGAAGTCATTTCCAGGGTGGTAATGGCTACAAGAAGTCATTTCCAGGGTTTTAATGGCTACTAGAAGTCATTTCCGGGGCTGTAATGGCTACAAGAAGTCATTTCCAGGGATGTAATGGCTACAAGAAGTCATTTTCAGTGTTGTAATGGCTACTAGAAGTCATTTTCAGTGTTGTAATGGCTACTAGAAGTCATTTCCAGGTTGTAATGGCTACTAGAAGTCATTTCCAGGTTGTAATGGCTACTAGAAGTCATTTTCAGTGTTGTAATAGCTACTAGAAGTCATTTCCAGGGTTGTAATGGCTACAAGAAGTCATTTCCAGGGTTGTAATGGCTACAAGAAGTCATTTTCAGGGTTAATTTTTTGTAATGGCTACAAGAAGGCATTTCCAGGGTTGTAATGGCTACTTAAAGTCTTTTCCATGGTTGTAATGGCCATTAGAAGTCATTTCAAGGGTTGTTATGGCTACTAGAAGTCATTTCCAGGGTTGTAATGGCTACTAGAAGTCATTTCCAGGGTTGTAATGGCTACTAGAAGTCATTTCAAGGGATGTAATGGCTACTAGAAGTCATTTTCAGTGTTGTAATGGCTACAAGAAGTCATTTCCAGGGTTGTAATGGCTACAAGAAGTCATTTCCAGTGTTGTAATGGCTACTAGAAGTCATTTCAAGGGATGTAATGGCTACTAGAAGTCATTTTCAGTGTTGTAATGGCTACAAGAAGTCATTTCCAGGGTTGTAGTTTCCAGGGTTGTAATGGCTACAAGAAGTCATTTCCAGGGTTGTAATGGCTACAAGAAGTCATTTCCAGTGTTGTAATGGCTACTAGAAGTCATTTCAAGGGATGTAATGGCTACTAGAAGTCATTTTCAGTGTTGTAATGGCTACAAGAAGTCATTTCCAGGGTTGTAATGGCTACTAGAAGTCATTTTCAGTGTTGTAATGGCTACTAGAAGTCATTTTCAGTGTTGTAATGGCTACAAGAAGTCATTTCCAGGGTTGTAATGGCTACAAGAAGTCATTTCCAGGGTTGTAATGGCTACAAGAAGTCATATCCAGGGTTGTAATGGCTACTAGAAGTCATTTTCAGGGTTGTAATAGCTACTAGAAGTCATTTCCAGGGTTGTAATGGCTACAAGAAGTCATTTCCAGGGTTGTAATGGCTACAAGAAGTCATTTCCAGGGTTGTAATGGCTACAAGAAGTCATATCCAGGGTTGTAATGGCTACTAGAAGTCATTTTCAGGGTTGTAATGGCTACAAGAAGTCATTTCCAGTGTTGTAATGGCTACTAGAAGTCATTTCAAGGAATGTAATGGCTACTAGAAGTCATTTCCAGGGTTGTAATGGCTACAGAAGTCATTTCCAGGGTTGTAATGGCTACTAGAAGTCATTTCCAGTGTCTAATATAAACTAACACAAAGTATTGAATTGTACTAACATTTAAAGAAACTTTTATATGCAAGAAGTCTGCTAATATGTTATTGACAATATTTGTTAAACTGCTAATATAACAAAGGCTTTTCCAAATCATTTTATATGATATTTGAAATGAAACTATCTATAGAACACTTAGTTGACTATACTTTGGACAAACATACTTTTCTTAAAATAAAACTAGAGGCTCCCAGGAGCCTGTATCGCTCGCCTGAACCTGAAACCAAACAACCCTTTTTTATCCAGCTTTTCTTTGCTATAAGGAATAGCCCAACACTTCTGCAAAATCATTAATTTTGACCTTTTAAGGGAAATAAGTCCTATAAGGAGGAGCTTTTGGTGCTTAGAGGGAGAAGGGAGGTTCACTTCAAATTTGCTGTACCTCTTATACTTTTTTTAACTATCAGTCGAAAACTCTCTCGACTCCCCCCCCCCCTCCCACTTCTTTTAATTTTTTTCTATTGTAAGCTAACGTAGCTATGTAGGTAGTCAGGTGTCATGATTTGCACAATTTTGGTAGAGGACGTCCTAAAGATGATGTGTGCAATGTTTCAAAGCATTCCTTTCAATGGTTAAAGAGAAGAATTTTTAAAATCAAGTAAATTTGATTACAAAAATGTTCAAGGAGAATAATTCCTAATTCCTAAACAGTTAATCAGACAATCTTGACCCTAAAGTCATTTTTGTAGCCCTCATAGAGCAAAACAATTAAGCAGTGCTAACTTTTTCTCTAGTTCTAATAATTTTCAAGATTTTGAGGCAAAAATGGCAAAAATCATCAATTTTGACAATTAAAGGGCAATAACTCCTACAAGGAGTCATCATACAACTTTGACCCATTAAGTGTTTTGTAGAGCTTTAGATGCTGAAGAAGGTCTTTTTGGTTTTCCTGTATCTGTTATACTTTTTGAACTATAAGCAAAAAACTGTATTTTGACCCCCCTTTTCTATTTTTAACCATGGCAGCCATGTTGGTTTGTTGGTTGGTCTGAGGCCATGATTTGTGCAAACTTGGTAGAGGACATTTTACTGATGATGTGTGCAAAGTTTCAAAGCAATCACTTCAGTGGTTTTGGAGGAGAAGATTTTTTAAGAAAAGTTAACGACGACGACGACGGACGCCAAGTGATGGCAATAGCTCACATGACCCTTTAAGGTGAGCTAAAAAAAGGTCACTAGGTGTATTTATCGTATTATTATGTCCACTATCTCATGCTAGTAGAGTGAGATTGAATAATACCGCACACAAAGATCAAAGGAAAATACTGCAAAATAGCGATAATTTCTTTGATATCTTATTTTCTGTGCTAGTATAGCACTTTTTTGCCAAATAGTTGGTTTTTAATATCATTTTATTTCTGGATTATTGTTCTGCCAAATTTAACCCCAGAAATGAATGGAAAATGCCCTTTTTCCTTTTTTCATGCTTTTTGGTACAAAATGTATTTCATCATTACAGGATTAAAAACTATATCTTTACATGTCAGGAAGTAAAAACTTTATTTTCTACTTTCAGTGAAACAAGTGAGAAATGTTCCTAAAAGGCTTATATTTCTACCAGTTTCTTAGGCTTGCACAAATAAACGGATATATATTTATATTGCTGTATGCACACTGTTGATGTAAATGATATATACTGTAATATGGAAATAAAATATTGCCTGGGAAAAACTTACTGACTGTGATGATAACATGAATTCCCCACCAATATGAGACTTTATTGACAGATACTGTCTCTTTATAAATGATTCAGCATCATCAACAGCCCAATCTATCTTCATTGAAGTTCTATATATCTGGGTCAAGCCATTAATTCCAAAGTCTTCTGAGAATGTCGGTTGTTTTGTTATTGCAGGGGGTGTGGTATCTACTGAAAAGCCATTAGATGATGCTTCTGACCACATTCCTACAGATATACAGCAGAATGGTAGTATAAGGTAGTCAGGGTACCATGTTATATTCAAAACTGTTTAAAAAGACATACACAACAGAAGATTTACATTACACTTGGATATAAGTACATCCTCAAATCAAAGGATTTTCTCAGATCTATGGCAGATGACCTCATTGATCAGCTTATGTTCTCAGATCTATAGAAGATGACCCCACTGAAAGCTTATGTTCTCAGATCTATAGCAGATGACCTCACTGACAAGCTTATGTTCTCAGATCTATAGCAGATGACCTCCCTGACAAGCTTATGTTCTCACATCTATAGCAGATGACCTCATTGATCACCTTATGTTCTCACATCTATAGAAGATGACCCCACTGACAGCTTTTTCTCAGATCTATAGCAGATGACCTCATTGACAAGCTTATGTTCTCAGATCTATAGAAGATGACCTCATTGATCAGCTTATGTTCTCACATCTATAGAAGATGACCCCACTGACAGCTTGTTCTCAGATCTATAGCAGATGACCTCATTGACAAGCTTATGTTCTCAGATCTATAGAAGAAGACCTCACTGACAAGCTTATGTTCTCAGATCTATGACAGATGACCTCACTGACAAGCTTATGTTCTCAGATCTATAGAAGATGAACTCACTGACAGCTTTTGTTCTCACATCTATAGCAGTTGACCTCACTGACAAGCTTATATTCTCACATCTATAGCAGTTGACCTCACTGACAAGCTTATGTTCTCACATCTATAGAAGATGACCTCACTGACAAGCTTATATTCTCACATCTATAGCAAATGACCTCACTGATGAGCTTATGTTATGAGATCTATGGCAGATGACCTCGCTGATCAGCTTATATTCTCACATCTATGGCAGATGACCTCACTGACAAGCTTATGTTCTCACATCTATGGCAGATGATCTCACTGACAGCTTATGTTCTCAGATCTATAGCAAATGACCTCATTGATCAGCTTATGTTCTCACATCTATGGCAGATGACCTCATTGATCAGCTTATGTTCTCAGATCTATAGCAGATGACCTCAATGACAGCTTATGTTTTCACATCTATAGCAGATGACCTCCCTGATGAGCTTATGTTCTCAGATCTATGGCAGATGACCTCACTGATCAGCTTATGTTCTCACATCTATGGCAGATGACCTCACTGATCAGCTTATGTTCTCAGATCTATAGCTGATGACCTCTCTGATGTACTTATTTTGTCAGATATATAGCAGATCATGTCATTAACATATCATATTACCTCTGATTTATATAATGAAGTTGATGAACTTCAAACCAAGGACTTGTTAATTTTTGATAAATCATTTGCAATGAAAGGTTGTAACTTTAAAGCTTGAAAAGTTATATGGTGAATAATTTATCACCGAAAAAAAATTTCCATATTACCAATATTACTGTTTCTCATTTAATTGTATTAGGGGATGCAGGACACCATCCTCCATTTTTTTTGGAAATCTCGTTATTAACTCTTAATTTCCATAAAATTTTAAATTATGATAAAAGTCTTACAGCTATACTATTTCTTCAATTAAATAATTGTTAAAATAAAAAGTTTTCGCATTACAGTTTGGTATAGGCAAAAATAATGAAAAGAGAGGTAATTTTGACCACAAAAATACCATCTTTTCACTCTTTGACCACTTATTTCCAATAGAAAAAATTTAACTCAGAGACCCCTTTTTTTCTTTCCATTACTAAAATGTATAGCAACTTCTTGACATTATGTAAAAAAAATCTACAAAATCTCAATGGACATAATTTGTGTTATCTATTATTTGAGTGCTTTTTTTATTCTCTTCTCTGCACAATCTATTAGAAAGTTCAAAACTTCCAACAAATTATGTGGTATTTTTTTACCTTTATTGAAGTAAAATAGTTTATTTCTGACATAGTTTTTTAGCTGATTGATTTAGTAATAATCCTAAATTATTGTTTTAGGGGACAGGACAAATTGCTCGTTGAAGAACATTGGGACTTGTTGTAATAGATATTTTTTCTGGTTTTTCTTTCATTTTATGTAATTTAATAGACAGATAGATTGATTCACATTTGAGTAAGGCCAAGCCTGCAATATTTCAAATATAGTTGACTATAAAGTTTACACATAAAAGTATCTGGCTGTTTGATTTTCACAACATTGCACAAACAATTAACTCTAGATTCTGCAAAATATGTTGTTAGTTTTGTTTTTTATTGAACATTTCACAAGTTCGGCAATAATCGGAAAAATTAATTTTTTAAAATGTGTTCCACTCTAAGGATTTTGAACAAGAAAACTGTGCAATATATTTGAGTACCTTGAAAATTCAGTTATGTGACGTAATGGCCCATAAAACTGAGGAAACACATTCACATTATTGTTTTTCACAATATATTACCTTAAGACAACAGAACAAGTTTAACCACATTACTTAGTACAATGTTCATAATACCAACCAGCTTTATTGTAGGCTCTGACTGTTATATATATTTTTTTATTCACAGGAAGTTCTAGTAGAAACCGTGTTGAATTTAATAACACAGCAGTCTCAGTCAGATGAAGTTGTATTGATGGTACAATATCATCTCCTCCAACTTTGGTTCCCACTCTCCATACATACTTATCTAGTCCAGACTGGGGATCATCAAACCCATACCATTTAGCTGATATGTAATGTCTGTAACAAAAAATAACATTTTACTCAATTAAACAAATATGCCAGGCATATGAATAAATTAATTTGTTGTAAAAAAAAAAAACACAAAAAAAATAACAGTAGTTAAGAGACCCTGAAAAACCAACGTTTTATTGCCTGAATGCTGGAAAACATTTTTCTAGCATTGGACAATGTGTCAAAAAATTAACTGTAATAAAGCTAAATGAAGATGACAGGTCTGTAAGCAAGAATACATGAGAAATGTTTCACAGTAAACAGACGTAATTGTTGTTTTAGTTTGTTGTTTGTTTGTGGCTGTTATGCCACTTTTAGTAATTTTTTTAGATATAATTGTAATATACATTCCGTTTTTATTGAGGAAGAAAGCAATAGATGTACAACAGGAAAAGTGGCATTCTGTAAAAGTTAGAAGGTTAGAGTCAAGCGCATTATGCTAGAAGATATCTATATCTACCTAGACTACTTAGTCATGTAGGGCCATTAACCAAAATAAATTTAACTGTATAATCTTTGATGTTCTAATAGTTTAGTATAATTTTTCCAATAAAAACTGCAGTGTTACAGCTAAACAACTAAAGAGCATTGAGTAAGATCTCATTGTAACCAACAAATCCAGTGATTTGTTGGACAACAGATTCCCACTACATTTGGGGTTGTTCACTTATTAATCCCAGCCACAGACCATTGTTTGAGAACATCATCCTTTTTGCACTGCATGTTGATACTGTAGCAACTAAGAAAACTTGATACTGTAGCAACTAAGAAAACTTGATACTGTAGCAACTAAGAAAACTAAATACCCTAACAACTACTTAAGTCTAAAAACCTTATCTCTACCCAAATTTCAATACCTTACTAGTGACATTAAACATTTTGCTTTCCCATTTGCCCATTGATTTATTGCTTGTTATTCTTGTCCTAAATATAGCTTTAACACTGCTCCTTTGAATGTTAAACAACCCATCAGCTGAAAATCATCCTTTTTAGTGTTCATATGAATAACTCGAATACTTACTTCATGGACTGATATTGTTCATCCAAGTATCCCACACCATCTTGTACAGAACCTACAACTGGGGCACTATTATCAATTATAACCCCATCTGATGTTACAGTGGTACACATATCTGCTGTGTTACAGGCAGTAACTGTGATATAATATTGCAATCCAGAACCAAGATGGATGTTCTCCATGGTAAACTCTATAATAGATTTAACCAATGATTTAAATTAATTAGAAACTACCCTCGTCTCGATTTTACCTAATATACCGTACCCTGTGGACATAAAAGAAGCATTAATTAGTTGAAATCAGTTAGTATGAGATAACCGGGGATGATTTTGAATATAAATCTTATCTGTCTCCTACCTAACATGATACAAATCTTCACTCAGTAAATTTCTTATAGTTTAAATAGATGATGAAACATAGTTAAAATGATTACCTGAAGCAATGTCAAAATATTAGTATATAACAATTTCAAATCAGAAATCATGGACCACAACGATCAACTGAGTTACTCTTTATCAACAACCTGATCATAATAATTATGTTTTACATTTTTATATTTGTGAAATCATTTACTTAACTCAAAGCTGTACATTGACCACAATACTAAACTGAGTCACACTGTTACAACAAGCCCAATAGTAAAAATTATATTGAAACACAATAACATCTTTAAATTGATTAAGTAAACTCAAAGATCTATCAACAAATATTTTGTTGGGGACTTTGAAGCAAATTGAAGAATATCAGAGTTATTTAAAATATGTTCTATACATTCATACAGTTTACTTCAAATCAATATTTTACAATTTTATTTGAAATTAGCACAAAGTACCTGAAAATAAGAATTTTTAAAATAATGTCAGCAATTTCTTAATTATCTCCTCTTTGAAGAGAGTATGGTCCTTTAGTCTAACAAACTTCTACTTCCTTTTTGTTCCAAGTTGGATAGAGATTAGCAAAATAGTACCTGAGAAGATTGTATAAATTTTAACAATTTCATAATTATCTCCCTTTGAAGAAGTTGTGGACCATTTATTTGAACAATTTTGAATGTCCTTAACTTAAGATACTTTTGTCAAATTAAACTGAGTTGCCTAGTGTTTCTTAAAGTTTGCACAAACAATGACTTGGTTATAATTTTAACATAAGATCATTAATAATGTAGGAATTCTTACCCTTATCTAAGCACATGGCTTTTATAGAAATTATTTCATTGGGTAATTTTTTCTGTGCTTTAAATTGTGTATTCTTGTCAAATCCATGAGCTAACATGTAGTCATCATTGTGCAGAAATAATTAGAATTTTCAGGGTTCCCATTGTAAATATACAAAGCTTTTATCAAATGTGAACACTATGAACTATACAAAAGGTGATATTTACCATCTGTAATTCCGACAGCTTGCTCCGATAATATGTCTTCACATTCAGGACAGGTTCCCACAGAGACATAATATTCTTTTATTGTGGAGTGAGAGTCATGAAATCCTTCCCAATAGGCATGAAGAACTTTAGTCTCAGTCTGAAAATCTATGTCTTTCACACTACCTGTTATCTGTGTTTTGTCCCCATCATAAACATGGCCTGCACTAGGTGGCGTTGTTTCTACTTGGAAAGCCCAAGATGTTGCCAGGGATGACAAGCCTGCTTTGTTATATGCCTGTTTGTACATAAAATAAAGGTCCTAAATTTAAAATTTTCTATCAACAAAAATTGTTTGGTGCAGCAGTTAAAAGTTAAAAATAGTTTTGAATATTTTGTTTCAGTATAAGTTGCATAGATATTAAAAAAAATTAAGTTAATCTAATAAATTCTGACTGATATCATTTACAGAAATGTTTATTCAGGACAATACCCCTTTAACATGAAGCAAGACTTGTTCGACTGATGAAATGTCCCTTCTATTTAAAAAAAAACAACTTTAGTAAGTAGCAAGATCTTTAGTTAGGTAGAGATGTAGGGGTTATGTTTTATGTAAGATGTCCTTTTGTCTGAGCTAATTTTTGACGTCATAATAAATGTTATAACCAATGATCCTATATGACAGTGATGGCGACTCTCAATCTATTAATGAAATGTGACGTATAAATGCATGTGACATTGGGGACTATATTTTATGTAAAAATGCCTTGTTGAATATTAAATTTTTCAATTATAAACATTCAATTTTGTTCTGCCTTTTTTGTAGATAAACTTATTACATACATTTGAGTGCAGCTACAACTACTTGTATCACGTCTCCACAGTTGCATACATTCCACATCACAAGTCGACGCTTCTCATCTTGTACTAATATTAATGTACACAACTGTGTTGAAGTGATACAGGTAGTGGTACCTACACATAATGAATGTAATGTGTATTTATCTTTCTGTTAACAAGTGTGGACACAGAAAAACGTCTCGCCTGAATTCCGCATCAGTAACGAAAATAAATTTCGTCATAAGCATTACGTAAATAGCATTAATTATGAGCAGCGGCCTGTATACCAATTATTGTCACCATACTATGCATAGTTACAGAGGAACTGTCCTAATACAAAAACTTTAACCAAGTCGCTGAACCGTTAAATTGAGGCCAAGGTCAGGTGACACCTACCAGACAATCATTTACTATTCATCAGCAAGCTATATACCAAATATTGTCATCCTACCATGCTTGGTTACAGGGGAACAGCAGTAACCTAAAAACTTTAACGTAGTAACTGGACAGTGAAATTGAGGTCAAGGTCAAATGGCACCTACCAGACAGTCATGTACTATTCATCAGCAACCTATACACCAAATATTGTCATCCTACCATGTGTAGTTACAGAGGAACTGTCCTAACCCAAAAACTTTAACGTAGTCGCTGGACCGTGAAATTGAGGTCAAGGTCAGGTGACACCTACCAGACAGTCATGCACTAGTCATCAGCAACCTATACACCAAATATTGTCATCCTACCATGCGTAGTTATAGAGGAACTGTCGTAACCCAAAAACTTTAACGTAGTTGCTGGACCGTGAAATTGAGGTCAAGGTCAGGTGACACCTACCAGACAGTCATGTACTAGTCATCAGCAACCTATACACCAAATATTGTCATCCTACCATGCGTAGTTACAGAGGAACTGTCGTAACCCAAAAACTTTAACGTAGTCGCTGGACCGTGAAATTGAGGACAAGGTCAGGTGACACCTACCAGACAGTCATGTACTAGTCATCAGCAACCTATACACCAAATATTGTCATCCTACCATGCGTAGTTACAGAGGAACTGTCGTAACCCAAAAACTTTAACGTAGTCGCTGGACCGTGAAATTGAGGACAAGGTCAGGTGACACCTACCAGACAGTCATGTACTAGTCATCAGCAACCTATACACCAAATATTGTCATCCTACCATGCGTAGTTACAGAGGAACTGTCGTAACCCAAAAACTTTAACATAGTCGCTGGACCGTGAAATTGAGGTCAAGGTCAGGTGACAGGTGACTGACTGGCAAGTACTCATCATAAGCTACCTCTGGACCAAATTTGATGGACCTAGGGCTTGGGCTTACAAATATATGAAGCAAGATGTCAAGTGTTTACGCCGCCGCCGGATTCCCATACATATGTCTCGCCTCCAGCGACTTTCGTCGCAGGTGAGACAACAATGATCATAAGAACTTGCTCTGCTATATGTCACAGATCTGCACAATATGGTATCAGAACTTGCTCTGTTATACAAGTCACAAATCTCTGTTTTTGCAGTGGATAATTTTTATCTGCATATTAACTGAATGTAACAAAATTGTCTGACCAGTAGATCTATTTTTTGTCTGTCAAATAAACACTGTAAATAAAATAATTGCCACTTACATTAATTCAGTGTTTGTGTAAATCCCAGCAATAAATATTCATCTGTCTAGCTATTACCAACAACTTACCCTGACATTAATATAATAGTAATGACCATCTTTCAGATCTAGAGGATTGTTTTCATTGGTCTCTCCACATTCCTCACCAACGACCTTCATATATGACATCATATCTGTATAGCCTGGTTCCGATCCAATGGACCACATGTAATAGTCTATACCACTCTCAAGGTCTGTAAAAACATCTTTCCAACTGAAATATAGGTTGAAGAAATAATTAAAATGTACAAGGTTGTACTATTTATGGAGTCCAAATGAATATATGAATATTTTTAACTTAAGCATGCCTTCACATAATTTGTTGTAGTGAATTTTTAGTGATTTGTTCTCATGTCTTTCTGTGCTTTATTATAATATACTTACGTTATATTGTGATTCATAAATTTTAAAAATCAATACCTATCTTAATTGACAAGGATTGCCAGTTTTTCTACTGCAGGACGAGGGTTTTCTCCAGGTACTCCGGCTTCCTTCCTCAATAAAAACTGGATGCCATGATATAGCTGAAAAATTGCTGAAAGTGGCATCAAAAACCATTCAAACGAACAATAAAAATCAATAAACACTTTCCATGCCACTGAAAAAAATGGATGGCACAATAAAAATCTAAGATCAATTACTTTTACATAAAATACTGCAAAAACTCACCAAAATGATAAATGTCTAATATCCATTTATTTATTTTTTCTAAACTTGTGAAGAAAGTCACATTTTCCTTTTAACTTACCAAGGATTGACCTCTGTTTTTGATGTAATATGCCGGTCTGTCAAAGTTATTGGTTGATTAGATTTCTCTGGAGGAGTGACATCTATAGTGACAGGCTCCGATACTACTATGGTTACTCTGTTAGCGAAGTCAACAGCTATAAATATGTAATAAACACTGTAGACAGACTAAAATTAAAACATTACACAGTTATGTTGTCATAAAATAAACAAGTGTGGACTGTGTTTGTTTGTTTGTTTGATGGTGTTTAATGCCACTTTCAGCAATTTTTCAGCTATATCATGGCGTCCAGTTTTTAATGGGGGAGGAAGCTGGAGTACCCGGAGAGAACCCCCGACGTGCGGTAGGAAAACTGGCAATCCTTGTCAATTAATATTGGTGTCGAGTACATCCTGCCTGCAGTGAGAATCGAACCGCAATCTCAGTGTTGACAGACCACCTGATCAATAGTAGATGAACTACCTTGACAACTCGGCCAGTGAGGCCCCGTGTGGACTGTGAGCTAATGCTCACTAGTGATACCACCATTTTAACAAATATGTCTTTCATAAGTATTCGGTAAAACAGGAAGTTGATAACCAAGGAGCATAAAATAGCTATACACCATATGGTACTATAGAATAAAGCAATATGCAAAAAATCGCGCTTTTGCATCCTATAGTTGCTTTGAAAACTGACGGAAATTTTGAATGTCTGTCAATTTATGTGTAAAAAATCTAAGTATTCGGTAAACAAAAAGTAGATCACCAAGGAAAACTGCGACTGAAATTTTTGTTACTGAGGGACAGTTAATAAATAAACGAACAGACAGACAGACAGGGGTAAACCAGTATATCCCCCTCTTCTTTTGTTTTGCCTGTCTGAGAGGGGTTTAACAAGGCTCGGCAATTTTTGTCAAATAAGGTTCAAGTCAAGCTCATTCTGCCTTACAACCCACAACCTAAGTGTTGACAGGCACTACTTACCCTTCAGAGTAGCATAATACTGGTACCCATTCTGTAACCTGAGTTCATGTAAAGCCTTGTGTTGAACAACTCCTACATTCTCAAATGCATAGACGTCATTACCTCCAGATGTAGTACCTGTGAGATAAGTTTAAAAACAATCAACATAAGCTATAAACAGCTTTTGACAAAATAAATATGTTATAGAAATACACCAAGCAAGTTAATGGTTATATGCACTGTGATATAAAGTAAGCTGGTAAGATATGAGAACTAGGTACAAGGAAATATACAAATCAGATGATTAACAAGCAGTAGCTTGCATAAAACATAAGAATAACTACAAGTGAATCAAAAGTTTAAATCACACAGAAAAAACAATGGTATTATATACAGTTATTAAATGGGTAGTCTGTCAATAGATCAAAATATTTTTCGGAAGGTACTGGAACAGCTTAGTGTTCTATTAGCCAATGGTTGATGGCAATATATATCCCAAAGCTGTTTCCAGTACTGAGGGAAAAACACTTCTCGTCTATTGTCAATACATAACTGCATTGCATAGAATAAAAAGTACTCTGAAATTAAATGATACCAATTTTCTTGTGAATCAAGCAAAATTATATTGCTCTCACAGAAGGCTAAAAAAATAATAATTGTTAAAACTCAACTAGTATTATTAAAATTAACATATGATTAATTCAACAGTGTCCAAAGTGATGAAAACATACATGTAATATCTCAAGGTGGTGATATCTTACAGTGTGAAGCAAAATCTCATTCTGAAGGTCCTCACGTCTTTGTTTACAACAGACAGTTCATAATGTGACAGACAAATTACCAGATTATTGAAGTTACACTATTTATTATTTTACCAAGGATTTTGTTACTAGTTAATTAAGGAATATGGTCGAAATTAGTTATGAAATCACAGGACAATAAAATATAATAACTGTTAGATTTGAATGTGGTTTTTTTCTAATATCTGAGGAAAAATTTGGAATGGTCAGCTAAGATGTGTTCCAAAGAGCTAAAACTTGCAAAAATACTTTATTTGTAAGTTTATGATATTCACAGTAGGACAGCTGCACTAGTGTCGCCCATGCATTTTATACTGCTGGTAATATTGACTTAGGATTGCACACAGTGGCAGATACATTCCAAGAGAGGAAAAGCACAAGTCCAATTCAGGATCCACCCAGATCCAGATAAAAGTATCATAAACATGGTTGATCTATAAGATGAAACAACAAACAATAAAATGTATGGATAAAAAAACATCAATACATGTGTATGAAAAATAAAAAACCATTTCAATGGAAATGAATTTGCAAATTATAAACTCGTTACATCCTGTTAAATCATTGGACAAATACATATCTCAGCTAAACCTGTCGTGTGTCTCTGGATCCCATAGAGGATATGAACTATACTTTTCCTACAATAAATTTCTCTATTCTGATTGGGTAAAGAATGAAGAGCAATAGATTGTGTCCACATAACTCGCCGTTTTGTCAGCTTATTAGTCGCTAAATAATACAACTTGCTAGCATAGTAGGCAATTTATATATTCAACAAGTTTTAACTGAGTTTTTTTTATTATGTTGCATAAAATTTCATCAAATTCATCATTTTTGATGACTGGAAAGTGATCACCTTCTTCCAATTAAATCCTATAAGGACTGGTAGTAAACAGAATTGGATTAGCTATGAATTTGCATAATCTTTATTTGTCCAATCAGAAAAATGGTGGAAAGAGAGCAGGCAATTTAACATTTGTGTGAGGTAAAGGTTAAAACCAGTGACTATATCTTATAAAAGGAAATATCATTACCTGCAGGTGTAGTACCTATAAGATGTAGATAAAACATTCAACAAACGCTCTGAAGAGCTTTAATAGAATAAATACATTATAAAAATACACAAATCTGAATAAATATAAATAAAACAATGATTATATGCACTGTGATATATAAGCTGATTAAGATATGATATGTCACAATATACAGTTATATAAACATCTGCTGATTAACATATAAGCAATAGCAGGCATGCAGCATAAAATAATTAATACATGTGAAACGTAAGTTGATCTTTTAGAAAAAAAACGTGTAAAATTTTATACATAATCTTTTATTCCCCTACTTTGATCAAAATAGAAAATATTGGTTTATATTCCTTCCTAAAAAAATGATATTTATATGTGTTACTATGATACAGATGATCTGAATATAAGACATACAGACCAGTATGAAATTTAACATTCAAGAACAGTTTGATCCCTAATTGCATATAGTTAACGTTACACCTTTTGTAATTTCTGCCTATCTTTATTGTAAAAATGAAAATTGAAATCAATAAAGTAGTTTCAAATAAAATTACTATACAAAATGTATTGCTATGGGAAAGCTTGAGCTGGTAAGTACATTGAGTATGTTCTATTTGAATACTAACCAATTCCTAAAATATACTCCTTTATCCCAGTAGAATGGGGTGCTATATTGAATTCCTCTACATCACGGAATCCGTCCCAATTTACATACATATCCTTCAGGCTTTTCTAAAAATATATACAAACAGTTTCTACAATGTAAAAAAATGCAAAGATCTTTGTAACAAACAAAACAGGTTTACTTTTCTTAATAATTCTGCAGTTGTAGGCACATGCTTTTCATAAAGAGCAAATTGTTCAATGCACTTTTTGTCATATCATTTCAACATCTACAAAAACAACATAATGCAATAACTTTATTAACTAAATACAAAAAAACCCCCAAAAACTAAGAGCCAAAAGGAAGGCACTTTTAACACATAACGTGTAAAGTAAGATGAAATGCTCAAATTTTGCAGGTAACATTATGTAATAAGAACTTATTTAGTGATGTGAATAGTGGGGGATTAAAAATGAGTGCATCTCTAATATGAGGAGGGGCAAAGAACATAGAATAGCTTTCATATTCTGTGTTTTGTATTATGTACATATATTACCTGATAATACATTCCAGTGTTAACACCAATCCATACTCGTCCAGCGATGGGTGCATTCCTAAAAGGAGGAGGGGCACTGAACATAGAATTACAGCTTTTATATTCTGTGTTTTGTATTATGAACATATATTACCTGATAATACATTCCAGGGTTAACACCCATCCATACTCGTCCAGCGATGGGTCCATTCCTAAAAGGAGGAATGGCACAGAACATTGAATGCTTTTATATTCTGTGTTTTGTATTATGAACATATATTACCTGATAATACATTCCAGGGTTAACACCAATCCATACTCGTCCAGCGATTGGTCCATTCCTAAAAGGAGGAATGGCACAGAACATTGAATGCTTTTATATTCTGTGTTTTGTATTATGAACATATATTACCTGATAATACATTCCAGTGTTAACACCAATCCATACTCGTCCAGCGATGGGTCCATTCCTAAAAGGAGGAGGGGCACAGAACATTGAATGCTTTTATATTCTGTGTTTTGTATTATGAACATATATTACCTGATAATACATTCCAGTGTTAACACCAATCCATACTCGTCCAGCAATGGGTCCATTCCTAAAAGGAGGAGGGGCACAGAACATTGAATGCTTTTATATTCTGTGTTTTGTATAATGAACATATATTACCTGATAATACATTCCAAGGTTAACACCAATCCATACTCGTCCAACGAATTGTGCATTCCTAAAAGGAGGAGGGGCATGGAACATAGAATTACAGCTTTTATATTCTGTGTTTTGTATTATGAACATATATTACCTGATAATACATTCCAGGGTTAACACCAATCCATACTCGTCCAGCGATGGGTGAAGTTAAATCAACAACAACTCCATCACTACATGTGCTTATTGCATTGAGGACCTCTATCCATGTTTCATGTTGTATTGTTGTAGCATCAGCATGAACACAAACAGTATACCGAGTTCCATGAACCAGTTCTGACCCAACCTCAAATTCTTCATTCATAAATTCATTTTCTAAAAAGGAAAGCATCTAAATTACAACCAACTAAAGACATTTCTACTATTACTAAAATTACAATCAATAATTAAATAAAGCCACATGATTTTGGTTTGCTAACTAGGACAGTTGCAAGCACTTATGGCCAATGTAGCATTTTGCAAATTAGTCACAATACAATGACCTGTCAGGTATTTTTTACCTATTGGTCAATCAATTCTAAATACAGATAACATTTGTTTAGAAAACTGCTTCAATATGTTTTCTTAGTAATAGCTAGAGCATTTTAATTGCAGCTACTCATGCATGACTCAATAAACCGAAAACTTCTAACTTCATTCACATATAGTATACCCTATGACAATCTTCCAAGTAAAAGTTTTAATTTACCTTAGTCATGCTTGAGTAGCTATTCAAATATCCAGCTATTACTGAAGAAGAACTTGAAAGATGTATGTATAAATATAGCAAAAATATAGATGTACATACGTGTTGTTCCACATCGGATTTTATCTGGATGTGCACATGGATCTGTCAGGACTAGTTGATTGACCTGGCGATAATATGTAGTGACATCTATTGACCGAGCATCAAGTATAGCATATTTATATTTTCTATGACGTAGTGTCGGCCATACTGCTGATATAACATTCTTGTACGGTGTGTAATCTGCATCAGGATTTTTCCAAAGGGCATTTTTCTCCAAAAATACTGGCTTTCCAATTCCATCTGAAAAATAACAAAGTTAAATGCTAACTTCAGAAGAACAAACAATCGAATCACCTCATTGTTGGAAAGTAATTTTGGAGGTAAGTGTACGAATATTGACCAAAACATCGGTCCAAATGCGATATAACTCGCCTGTTTACACAGCAACACAATTGCAGTGGGAGGAAATAACCTTTAAATATTCAACTTCACAGATATTATTCTATCAAAATCATGACGTAAAAGATAGTGTTGCGGTGTAGCATTACGTATCACATAGATTGTTAAAATTAACTTTAAGCTTTGACATATATGATCATTATTTTTTGTTGTTGCATGTAATATTTTTCTGGTGATTAAGTGATCTATTAATTGAATTTGTTGTAACATTGTTTTGCAAATCTTGTCCATGTCAATTCATGTCAGTAATATTTATTTTAAGCTATGTAAGTCAACAGTATAGTGTAAATTAGTAGTCAAATATTAAGCTGTGCATCCTGGTCAAGATAGTGTTTGTGTACTATGTAAACAATTGAGTACTTAAACGTGTGTTTTAAACAATAGTGTTTTACATGATTGTAGTAATTTCTTACGTTGTCATGCTGTCATAAATACTTAGTTTTATTGTTTTATCATTTGTCTAATATATAAAGTCATTTAAGGTTTTCTAATGTATGAAAGTTTTCTCTTTTAACAAAAAAACGTCATTATTCAATAGGACTTTACGCACTGAGTCGTAACAGTTCATAGCATTTTACCATGTCATAGTTATTTACATAATATCAGACTTTTACAGTATTATCTTCTTAAATGGAATGAGGAGTATACCAAATATCTTTATAAAATAACTTACGGTTTTGTAGTAATATCTTTTTTTTAATGAGCCAGAAACACAAATTGTTAAGTCCGACATTTTTATTTTTACATTGCCGTCAATCGTAACAGATGTCGCTATAAGCAAATATGACGTCACAATAAGTATTAAGTTAAGGGGTATAAATAGGGTTAAATTTGCTATGTTCGGGAGTCGTGATTTGACTCCCGAGATACACAGTAATCTCAGAAACAGAATTCCACGCGCTGAAAAAGCCTATTCCAGAGAAGATATATATCAAGGTTATTATAATTAAACATTCAAAAAGAGTCCAAAAGCGACTCGCCTTGTTTTGCTTGGTACTAAGAGATAGAATAAGTACAATATCAAAACAGTAATTTGGTGTTAAAGCTAACGACTCGGGCACGTTAGTTATTTTTCATCGTTTCTGGCTCTAAGACATTTGAGTGTTTGGCTAATGAACTTCTTCAATATGTTTACATCTTGACCAGGGTTATTATTCTTTTCATTCACTGTCTACAGTAGATAATGTTAACAAATTTTGAAACTGGAATAAATTAATTATACGTCTTAGAAGTGTCACTTATTCAACCAAGGTCTTAGTGCATCATATTACTTCAGTAGTAGCGACGAGGGTCGTTACATTTGGTGGCCAGTGTGGGGATCCCTCGTAGATAATAGGGATCGAAATTAAACTGAAGTAAGGTCAGTAGAGACATTACGATGTCGGACGCAGAAACACCGCGACAACCTACTTTTATAACATTCAATCAATCGAGATTCCATAGTGACGAATTGGCGACGAGATGGGGAGTTGAATCACAACTCCCCGCATCTGCAATGGACCTGGACTCCAATGTCCACAATAAAAGTGTTATCGATCTGACTCCATCTGGAGAGGTCCAGATGCGGGTAAATAGGTCGCTGACGGACTCTTCGGCTAACCCTGTCATAGCTAGGCCACATACCAATAATAATATAGATATCGAAAAATTACAAATAGAGTTGAATGAACATAGGGAGGCAGAAGGTCGAATCATGGGGATACTGATGAGTCATTTTAATAGAGATAGTAGTAAAAATGTAAACTCCCATGGAGGGGGGGATCAGAGGGAAGATCGCCGCGGTCGGTATAATGGTCAAGACCAGTGCGTATATAGTGGGCCCAGCACTAACTCTCCATGGACGGCACCCTCCAATGCTCGTTTGGGGGATCAAACTGTCCGGGGTGGCAGAAACTGGTGTGTAGACACTATGACGTCATCAGTCCGCAATATGAGCACCGATATCGTTAACTCCAATGTTCATGGTAATACGACTAATCAGCAAATGTCGGGCGTTTCTGGACCTTTTCCACAAATAAAACCCAAGAAACCTCCGACATTTGATGGTTCAATGGGTTGGCAAGATTTTCTTGTCCAATTCGAAATGATAGCCGCAATTAATAAATGGGATAATTATACTAAAGCCATCGAACTTGCCACAAATTTACAGGGGGTGGCTCAAGAGGTCGTCACTGACATAGAACCATCGAGACGTTTTGACTATAGTTACTTGATATCAGCATTGTCCGCTAGGTTTGAGCCAGCAAATCAAGAGAAAATGTATAAAGCTCAAATGAATTCATATCGCAGGAAGCCTGGTCAAACTTTGCCAGAAATGGCTCAGGAAATTAGAAGAATTACTCGTATGTCATATCCGACAGTCCCATTAAATATAAGAGATCAAATTGCTATGGACTGTTTTATTAATGGGCTTAGTAATGAACCGAAAATGCAGCTCTCTATTTTCCAGAGGGAACCTTCGACGATCGATGACTGCGTTCGATACGGGGTGGAATGTGAATCTTTTTATCTGCAACAAAAGAGGTTAAGCAACCCTAAATCAGGATTGCGTATAATCTCCGAATTTGACGAGTCTGGGGACGAAAACACTGGTCGTCTTGCAAAAATAAACGATCAGGAAGACAAACGAGGGAAACCAAATTCAAACAAAAATAAGGCTTGCTTTTATTGTAAAAAAGAAGGTCATATTAAACGTGACTGTAAAAAGTTTAAATTTGACTCTGGTTTAAAACCGGGAATGAAGTCTCACCAAAGTACTAAAAGTACTCAAGGGACACAGACAGCCGTTCAGGGAAACTTGTAAAAGCTGGAGATGTGGACCGATCACCAGCAGATGATATTAAAGATGAAAGGTCTTCTACTCTGTTTAAATTGAATAAACAAAATAGTTTATTTTTAAAATGTTATATATTTGATGTTGAAATCAACTGTTTAATTGATACAGGTTCCACAAAGTGTATTCTTCATTTAAATAAATATAAGCTAATACCCGCAAAGCTTAGACCAAAGATACAAGAAAGTAATATAAAACTTTGTCTTGCCGATGGAGGTAAAATTGATACTTTAGGGTATGTTGACTTGCCTTTCAAAATAGGTGATATGGCGTTTACACACAAATTTATAGTAGCTGAGGTGGACGTCCCGGCTGTTTTCGGATATGATTTCCTGAATAAATACGAATGTACTTTAGATATGGGAAGAGGGATACTCGCCTTGGGGGATGCTAGGTATCAATGCGTTAAAGAGAGTCAAATTGAATCATTGTTTAAAATTACACTTGAAGAAAAAGTTATCATACCACCCAATACAGAAATTATAACAGCAGGCAAAATTGTGGGCGACTCGGGATGTTTTATGAATGCGATTGTAGAACCGTTATATATGGAAAAGGTTGAAAACATTTTAGTTGCTAAAACGTTAGTAGATCCTAGTTGTGGTCGAATTCCTTTAAGACTTGCTAATATTACCGATTCTGAACTTGTATTGCCGTGCTCTTTGTGTGTAGCCGCTTGTGAACCAGTCGTTGCTGTAAGTTCATGTGGCGAAACGTTGACAAAGTAGATGTAATAGAATCAAGTAATGGATTGCCGGATTATTTAATAGAGTTAAAAAATAAGAGTAGCAATCTATTAACTGAAGACCAAGACAAGCAATTAGTAGAACTCTTAAAAAAAAATGCACGTGTCTTTTCAAAAAATAAAGAGGACCTCGGTAAATCTAGTAGTATTAAGCATAAAATAAATACCGGCAACGCGAAACCGTTTAAACAACCACTAAGACGAATACCACTTACAAAGAGAGAAGCGGTAGATAGGGAGATTCAACGACTTCTTGACTGCCAAATCATTGAACCGTCAACCAGCCCTTGGGCTTCAAACATAGTACCAGTAACAAAGAAAGATGGTTCAATTCGAATATGTGTAGACATGCGTAATCTTAATAATCTTACTATCAAAGACTCGTACCCTTTACCACGAATAGACGATTCATTAGACGCATTACGGGGGTCCACATGGTTTAGTGTCCTTGATTTATCAAGTGGATACTTTCAGGTCCAGATGGACGAGAACGATAAAGAAAAAACGGCATTTACTAGCACAAGGGGTTTATTTCAATTCAGAGTAATGGCTATGGGTTTATGTAATGGAGTAGCCACGTTCCAACGTCTAATGGAATATGTTTTGGCAGGGCTTAACTGGAAAACTTGTCTAATATATATAGACGATATAATTGTTTTCTCCGATTCTTTTGAGTCTCATCTGACTAGACTTGATGAAGTTTTAACTAGAATTTCCAAAGAGGGTCTAAAAATTTCTCCGGAGAAATGTTCCTTATTTCAAAAACAAGTATCTTTTCTTGGACATATTGTATCATCTTTCGGCGTGGCTGCAGACCCAATGAAAGTAGAAACAGTAAAGTCTTGGCCACAGCCGAAATCTGTAAGAGACGTCCGAAGTTTTCTTGGCACGTGTTCGTATTATCGAAAATTTATAAAGAATTTTGCTGTAGTAGCCAGACCCTTGCATAAGCTCACAGAGAAAAACTACCCGTTTTACTGGACAGACGAGTGCGAGATGTCTTTCAATAATCTTAAACTTGCCCTAATTTCATCCCCGATTTTGGGCTTCCCAGACATGACTAAACTATTTATACTCGATACTAATGCCAGCGGTTACGGTGTCGGTGCTGTTTTGGCGCAATTGAATGATGACAAAGAGGTGGTTATTGCTTATTTTTGTAAAGCTCTTAGCAGAGTACAACGTCAATATTGTGTAACTAGACGAGAACTCTTGGCTATAATCATGAGTATCAAACAATTTCACCATTATCTCTATGGCTCAAGATTTCTGGTCCGTACAGACCATGGTGCTCTCACCTGGTTATTAAACTTTAAGAACCCCGAAGGACAAATGGCCCGATGGCTCGAATTTTTAAACATATACAACTTTGAAATCCGGCACCGCCCTGGGAAGCAGCACAGCAATGCAGACGGATTATCGCGCCGCTGATGCGCGGACTGTAAATACTGCAGCAGACAAGACGCGAAAGAGCAAAATACAACCCAAAATGAAATACATGAATCCTGTAAAAGAACAAAAAAAATAACGGAACATGAATCCGATGATGAACACATTTGTTACTGGTTTAAACATAAAACAAACGAACAAATTTCTACAGCTCAACGTCTAGATTCAGTTCTCGCACGGTTACATGAAATGAAAACAAAAAGCTTAGACAGACCTAGTTGGTCCGATATATCTGCGGAAAATATAAAACTCAAAAAGTATTGGTCGCAATGGAATCGAATAGTGCTGAGGGACAATGTCCTTTATAGGAAGTGGATTCATTCCACAACTGAAGAGACTGTTTTGCAGTTAATAGTCCCAAATGAGTGGATTCATGAAATTCTTATGATGGTTCACGATGACTTACAATGTGGACACCTTGGAATACGCAAAACTACTGGGAGGGTCCAAAATAGATTTTACTGGCTTGGCTACAAACAAGATGTAATAAGGCACATTCAGAACTGTAACGTGTGTAATTCGCGAAAACAACCGCATAGAAAAGCTAAAAGTAAAATGAAACAATACAATGTAGGCGCCCCTTTGGAAAGAGTGGCTTTAGATTTAATTGGTCCTTTACCCCAATCGTACAAAGGAAATAAATATGCTCTGATAGTCTCAGATTATTTTACCAAATGGGCGGAAGGTTACCCCATACCAGATATTGAGGCGCATACAGTTGTTGACAGTTTTGTTACAAATTTTGTTTGTAGATTCGGAATTCCGCGTCAGGTTCATACAGATCAGGGGAGACAATTTGAATCTAAACTGTTCAAAGAATTTTGTAAGAAACTCCGCATTAATAAAACTAGAACAACAGCGTATAGACCTCAAAGTGATGGTCTTGTAGAGCGCCTTAACAGGTCTATAGAAGATATAATAAGCAAATATGTTGATAAAAATCAAAAAGACTGGGATGAGCAGCTTTCATGGGCTCTTATGGCCTATCGCTCATCCGAACATGAAACTACCAAGTTTACCCCATGCATGCTTATGCTTGGTAGAGAAATTGAACTTCCAGTTGACTTAATCTATGGTCCTCATCCTCAAAGGGAAGAATTTCCCAACGAGATAGAAGCTGTCGATTCGTACGTCAATAACACCCAAAAACTAATGTGGAAAGTGCAACAGAAAGCACGCAAAAACATGGCCAACGCAAGTGAAAAACAAAAACGGTCATATGACGTAAATACAAAACAAAACTCTTATAAAGTAGGTGATCCAGTATGGCTAAGTGTATCTCATAGAACCAAGAAACTAACTCCTAAACTGCAGCGGAAGTGGGACGGCCCATATATCATAACTGAAGTAATTTCAGACGTTATATATAAAATTCAAAAGAGTCACAATTCGAAGCCACAAGTTATACATCATGACAGACTTAAACCTTTCTTCGGGGAGTTTGACAATTGGTTTTTAAATAGGCAGTGATACATGGACTAAGAATAATCAAAGTCCTGAAAGCACTGTTAGGACCTCTGTGGTTTCGCCTGAAAATATAAATAAGAAGTTATTAATCAATAAACGTTTGTTGTCTGTGAATACGCTAAGAAATCCATGACTTCTGTCTGTTGAGTATTGATGTCTATTTGAAAATTCTTTGTCGTTCTTTTCTTCCAGATGTATGATTGTAAAAGGTGTGGAGCGGAATATAGAAACCGACATGTGCTAATGAGACACGTGAGAACTGCTCACCCCAGGAAAATTGTAAAATGTAACCGCTGTACTTATGTGGTGGCAGCTGGTCTAAGGTCCCGGATGGCCCTACACCAAGAGACGAGGCACGGTTTAAGAGGGAGGAAGTTGGATGTTACGGAAGTGGTGATTCCTCTTTCTCCTCTACCTAAGACTACATCAGCTTCTGCAGATAAGGCGGACAAAGAGAACAAAGCAAAAGTCGATGAGTGCATGGATTTAAGTCTGGAGGAAAAAGACGAAACAGATGCAACTCCATTAGTGTCACCTGTATCAATTACCCTGGGGATAGAAGACCACCCCGTTGATGTTTCACCTATTAAAAGAAACCTAATTGATTTGTTCGGGACACCAAAGAAGATTTCCCCACTACCACCCTCTCAAAAAAAGAGGATAGTGCGATCTGTAAAGGACAGACAGGATAGCAGCCATCTAGCGTTACCGAAGAAGGAAGAAGGAAAGAAGTGGCAGAGATTCTTGGGGACACCTAGTTTATTTAGTGAAACAGAGGTCGGCGAAAGAATTAGGAAAGTGCGCAGTGAAGCGTTAAATAGCCGATCGTATTAGGGGTCCGTCATCCCTTTTGGATACGGTAGCGTACACAAAGAGGAGAAGGTAGTTTTCCCAGATGGAACGGTTTATACTCTAACTGCGACATGGGTTGCCGACCCAGCTATCTCCATGCGGAAAAGTGAAGAATGTCAGACAGAAATTATAAAAACAAGTGAAAAATCGACATACATTGGGGAGCCATTCCGTGCATGGAAACCTAATGATAAAGCGACCAGTACTAACGAAGCGGATATTAGAATCATCGAAATAAGTGATGAAGAAGATTCCGAAGAGGACAATGAGGAAATTATTAGTGTGGACGTTGAAATGTTTCAGTGTAGTTATATTAGTTAATAACATTATTTGATTTTAATACCGTATGTTTTTAAATATATGTCGATCTTTAATCTGATTGTATAATTTACCTGCTCGGGACGAACAGTTTTTTTAAAGAAGGGGGCAGTGTTGCGGTGTAGCATTACGTATCACATAGATTGTTAAAATTAACTTTAAGCTTTGACATATATGATCATTATTTTTTGTTGTTGCATGTAATATTTTTCTGGTGATTAAGTGATCTATTAATTGAATTTGTTGTAACATTGTTTTGCAAATCTTGTCCATGTCAATTCATGTCAGTAATATTTATTTTAAGCTATGTAAGTCAACAGTATAGTGTAAATTAGTAGTCAAATATTAAGCTGTGCATCCTGGTCAAGATAGTGTTTGTGTACTATGTAAACAATTGAGTACTTAAACGTGTGTTTTAAACAATAGTGTTTTACATGATTGTAGTAATTTCTTACGTTGTCATGCTGTCATAAATACTTAGTTTTATTGTTTTATCATTTGTCTAATATATAAAGTCATTTAAGGTTTTCTAATGTATGAAAGTTTTCTCTTTTAACAAAAAAACGTCATTATTCAATAGGACTTTACGCACTGAGTCGTAACAGTTCATAGCATTTTACCATGTCATAGTTATTTACATAATATCAGACTTTTACAGTATTATCTTCTTAAATGGAATGAGGAGTATACCAAATATCTTTATAAAATAACTTACGGTTTTGTAGTAATATCTTTTTTTTAATGAGCCAGAAACACAAATCGTTAAGTCCGACATTTTTATTTTTACATTGCCGTCAATCGTAACAGATGTCGCTATAAGCAAATATGACGTCACAATAAGTATTCAGTTAAAAAGGGGTATAAATAGCGTTAAATTTGCTATGTTCGGGAGTCGTGATTTGACTCCCGAGATACACAGTAATCTCAGAAACAGAATTCCACGAGCTGAAAAAGCCTATTCCAGAGAAGATATATATCAAGGTTATTATAATTAAACATTCAAAAAGAGTCCAAAAGCGACTCGCCTTGTTTTGCTTGGTACTAAGAGATAGAATAAGTACAATATCAAAACAGTAATTTGGTGTTAAAGCTAACGACTCGGGCACGTTAGTTATTTTTCATCGTTTCTGGCTCTAAGACATTTGAGTGTTTGGCTAATGAACTTCTTCAATATGTTTACATCTTGACCAGGGTTATTATTCTTTTCATTCACTGTCTACAGTAGATAATGTTAACAAATTTTGAAACTGGAATAAATTAATTATACGTCTTAGAAGTGTCACTTATTCAACCAAGGTCTTAGTGCATCATATTACTTCAGTAGTAGCGACGAGGGTCGTTACAATACATTGATAATAACTGAAAATAGTTCAAAATGGATGAATACTGAATCTTTTAGTAGTGAAGTCTTATTCTAAATTTATCGCCCTAAAATTTCGAAAATGATTTGAATTCTAAGGGTTTTCTATGTGCAAGGTGTAGATGGTCTTTGTAGGATCCGGTACAGTTGATACCTCTTAATTGACAAACAATTATGGAATTAACAGAAATATGCAATAAAAAGAAATGCTTTTTACCAATTTCTAAATTAAACAAGTGTAGACTGTGAGCATACTCACAAAGAGATACACCTTCCCCCCCCCCCCCCCCCCCCCCGCCCGCTTCACGTTCAAGTCCAATTATCTTCCTTTAATGATATCCAAGGTCAATAAAAATCCTAGCTACAATAATGTAGCTCCTTTTTTTTTTTTGATGGACGGAGCTACAAAGAGGTCCCATTACTCGTAATGGAGCAAAAACACTTTTGGGATTTACACATATTTTCCGCATGTTAACCTTTGTCTTTATTAAATAAATATGTTTTCTTTCCTCCGCCGTTCATCTGATATGTATACAATGTCTAATTAAATAATTTTAACACTTTTTCGTAATCGTGGCATTGTTGACATAATTAAAATTGTGGAGTGTAGAATTTCGGAATCGTATCGGTAAAATTTGTAATAAGGGGACATAATCATAATGCAAATGAATACAGCTGAAATCATCCGGAATTACATTTTTTACCAAATCGATTCTGATATTATCGAAATTATGCACTTCCGGAATTCATATTTTGTCAAACAATGCCATGATTACGAATAAAGTGATAAAACTAACGAATACGGTGTTCTGAAAATATCAGTAAAACTGCAAATACATAAAAAAGTATGTAGCAAACCAGGGAAACAGTGTAATTGCTTATAATATGCATAAAACCCCCGGGTGTGAATCACTCCCGGGCTGCTCCATTACGAGTAATGGGACCTCTTTGTAGCTCCGTCCATCAAAAAAAATCCTTCATGCACATCTACATAAAATGTACTTCCTTTATGCTAAGTTTCATTAAATTTCATCAAGCGGTTTAGGAGGAGTTGCACTTACAAGGGATGTGGACAGACAGACAGACAGGGTGATTCCAATATACCCCAAACAAGTTTGCAGGGTATAATTATCTAATTAAAACCTATGTTGCATGATTGCTTTCATTCAGGTGACACTTTGACTCTCAATTTTTGTAAAACAATTACAACTTAAAGAAGTTTGTTAAAACATGTTTTGATAATTCTAGTGAAAGACACTTTATGTGATTTTGTTTAGGAGAATTTCAGTTGTTATCAAAACTAAGGTCTGTTTTTTCTATGCAATTATCATGAATATTTGACTTCCAACATATTTTCCATGTAATAAAAAATTATATTTTTACTTGGAGAATATAGAAAATAGTTTAGTGTTTTGAAGTAATAAAGAGAAATATGCAATAACAGATATAAGTGGAATCTATGGTATAACATTCAGAAATTTTATTACAAAAGCACATAATACCAAGTTTTATGAAGATGTGAAGTCTTCTTCATAAAAAGAGCTACAAGGCAATGGTAAACCTAAAGTGTGACGGATGGACACAAATGAACAGATAGAATATCTATATGTCCCAAACTTTCATTTGCAGACATAAAATCCCAAGCCTGGCCTAGTAAATTTTATAACCCTATAAATATAAATTATAAGACTGAGTCGAATTACAGATCTGCTGCATACTGACATTGCTTGATATTAAAATGGCAGATCTATTCCATAAAGACATTGTTTAATAGGTAGTCTTTTTGTGTTTTTGTAATCAAATTTATATCTGCTACCCTTGTGTTTTCTTTACATTACAGTTTGTTATATTTTATATACTTTGACTCCATTTTATACACTGGTTCAGCAACACAAAAATTAATTTACAGAAAAGTTAACTACTTTTTTTTATATCAGATGGAAATTCATACCTAGTACATCAGGCTCTCCTACAGCATCTACAACAATATTAGATTTTACTAGGATGGGGTTTATAGCTTTACAGTTCTTTATCTCTGTAGAAACAACTGAGTACTGTTTTGCTTTATTATATCCTCTCAAAGAAAGTCGTTTACATCGGGAGAAGTCCATAGTTCCAGTTAGTAGGTATTGAAAAGATATCTGAAATGCCAACATTATAAAAATAGTTATATACATATATTACTTTGAAACTAGATTGATCTACTATCTTAAAAACTTCTATCTTGCACTTCTACGCCCATACTCTGCTAACTGACCATTGAAGATCTCTGCTATCTTGTGGTATAATTAAAATCATATAATGTACATGCATGCACAGTAAGAGACAAAAAAACATGGACCAGCACTTAGTCCTGCTAAGGATACCCCCACTAGACTATTTTTCGGCTCAGAAAACAGTAAGTAGATAACTGACTGACCTGGAAAGGGGAGGCACAGTACAACTGATCATGCTTAAGCTGTGCACCAAATTTGAAATCAATCCCTTTAGTAGAAGCTGAGAAATCTGTTACCAAAGTTTGTACCAGAAGGACAGGAACAGACAGACGGACGGATAGACGGACAAGGCGATTGCAATATAGCCCCCTCTCTTACAAGTGGGGGTATAAAATATAATGGTATATATAGTTTAAGCTGCCAGACAAAAAAAACATAACTGAGTTTTTTTAACAATATCAGGTTAAATTTTAAATAAAGGTACTATTTTATACAATTTAAGTTGTATTAGCCATGCATAAACCTTTTATAAATAATATGTTGTGGTCATCATAGAAACTGTTAGAGGAACTACTAGTAAAGAGGAACATAATCACCCCCAATGTTTACCAGTTCATATTGTGCATTTATATCTTTCGCTGCTAATAAAATCTGCATAACATATTTGCAACAAATAAAATAAAAACAATTTTGCTAAATAAAGCTTGTTTACAGTGCAACCATATTTTGATAAATACATGTACCTTATTTCCATTCAAAGTAAAGGTATTTAAATTAGTCCATGGTGTATATGTTTTTCCGTTCAGAGAGTCGTCTGTTATTGCAAATTCATATTTATCTACAGCGTCATATTTCTCAGTTGTATCTTCAATATCTGGGTCATAAAATCGAGTAAATGATATCATCAACTAAAAAGAAATATTAACAATATGATTATCCAATCCATAATTGAAGGTATCATCTAATTTTATTTTTCTACCTAGAAATACAGCTGTATTATTAAATCATTGTTTGCTAATGATACAAAATATATAGTATAACTTTGAGTCAATGTCAACAAAAAATTGATCAAAGACAGAAATGACCGGATTTTGTCAAAAATTAACAGTCGGTTAACAGGAAGTCGGTGAGTGACAGACCTGCAATTGAATCCCACATCATGGGAGGCCATGCTGATGCTGCATACCAAATTTCAAGAGAATGTAATTAGTAGTTGCTGAGAAAACTGTTACCAAATTTTTTGCCCTGCCCGCCTGCCTAACATTCACCATACTATAACCCGGATTTTCACTCTGTGAAATCCGACCAAAAATGTAAACAAAGTTAATAGTTATATAGTATTTCTTATGTTTGCTGAACATTATTGAGGTCTGCCTTCTTTAAAATCAATCAACATCTGGGACACCAGCTATGATCATGTGTGCTATTGTGGTATGGATACATTTATTATATAACATTTATAGTTAAATATGATACTATACTGTTCCAGTAAAACATACATGGTACATGGGGAGGGCAAAACAAAAAATTGTGGTTTAATGGCTGCCTTCACAAAATGGACCCTTCTGTGTCAAATTGTGTTTCTTCAAAATGCTCAAAATAGTCAACTGTATAACATTACCAATTTTCTTAGAAATTGCTGAAGTCATTCCAAAGATCTGGGAAATGTACTTTATTTCAACTGTGGCAATTTTGAATAAACTAACATAACTGCAGGTCAGCCCCAACAAGTTACGTGTGAATCAGACAATGCATTTCTTAGAAAACAAGCTGACAAGATTGAACAAGGAAATAAGGAAAAAGTAAAGAAAACCAGATTAAAATATCAAAATACTATGTCTCCTATAACTTCCTTATATACAAATTCAAAATGCCAGTATATGAAACAGATATATCAATTTAGTAAATTATTTGAAATAAAACTTAGTACCGTAAAAAGTGTCGTATTGTCCGCAGTTTTTTTCTTTTAATCTAAGTCGGAAAGGAATGGTGCGGATTATACGTAAATACAAACTCGGTAGAGTTTTTTTTTGACCCGTTGATTGTTGTCACTGGCGGTCGCCATTTTGTTGTTGTGTTAGATGCGGTATTTTCGTACTATTCTAACGTGATTCTTTTATAAACTTTCATTATGTATACTTTGTAATGATATTAATTTTACTTAAATTATTTTTATTTATGATTTTAATTATATATGACAAATAAAAATTGAAACGGATACGAAAATAGAGGATGTTTAAACCAGCTATGCGTAAAATGCAAATGGCGTCGTTATGTAATGTTTCAGTACGTTGCAGAAGATCGATGTTTTGGTTGCAATCTTTGAGGGATTGAAATAAAACGTGTTATCTTTTTTCTTTTCTTTGTTTACGTTGATAAATGAAAGTTGACAAATCGGTTTGGTTTCGAAATGTGTGAGTATTCGTTTAACAATGATCAACATAGACGATATGACAATGCACTATTTTTAATTTTATTTATTACAATCGTAAGAAATAAATAAAACGATAAACATTAATGTTATTTTAGAAGAGAATAAATTACATATTACAGTAAAAACTTTTTAAAAAGCGCGCCCAAGTCGGACTCGGATGTCATCATCATGACGCGTTTTGTAAAAACTTGTACGTGCGGATTGTACATGCATATAAGAATTTTTCCGCAATTTTCTGGTCCAAGAAAGGGGTGCGGACAATACGTAAATGCGGACTATACGCAACGTTTTACGGTAGATAAAAATATCAGTTTAAAAATTCCTTTTTGAATAATCTATTGTAAATTATCCACAACTGACCTTCTCTGCCCCTCCTGTGACTGATGTATTAAGATGCTCCACGGTCATTGACCCAGTCACTGGTGGAGTAGCCATTATCATAACACCATCAGTAGATATGGGCTGAAAGCAAATCAACTTGGCACAGAGTTTCAGTACAATACGATACATAAATCCAGGACTTAATGTCAAGTCATTGATACTAACATCAAAAACTGTGGAGACATGAGTGTAGTCATGAGATTTTGACCATATATCTGAAAAAAAAATTCGAATTATATTTTTTTAATTATAAAACAATTTTTTCAATATATTTATGTTAAGGTAATTTTGTTTGGCCTTGGTGGCCAAGTGGTTCAGGTAGTTCATCTACTATTGATCTGGTAGTCTGTCAACACTGAGGATGCTGGTTGGAGTCTAACTGCAAGCAGGGTGTGCTCAACTCCAATCTTAAGTGACAAGGATTTTCAACTGAAGGTGGAGTAGTTTTCCCTTGTACTCTGTCTTCCTCCTCCAATAAAAACTGGACATCATGATATAGTTGAAAAATTGCTGAAAACCATTCAAATAACAAACAAACACTAATTTATGTGACTCATTATATTTATGTAGGAATTAACTAATGTAATAGTTTTATTGAGGAAGGATAAATGAGTAACCAGTCAAAAAACTGAAAAGATTGAAACACTTAGTTGAGAAATTCAGTGTAAACCAGTTTTATGCACTCAACCAAAAAATGAGTACTAACATAAACTGTTTTTCCCTGTACACAATCATCTGCATTTTTAATTTTTTAATGGAAATCCACTTTATTTTTCCCCAAAGCAAAAAATTGAATTTTGAACATACTTCCAATTCCTGACCTCTTTTCTATGCCAATATATGCATCTGTTGTGTAAGGTTTAATACTGTTAGGAACTGTCCAGTAGGCTCTCAAGGAGTTGGTAGACATTTGAACATCAGAATCATCTGTACAGTATAATCTGTTATCCTGCATTTTGATGTAAGAACATGAATGAATCCACATAGAACTTTTTTATATTTTATTATGATGATAAATTCATGCAATTATATCCATTATGTTCAGGTCATGTTAAATCAAAACAGTACTAAAATTGCATCAAAATATGGTTATTTTTGTCCACTGCATAGTTGCTCTGCACAAGCTGTCAAACAGAATTCAATTTAGACTTGTATTCTAATCTGATTAATTTTTCAATTCATGTATGCATTTGAAACACTAAATCTTGTCAACAACAAGGAATGGGTCTGCTGCTAATAGATTTGCTAACTTGTTGGTTTTAGGCATTTAACAAAACAGTTATTGACCCTGATATGCAGTTCTATGGGTATTTTTCAACCATCAAAAATATATATTCACCTTGCCGTAGGACTTGGGAATATTAAATTTTCTCTGGTTGAAAAATCCTTATTGTGAACAATATTAAAGTTAGCAATTGTAAATTGTCATTTCGAAATCAGACATATAATTATAGTATTTCAAGTCTAGAAGTGATTAAATAAATAAAAAATCAATAGAACAAACAGACGCTCCCCGTATTACACCCTCAATAAAGAGCCGAGGACGAAAAGTGTATTGTCCCAAGTAAAAAAAAACCTCAAACAAATCACTCTTTCAAATCGGTAAGAAATCAGTCATTTGGTAGTGATTTGAAAGTGATGCAAATTCACATGCAAATTAGTTATCAAATCACTCTAACAAATGACTAACAAATTACAATAAACCTGGAAAATATAATTAACAAATTACTAACAAATCACATATGAATTACTAGCAAATCACTACCAAATCACTATCAAATCACTACCAAATCACTATCAAATCGGTGTCAAATTACTACCAAATCACTGTCAAATTACTACCAAATCACTGTCAAATCACTATCAAATCATGGTAAACAACTGAATAAAATCACTAGCAAATCACATCAAATTGAATATGAATAAAAAATCACACCAAACCAGGCAATAAAAAGGACAAAAACAAAGTCAAAATAATTAAAACTAATAGTTTAAGCATATTGATGGATCATTAGTCATGTCACAAATCCCTCTGAATATTTTTGACATAAGAGACATACATCTTGCTTTATTATCTGCTTCTGTGAACATGTTGATATATATTATTATGTTAAAATTGATCATGTTGATAAATAGTAACTCTCTATAGCGAGAAAAAAGTGAAAGGGACTTGTTGCAAGCCTATAGTGGAACATGTACTTTCAGAAATTGCTAGCTTCCACGGTGTTGCTGTATATATATATAACTAGTCTATAGCTCATGCAGAATAATAAATGCATTATTCTCCATTACGTTAATTAACATTAAAAAGTGTAATAATGTGAACTATACTTAAATAATATAAATTTTAAATTAAAGTTAGCTAAGTAACTTACTTTTTACATCTTTTAATAAGTTTCAAGTATACATTTTAAAAGTCTTGAAGTTTGCCTCTCCAAATTGTGTATGACTTTCCCACCAGAAAATGGCTGACAGGAAGTCTCCAATTAGTTATGCATAACAAATAAATTACTAACAAATCACCAGAAATCACTTTCAAATTGCTTTGAGAAAACAAATCACTAACAAATCTCTTGCACTGAATTTGTCCAAAAGTGATTTGGTTGTAATTTGTTATTGAATCACTAACAAATCACTTTAAGAAATCACTGAATAATGATTTGAAAGTCATTTGAAGATGATTTGTTCATGATTTGTTACTAAACTTTTTGACTTGGGGTACTATTTTCACATTATTACATTAATAGAATTTTGCATGTTTTTAATTGGTATAAAAACAACTCTTAGGTCACGATAAATTGCAACCGTACTAAATTTACATAAAAATATGGATATTTTTGTTTGCTGCAAAATTCGACTACACAATGGACAAGCAGAATCCAATATCTATCTCTAAAAATAGATAAAAAAAGTATAATTGTATGGTAAGTACTAGTTCAAGCAAGTTTTTAAAGCATGTTCTAATCTAGCAATAAATTTCAATTTTAATGGTCATTTAATTTGACCATCTATAAAATATAAAATATACATTTAAAATATTTGAATAAAATTATTGATTTATTTACACTTTCATCAATATTGGAAATGTGATAAAACTGGAATTTCAGGATTATCAGCAAATAAAGATAAAAGTGCAGTTTTAAAAATATTAAGGGTAACCAGCATTACAACAATTCTCTGTTTTTCTGATCAAGGAAGACTTTGATGGTTTTAGGCATTTAATAAAACAGTTATTGACCCTGATATGCAGTTCTATGGGTATTTTTCAACCATCAAAAATATATATTCACCTTGCCGTAGGACTTGGGAATATTAAATTTTCTACCAGCATTACAACAATTATAAAATGTAAGTATTCTCTGTTTTTCTGATCAAGGAAGACTTTGATATACAGTTGCTATCAGGATTTCTCAGCCCTCAAAAATGTATTATCCCCTTGCCTGGCAGCTTGGTGAATATTACATTTTCGCTGGCTGATAAATCTTGAATATTAATAGCCACCTATATCAAAGTCATTAATTGTATAATATACAAGTTATTACAATATTGATTTATTCAAATTGGCATTTATTACCGTACATACTCGCACATAAGTCGGGAAACCTGGGGGAGCATACAAATACTGTTAATGCTAACAAAATTATATAGCCTCCATTTCTATTCTTGACAACAGATGTAGGAAATCATTTCTCTTACAATTAATGCTGTAAATAATGTTGCTATAACCAACAAAATAAATACATAGCAGACACAACAGTGAAGAACCCGTGTCTTAAGATATGAAGATAACTTACATCTTGGTGATGACCAATAACAAGTCCTGAAAAATAAATGAATAATACAACTGAAGATTTTCTTTAAACTCGTGTCTTAGTATTTTAAAATGCTTAATACCTTTTAATAAGCTTTTAGTAGGTTTAAAGCAGCTAACTTTTAAGTTAAAATAGTTTTAACAAGATAAAAGCTTTATTGTTTTTTTTAAAGTCTGTTTATTCATTATAAAGTTTGTGTTTGGTTATTGGGAGACACAACTTACTGTAATACACTGTCATTTACCATAATCCACTTGAAAAATTGTTTCTTACATCTATAAGTTGTTCGTCAGTACACAGATCTATGCAGAGTGGCATTCTCTTTGTTCTCATAACGGCCAGAATGACTATTGAATTCATAATTTCTGTGACTATTTTTAATGTGTCTCTCTCTGAAGAATGGACTTTACAGAATCTAAATGATGCTCATATTAATCTGTCCTGACGTTGTTTGTCATATATTTGTTCCAAAGACGTCAGTTGTGTCAACTTATAATAATTTGGCAAATTATTGTCTATTTGGTGGGGTTTTCGTGCATGTCAATGCCATTATTTCGTTCAACACATACTGTGGTGTTCTTACATATTTCATTAAAAGTTTTTCAGTTACAATGCACTAATAGCCACGGAAATTTTCAAACATACTCCAAACTTGCATTTAAATACAGCCTTTAGCTATCCAGGTTTTTTAAAATTATATCTTACTTTAAAAGATATCCTTTTAACAGTCAATAAATATTTATTCTTTTACAAATATAATTCCTCTTTTTTTTTGGTCGTCAGTATATACAAAACATTGTATAGTAATAAAAAATATAATTAACTGATTTTTCAGCAATTAATACATTAAAACTTTTAATCAAAATCTTTATTACAACTTAAACATACCTTCAAGAATTACCTCACAACATCAAAAATCTTACATGTTTAATTTTTCATTTTATTACACTTGTTATGTGCACAGCAAGGTGTCAGGTAACACCAAATTGGCAACCTTCTATAAATTATAACATTATTTGTTTTCATCTTTGAAAAATAATATTCATATGCTGGTAAATATTAATATCTTCTTCATTTATATATATCCTTAAACAACCAAATACGAGAGTCACTCTGCTTTCTTAAATGCATACAGTGACTTTTAAAATTTAGTACCCATCTACTTTTTTTGACAGAAGCATTGAAAAACATAAGCTAGAGGCTCCCAGGAGCCTGTATCGCTCACCTGAACCTGAAACCAAACAACCCTTTTTTATCCAGCTTTTCTTTGCTATAAAGAATTGCCCAACACTTCTGCAAAAATCATTAATTTTGACCTTTTAAGGGAAATAACTCCTATAAGGAGGATCTTTTGATGGTTAGAGGGAGAAGGGAGGTTCACTTCAAATTTGCTGTACCTGTTATACTTTTTTAACTATCAGTCGAAAACTCTCTCGACCCCCCCCCCCCCCCCCCCCTTTTTTCATTTTTTCTATTTTAATCCAACGTAGCTATGTAGGTAGTCAGGTGTCATGATTTGCACAATTTTGGTAGAGGACATCCTAAAGATGATGTGTGCAATTTTTCAAAGCAGTCCTTTCATTGGTTTAAGAGGAGAAGATTTTTTAAAATCAAGTAAAATTGATTAAAAAAATGTTCAAGGAGAATAATTCCTAAACGGTCCATCAGACTATCTTGACCCTAAGTCATTTTTGTAGCCCTCATAGAGCAGAACAATTAAGCAATGCTAACTTTTTCTCTAGTTCTAATAATTTTCAAGATTTTGAGGCAAAAATGGCAAATATCATCAATTTTGACAATTAAAGGGCAATAACTCCTACAAGGAGTCATCATACAACTTTGACCCAATGGAGTGGTTTGTAGAGCTTTAGATGCTGAAGAAGGAAGGTCTCTTCGGTTTTCCTGTATCTGTTATAGTTTTTGAACTATAAGCAAAAAACTGTATTTTGACCCCTCTGTTCTATTTTTAGCCATGGCGGCCATGTTGGTCGGTCTGAGGCCATGATTTGGGCAAACTTGGTAGAGAGCATTTTACTGATGATGTATGCAAAGTTTCAAAGCAATCCCTTCAGTGGTTTTGGAGGAGAAGATTTTTGAAGAAAAGTTAACGACGACGAAGACGGCGACGACGGACGCCAAGTGATGGCAATAGCTCACATGACCCTTCGGGTCAGGTGAGCTAAAAATGATAGATTTTCGTGCTTAAGCTTAACAATATATAGGAAGAATTATTTTTACAAGTGGATTCTATTAAATGACAGTGGATTATGGTACTGTCTCCAGCTTATCTCCTATTTGCATTGTATAAACAAATCATAGCATCTTTTACTATGAAATTGAAAAAAAATTGTGAAAATCAACCATGGTCATTGTAATGCAATTTTAACATGTGTGATTAGACACAGACAACTTTATGTCATCAATATTATACAGCATTGTTTCCAGCCACCTATGCCATAAACAGTTACTATCTTGTTATGTTACAATGGTTCATTTCCTGTACTATAAGCGTTGCCCATTCTAAATTGTTGTAATGGTTAATATGGCAATTTTCTGCTCATGTTGTCACATATAAGTATTGAATTACAATCTAAATCAATGTACATAACATATGCTTTATTAGTTACCTGTCATATTACAAGGTTGTCCATCATAAATCATCACACCTGTCAACACATCATTTTCTGTTACTATGGTTACACCATCAGATGACACTTGTGTATTCCCAGCTGAACTAACAGCAATTACTGTCACATAATATTTCTTGAATAAAAAATAAATTATGTTTGAATGAACTATTTACATGGTTTAAAATCTAAGTTTTATATTTAAATAATGTTAAGTAATCCGGACCACAATTGACCACATGATCATATTTGGGGTCCCGGATGTCCATTGTTTGTCAGTGGAGCCGAGCTCAGTAATGTTCGGCAAACATCATAAATACTATTTGACTAACTTTTTTTGCTCAAAACTGTTAACATTGACTCGAAGTAAAACAACATATTTAATTTTAAACATTAATTAGCAATACCTTGATGTAATAAAGCTGTATTTCTTGGTTGAAAAAAAAAATTAACATTGACATCAATTATGGGCCTGATACCTTAATCAGAATATAACAAGATGAAAAAAGGTATAAAATATTTGGTTAGTTTATGTGCTTATCATGTAATAGTTGTAGATTATTTACCAAGATGCATTTTCTCGTCCATATCTCATCAAAGGACAATAGCTCGAGATGATGCGACAAGAAAATGCATTGAGTTTCAAAAAACATAAGTAATTTGTTGATCACTGTTTTTGAACTTTCTGATGTCACAGTGTTTACTTAACGACATCTTGAGAGTGAGGCGACATTATTAGTTATATACGTTCATATCCGTTGATATGAAGATTTTAGCACCTGAAGTACCCCAAGTACGCCCAGAGTTTTAGTTTGAAAAATGGGTCTTTATATACTTTGTCAATACAATGACAGACGTTAAAGTAACTCATTATCAAAGAAAGTTGGATTGAACTTTGATGAAAATTATGCTTTTTTAGAAGGTGTAGGGTACTACCTTTGGTAGAATCCTACATTTCTTGAAAAAAATCAGTTATTTTGTTGGATTTAAACAGATGTTGAAGAATTAGTTTTGGCGTCGAATGTCATGCAAAGACATCATAATAGTATGACATCGTTGTTAGTCAAACTGCATATATTTTGTTTCTTTTTCTGCTAAAAAATAAAACACATTTGTCCCTTTTGTCTAAGATTTCATCATCCAGTATGTGATACAAACCCATTACCATTTCCACTATAAAGGCATATTACGTATTATTATGAAACCTATCCATTAGCAACAACAGGGTATATGACTTAGCAATGCCCGGGGTATATTGGTTTAGTAAAGATGTATAACTTACCAATAAAATTCCAGGAATAATACTGATACCGGATAAGGGCCCTTCTCACACTTTTAGAGTGAGATGGGATAATACCCCACATAAAGATAAAAACATACTGCAAAACAGTGATGTTTCTTTACCTGATATGGAATTAGTGATAACCCTGTTGCTTTATGTGACAAACTGGTATCAACATCTTTCATAGAAATGACATCACTTCCTCCTTTGGTACGACCTATACTTATTTTGTATGTTACATCTAAATGTGGATGAACAAATCCTGACCAACGGGCAGCCAGACTGGTTGTGTCTGTTTGGAAATCTATATCTTCTATATCCTTGAAAATACATAATTATTTATACAGTATCTTTGCATTACAAATATGACATATATGATCACATGGCAGCTTACCACCAATACCATCCAGGTAACAGTGGTTAAGCTGTTTTGCCTATATGAGGGATCAAATCCAAGTTTTCCAGTCTATGATCAAGCATACAACCATTATGGTATGAACAGAGACTTTATATCATTTTTACATTGTAAAGTTGTTAATTTTAAAACATTTTCTGTTACAAACCCATTTTGTTTATCATTTCCCAAAAGATAGTTTACTGATTCACAATACCACAGACAAGTATTAACAGGCTTTCAAGCTACTTTTGGCAAAAAATAAAGGCTTTTTTAGGTCTAAATTCTAAAAAAAAAATAAAGGATAATTTTAGGAATTTTTAGGGCTTTTTAAACAAAAATAAGGGATAACATGTGCTATATTCTAATGATTTAAGACAGAAAAATTAGATTTACTCACCATTTTGGGCACAGAACAATAGTAAAAAAGTTAATTACCAATTACTAATTCAGAAGACCATTTGGATTTGGATTTTACCAACATTGTGGCATTGTATATTTCTGAAAGTATACTAAAGCTAGCTTCATTTTACTTTAATCTATTTTATGTTCATTTTTATTTTTATTTTTGAAATTTTGAAAATTACAGAAACTAGGATTTTGACCACAAAAGTAGGGCTTTTTTTTAAGGATTTTACAGATTTATTAGGAATTTTAGGGCTGTTTGTAAAAATAAAGGAAAATTAGGAAAATTAGGCCCCCTTGGAAGCCTGTATTAAGCTGTTACCGGACTGGCTGGTAAGGTCATTGTTTTATTTATTCAAAGTGATGGTCATTTTCAAGAGAGATTTGAAACTACTGGCTCAACAGAACTGAATTAGACAAAAATGTTCCCTCATCCAAGCATATCTTTAGGATGTGAAGGATGAGGGTCATTCTTAGAATAGAGCCTGAGGCTCAAGAAGTAATTACCTAGCTTTCCTAGCTTTCCTTCCCTATGAGCGGTAGAGCGTATAATTGTAATCTCTTTTCAAAGAAACAAACTATATGTAATAACCTTGACATAACACCCAGTATATAATCTCCTAGTCCGTGCGGCACTGGTCATTCTTTACAGACCAAAGTTTGTGCTCAACAGTCAAACAAACACCTTACTGGGTGGGAAAAAGAAAATCATGGTGGGGAGTAATTACTTCTTGAGCCTCAGGCTCTATTCTAAGAATGACCCTCATCCTTCACATCCTAAAGATATGCTTGGATGAGGGAACATTCTTATTCATATTCGCCTTTTCGGCTCTACGAAGTAATTACCTAGCTTATTCAAAGAGTTGACACAAACTTTATATGCAACAAGCAGCAATAAATCAAGATTAAAAACATGAACATCAACAAATTTTAATAACAGTTCAAGATAACACAGCAGAAGCAAAGTCTATATCACTTTCTACAATATTTCTGTGATAAAATTTAAAAAATGTTTTGGCAGAGGACCAATTAGCAGTTGACATAATATGCTTAACAGAACAGCCAGAATTGAAGGCTGTAGATGCAGTAGCACCTCGAAAGGAATGTGCCTTGAAATAATCAATGTTAATACCGGCACTACACAAAACTGTTTTAAGCCATCTTGCTAAAGTGCTTGTTGTAACACTATGAAAAGTGACAAATGAAATGAATAATTTTGATGTTTTTCTAACAGTTTTAGTACGTTTAATGTAAGCTATTAATGTTTTAACAACACATAACTCGGGTTTACTAAACTTCTTCAACACTACTGCTGGCTGACTAACTCCAGGTCTTGAAGTTTTGATTAAATCTTGTATTTGAAAAATGAAAACTTTTTCCTTGTCCAGAAAAGAAGCATACTGTAAATCCAAAGCTGACAGAGTTTGTGCCCTGGCAGCTGTTGTCAAAGCAACTAAAGCAGTCAACTTCAATGTCAAATCTTTCAGACATAAATCCTCTAATGGATATAAGGAACTCAAAAAATTTAATACTAAATTAACATCCCACATATATGAATACCTCACTCTAGGAGGATTGTTATTAAAACAACCTTTTAACATCCTTGGAATTAAGGAAAACTGTGATATCTTCACACCGAAAAACGGTAATGTTTGAGTCAACATAGACCTGTTGGAATTGATCACTGAATATGACAATTTCTGATGTTTAAGAAAATTAAAATATTCTATTATATTTTCCTCAGACGGACAAAAGGGATTAACTTTCCCTTGATGACACCAAAATATGAACTTCCGCCATGCAAGTTCATATTGCTTGAGTGTTGAAGGTCGCCATGAGGCAATGATGACATCAACAGCTTCTTTTGAAAGTCCTCTATTAATAAGTCTTTTCCTGACACAAGACACGCGACTAAGTTCAGTCTGTTTCTTAAAGGATGCAACTCCTTGGTGCTTGGAATTCTTAAAATATCCACGTCTTGGCAGTCTAACTGGCAAAGAAATTAATACCGAAATTAATAAAGAAAACCAATTCTGAGTTGGCCAAAATGGTACTATCAAAATACACTTTTCTACATCTTCTATCAAAATTTTATCAATTACTTTTCCTATTTGATTAAATGGAGGAAAAATGTATGGCTTTAATCCAGCCCATGATATAGTAAATGCATCTGTAAAGGATGCTTGGGGGTCAAAAGACCAAGATGCAAAATTTGATAGTTGACAATTTAACCTTGTAGCAAATAAATCAATATCTGGATTAAAAAACTGATGACAAATTCTGTCAAAAATATCCTCCTTCAACTTCCACTCAGCTGAATTTGAAAAATTTCTAGACATTTGGTCAGCAACAATATTTTCACTGCCTGGAATATACTGAGCAGTTAAAAAGATATCTCTCTCTGCGCACCAATTCCAAATTTTAGCAGACAATTCGTCTAACAATATGGAAGACATTCCACCCATGTTATTAATGTAAGTAACAGCCGATACATTATCAGACCTAATGCCAACATGTAAAAATGCTATCGATGAGACAAATGATTGTAACGAAAAGAGAGTCATCAATGTAATATATACATCTTATGCCTAGTTTTCGAAAAAATGCATAGACAGGCTTAAAAATTTTTGTGAAAACTCGAGGTGCTGAAGCTAACCCAAAACAAAGAACTTGAAATTCAAAAATCTTTCCATTCCAGGAAAAACGCAAATATTTCTTGTAATCATCATGAATACTCAAACTAAAATAGGCATCACAAAGATCTATGGATGTTAGATAATCGTTTTTCTGTATAAGATCCAGAGCAAAACAAATATTCTCTTGTTTAAAATGTTGATATTTCACAAATTTATTTAATTGTTTTAAATTTATTACAGGTCTCAAAGATCCATCTTTTTTGGGTACCAAAAATATGTTTGAAATAAATTGACCTTGAATCCAAGTAACTTGCTTAATTGCTCCTTTTAATAATAATTTATGCACTTCTTCTGATACTATTTCTGCCTTCTCTCTTGAAAATGATATTTCAGGCAAAAAACCACTATAATTTGGAAAAATACTAAATTCTATTTTGTAACCAGATTTCACTGTATCTAATATCCATAGATCAGAGGTGATTCTTAACCACTGTTCATAGTTAAGTTTTCTCACCTTATCAATTGGTGAATCTATCGTTGGAAATGAGTAGGAAACTGTCCCCTCTGAGGTGCTTGCCCTCTTAGCAGTCCTCTTGGAATTGTCTGTCCTCTCCCTCCACCCCTCATTGGAGTAGGGTAACGAAAGCCCTGCCTGAATGCAGGGCCTCTCGAGTTTAAAGCATCTCTGTTATTGAACCCTTAGTTTCCACCACGCATGCCAACATATTTAAACTTTGGATTACCAATAAAAATCTTGGTATAATCACCAAGCTCCTTCATCCTTTTCATACAATCTGTCCCAAAAAGGGATGAATCAAGAGGAGTGTCCTGATTACAGATAGGCTTAAATTTATCATTCAAAAAAGGCCTCAAAACACTACGTCTTTTCATAGAAAGACCAAACAAACCATTGACTAACAGACAAATTGAATCGGAAAGAAGACTCCTGGCTTTAGCAGGGTCCAAAGGATCTCTGCTTTTACAGCATTGGTCTGCTAATTGTACAATTGGAATCAGACCAGCAACAATAGACTTTTGAATATCTTGTAACTGAATATCGGAAGTATGTGCCGGTTTGCACAAAGACTCCATATTTCCTTATTTACTTTAGGAACACATAAATTGTCACAGTTTTCAGGCCTAAAATATTTCTCACTGATCAACTTAATGCTATCTTTGTTGGATTTTATTGTTACAGCAGCATTAACTGCTTTCGATAACCCAGAAGAAATCTTGGGACTGGTCTTTTCTACAGTTTGTAACTGAGGAATTTCCCAATCAAATAAATCTGATTCTATACCCAACTCACTTGGAGTGGCCACAAAAGCATCCACAAACCCCCTAGCTGGATCAAAAGATGTATTACTATCATCTCGTGCACTATGAGTAACATCATAGGTTACAACTCCTGAGGGATCCAACTGATCATTAACATACGAGTCAATATCAAAGTCTTGAATGCTTTCATTTTCATCTAAATTTGGATTAAGAGGCAAAATTGGTTGAACATTTGTATTATCCCTCTCAATATGAGGTGATAAACGAGTTACAGTCTCACACCTTACACTGGTGTTAGTAGCTTTCTTACTTGGCTCAGTACTTTTATCTCTGTTATCATTAAATGTAGCCACAAAATTCTGAAAAAGGCCTGTTAAAGAAGAAATAGATTGAGCCATGGAGGCAATACCCATCTGAGATTTCAATGATTCAATGTCAGCCTGAGAAAAACTATGGTTTTGTGGTCTGGCCATTTTAGCTGGCCTAACATTGCCATCAATATTTTTAACAGCTTTTCGTTTAACAGTTTTATTACTTTTTGTTATTGCCGAACCTTTAATAATTCGACTTTGGCCACTTGCTTTCTCAATGGGCACAGCCGCAAATTGAGAAGACGTACTAGGCTTTGCACTAGCTCTAGTCTTTCTAGGTTCATCTTTTTTACACTCTTTATTATCAAATAATAAATCATTTAGATTATAGCCTGAATCATCACACAGGCTTAAATTTGAATCTACTTCATCGTCAATTTGTAAAATATCATGGTCATTTGCCATTGTAATTACGTAAAATGTGTACCTGTACAGGTAAACACGAGTAAACAAAAAACTTCCGGTTATAACAACTAAAAACAGAATGTAGTGAAAAAATCGAGCATTTTAATAAATTTTAATATCTAATTTAATGAGTACAGAACCTGTCTATATCTCACAATATTAACACAATATATACGTAAGCTTCGACAACGTCGTAAGCAAATAAATATTACTAAGGTCAATAATTAGCACATCTCGACAACATCATAGATGTCCACAATTTTAGAATTCTAAAAGGTGTGCAATAGCTCCGAACAACGTTCTGAAACTATTCACAAAAAAATTAAAAGATTTCGATATCGAAGCGTACCTTGCCAATGTGTACACTTCGTCGCTCTAAAAGGAAGAATGACCAGAGCCGCACGGACTAGGAGATTATATACTGGGTGTTATGTCAAGGTTATTACATATAGTTTGTTTCTTTGAAAAGAGATTACAATTATACGCTCTACCGCTCATAGGGAAGGAAAGCTAGGAAAGCTAGGTAATTACTTCGTAGAGCCGAAAAGGCAAATATGAATAAGAATGGGATTGGTGCACTAACTGTAGCTTGACCTACTTTATACTCATATGTTTGCTAAAGCATACACTTATTTTGGGGAAAAAAAGCCAGTGTGATTACAAAAAAAAATAATTTACAATTCTCACAATGACCTTGTTTGAAATAGCTGAAATAATGATGACATGAACAATGCAAACACTGAAAAGCTTGCATTTTGTTTATCACAAAAATGTGCTATCTAATAATTAGATGATCAATTATCAGAACAACAGTTTTGTTTTTGTGTCGTGTCCAAATCAATTGTTACTAGCTTTAAGACACATGTGTTAAAATGGAGAATCAAATTAATAGAATTACCAGAAAAACATTGTTTGGGCCTACTTTTCAAGTGAACAAGCATTCATTCCCCACCTTAAAACTACCAGTACTTTTTGGCTTAACTTACCACTGATGGAATGTCTGCTTGAAAGTCCTGCAAAATGGAAAAAGTGCATAAATTTTATTTACTATATTACAGAAAAATGTGAAAATTGTATAAAACCTCATGTTTCTACAACATAAATTTAGAATGGCAGATGCATATTTGTTTATATTTCATGGGCTTCATTTCACTTTCAAGCTCTGTGTTATTGTGGTATAAGAGGGTACTGGCATCCTCACAGGGTGATTACAGTAATTAGTCATTTATAATATTGATTACCATCGTTAACAACACTTAGGTTGTCTACTTTACAACACAAAAGATTTGCTAGACTCAAACATTATTTGACAAAGATTCCAAGTTATCCTGCAGAAGGTCAACATTTTAACCAGGTACTTTGGCTTCTGTCCCGCAACCCCCCCCCCTTTCCACCCTTTATAGTGGCGCTAAACTTAAGTGTGTGGACATTGATATATGAAACAGATACAATATCATTTTTATAAGACTGACTGTGAGTTTTGCTCAAAGGACCCCAAAATCCACTTGCAAGGTCTTCTGAACAACATTCTTTAAATTATGGTGTGCTATGGTATGGCATAATTATACACAGAATTAGAACAGGCTTTTGACTGAAAAACAGATACAATCCCAACCCAACCAATAAATATTAATTAATAATAATTAGACACTTCGTCAGTTTCTTAATCTTTTAACCTTTGTTAGGTAGATCTTGCAAAATAATAGCACAACTGTTAGATATAATAGATATTTTATTCAGATTTCAATGAAAAGACATTAAAATGAAATTTTGAAAATATTGTTTTTACATAACTGTGGACAATCCAAATAAATCTGTTAAATAAATGTTGCTCTGTTTGAATAAATGAAATAAAGATTATTATTATTATTATTATTATTATGAACTTTATTTCTCATTAGCAACAAATTAAATAGTTACATAAGTTATAAAGCACATGTGAACAATACAGACTAACCAGGAGGAAAGATCCTCTCATTTATAATTCTGATGAATTCATTGTTTTTCAAGTACAATATAATTACTGGAGCTCATTAATTGTTAAAATTTATATATATTTGGATTAAAAGTACAATAATGCAGCAACAGTTTGTCTTTCTTTTTCAGAGGATTACTTGTTTAAATATACAGTAATAAATTTGAAGACAAGTAAAGTAGGTAATGGAAGTCCAATGAATGAATTTTATAGCTGAATTGAGTGTAATAACTGAATTGACATATCTATAAATCAATAATTCATTATGCAAATTTAGACTTACCAATGTGTCAATATCTAGGACAACTCCTTCGGCTGGCAGTTGAACATCATGTATATAAGGACTAGAGGTCTGAATTTTGACAAGTTCTGCTGTATTTGTCACCTTGATTGATACATAATAAGTGTGATGCCCATGTAAATACCATTCTAAATCTGTTAACTTGACTGCCGTACAGATTGGTGGATAGCTGCGATTACATGTACCTCCAAATTTTAACGATTTGTACTGTTGTACTTCTGTTCCATATGCAGTGTGACCTAGTTTTATAACAAATGTAAATCATTAAAGTGTAGTTTTTACAACCTGCACCCATTTCAAAAGTTGAAATAAGTTGTAAAATTAGCAAATAAGCAACATTCACAAGATGGTAAAAACTTATATGTACATAAGACTCATGAATTATGATGGCTTTTCCCATCTTTGGCCATGAGTTCAAGAAAACATTTTAACAAACAATAAACACATTATACGTACTAAAATTTACACCCTCTTGCCCCTGGTGGTTTGCTTGCATTGTTTATTATTCCATATTGTACCTTTGTAGTGTTCAAATCCAATTTAAAACAGTTCTACACGATAACACGTCCATATTTTATAGCATGCCTTTGTTGCTGACAAATACCAAATCGTCCTTGACATTTCCTACGGGAATTTTACATAGGAAGTCAGCCATTTAAGTCTCTAAAGAGACCTAGGGTTGTTTTCAAAAACATCGTCTTCTTTCGTAGCGTTCAGTGGTAATCGGACAAACCAAGAGACTTTTCCGGCCTTAACTGCAGACAATATTACAGAAGGATTTAGAAGGGACAACAATGGACTCGTCCAAACATACACTTCTGTTGTAATTTAGGTCAAACTTTACTATAGAAAATTCTCTATCAAAATAAAAAATCCTCTGCATTTCAAAATGCTAAATAACTGGAAAATAATTGTTGAATTCAATTTGCAACATTTTTGATCTACTAAAGTAGTGTTAGCTGGACCATAAACGGTAAGCAGTTTCATTTGTCACACAAAAACAATCACCAAAAATATGTCAACATTTAGTATAGGGAAATGAGATGGATCAAAGGGCAAACACTTTTGTCTGTCACTGGAAAAGTATGGAACATTGGGTAGGGACAGACAACTGGAAAAGTATGGAATGGTGGGTAGAGACAGAAAATGAAGCCTTTTATAGCAGCTATAATGTGCCTTCTTCCAAAACTCAGTAATTACAAATGAGTATGGACTGGCACCCTCCAAGCCCACATTACAAGCCAGTGTGGGAAACGACCGCTCGCCAACTTGCCCAATGCGAGTTGAGAAGATTGTTGGCGAGCTCAGATCAACTGCTACTCGTCAGTTTGGCGAGCTTAAATTATATGGCGAGTTCTAAGAAAATGTAACAATCCAGGCTTACTTGATGATAAATGTACCATAACTGAGCGTTAACAATGTTATTCGTGATGTTTCTCTTTCGTTTTTATGAGTAATTAACTTCATTTTAATTATAAACAAAACAATTTTGACCCGGATAAACTTGTTTTAACTTCCGTTTTTTACACCGGTAGGGCTAAAAACTTTGCGGCGATCCCTATCTCGGATTACCATAATCGTAATTTTATTTTTTATTTCTTGATCTAAAACAATTTATTTTACCGAAATATATAGATTTTCCACTAATCCTAGGTGAAATATGATGTTAGAAATTAAAATTATTACGGAATTAAAAGAAATGAAGTTAACAGACCAATTTCATTAATGGTTACAAGGTCTGAAATGCGGTACTTATTTTTGTATGGTCAGCAGGTAAGCGTTTTAACCCAACCAACCCCCCCCCCCCCCCACCCCCTTATTGAGAGGACAAAGGACCTTCTTATCTGCCAACACTGTAAATCTAAGCATATCAATTTTAAAAAGGACCACTAACAACAAGTAGCATGTGATGTTATATTATGACAAAATTCCCCAATAAATGTAATGAAATGTTAACTAGATTTCATACCTACCTAAATTCATGGTCTCTTTAATGCATCAGTGAAGCAGGATATGCTTCAAGAACACCTGATATCACATTTTGTTAAGCATTTTTGTCTTTTGTATGTTTTAGTAATTGTTTCTAGCTGTTTTAATTGTTGTTTTGGTTATCCATGTCTAGTTGTGTTAGTTGTTGTTTTGGTTTGCTTGTCTAGTTGTTTTAATTGTTGTTTTGGTTAGCCATGTCTTGTGTTGTATTCATTGTTGTTTTGGTTAGCCGTGTCTAGTTGTGTTGTTGTTTTGGTTAGCCATGTCTAGTTGTGTTAGTTATTGTTTTGGTTAGTTGTGTCTTGTGTTGTTATTTTGGTTAGCCATGTCTAGTTGTGTTAGATGTTGTTTTGGTTAGCCATGTCTAGTTGTGTTGTTGTTTTGGTTAGCCATGTCTAGTTGTGTTAGTTATTGTTTTGGTTAGTTGTGTCTTGTGTTGTTGTTTTGGTTAGCCATGTCTAGTTGTGTTAATTGTTATTTTGGTTAGCCATGTCTAGTTGTGTTAGATGTTGTTTTGGTTAGCCATGTCTAGTTGTGTTAGTTGTTATTTTGGTTAGCCATGTCTAGTTGTGTTCATCTAATTTTCGGTTAGCCATGCCTAGTTGTGTTAGTTATTGTTTCAGTTAGCTGTGTCTAGTTGTGTTAGTTGTTGTTTTGGTTAGTCATGTCTTGTGTTCATCGTTTTTTTCTGTTAGCCGTGTCTAGTTGTGTTAGTTGTTATTTTGGTTAGCCATGTCTAGTTGTGTTAGTTGTTATTTTGGTAAGCCATGTCTAGTTGTGTTAGTTGTTGTTTTGGTTTGCTTGTCTAGTTGTTTTAATTGTTGTTTTGGTTAGCCATGTCTTGTGTTGTATTCATTGTAGTTTTGGTTAGCCGTGTCTAGTTGTGTCGTTGTTTTGGTTAGCCATGTCTAGTTGTGTTAGTTATTGTTTTTGTTAGTTGCGTCTTGTGTTGTTGTTTTGGTTAGCCATGTCTAGTTGTGTTAATTGTTATTTTGGTTAGCCATGTCTAGTTGTGTTAGATGTTGTTTCGGTTAGCCATGTCTAGTTGTGTTAGTTGTTATTTTGGTTAGCCATGTCTAGTTGTGTTCATCTAATTTTCGGTTAGCCATGCCTAGTTGTGTTAGTTATTGTTTCAGTTAGCTGGGTCTAGTTGTGATAGTTGTTGTTTTGGTTGGCCGTGTCTAGTTGTGTTAGTTGTTGTTTTGGTTAGCCATGTCATGTGCTAGTTGTTGTTTTGGTTAGCCATGTCTAGTTGTGTTCATCGTTTTTTTGGTTAGCCATGTCTAGTTGTGTTAGTTGTTATTTAGGTTAGCCATGTCTAGTTGTGTAAGTTGTTGTTTTGGTTAGCCATGTCTAGTTGTGTTAGTTGTTATTTTGGTTAGCCATGTCTAGTTGTGTTCATCTAATTTTTGGTTAGCCATGTCTAGTTGTGTTAGTTGTTATTTTGGTTAGCCATGTCTAGTGTTCTGTTCATCGTTGTTTTTTTTTGGTTAGCTGTGCCTAGTTGTGTTAGTTGTTGTTTTGGTTAGCAATGTCTAGTTGTGTTAGTTGTTATTTTGGTTAGCCATGTCTAGTTGTGTTAGTTGTTATTTTGGTTAGCCATGTCTAGTGTTCTGTTCATCATTGTTTTTTTTTTTTGGTTAGCTGTGCCTAGTTGTGTTAGTTGTTGTTTTGGTTAGCCATGTCTAGTTGTGTTAGTTGTTATTTTGGTTAGCCAAGTCTAGTTGTGTTAGCTGTTATTTTGGTTAGCCATGTCTAGGTGTGTTCATCATTTTTTTTTGTTAGCTGTGCCTAGTTGTGTTAGTTGTTGTTTTAGTTAGCTGTGTCTAGTTGTGTTAGTTGTTGTTTTGGTTAGCCATGTCTAGTTGTGTTAGTTGTTGTTTTGGTTAGCCATTTCTAGTTGTGTTAGCTGTAGAATTGGTTAGCCATGTCTAGTTGTTTTAGTTGTTGTTTTGATTAGCCATGTCTAGTTGTGTTAGTTGTTGCTTTATTTAGCCATGTCTAGTTGTGTTAGTTGTTGTTTTGGTTAGCCATGTCTTTGTCAAATTGACCTGGTACTTTTGGTTATGATGCCAAATTACCACAATAATGCCTCAGCACTCACACCTTGTTAAAAATAATTAACAGTACTTGCAGCTTGTAAAAAACTGCACAGGAAAAAAAGCAAAAATATACTTACCAATAGCAAACTGGTACTCAAGCTGGAATAGCTCCTCACTGTCAGAGAATGCTCCCTGTGGCCAGTTGGTTATTAAATAGCCTCCTGATAATGAAACTGTTATGTCTCCACTGAAATCTGGAGGTGTTGTATCCATGAAACAAGGACCTAGAGTCTGAAGAATGCAAAATATGATTTTATTTTCAAGAGAATAAAATTTCTTTCTGTCACCTATCTTGTCTGATGTATAACAAGAATTGTACAAGCATTTTGTAGGTTCTTAACACATTGTATTCTAATCCGTCTTATAAAAGGCACAGCCTACGACTTCAACATCAATAAGGCTATTACTATAACATCTCTTCTTAAATTATCATTCAAAATGCTCGACTGGTTTATGTTGTCCTTATCTATCTATTCCAGGCGCGACTTGGTAAAATGTAGTATACAATGGGAGCTTTATTAATATTGTTATAGCCTGGTATTACATCTTGCATGTTCTACCTGTTTCTGCAATAATAAATTAGGCACAAAAATTACATTTTTTTCTTCATCATAAGAGAAATCGGTTTCACAAATCATGAGATTTGTATATTGCTTGATATCATCTCTCGTTAGTTAATTTCAATAAATTTAAAAACTCGCCATAGGCTTGTTTATTACTTTCTTAAAATTAAAAAAACTCAACATAATATAAAGAGATGTATGATTTTCACTCATTCAATACCAGGATTATCATAAAATTTCTTATGTAGTCCTTTTTTAAGAAGAAAAACATATAATGATTTAAAAGGGAAATTATTGAAGTTGAAACTTTAATACAAGTAAGCTATAAGGGATGAAGTAATACATGTAATTCCATTTTGCAGATAATTATATCTTAAACAAGTAATTTCATAAATATGTACAAAGGATCTAAACAGTCTCAACAAGTGCCAAAGTGCAACAAAATATGCCTGACAAAAATTTTGGTAAATGGTTGAAAAGTTTGACAGAGAGGTGTGTACATGCATTAAGTTGCATGAATCCTTATAACCCTAAGGAATTTGATAACCAGCCAATTTAATACCAAAGATTTATGGAGTATTTGCAAAGGAGTCAATTATATCAAAGGAACTATAATTCATTTGATAACCAGCTACATTGATAGTAAGTTACAGGGCCTTTAAATTGTGGGAGCCCTTATTAACATAAGGAAATTGATAACGAGCCAATTTAATACCTTAGACGCCAATGATTCCACATTCATCATCAACAAACTATTATTTCACTACGCTCGGTGGCCGAGTGGTCAAGGTAGTTCGTCTACTATTGATCACGTGGTCTGTCAGCACTGAGATTGCGGGTTTGATTCTCACTACAGGCAGGGTGTACTCGACTCCAATCTTAATTGACAAGGATTGCCAGTTTTCCTACCGCAGGTCGGGGGTTCTCTCCTGGTACTCGGGCTTCCTCCCCCAATTTGCCATTTTTGTAAAAATTAAAAGCTATAACTCTGAAGTGTGTAAGGTGATTTAGCAAGTTAATAAACTTGGTCGAGATATTATGCCCATAAACATTTTCACCAAGGTTCATGAAATTGGACAATTGTTTGAGTTAGAAAAAGGACATCACTGTGGATGCCGCCCACCATGGGTGTTCCTATAAAAATGGCAACCTTGATTTTTTTTTTTTTGAATGGTGTTTTTGCCTTGAAGGTTACACATGACAACACTGAGGATTTAAATATGGTTGTACATTAAATTTTAACAAAAAGACTACACAAATTGTTCTATTATAGCCTTCGTATAAATGCTTTACCGTTATTCCCTCAACATTAGATTTGCTAATAGTCTTTATTATAATGTAGAATCTTGTGGCATCTGGTACATTTCCATGAACGACTCTGTGATGAGCATGCTGTTTGGTGGATTCAAATGCCATGATGTCTGGGGCTGCACTTCCTGGTGTTGAAGAAAATCCTACTTGGTAATCATAAACTTTGGCAGGTATGTCTATTGGTTTCCATGAGAGCTCCATCTGAAACAGATCAGACACTGTAAAATTGATATGCTCAATACCATGACAATTTCAAGGTTCAGGAAAGCTCTGCATAAGGTCAGACTAGAACAACTTTACATTTAATGCAAAGCCAGAATCAGCTCAAATGAACAAAAAAATATTGTCTTTGATATTTGGTCTGAATAAAAAGGCAAAATGGAGAAACCGAAGTACCAAATTTAATACTGAAATTTTTTAACAGAAACAAAAAGGATCCAATGTATTACAATTCAAAAGCAAGGATGCATAAGCCGAGTATGCATTAATAACAAGGTCAATTATTTGGAATTTTCTTTTTATTTGGCATTTAATGCAAATTTGATTCCAATGGCTTTAAATTTTTGAGGCAAATGTCATTTTCAATTCAACAATATTAGCCACACCCTATCAATATATTTTCGGACGTTATAAAATGGGACCTAATCATATATTGAATTATTAAATCAAGCCTATTCATATATTTCATTACTGCACATCCCCATTAGCAAAATAGTCCATTCACTACCCAAATGATCGAGTGAAGTTAATGGAACACTTTGTTTGTAAAATCACAGCGGTTTACATAGGCTTAGCATGCTTAAGATGAGAATTGAGGCATGGATATATTTAGATAATTTTCAACTACCCAATGATATATTTTTCAATGCAAAAAAGCTACCTATTTATATATTTTGGATAGGTAAAAAAGTGACCCATTCAGTCCAAACATCTGTATTACCCAATATATAACAAGTTCTCCCCCCCCCCTGTTTAAAGCTCAATAGGCCTGGATCGATCACATGAACAGGTGTTCACCCCGGTTTGCATCACACTTTCAATAAATTATGACATCAATCAAACTGCACTTCTCACCTTTACAAATTGGCGCTGAGAAGCCAAATTTTTAAACGAAAGTATGTGCACATTTTTTGTTATCTACCATTTTTAATTTATTAAACCATTTTTTCTTAATATTAACACTTGCCAATATATAGTTAATGACACAGAACTTTCTATTCCGAAAAATATGGCAATTAACTTGTCCTCAATATTTTTTTAATGAGGAAGTTAAAAACTAAACAACATATCTCTATATATTATAATACAAAAGTCCTTTTTTTTAAATAAAATAGAAATACCCTATCTAATTTAATCAAGTACTTTCATACCAGGGAAGACTTGAACAAGGTCAATCCAATGACACTCGGTGCACTGCTAGAGTTACTACAAAACACAACCCCATTAACTTCATCAACAGTTCCATTGTCAAATGTCTTGAGAGGGTAGAGGTGGACATTATTTAACACTGTAGCCTTGCTCCTGTAAGCAGAAAATAATAATATTTAAAAATACATTGATATATATTGCGTACTGTCAACTGGAGTAAACAGAATGTTATGCTCTCAGGAGCATGCAACACTTAGATACATCACTATTTGTGCATAATATTAAGTATTAAGACAATGTTATCTTAAAAAAATTCAACAGTAACTTTCAATCAACAGTCTCATAATGGATTATTTGTAATAGTTAGATTGATGGTCGAAAAATTTTATCCAATAACTCTTGGATGTATCAGTGTTCTCCCCCGGCCATTTTAGCGTCTCTGCAACAAGACATAATATAAATTGCCACAATGCTATCCATCGCTGCCGAAATGCTATAATTTTTAACATCGGTAACTCGTGCCATTGTTTAAAAACAATTGACTGCTTATAACAACAAAGAAAATTAAACATTCCTTACAATTGTCTTTCATCACCTATAATTTAATATCAAAGCTAATAATGTAATTAAATAGTTGCTATATAATTGACCGTTATGATAACTCTTCAGGTTTGCTGATCCCAAGCTGACACTTATGACATTTACAAATCCATGGGATCAACACTTGATCCAAGCTAAAAAAAAAATGACTTCAGCAAGGAGCTTTGCAATTTAAAAAATTATACCATCAACATCAATGAATATATAGACTTTATTAACATCTTGTCATAGGCCGTGATTTACTGCTACCAAAACACTGAAGATAAACAGTTACATTGTAATATTATGTTCTCCCATAATATTCCTGAGATAAATAAGAATCACAAATGACTGGAATAGTTCATACACAAACACTACCATAATATATCAAATTGATTGCTTCCGATTGTGAAGTAGCCTGGAAAATGCAATTATAATAGCTGATGAATTTAACAAGATTGATTGTGAACAAACTTTAAGTGCCACGAACTAAATTGAGAGCACAATCGACCGGCCATAGAATTGAACGGCTACTTTTGCACAGAGAAAAGGCTAAAGTTAGTGTGATGATTGTCTTTGTCATTTATGTAACATTTGTGCTTAATTGGAATTAAGTAAATTTGACATTGTTATTATCATGAATTAAAAATAAATAATGAAGTTTTTTAATACTATTTTATTACACATACCTTCATGTATATATTAATAATCTCAAAAATTAAAATAAGTAACAAACTATATATTCCAACATGTATAAAAACATGCATATAAAAAAAACACACAAAAACATGTAATTGGTTCAACCGATGATGCATACTAAATGTGATGCTATCCAAAATTTCTGAAGAGAACACTGGATGTATATAAGGTCATCTGAACAGTTTTTTCCTGTCATTTAAGCCATCTATTATCAATGTAAGAATTTATAAAAGGCCATCGATTTTACCATTGGAAGATTTACGTCTTTGTTTTAATTTTACTTACTTGATAACAGCAATTTCATCAAAGATATCATATCTTATCATATCATAACATGTAAGCTGACCATCAGATATATACTTACACACAGTCTGCAGTTGGATTGGGAATTAACCGTCTGACACGATCTGATCCAAGAATGTAGTAATTAGTGTGTGTAGAATCTGTTACTAGACCTCCAGTTATCAGAGAATCTTTGACAATAACTTCCTTAACTCCTGGCACAGAGCTGTCAATAGTTACACCATCAGAACAAACAGGAACAGAAGGTTCCAAGGCTCTGTTATATGCCACAACAGTGAAGTAAAAGGTTCCATCACTGCTGGCTGTATGGCTACCATAGGTATTGTATGTCTCTACAACCTACAGTCATACAATATAAGTCTTTTGTTTGTTTTTGTATTTTTTAAATTATTTATTTATTTTGCTTTGTAATAGTGTAGTTTTTACAATAAGAATCTATGCACTACTTCTTTGTACAATTTTTATGCACAATGGTATCTAATATGAAGTCACTACCTCATTCATTCATTATAAAAATATAAAAGTAATTGCAATAATAGATGTTGTTTGCATATGAAATATAACAGTGTAGGACTATTAATTTGGTCAGTATGCATTATATAGACTTTGAAGAAAGGTATTGACCTCCAACCGTCTTCAGTCAATATTATTCCACAGGGTCCATCTAAAGCTGACCCCTTTAAAAGTTCATAACTGATAAATATATGGCAATTTGTATTTTAATTATGATTGGCAAAGGCAATCACATGATTTACAGAATATTCTGCATATTTTTACAATCAAAGGGGTTCAGGATACCTTGCTTCAATTTTTTAAAATAGTGATGCTATGTTTCTATTTTTACTTATATATTCAAGCTGTTACTATAAATAGACCAAAATATGAAGCATGTTACTAAATATAAGTCTGAATATTTGTTTTGGTTCGATATCATTGTTCAATTGATAAAACAAATATGAATGGGCATACAGATTGCAACTTTAGACTGTGTTTTTATGTAAAATAGCAATAAAGAACTTTAAATTTGGCACATAGGCTTTATATGGACCTTGTATAATGATACTGACCTCCATCTTTTTCATCGGTCAGTATTGTTCTACAAATTCCTTATAAAGCATATTGACCTCTTCAAGGGTGCATAACTGAATAATACGCCTTAGTCTGTAATATGTAATATCCATCTATAACCAGCAGTACAGATTAGTTTAAGCAATTGACAATTGAAATCTGTCCTTTAATTATGATTCTCCAGACTTAAACTTACGTTAGGATGAGTTGCTAAATCCAAACTGAAAGAGTTTTTATCTGCACAGCTAGTACCAACAATATACTGATAGAAGTATACCCCACTCTCTCTGTCAAAGAACTGGTCCCAATATGCCTGGAGGTATCTGCCTTGTTGGTAGTCTATTTCAGGATTCCCTGGTATACCATCATGTACAACACCTGGATGTGGAGGAGTTATATCTATAGTTATCTGTAATAATAATAACAATTCATACAGTTAAGTTCGTATTTATAACTAGAAAAGTCCACTAATTTAGGTACATTAACTCAAACTAAGGCCATAATAAACCAATCCTCAATTCTCATCCTGGCCAACTCATATTAAAAAAAATAAATAAATTTTGGAAAAAATGTTTGCCAACATAAATTGCAGAAATATTCTGTGTCATATGTGATTTTGTATATGTGATATTCAGATTTCGTTAAATGGAAAAAAAATCGAGGGGTCTTTGCTGTTATATCCCTTAAACTAAAAAATCAAATGCTCCCCCACCCTAAATTTTTTAAAAAGTTAGATGAGAATCTAGCATTTTTGTTATTATGGCCTAAGAGGACAATAATATATTTACAAAACTTATATTTTAGATTCAGATCTGTTCCAATACAATTTGCATGGTGGTCTTGAAGAATGATTTTTATTTTAGAGGTGGTTTAGTACCTATATATAACTACTACTCACCAGTGTATGTAAGAATACTTACCTTTTTTGTCAAGACAGTTGTAAGTTTAGCTATACTAGTAACAGACACCTCTATGAAATAATCATATTCATGGACACCTTTGTCTTTATTTAGTATTAATCCACCATGCAGTTTAATTTCTGGTTTTACTTGGAAATGACGATGGAAACATCCTTTAAATGCTGTACAGTAGCAATTAGCTCCCCTGGCATAAGTGCTGTATTTGCTTATACAATCTGATAAAGTCTGCAGAAGAATTTTAGGTATTATGTATCTATGTTTTAACATGCATAGATGCATAAAAAACAAAATGACAAGTTGAAACTAATTTTCTTATAAAAACACATTCACACTGCAGTGGGCATCTGGTTACATCTATTTATGCAATATTCATCGATTTAATTAAACATACATCATGAAGACAAAATAATATGTTGCATATAATCTTAAGTAAACAAACAAATCATGGTAAATTTCAGGGCTATTCATAATATAGGGTTATTGCATGAATACTGGGAAATATTGTCCCAAGCAAGTGTTATATTGCACTAGCATGGGAGTGCAATATAGCATCTTGTGAGGGAGAATATTTCCAAATATCCATGCAATAACCCTTTTATTATATAGTAATATTTTTTTGTGCTTTTAAGTGATTATTCATTATCTTTGCTATTTTGTAATATTTTACTAGGTCCAATATTATCATATTTTCACTTGGTCAATATTACAGATATATATTTTGATGTAGATTTATATATAATAAAAAACAGATTTTTTTTCAACTTTGTGTTTTTAATTGTTGTGAATATATGGCCACACACTTGAATTTCGTCTATACTCGAAATTCAGCGATTACCCTTCATTCGGCAATGTAAACAATGATCCCAAGGCTAAATTACTTTTAAAATATCTTTTATTGCTCTAACCAAATGACCCCTAAATAATCAAATAAAATGCATTTCATCGAAATTTACGTCCATTAAAGTGACACACTTTCATCGCCAAAAAATGGCAAAATTTGAGTGTACTAGCATAAATTCCTGCTTTTAAACTGACGAGCCACTTGTGTACACGATATTTAAATCCCATTTTGTACAGTTTACACTTGCTTTTTTCCTTTGTTGGTCTATGAAATTTACTTTTATCTACAATTGAATTAACTTCCATTTGTTCAGTTTCAAGTGGTTCTGCTAATTTTCCCCTCGAGAGCAGATCATGTATGTCATTTTCTGCCATGTTTGTTTACCAAACAACAGTCAAATATAAAAGCTGATGTTGGGAACTCATCTGTACTTTTCCCGGAAATTACATAAAAGACCGAGATTCAGTGTAAAATATGAAAATATACTGCATTTTATTCCTATATGAAATACAATGGGGAAATAAATATTACTATATACATGTAATAATATAGGGTTATTGCATGAATATTGGGAAATATTTTCCCAAGCAAGTGTTATATGACAGGAGCTTGCGAGTGCAATATAGCATCTTGCGAGGGACAATATTTTCCAATATTCATGCAATAATCCTTTTATTATATAGTATTATTAATTAACCACTATAATATTCGCTTAAATAACAGTTAAAACGCCAATATGATAAATTTTTCTGAACCAGTCCAATACGGAATTAACTAGTCCAATATCGGTATTGGCCTGATTCGTTCTGTATTGGCCTAGTTCGCCCTGTATTGGCCTTATTGCAACCTGTATTGGCCTGAGAGATTTGGACTAGTTGATTAATAAAGATATCATTACGTGATGATTTCTGTATTGGCCTAGTTATTTGTCCTTGGCCAGCTGTATTGTCCTTTGGCTGCGCCTCAGGCCAATACAGCAAGCCTTGGACCAATAACTAGGCCAATACAGAAATCATCATGTAATAATATCATAATATTTTTTTTGTTCTTTTAAGTAATTATTCTTTATCTTTGCTATTTTGAATTATTTTACTAGGTCCAATATTATCATATTTTCACTTGGTCAATATTACAGATATATATTTTGATGTAGATTTACATATAATAAAAACAGATTTTTTTTTTCAATTTTGTGTTTTTATTTGTTGCTCCTTATTGTTGTTAATATATTGCCACACACTCCAATTTCGTCCATACTCGAAATTGGGCGATTACCCTTCATTCGGTAATGTAAACAATGATCCCAAGGCTAAATTACTTTTAAAATATCTTGCATTTATTGCTCAAACCAAATGACTACTAAATAATTAAATACAATGTGTTTCAGCGAATTTAACATCCGTTAAAGCGACACACTTTCATCGCCGAAATTTGAGTTTAATACTACTACTACTAGCATACATTCCTGCTTTGAAACGAGCCACTTGTGCACAATATTTAAATCTCGTTTTGTACAGTTTACACTTGATTTTTGACTTTGTCTATGAAATTTACTTTTATCTACAATTGAATTAACTTCCATTTGTTCAGTTTCAAGCGGTTCTGCTAATTTTTCCTTCGAGAGCAGATCATGTATGTCCGCCATGTTTGTTTACTGATATATAAAAGCAGATGTTCGGAACAATCTGTACTTTTCCCGGAAATTACCTAAAAGGCCGAGATTCAGTGTAAAATATGAAAATATACTGCACTTTATTGCTATATTAAATACAATGGGGAAAAAATATTACTATATAATAAACAGTAATGTGACATTTATATACATATCTTTACGTGTTTTGGAGCAAAATATTGTCTTAAGGTTAGGTATATGCCATAAGTCAATTCAAGTACCTTTGTCTGGTCACATGGTACAAGCTTTTGTAGTTTTGTCGGTTTTAAGTTGCATGTGTTCATGGACCTCATTCCAGCCATAGACATCGTTTAGTCTTTTCAAATTATTTTATCAATATTGTACATTTTCATTGTATTTATGATGGAATTTGGCATCATAACCAAAATACATGTCTTACATTGCTAAGAACACAGGTCTTTCATAAAGGCGTTTTTCCCGGGTGGCACGTTTCTGCTGAAGACACTTTTTCAAATGCTCTACTACCATAAAGTTACTGTGACATTGTTTTTGTTGAAACAATTAACTGAATACACTTGATTATATTCCAATTCAGCTTGATGTGTAAGATTGCATTAACATATTGTATGCTAACAATAAAAACGCTGGCTCAGTCTGTCTGAATGGCATTATGCATTGTTATAGTGTTTGTTTGTTTAATCCCTTGTAAGGTTGAGTGACAAACTTTCCTTTTTCTAGTGGTTCACAAACTTTACATGGTATTACAAAGCAGTAATCATAGTAATTAGACAGATGTATAACTGAGACTCCATGTACTACTGCTTTGTTTTTTTTCTATCAAATGTTAAGTGAAGGTTTCCATTTTTGAATTATGAGCCAATTTTTATTGTTTTTTACGCTTTCAGAACAAAACAAGCTTCTGATAATAAAATTTTAACTTACAGCAGAATTTCCTTGAGATATAATATCTTCATAACCATGCACAATCACATTGTCACCAAAGTTATCATACAACTTCCATGAGACTGACTCTAATCCACTGTGTAAATCAAAAGCTTCCCATTCAATTCTAAAATTTAAATTAATTAAGGATCAAAGTGAATAAACTGTATGTTATGGTCAGTGAGAATTAAGTAGAATTATTAAACGCAACTTTTTATTGTGGCCTGAGCTGTCGATTTCACAAAAAAGTTGTAAATGTAAAAGCAATCAAAAGTGTTGAAAGGTCAAAGAGAAATAAATTGACGTCAATGATGAGTGAATAAATTGACTATTGAATGAACAAAGGGACCGCAAATCTATATGACCCCAACTTTCATTGGCAGGACATACAAAATGATTAACCCGAAAATATTACTTGTTTAGTTTTCCTAACTATTTTCACCCTTTTGGTCATATAAAGTTGAAATGCTTATAAGTTATAAATCCTATTTTAGTTAAATTAATAGCTCATATGCACTAATCTCTACTTGTGCCGTCCAAACAGAATTCCTGAAACAAGAACACAGGTATGATAATACATCAACCTTAGTGTTAAACATTCTTGTTCTGTCATTCTGACTGGATGTGAGAGTATAATGTGACATGAAAGCTGTTGGTTTACAGAAGAAATAGGTACATTCATGCATTTTGTTGGTAATTTTCATCTGCATTTTTTGCGAGGGGAGCACAGCAGAATGAGCCCAGTCTTTTCCAAAAAAACCTATGTAAGAACCTATTACTCGATTCACAACTTTGGTCATAAAATTTACAAGTTACCCATGCTTGGTACTTCCTTCAAGCACCTTGATGTCAATACACTAGTTGTAGATAAAAACTAAAAATAGCTGAAAGTGGCAACAAAACAATTCAATTCAATATAAAGGTAATCAATTCAGTAAAAGTAACTTACAGTAACTTTCTGATTATTTGCTTCATCATTAAACACATCTATGATACAAAACATGGTGGTTTTTTTTCCTTTTGATTCTACTACTTACATCATTTTGGTAAAATCTTCTACACTGTGTACATTAACATTAAGCCTGTCTCCTTTTGTCAACCATAGGTTTTGAATGATGGGTGGGGAAGCATCTCTATATATAGTAATGGTTTCTTGGTTTGAAACATCAAGTAGATCAATTGCTTTTACAGTCGCACTTAATCTGTCACCATCAGCCCAGTTCAAAGTCAGTATCTCATACTCATTTTTTATTTCAGCTACATATGTCAAAGGTCGAGAATCCTTTATTGTACTTTCATCACTATGGACTTCATAAGCAACTTGAAATTTTACAATGGCTGTAACAGATTATTATATTGAACAAAAACTAACACCAGTGTTTTGCAATAAAGTAACTGTCAAAACAGTAAGGAGTAAAATCAGATTTTAAATGTTCTTCTCTTCAAAGTTATACATATCCTATACAGATCATACATTGTATTAAATCTGGTGGTGAGCTAAACAAAAGATACTGAGATGTATTCTAATATGACACGAGTTAAATGCCACAACAGTGGTAAAAGTATATACTCCATATCAATGTCAGAAATGATCAACATTCTTTATGGCGACATCATAGTAAGATTTTTCACATATTTTAACAAGTAACAAGTCCTGCAACACATAGGTTACATTTAGATACAAGTTAATTTATATGTCCAGTTAGAATCAAAATAATTCATTAGGGTCATGAATATATACTGATTTTGATACAGGTTGGCCATTATGCCCACAATTTACAACTCGCTCGTGCTCAGGATAAAATATTTGGCATTAAGGTCAAACCTGTGGTAAATCAGTATATTTTTGCCTGCATGAATTATTTCTTAAATAAAATACATTTGTAAAAAAAGAATACAAATACATTGATTTATATAGAAATAGACTTTTACCCAAAAAATGTCCCATGTTAATTACAAATCAAAAATAGTATCTTGGATGTATACAAAACTGTGTTAAAATGTAGTGAACATCTGGCCAGCTGATTGGTCAATCAGGGAAATCCCTGACTTTTTCCATGTTAAAGAGCATAACAGAAAGTTTGCTTCCACATGTCTCATACAGGGTTTACTTCAGTGTTAAATTGTGACATATTTATCATAATAACCACCATATCTCATGGCAGTCAAATGTTTCTGATCCAGTTAACACTTCATTCCATGTTTGAAGATGTCTACCAATCAAATTTATGATTTTCAAATTATTCACTGTCTGTACATAGATCCAACAATCTGGTTTTTATGAGCTAAAATATGCATATTATTACTCATAATAAACCCTTACAATAATCACAATTATGGATTTGATGCAAATTACACACAATTATATTTTTTACTGGAAACATAACATGTTTGATGTCAAACAACTGAGACTATACAATTTTGCGATGTAAAAGTTGTTGGTGTACAGAAAAAATAGGTACTTTCATGTGCTTGTGCCTGTGTGATCTTCCACTCATGATATAAATTTGAAATGCCTTTCATGAGTGGAGTACAAAAAAGATATACAATTTCTATAACTCGCTGAAGATTATCCATTCTTTCCCAAAAACACATGTTACAACCTATTAATCATGTTAATGTAAAGATAGTGCTGTTAAATTTTAATATTAGTTTTAATCTTACTCTTACTTGGTTAATTTAAAGAATAATTCTATAATTCTTAATCTTTATATATTTCAGTTGAAGGTACAAGAAATGTTTGCATGTCTCATCTTGGCTGGTTTTTATGGAACGCCAAATTAACATATATTCAATTAATTGTACCTATCTTCAAATAATTGAAGATATCTTCAATCATTTGAAGATATCTTCAAATAAATTGAAGATATCTTCAATTCAATTGTACCTATCTTCAAATAATTAAAGATATCTTCATATCAATTGAACCTATCTTCAAATGAATTATACCTAGGTGCAATTTAATTGATTCATTTGAAGATATCTTAAATTCATTTGAAGATATCTTCAATTCAATTACACCTATCTTCAATTGAATTGAAGATATCTTTAATTCACTTGAAGATAGGTCTAATTCCAACATCTCCATAATTCATTTGGAGATATCTCCAATTCATTTGAAGATATCTTCAATTCATTTGAAGATATCTTCAATTCAATTACACCTATCTTCAATTGAATTATACATATCTTCAATTGAATTATATTATAATACAAATTTGATTAAGTGCAATTGAAGATACCTAGGCACAATTGAATTGAAGATAGGTTTAATTCAATTGAAGATAGGTTCAATTCGATTGAAGATAGGTTCAATTCAATTGAAGATATCTATAATTGAATTGAAGATAGGTACAATTGAATTGAAGATATCTTTAATTGTGCTGAATTGTACCTAGGTACAATTGAATTGAAGATAGGTATAATTGAATTGAAGATATCTATAATTGAATTGAAGATAGGTATAATTCAATTGAAGATATCTTCAATTATTTGAAGATAGGTACAATTAATTGAATATATGTTAATTTGGCGTTCCATAGGTTTTGTGTATACAGCAATTTTTGACATTATAGTTATACAAGTGTAATTTTTTTCATCAAGTCAATGTTATTGTAGTTTTATAGTGTCAGGCTGTCAGCTACACTTGATAGGAAACAAGAGTTTTTTTTATTCTATACTACACCTGCCATAAACATTGATTGAAGCTCTATTTGAACTAGTAGTATCACAGACAAAGACTTAATTCATAACTAAAATAATTCAGCAAACTATATATTTCTACATAAAAAGTAAAGCTCGGAAAAACAGTGTTAACATGCTAGTGACTATCTTAACTACTCATATGTATTAACAATATAGCAATAATTTTAACAGACAAGTAAATGACATCTCTTCAGCTGCTCTTCTATAAATGTAAATAAATATTCCCTAATGGACTTACCATTAACATTTTGTATTTCAACATTAGTCCTGTCACCATAGAGATCTTCATAAATAGCAGGACCCTTAGATGGTGCATATGTCTTCACTTTATACAGCCACCTGTTGTTTTTGTGTCTTGTGTTGATAAATCGATTTGGCCAAACTATTTTCACGGTACTTGTGTCCTGTACTACCCATTCATATGACGTTTCCTTTGAGGCAGTTTGACACTTTGTGATTTGACCTTGTTTATCAACTACTGAAATATTATCATAAAATAGTATTCCTCGCCCTGTTTTGTAATTCCCAGCTTTGTCTACTGCAGTCAAATGAAGGGAATATACTCCTGGGGCTGGTAAGGTAATGGTTGCCTACAAAATCAGAATATACAATTTATGGATTTTTTTATACAATTTTTTTAGAAGACATACAAAAGAAAGTTTCTTTTTAATACTGTTCATGGCACTATACTAGTATATGAAGTTACATAATGTGTTTTAGTATAGTTAAAATTAAGAAATTGTCAATTACCATAAACTTAGTACAGAATGTTTGTTTTTCCATTCATATACTGAAACAGGTTGTTGAACAATATCACCAAGGATGCAACATCTCACACCAGCCAGGTTAGAAATGGATATCTTATATATTTTCAATAGAGATATCTGTCCTGCAGGGCTATATAGACCCCCAGGCAGATATGGAAGTTTCAGGTTGATATGGGAACATATATGGGTATTGCCATATAACCTCTTATTGTCCCTTATAACGATCACAATCGTACCCTTTAGGTTGTTAAGTAGGTAAAGCTATTTTCTGAACAAGTATATATTTTTATTTTGCTTATTTCTTCTAGGTTTGTTAGCAAGTGAGAAAAAATACATTTTAATTTAATCTACCGTAAACAGGTGCGTATTGTCCGCATTTACGTATTGTCCGCACCACATTTTCGTCCTTAAAAACCATGGAAAAATGCTTATATGCAGGTATAGTTCGCATGTAAAAGTTTTCATGCAGGTCGAAAACCATCTGTGCATACCATAATCCTATTGTACACGGAATATACGGTTACCGGTACGTTAAAAAAAATCGTCTGCTAAATGTTTGTTATAAAAGTTTTTCAATTCGTGGTTATAGTCAGCCAAGAAATAATAAAATAATAACAATAAATTATTGTTAGAAGATTAACAGTTAATAGATAGCATATTAGGATGATTGCAGAAATCATTCAATAATTATTTATTTCGTTTATCACGTTGATCATTGGCTTGCCCAAGCGAAGTTGTATAGAAATAAAATATTTTATGAATTCTATTAAAATGTTTAAAATAAACAATACCCAAGCCATAATTGTTTGATGAAACCTTTTGAAGTTTACTCAAAATTATTTTCTTGCCTATAAATTTATTCAACTTGTAAAATGTAATCATACCTCCGAATTTTCATTGCGAAGATGGGTAAAATACGTCAGTCATTCACGGCGAAGGAAAAACTTAAAGTAATATCTTATGCAGAAGCGCACGGTAATCGTGCCGCTGGCAGAGAATATAGCATTGACGAATCCAATATTCGTAAATGGAGAAAGCAAAAAGATCGGCTACAAGCTATGCCACGCAATAAAATGGCCGATAGAGGTGGTGCAGCACACTATCCCGAGATCGAGTCTGCACTTCTTCCTTGGGTTGAAGACCGCAGAAAGCAAGGTGTTGCTGTATCAACAAATGAAATAAGACTTAAAGCATTACACCTTGTGAAAGACATTGAATGTATCAAGCCATTTGCAGCTTCAGCAGATTGGGCTTACGCCTTTCTAAGGAGACACAATCTCTCCATTCGCAGGAGGACTCATATTTCCCAAAAACTGCCAGAGGACTTCGAAGATAAATTAACAAAATTCCAGTCCTTTATAATTCAATCCAGGAAAAAACACAAATATGATCTGTCCCAGATTGGCAATGCTGATCAAACACCATTGACATTCGATATGCCAGCCGACACCACTGTTGCGCCAAAAGGTTCAAAATCTGTAACTGTCAAGACAACTGGCAATGAAAAAAACAGATTTACTGTAATGTTGGCATGTACAGCCGATGGTGGAAAGCTGCCACCCTATGTCGTCTTTAAAAGAAAGACAATGCCAAAACTCAAGTTTCCACCTGGCATAACCGTTAAAGTACACCCAAATGGATGGTTCGACGATAACATAATGAAAGACTGGTTGACAAAGATATGGGGCAGACGTCCAGGGGCAAATCTTTCCCGAAGTCTGCTCGTCCTAGACGCATTCCGTTGCCATCGTTCAGAAACAGTTAAGCAGATACTTAAGTCTGAACATCGCACAGATATAGCCATCATTCCCGGGGGAATGACAAGCATGCTTCAGCCCCTAGATGTAAGCATTAACAAACCCATGAAAGTAATGCTGCGCCAGAAATGGAACAACTGGATATCTGGTGACGACCACTCTTTTACGAATGGAGGAAGAATGAGGAAACCAGAACTTCCAACAATTTGTTCATGGATTGTGGAGGCTTGGAATGAACTTGACCCACAGATAATTGTACACGCCTTCAAAAAATGTACAATTTCTAATGCCATGGACGGTACAGAGGACGATATTGTCTGGGAAGATCAAGACAACCACACCAAGGTTACTGAAGAAGAGTCAAGTGAAATAGAAGACGATCGTGAAATTTACTACAACGACGAAGAAGATGAAGAGAACACACCACTAGCTGCTCTCAAGGACATTTATCAGCTGTTCAGAGAAGAAGATGACGAATCCGATTTTGAAGGATTTTGAAAGAACTGTTGTGCATAATTTATATTTTGTTACAATGTTTGATGTTAACTGTTATATTTTTTTTCTAGTGCTGATTAATAAATGATAGTGCAGTGTCGTTTTAATTTTTTTTATATTTCGTCTAAACACTTGGACCAGTAAAAGCCTAGAAGTAGATGGGTTTATTCCTGTTTTTATCGTTTTGTTCATTCAAACACTCACCTGTAAATAACCTCAATGAAAAAAATATCAAACATCACAAATTTTAATATAATTTTTTAATCAATGCCATCAAAACATCGACAAACAAAATCTGGCGAAAACGACGCCATTTGCAATTATTAAACGTGTACGTGTCAAACACAGAAATTATTTTCGTATCTTTTTTTATTCTTTGAATATATATTGTATAATAAATAATTCTTATTACAAATATTAAAAAATCAACTTTTAACATTCATTTATCGTTTTCTCATTAAAATTCAAATGGATCATATTAACATAAATACGCAAACAACCGAACATAACAAAATGGCGACCGCTAGAAAAACTTCTTATACGCGGGTGGAAAAAACTCCTTAGAGTCCGTAGTTACGTATAATCCGCACCCACACTTCTGAAATGAGATCCATAGAAAAAAACTGCGGACAATACGCAACTGTTTACGGTAATTATAATTTTATCTTTCACTCATTTCCACTTTTTTTATTGTCGCTTTGTTTGCAAGATCTAATGTAAACCATTCAGGTCACATTCTGGTGACCTTTGTTGAAACAAAAATAATATTGTGCAAATTAATGTTAAGATATTTAAATAAACTAATCAAATTGCAGCTCCATTACTGTTCTTATATAAAAATGGTCACATAAATGATGAGAATTGTGTTGTCATAAATTGTTCACAATTAATATAAGTGGGTACCATAGTGATGTCAATTCCAAAATAACAAAATCCTATTTTAAAATCAATTTCATAACATATAAATATTGCAACTATTTTAACAAAATCAAATCAATCATGTATTTTTAGCACAATACATTTCTTAATGTCAAATTAAGTTATGAGAAAACATAGTTACTAGTACATTGACCGGGAACTCTGATATTTCCATAGATCGTTTGCATAAACGACCAGCCAAGATTTGAGAGGTTACTATTTGGATGGTAATAATTATGTCACATGAACCTGGGTTTCCAGAATATGACCCAAATGGGATTACATTTGATCTTACCCCTGGTGACAATAAAAAAAGGGGGAGCAAGTGAAAGATTTAATTTTAATTCCAATGTTTTTATTTAAGTATAAAACTATAAAACAGCCTAACTCCTGTATTAACAAGAATGTATTTCTTTTTTCACATTAAATAAAACACAGTAAAACAAGTCATGAACCCGAAAAAAGAGTTTAATCGTTGATAAATGCTTTAATGTACCGAGGAATCTGTAACTGGAATATTAAAATTTTCTGCAACCCTCCGTCCTCCGGAACCTGCTCCATCCACCAGAGATGATCCATCAAACCCAAGGTCAAATAACTCATACTCATAGTGACCAAGCTCCGACAAATCATCTGTCCATCCTCCCCATGAAAATGTAATACTTGGCTGCAAATATTCAACATTTAAAAGTACATGTGAATCTCAGCTTTTAATTTTTAATAAACTCATCAATGAATTTGGTTTTATTCAAATATAAATAAGATTAAACTAGAACTGACTGTATGAAACTATGTTTGTTTCAGCAATTTTTTATTGGGGGAAGAAGCCGGAGTACCCTGAGAGAACCCTATGAAATTATGCAAAGATTGTGCTAACCAAATGATTTATTTATAATTCCTTCAAAATAAATCTAACATTGCATACAGTTCCCACAACAGAGCCATTAATTCAAGATATAAATAAATAGATACAAGCCCTTCAAGAATGTGATACCTGTTAAATAGTGGGTGCTAGACTCAGTGGTATCAGACAAAACAACACGTAATATTATAACTTACATTATTAGTTATGTCATCAGCAAATGAAACAAAAGATGTACAAGACACTCCTGATGTTTTAGAACAATGGTAAGGTTCTACCAGATCCCAGTGGAACTCAAAACTTCGTGTCAAAGTTTTACCATTATAGTAGTATGTCTTTAAAACACTGTCTGAACTGCTAGCCTCCCTGTCTGCTACTTTAACATAACCTCCATTTGTAGATGAAACTTCACAAATTATCCTGAAAAAAGCAATTGATTTTATTTAAATTCATTGTTTTATCATTATAAAAATTTTATGATTGATATACAGATTATAAGGCAATTGGTTTGTTGGTAGTGGCTTTCTCACGGTACATCTCAGGTGAGCCCGTTAGAGCGAACCTGAGATATCACCTGAGAAAGCCTCTACCTAAAACCAATTGCCTTATATTTTGTTTATCTGTTATTTATAACTAAGAATATATCTTTGTGAAATCCATGCAAAAGTTCTAAAAAATTACAGAATCAATCTGTTATTCAAAACAATTTCAAAAGGACTATTTTGTCGGAGTGATCTGTGAAAAACAGAGTGCTAGGTTATTTCATTGATCCTGCAAGGCAAGTCATTTTTAAGCCTTTCTGTAATAGTTTGTGAATAAGAATCTTAAATTTGACTCTTAATTATAATATGGGGTGTCAAATTTTGTGTTTTTAATATTTTGCTCTTTGACAACCATATTAACTATTATTTCAAATTTATGTGCCAACATTTCTGACCGATTTTCCAATGGAGTGTAGTTTCACATTTGATTGTTTTCTATATATTCTATATATTGTATTTTATGTCATTATCATTTCAAGTAACTGTTTGGTGCTGTGGTAATTTTAATTTTCAGTACTTTGCAATGGCCAGGGGAGATACAATTTACACATCATTTATTTAGAAATTCCAATTTTAATTAAAATGCATTGATGTACAAGTATGTAATGGGTTGTAGGTTCTTGTGTAGGCCGAATTTTACTGCCGTAATGATCCTATTATAATTTTGTGATTTGTCAGATTAACCAAACAAATGACGAGGTAAAGTTCTTCTGGCTAATGTCAGTAATGAACAATAATCGTGATTTTTCACTTTAATGTTTGGGCAATCAAGAGTTTTGTTCTGATTATTTAAAGTGTATGATTGTTAGATAGCTTCGAAAATGTAGCTCTGGTGGTCTAGAACGTAGGGCAGAGAATATTGCATGTCATTTTTGAAATCGTTAAAACAAAAGGGCGCTGTAGGAGGGTCCATACTACAAGCAGACGCATGCTAGGAAAATGTGTAATAATTTATTTTTTGTTTTTTATTTTTTTTGTGTTCTTTTTCATTTGGGGAAAGGGGTAAGATAGTGTTTTATTTTATCTTGCTTTGTTTATTTTGAACATTCTGTTAGTTACTGTGACATAATCATTTTTAGATTCCTCTGCCATTAGTCAGGCATGCCTGGTAATGAGCTGCCTAATATTTTTTGTATCACGGCTAGTATGCTGAGAGACAAGCATTATCAGTTGAAACACATCAAAGGAAAATAACACAAATTACCGATAATTTCAATTACCATGCACACAAATATAGTTTGTTTTCATGTTCTAGTTATCCTAACTTACTTTTCATCATGTCCAATGCCTGTCCATGAATAAATAGTAAATGTACACTCTTCACCATCTGTGTCAGGTTGTTCTTGGCTCATCCCAGACTGTGTACATGTTCTTGTTTGTTTACTGTTAAATACACTGCCAGCTAATAAAATAAAATACACTACCAGCTATTAATAAAATATGAAATCATAATATATAATATAAAATTTTAAAGGTCAGTCCTTACCAGATTTACTATAAAGTAAATAAAATTTCTGGACGTAGCAACTCTAAGATGTTCCCAAAATATCAAATATTATGACACCAATACAACAAGGGACAAGAAGACATTAACCACAAGTATATGTTCGAGATGTGGTGACACAGCGCACATGCAACAAGTTTGTAAAAAAAAAACCCACTTCACCCTTGTAGAAATTTGTGGGGAAAAGGGTCATTTGGTTAAAATTTGTGGTACTTGTCAAGCGATCAATCAAATTAGTGCTGCCAATTATAAATCAGATAATGATAAGCCATTGATAGAATATGTTTTCACTGTGTCAGATAGTTTAAACCATTTAAATTGAAATACATACCAGGCACACATAATGCAGCCGACTTATTATCCCGATCACAGATTGAGGAATTTAACACAATGGAGATTGCAATAGGGCAGATGAATACATTAATTTCATATCCCAAAGCGCTGTGCCAAAATCAATAAACATTGATGAAATTCTGGAAATTTCCAAATCAGACCACAAATTTGAAAATTTTAGGCAATGCTTAATAAAAACAAACAGATGGCCTTATACGAGATCACATAATTTTACTATAAAGTCCAAGATGAACTGCGTGAAATTTTCTCACTTTTATTGAAAAACAACTTTAATGTCATTCCAAAACAGTTAAGGAATTAAGTATTTAAAATCGCACACAGCAGTCACTAAGGAATTCAAAAAACAAAACAATTACTTGGAGAAAAGGTATGGTGGCCATCAACAGATTTGGACGTGGAACATCTTATTGAACAATGTCACAATTGCAAGATAGTAGGAAAACAGACTGATTCTAGTGTGACTCATCTGAATATGAATTAACTTACACCAGAAGATTGGCACAATCTTTGAACTGAGTTGACAGGACCATTACCAACAGGAAGACAATATTAGATGTAATAGTTTATTTTTCACGATATCCAGAAATGGAAATCTTACGTTCAACATCAACATTTGTCATTATAAACCGTCTGCGTAAAATATTTGCAACTTACGGAATCCCAACGTAGATCATAACTGATTGTGGACAAATGAATTTAAAACATTCATGAACAAAAATGGAATTAAACACAGGACAGTAACACTGTATTCACCACAGAGCAATGGGGAAGTAAAAAATCGTGAAGAAAGGAAAGAATTGGAAATAAGAAATTTATGAATTTCTGCTTGGTTACCGTATTACACAACACTCAAAGACAGGATGAGCACCGACAACTGTTCCGAATACAAAGCAGACAAAAATCAAGGAATCTGTGATGTAAAACGATAAGAAAATGCAGATGAAAATGAAGGAATATATGGATAAAAGTAAAGTGCACCGTACAGAAAGTGTTAGTTATGTACTTGTACATACATAGAGACAAATGCATGCCGAAATGGGAAAATGAAAAATACACAGAATCGAATCAAAAAGGGTGAACAGTAATCTTGAGATCAACTTCTGGAAAAACCATCTGGCAGAATGTTAGTCATGATAAACCATAATATACACCTACACTTCTAACAATTGAAATATCAACAAACTCACTAAAACTCTAATTGAATCAAACAGAACCTTGACTGATATTATCTTGCACATAAAATTGTAACATATTATTTATATATTGGTTTAGTAAATGTAGCAAAGCATTGCAATTTTCTCTTTAATATGGTATATCACACCTAAAGTAGCATAAACTTAACACAAACATACCTTTGTAATAAGAAAGGGTGACTTTTTCTTCAATAACACCAACTTTGAAGTCCTTAACATAATGCCCTGCATCTCGACTGTCTGGTGGTTGTTTATAAAATGCTGCCATCTTGGCATTAACTTTTGTATATCCCACAAAATTTGTCCATACAATAGGATGGTCATTCTGAATGTAATTCCCATCATTTTCGACTGTATTGAATCCACTATCATCAGTAAATTTGAAGTGATTTTCAGTTATTGATGGGGTGTCCATTACTAAAAACAAAAATATATTAATGAAAATAAACATGACTACTTCTATTTAATACATGGTTTACAAATGATATCTAACACTAAAAATTGTTATTCTCTGTCAAATGGTTATACCTAATTCATTAATTAATTGAAAAAAACAGGGACTCATAATTTGAGGATTTCTTGATTTAACGAGAAGGTTTTATAACCATGTTGTTGTTGACAATAGGTCCTATACTTGATAACAAAACTAAATCGTCTTTTCCTGTATCACAAATTATACTTGACAACAATATTTGGTTTTCCATATCATGCTTCATATCCCCTATTTATAAACAAATCATATTTGCAAACCAGAGGCACAATATGTAATAATAATATGTACCAGGATCAAATTATACACAAGACTGAAGATCTTAATCAGGGATGAAACTTAACAGCCGCCCAGTCGCCAATGCGAGTAGAATTTTTGTTGGGCGACCAAATGCCTGTGTCTAGATCGCCCAGTTGGCCAACTTAACAAGTGTAGTATGATGCACCGACCAACAAAATAGAACAATTTAATTGACATTTGTGTCAGGAATCGTCTTGAAATATTTTACGTGACATTTTCTGTCAAAGGGGAATAATTAAAACTGCCCAAGCTGGTTCACGCCTGACTTATCTTTGTCAATCCACCATGGAGTTAATACTGGTGGAAACCAGTACAAAGCAAATAAATTACGAAAATCACCTGGAGTAAATATTATTTCGATTTCGGAGGTTTTAATATACGATGTTTCCTATTAACTGTCAAAACTGTCAAGATTAAAACCCAATAATAATAATTAGCTTTTTGGAAGTAACTTTTTGCATATTAATTAAATTATAATAACATATCACTTACAATTTTTTAAAGAATTTATAATAGCGCATTTTCCATTGAATATACATATTTTTGCAATGATGTCATTTTCTACTTCATGTTCAACACAAAGAAAGATTAAATTTATTGTACATTTTAAATATAGAAAACATTCATTGTTTCGTTTAATGCAAAACAAGACAGACAACACATAAACTTAAATCCTACCCATTATCATAGCAAGTTTAAAGTTTAAATATCAATTATTAATGAAAAAAAAACATAAAACAAATACAATAGCACTCTATAGATTGTAGCTATTTCAATCATACATTTGTCATGTTTGTATGTGCATTGTTAGAATCTGTGGCAGTCTTTTCTGTCTTACAAATCTTAAATCTAGAATGAAAATGGGTGGACATTTTCCTGCATACTTAAAATGGAAATAAGTTTTTATAAATTCCTAATATTGAAGAATAAAGGTAGCTAAAAATGCCAGAAATGTAGGATTTAGAGTCAAATAGACGGTTTCTTTGGGGGAGGTTCCTACATTCTGAGAAATAATCTTAATTTCTGGAAACAAAATACAAGCATCCAACAGACTCAAATATCTAATTATGTATGTAGTGATCCAAGGTAGGTAGTAACAATATCAAAACAAGACAATAACTTCTAAATTCATGTACATAAGCAAATTTGTAAAAAAGATCATATAATTTATAGTTAAAACACACTTGTGCTGAAAGAAGTTGGGCCCCTAACTATATTGTTGGGCTCCTGGATTTTTTCAGGCTAGGGGCCCAGCTGGCTACTGCAGGAAAAAAGTTAAGCTCTATCCCTGTTAATGACCAGCTGTTCAAAGAGGAATAATTCTATGTACAACGATGAGACATAACTTGTCATAATGTGCATACGCAGAACTAAATTAAATGAACATCTATAAAATGTAACAAATTAATCAGATCTATTAAAATGATCAATCCCAAATTTTAAAACAAAATTGAATAAAGCATTTTAGAGTGACAGTCTGAAAACTAAAAAAGCCCCAATCTTTTCATTAATACAGTTCCATAACCGATAGCAAAAATTCTTAAATTTACAAAACAGTTTAAAGACAATACAGCTACCATAAACACTTTTTGCAGTTTGATTTTGTTTGTTTGAATGCAACTTTCAGCAATTTTTCAGCTTTATCATGGCGCCCAGTTTTTATTGGGGTTTAGAAGCCACAGTACCCGAAGAAAAACCCGGGACCTTCTGTAGGAAAACTGGCAATCTCTGTCAATGATTGGGGTTGAGCACAACCTGCCTGCAGTGAGACTAACACCAGCAACCTCATAGTTGATAGACCATGTGATCAATAGTAGAGGAACTACCTTAACCCCTCAGCCACAGAGGCCCCTTGTGCAGTTTGAAGAAAATAAGTGACAGCACTCTAAAGATACAGTGTGCATGTGGATGACAGATGGAAAAATTATACTTCTGTCATACACAAGCATATAATAAATAACTTAAACACAAGTCTTACATTTTACTGAAGTTTGTTTTGAGAAATTCAGGTCTAATCCACATTTCATAATGTACGTCTCATATTTATTTTTAAACTCAAATAATAAAAATGAATAAAATACATATCATTCATATAATCCATTTACGGATTGTTTTCAATTGCTGATTAGATTAATCGATATAGACCATTTTAAATCGGTTTACGCCAATAAACTGTGAAGGGTTTATGTAGAGTATAAACTGATACAATATTATAAAAAGTAAGAAGAACCATATTTTTAACAAGTAATCAATAATATTTATAATTCAGTGTTACTTGCTGTTGTGTAAGAAAACATGTATATTGTCAATGTCATCAATCATTCATGCACTGAGGGCATGGCTAAAAATACCAAGTTAGGTTATACGAATTGCTCAGCTACAGAGTATTTAAAAGAAATTAAAATTTTAATAAGTTAAACATAACTGAGTACATCTTCTTTATTAGAGCCATTATGAGAAACAAATTTTCCATTATGGTCAATCTAATACCTTCTAAAGGTCTATACTGAATGTCTATAGCCCAGTAAAGTATGCATAAGTTAATTATGTATCTTGATGTAACATTATGATGTGCAGTCATATATGTGACTTGTTATAATGAACCAATTACTGTAAAAGTTAATGAGTACACTTACTTGTAGCACAGTGGTCACCCTCAAAGTTTGCTGCACAGACACACTGGGATGCAAGTTCATCAGTACAGGTTCCTGGGTAACATCTAGTGCTTTCACTTCTCCAGGAACAGGTTTCTAAAAAGAATTTTTAATTTAAATAGTACATAGTTTTATGAGTAAACAAAGTCGATCTAGTGATCACTGATCCCCCTCCCCCCTCCCCCCCACTTAAATTTTGCAGAACTTTTTTCAGAAAAATTTTAAATTCAAATTATTTTTTGTTGTTGACTGGTGACCATGACCATTGATGGAATTCCTCCAGCATCAATAGGCTTTATTCCCACCTGATATGTATAACATGTATATATCCTAAAGTTTCATTGAAATTAAATGCAAATTTATTGTCCAGATATGGGTTTTTTTTTGTAAAAATTTCTAACATTCTTTAGCAACTGTTACCTTGAAATTTGACCAAAATCTGATCCACCTAATATGAAACAATAGCTCAAAGTTTCAATGAAATCAAATGCAAACCTTTTTAAATTATTGTTCGGAAACAACTTTTGTGTAAAATATTTTTTGTGGACTGCGACCTTGAAATTTGACGTATTTCCTCTAAAATTGATAGGCTTCTTACCAACCTGATATATAACAATATCCCAAAGTTTCATTCAAATCAGATGCAAACTTAATGAATTACCATCCGGAAACCAAATGTGGATGGATGAATGGAAGGACATTAACTTTGACTGCTGCCTCTAAGAATTCCAAAAATAAAGAATGTCTATTTTGTACATAACTTACAACCAAGTAAATTTCAAATATGGTCAAGAATATTCCAAATGATGTCATGGTCTGAAAAACAGAAAACAAAATCCAAAACTTTATTATATCTGCTGTTGCATGTGTAGTCACACATTCTCCTCAAATATCACATGCATGCACTTAATGAAACTGTCTCTGTGAAGTACCAACACTCAGAAAGGTGTCCTAAATCCAAAAATGTCAGATTAATGTTAAGTCTCTCCCAATCATGTCTGTCTAACTCCCCACACATGGCAGATTCATATTGTTTAAACATGTCCAGTTGTACTTGCACACCAGTTGTGTCCCATTTGCCTAACCATGACTGCCAAATATTCTGTTCATTTAAATTTTACAAAGAAAAAATTTGATCAAGAATTTATCTTTGTTAGTGTAAGGACATGTGTAACTCTAGCCCTAACATTCTATGTCCTTTTTCTAACAAGGTGTTATTGACATTGACATCAATGAGCTTGTAAAACCCAGTGAAGTATCAAGAAAGCAAGGACACATTTCGTTGCACAAGGTGAAAGTGAAAATGTTTCAACAGAGGAAATGTGACACATTGACCATGTGAACATTATGGACATAGTTCAGCATAGGGTAACTACATCGGACAGATCAGACATGTTTGGAGGAAGGACATGTAGGGAAGTGGTACATACTTACTCTGACATTTAGTGTTGTCTAGATGATATGTATAAGCTCTCCAGTATTTCTCTGGCTTTACCTCTCCATGACAATATACACAGATTTGATTACTTTTTGATGTACAACGACTGTGGTGACAGTTAGCAATGGAACCACAAACTGAAATAGAAATAATAGCATGAAAATTATTATTTTCTTAGTTTAGTGATATTGCTACTTTTCCACAATTTCAGTTGCAGTTTGTGATGTAGTTCATGAACATATGTGCAATGTCTTTACTAATTACTTCATCCAGATAAAACAAGGAACGTGTGAGCTACTGCTCACTCAGAATACCACTGACATTCACATCTCTTTATGTTAGTCGTCAATTGATGAAAAGTCAGTAAACAGGAAGTAGGTTTCACAACAGACCTGAAATCAGTATTCGTGATATAGGACCACATGGTAAGGTCACACAAAATTTCAAGTGGTTGTGATAAGTAGTTACTGAGAAAACTGTTATGAAAATTTTCATCCACATACCACTAATGTTGAAAATTGACTAAGTTGGCCTCGGTGGCAGAGTACTATTGATCACATGCCTGAACACTGAGGTTAGAGCCTTAGTACAGGCATGGTATCCCTATGCTCGACTACAACCTCAATTTAAACAATGCCTACTTTCTTCCTGAAGGTCAGGAGTTTCTCTGGGTTCTAAGGCTTTCTACTCAATAACAAGTAACATGGCCAGGTTTTCAATGATATAACAATGTATTTTTTCCGACTAATCGGAAACTGTTACAGTAACCTTGACCCGACTGTCCTGACTATTTTTTGTAAGTGACCTTGAACATTCACCCAAATGACCCCAAATCCAATCCCAAGCTAGTGCTTTGAGGTTTGAGCAGCTTCTGTGTCTAAAAACTGGTTGTCTAAGGTGCAGGCAACTCTTTAGTGTCTAAAAAACCAATATGCTGAGGTGTCTGCAGCTTCCCTTTCTAAAACTTGTGATCTAAAGTGTTGGGAGCTCTTTTATGTCCAAATATAGAGCAAAGGGGTATAGACAATGCCTTGATGTCTACAACTAGTGCTCCGAGTTGTCTGCAGCTCTTTTTGTAACAGTGACCTTGACCTTCACCCAACTGACCCAAAATCCAGTCTCAAGCTAGTCCTCTGAGGTATCAGCAGCTGTGTCTACAAACTTATGCTCTAAGGTGCAAGCAGCTTTTTGTTGTCTAAAAGACCAAAAACTTGTGCTCTAAGGTGCAAGCAGCTCTTTGGTGTCTAAAAGGCCTATACTCTGAGGTGTCGGCAGCTTCTGTTTCTAAAAACTTGTGCTCTAAGGTGTTGAAAGCTCTTTCATTTGGTGTTCAAATCTAGATCAAAAAGGTATAGGCATTGCCTTGATGTCTACAACAAGTTCTTTGAGTTGTTTAAAATTAGTGCTCTGAGGTGTGGGTAGTGTGTCTGTGTCAAAAGACTAGTGCTCTGAGGTGTTAGCAGTGCCTCATTATCTAAAACTAGTGCTCTGAGGTGTTGGCAGCTCCCAGTATCTAAAATCTAGTACCTAGAAAGGTCAGCAAGTACAAATTATTTAAAAACTAGTGGTCTGACATTTACTTACTTTTAATATAGGTTAAAAAACAAAATACAATAAACAAGTAACTGAAAAAATCATACCTATTAATAATATTAATAAAATTTTATATCAGGCCATCTAAACAGCAGCAGCTTTTGTCTTTTAAGGAAGTTGGGTTTTTAAGAATACATACTGTCACAGCTAGGCCCTGCAGAGTAAAATCCATCTTCACAGTTGGTACACTTATCAGGACTACTACACTTGCCTCCACTGTTGTACACTATACCCTTTAGTTTAGTATTCTGATAGGAAGATGCATAATATTTATTGCAGGCCTTTATCCCTAAGACATCTATTTTACCACCACATATTGCTAAAACATAAACGAGAGCAAAAACTAAACATTTTATATTTCCTTTTTTCTAAAAATTTATGAGAAACACATTTTGATCATGTTTTCATTTTTATAACACAAAATACTGTAAATTAATGGCTGTTTAGTGACAACTCTATAAGTTAATAGGTGCCTATGGGGCCAAGTGGATAAGATAGTAACTAATTTACTATTGTCTTGTTGATTATAGCTTGTGTATGGAATGCCTTTTAAACATTGACTAACATCTTAGATTGTTAAGGTTTTTTTAAGTACGTTTACTGACATACCATAATCACAATGATCCTCAAATATAAATAGAAAGGTCCAACCAGTATTGCATGCTAAACTGTACTTGTATGCAGATCTGAAAAATAGTTATCAACACTTAAGCAATATTTTAATAATTGATAAACTTTGATTACAAAAATGACTTATACACTAAGCTTGAAATGTGCCTGATATTAGTTGCCAAGAGGACTTAAATCAGTTATCAGAAAACAAAGAGTAGTGATTAAAAAAGCTTACTGTGGACTTAAGAAAGGTAGGCTAATAAACAATGGCCAATATTTGTTTGTTTGCATTCTTGTATATTATATTAAAAAATATATACATACAAATGTGATGTTGGACATTAAAAAGTGTTTGTAAATTATTCTTTCGAAGCTTTACATTTCACATGTCAACAAACAACAACATTACAGTTCTTTAATGGATGTGATTTTAATTGTTTAACCACCAAAAGGAATTAATTTTGGTTAACATGAAATGTTAATAAATTTTATCTGGATCTTTCACCAATTTTTCATCTATAGCATGGCACCTAGTTTTTAATGGGAGAGGAAGCCAGAGTATCTGGAGAATACCCCTGACCTTCGGTAGGAAAAAAAATTAAACCTGGTCTATTAAGGTTCGAGTAGAGCACAGAGTGCAGTAAGGCTTGAGCCCAAATCTCTATGTTAACAGGCACATAATTAAAAGTAGATGACTACCTTAACCACCCAGCCACAAAGGTCCCCAACATTAGATGTAAATAAATACTATATGCAATGCTTACCTGTATCTTGTACAACGACCCCAACTCCAGAAACTGCATTTGACAGTGTACTTCTCTTCAACATACCATTCTGTTATAGCAACATTTCTCCTATGAAAACATGAAAAATATTTTCTTAACAAAAATGAAATAATAATTTGAGGAAATAATTAGGACAGACAAAATTAGGTAAATTTGCTGCAGGGAAACAGCCGAAATTCGGAGGCAAATTCAAGCTAACAAAATCACTGATTACTAGCTGTTATCTTCATTCTAATGCTAGGGCAATAAAAAACTAAATTAACTGATTAAAATTAGAATTTTTTATTTACTGGCATAACCTCTGTACTTTTTTGCATTAACTTTTTAAGACATAATCATGGAATTGATGCCATTAAATTATTTACGTTGTCCAATCAGGATTGACGTTACATAATGAATTTCATTAGAATGACAAATTACTCCATACAAACCTTCTCATTTCTGTTGTTATTAAGAATAGAATAAGAAATATTTCATGTTCAGTATTTGTTTATATTTTATTTAGCTATCAAATAATTTGTCTAATTGGTTAAAGCCATAAACATCAAATAAAACCATACAAGACGGCTTTTATTTTAATTCACTGGGACTAGTATATCAATCTAATTTTAGAATTTATAAAAACTTACAGATTTTGTTGTTTTTGTCCTTTTTTTTTTTTGGTTTTATTTTGTTTTTTATAATACATCAATGTTTTGATATATAAACGTAGTGAGTGAGTCTCAAACAGACAGATTGCCTATGGGGTCCTTTGAAAGCAGTATATATACAATCATATCTGTATCGACATTTGTTCACTTTTTGAGTGGTGGCACAACTAGGAAAAGTATGATTACCATCCCGTTGGTTTAAAGGTTGCTGCTTGTGATTTCAAATCTTTTTTTTTTCAATTTTAGCCTTAGCAGATAACACCTCACAACACACGAATGTTTGTCAAGGGTCAGGAAGACCTTTTTTGAGACTTCAGGGTTTGGACATTTTTTGAACGGGAATTTTCGATTAAAACATAAGCAAGATCTTGGGAAGGGCATTTTTTTCACCTGGAATTCGGGATATAAAGTTACTGGGATTAATTTTTATTGTTAATCAGGGGTGGAAAAATGTGTTAGTCCAACGCCCGGGGCAGTGAAGTTGTAGCTATGGCATGCTTTTTTTCCATAGAAAAAAGTCTGTTAGCTTTTCTATTCAAATAAAAAAAGATTTTTTTATTTTCCTTTTACATCTTGATTGATAGTTTGCCTTTAATTTTGTGTTAATTTTAGCATAACAACATTGAAAGATTACTTCCTGGTTAAATCTATTTATGATATCGGAAAAAAATAAATCAATATTCTAATTAGAATCCGAATCATTTCAGTATTTGAAAATAATCGGTTTTGTGTTTCGATTCAAGCGCTTACTTGTTGTTGTATTAAATCGAGTTGATAAGGTCGCGAATGATAAATGTTGCTCTTCAATTTCAAGCTTATTTCAAGTAAACAGAACATGACCACGGGATTGGAACAGAATAAAAGAAAGGCCACTGATGACGATGATGATAATCGTGAATCTAAAGATAAAAAGTATGACCGTGAAAAACCAATACTTTATTACATGCAATAAATAAAACATCTTGATAAATAAACTGTTTTTATTACAGATAAAATTGCTAATACAACAATGTCAAATATCAATAATATTTTAATATTAATAGAAATATGCATACATTTTATTGTCATATACCAGTTACAATATATATTGGTCTCAATTGGGCTTTGAATGAAAACAGCTGGGCTTGGGCATTAAAAATCTTAAAAAGCCCTGGGCTTGACCTTAAGGAGGAAATTTTACCACCACTGGTTAATGAATTTCAAACCTTACACTGCTACATAGTGATTCCGAAGACTATGGAATATCATATTATCACATTTTACAAGAACAGTGAAGTCAGAAAATCCTGATTTTAATTGCGGTCATCTGAAATATAGACTTATAGTATGAAAATTAACTGTATGTCAAATTAGAATATATTCAACTTCAGGCATAACAGTAGTAAATGTGTACCAGTAACAAGTTACCTGATTTTGTACCCTACATAAAGTACAGTACTGAATACTTCGTTGTGTTCTGATTTGGTATAGTAGGACCTCACGGTATAGATCTATTCATTGTATCGATCTATTTAGTAATCCACTTATTTTCATCAACCATAAACAACATAAATAAACAAACTTATCTCTGTTTCCTTTTTGTTATATCCACTGATATTACTAGTCTTTCTATCTCGCCAATTCTGATTGTTATCATATTTCATCATGTTTTTAAAATTCAATTTTTTTGGCCATGTTAAAACTATAATTAGATCAATACAATTTTGTAGCTGTAAGCTCCTGCAAAAATTAAGTTTTAAAAAGTGGTAAGTTTTTCTTAGATCTTGCAAGATAAAATTTTGGTCATTTTTGAACAAAGGTAGTATTTTTACATTCACTGCATTAGAAATTGCATGTAAAAGTGGGAGCGTCTCAAAATGTTCTAACTAGCGAAAAAAGGAATTGGTCACGGATATATATGGCATATATTTTTTAAATGGTAAATGAAAGTTTATTAATTTCCTAGTCCATGTAAATGCTGATCAATGTTAGAAAGGTATGCAAATCACAGAAATGTCGGTACATCGAAAGTGTAAAAACAACCCGAAAAGTGTAAAAACAACGTGGAAAAGTGTAAAAACAACCATATATGTGGTGAAAACAACTCAGAAATGATAGACATTACCATATATTATGATAATAATCCAATATTTGTGAAAAAATAATTACGCTTTATCCCACAGAATCGATTTTTGTAACCGCCCGATACGTCCTATATAAGGTCAAATAGCTAGGGGAGAGCACTCCAATTCATTGCAATAAAAGTACTAAAAGTGCTGTCAGTAGGAATTATATTGAAAATGGTAATACAGACAAATGATTTATTTTTGTTTTTATTTAATTTTTAATTTCAGAATGGACATTTCAACAAAGTTTCATCAATTTATAAAAGAAAAACTGGTTATTATCACAAAAAGACAAAATAGAAGACTGCAGAGACATATTTCTTATTATCAAACAACTGTAATAAACGTTCAGTCTATGAACATTGAAAGAGTTGCAATTTTTTGTTTATGAATATATGCAAACAAAGAGCAATAAAATTTAATGACCTGTTGTCTTTGTTGGGATCTCTATGTATACTGTGTTATGAAATAAAAATGTTCTGGGATGTTACATCTAAATAAGGAACAATTGAAAAATCTGGAGATAATACATACTAGAACAAAAACACAAGACACAGTAGAGTGTGTCTCTAAACTGTTGACACTGGACATATTTTATCTTTAAGATTTCTGCCATAATTGTTGGCTTTACGTCTTCCCAAGACTGACTTGGCCGAATCATCTTGCCTAATGCTTTCGCCGTCTTTGCATCCTTCGCCTGTATTATTTCAGCATTAGAGAACGTGAGAATGTTGTGCGAAAGCAATGGGAAACCCCACAAATGGCAGGATCCCAACAACTGTCGTGGAAAGGTCTCGGTTCACTTTAATGGTTACCCTGGTGGTGCTGTCATTAAGTTGACTACTGCAGTGGAAGCGGGCCTTTTTCTGCATTATTTGCCTGCTGTGGTAATATGTCAGATAGGCGGCAACGACTGCAAGCAAATTATTTGACAGTAAAACGTTTGAGAATGAACTGGATCGCTTCATTGCAATATGCCACAAATGGAATGTTGCACTGATATTCATGTCAGTTCTCAAACGTTCGAAGCCGCGTCATTGTACGGCCGATGTATACAGTAAACGGCGAGACGAAGTAAATGAAATGTATAAGAGAAAAAGCTCTCAGTATAATTTTGTTGACTTTTTTCAAACCTATTAATGTATACAGGCCGGACCATGAAGCGGCAGACGGTGTCCATTTTAATGAAACTGGATATCTTGCTTTTTTCGTTGCCTTGAGAAAGGCACTTAGTTGGTTTATTAATAAAATTAAAAAACCAATTAAGAGCTAATTTCATAGCAACGCATTCATAAGGACGTCAATTTGCCGGCAGTGTAAAGAATAATTCTTTTACTTTTCGGTTGTTTAAAGAGTGTATTTCACACAAAGTATTTATTGACTTTTTTTTGGTTTCATGTTGTACATTTGCTAATATCAGAGCAACGCATTCATAAGGACGCAATAATTGGCCGGCAGTGTAAAGAATAATTCAACATTTTACTTTTCGGTTATTTAAAGAGTGTATTTCCCACAAATTATGTATTAATTTTTCTTGTTTTATTTCAGGTTTTACATGGGATAATTTCAAAGCACTGCATTCATAAGATTGGCCGGCAGTGTAAAGAATAATTCAAAATTTTACTTTTCGGTTATTACAAATTCTCTAAACATTTTGGTGTAATATTTTTTTCTTTAATCATGATAATGAAACTTTTACTTTAGTGGTGAATAAGACAGCAAGCGGTGACACGAATTACCGGAATCCACCGTTTTTACCGGAATCCACCGGAATCCACTTTGATTTACCGGAATCCACTTCAAAAATTGTTATTCATATGATATTTAAGTGTTTAATCACTTCAATTTGTTATTATTCATGGTTCTCACTGTTTGTCATAAAAAGTAAAGAGATATACGTTCAAATTAAGAAATTAAATCGAAGAAAGTCGCTCTATATGTTCTATACGAAGAGAACGGAGATAATCTATTTAAATACATTTATTTTATGTGACAATGACATAAATGGTCGTATGAGGACATACATAAATGAAGGAGATATTAATATTTACTAGCGTATATAATATTATATTCTAAAAATGAAAAATAAAGACGTTATCGATTAATTTGTCGGCACGTGCCAGAAGTTTGGCTACCAATTGTTAATTGACACCCCGCAAGGCCCATAACAAGTGTTACCAACATAAACAATGACGATTAATGCAGCGCGAGTTAATTCTTGAATTAACACAATGATTGAGCTGTAATAAGTTGTAATAAAGGTTTTGATTACAATTATTGATGTATTAATTGTTGAACACTGAGTAATTTATGTTTTATAATTACCAGACAATAGTTTGTATTAACCCACGACCGACAGAAAAAAAATTGTTTTTGCAAAACAATAAATGGTTAGAGCGTTATTGTCAGTAAAAACGGCTTCTTTTGAAGAAAGTTACAACAAGAAACCATACAATTTTCTGAAATCAAGATTGTTTTAATTACCGTTAAAGAAAGTAATATACGCTCGATTTTTTCAAAGTCTTATAACATATATCTCCACAGTCTCGTTCTGTCAAATAATAAAAGACGAGAAAGAACTAGACAATTGTGTTGATCTATGATAAACCAAAGGTAAAAAACAATGTCAGAGGAAACGTAAGTCGAAGACAACTACAATTTCAATTAAAAAACAAAGGACCACAGATATATCCATATATTTTTAGCGGGTGACAGTATTTTTCCCGACAGTAAATTTTTTTTGACAGTACTTATATGTCACGGTGGCCTATTGAAGATTAACATTGTAAATGAAATTGAGGTATAATGATATAACTTGAAAAATAAAACAGCAGATTGATATAGTAAATTGCAACGTAGTACGTTAGCGGACAACGAAAATTGACCCGAAACGTATGCAGGTATCTTAGTAGTTTTAAAATTGAAAAATAAGCATTTAACTAATTGTTACGCGAACTACGACAGATGTCCCGAGCCTTGTGCAGGATGTCTTAGTAGTTTTAAATTTGAACATTAAAACTTAACTAATTGTTACGCGGACTAACACGGATGTCCCGAGCCTTGTGCAGGATGTCTTAGTAGTTTTAAATTTGAACATTAAAATTTAACTAATTGTTACGCGGACTAGGACGGATGTCCCGAGCCTTGTGCAGGATGTCTTAGTAGTTTTAAATTTGAACATTAAAACTTAACTAATTGTTACGCGGACTAACACGGATGTCCCGAGCCTTGTGCAGGATGTCTTAGTAGTTTTAAATTTGAACATTAAAATTTAACTAATTGTTACGCGGACTAGGACGGATGTCCCGAGCCTTGTGCAGGATGTCTTAGTAGTTTAAATTTGAACAACAAAACTTAACTAATTGTTACGCGGACTAAGACGGATGTCCCGAGCCTTGTGCAGGATTTCTTAGTAGTTTAACTTAAAAAAAACCCAAAAAACTAATACCTTGGTCTACTTCTTTGCAATATTATAAGCAATACCAAGCTAATAATAATAATAATAATAATAATAATAATAATAATAATAATAATAATAATAATAATAATAATAATAATAATAATAATAATAATAATAATAATAAAAATGTACTTTTCTATAAATAAATTATAACTCATATAGTTAGAAAACAAACAGACTTAAATGAATAAATATATAAACACCCATGACCCTACCCCACATGCTCATAGCCTTGACATGGTGTGGGGGCTCTTAATTATTTACAATTATAATTTCAATTGTGTCGACTTAAAGGTCAATTAACATATCATTGTAATTGTAACTAATTTTGTCTAATATGAGCTACTAACAAGGATGACATATTTAAAATATTTTAATAACAACAGAGACATATAATTACATGTAATACCAAGAATGCAAAGCTTTGAATGAAAATATATATATTTAAAGATATATATATATTTAAAAAATATCATTATAAAACTATAGACATTATTTTTATTTCACACATTAAATCATTTGTCTCTATTACCATTTTCAATATAATTCCTACTGACAGCACTTTTAGTACTTTTATTGCAATGAATTGGAGTGCTCTCCCCTAGCTATTTGACCTAATATAGGACGTATCGGGCGGTTACAAAAATCGATTCTGTGGAATAAAGCGTAATTATTTTTTCACAAATATTGGATTATTATCATAATATATGGTAATATCTATCATTTCTGAGTTGTTTTCACCACATATATGGTTGTTTTTACACTATTCCACGTTGTTTTTACACTTTTCGGGTTGTTTTTACACTTTCGATGTACCCCAGAAATGTTAGTGTTTTCGACTAGCCAAAACATTTATTACCTTCAGCTGGCTTCAGGTTGATCTACTTCTCAATTTTGGCAATATTGACAATATATGGACAATTTTTTTATTGATTAACATTTCTAAATTTCTCGGAAATATGAGAAAATGTCGTTTTTTTTTACCGGGAATTCGGGATTTTTCTCATTTTTTTATCGGGAATTTGGATAGGAGTGGACACCTCCTCCCCTCCCGCTTTGTCCAAAAGTGTATTTTGCTGATACTTCTCTGTTAAATATCTACATAAACTATAGATTGATAAGGAGCTTATATTCTGAACCATTTGTTTTTCTTACGTTCAAGAAAAATCTAGAAGTCCAGTTCTAAACTGAGTTCAACATAACATCTAAATTTCGTATTTCATCGATGGCGGATAGTTTCGAAATACTTCTTTATTGGATTGATGTCATACATAGTTTATTTACTTTTTGTATTCTTGTTCTTCGTGCTCTCAACAAACGATCTGGTGCCTGGTGGTATCAGTTTCATCCTTAAATCAGCATCCAGCATCCGAAGAACTTTGTTCTTTATTTGTTCAAAATTTGCAGACGACGGAGGGTGAATAAAGTGAAAAAACTACTTCCAGTAAGACTTGAAATATAATCCGGATTTAACTTACAGATTAAATATTTTAATTTCAAATGAATATTCAAAACATAATGTTTGTGAACGGTAATAATTTAACCCATATCTTGCCCTGCAGGCAGATACGAATCTCAATTGAAAATATATATATAATATCCATATCTGCCGTGGAGGGGTGCAATAAGGCAACCAAGTCAGATATTATACAGAACTATCAAATCTTGGAATGATCATTTAAACCTACAACGTGACTTAGATTCACTACAAAAATGGGCAAATACCTGGGGGATGAAGTTTAATAACAAAATGCTACGTCATGACAATCCATCGTAAAAAAACATCCGTCAATATTTAAATACTCTTTAAACCATCATATTTTAGTATGGAACGCCAAATTAACATATATTCAATTAATTGTACCTATCTTCAAATATTGAAGATATCTTCAATTGAATTATACCTATCTTCAATTCAATTATAGATATCTTCAATTCAATTATACCTATCTTCAATTCAATTGTACCTAGGTACAATTCAGCACAATTGAAGATATCTTCAATTCAATTGTACCTATCTTCAATTCAATTATAGATATCTTCAATTGAATTGAACCTATCTTCAATCGAATTGAACCTATCTTCAATCGAATTGAACCTATCTTCAATCGAATTGAACCTATCTTCAATTGAATTAAACCTATCTTCAATTCAATTGTGCCTAGGTATCTTCAATTGCACTTAATCAAATTTGTATTATAATATAATTCAATTGAAAATAGGTGTAATTCAATTGAAGATAGGTGTAATTGAATTGAAGATATCTTCAAATGAATTGAAGATATCTTCAAATGAATTGAAGATATCTTCAAATGAATTGGAGATATCTCCAAATGAATTATGGAGATGTTGGAATTAGACCTATCTTCAAGTGAATTAAAGATATCTTCAATTCAATTGAAGATAGGTGTAATTGAATTGAAGATATCTTCAAATAAATTGAAGATATCTTCAAATGAATCAATTAAATTGCACCTAGGTATAATTCATTTGAAGATAGGTTCAATTGATATGAAGATATCTTTAATTATTTGAAGATAGGTACAATTGAATTGAAGATATCTTCAATTTATTTGAAGATATCTTCAAATGATTGAAGATATCTTCAATTATTTGAAGATAGGTACAATTAATTGAATATATGTTAATTTGGCGTTCCATATTTTAGAACAGGTCGATGAAAATCCCTATCTAGGCGTAATAATTAATGTAAATCTCAAATGGAGCACACATATATCCAAAATCTGTAATCGAGAAAATAGCATCCTAGGCTTTATTCGTAGAAATCTTAAACACAGTAGTGTATCGTTTAAAGAAACAGCCTATACGTCGTTAGTTCGTTCGATACTATAATACGCATGCACAGAATTATGGAACGCCAAATTAACATATATTCAATTAATTGTACCTATCTTCAAATATTGAAGATATCTTCAATTGAATTATACCTATCTTCAATTCAATTATACCTATCTTCAATTCAATTGTACCTAGGTACAATTCAGCACAATTAAAGATATCTTCAATTTATAATATAATTCAATTGAAGATAGGTGTAATTCAATTGAAGATAGGTGTAATTGAATTGAAGATATCTTCAAATGAATTGAAGATATCTTCAAATGAATTGGAGATATCTCCAAATGAATTATGGAGATGTTGGAATTAGACCTATCTTCAAGTGAATTAAAGATATCTTCAATTCAATTGAAGATAGGTGTAATTGAATTGAAGATATCTTCAAATGAATTGAAGATATCTTCCAATGAATCAATTAAATTGCACCTAGGTATAATTCATTTGAAGATAGGTTCAATTGATATGAAGATATCTTTAATTATTTGAAGATAGGTACAATTGAATTGAAGATATCTTCAATTTATTTGAAGATATCTTCAAATGATTGAAGATATCTTCAATTATTTGAAGATAGGTACAATTAATTGAATATATGTTAATTTGGCGTTCCATACAGAATGGGACCCATACCTTCAAAAAGATATCATTCTGTTAGAAAGTGTGCAGCGTCGGGCCGCCAGACTTGTCAAAAACAATTATAACAATAAAAGTAGTATCACCGAAATGATGAACAGCCTAGGTTGGAAGCCGCTAGCTGAACGCCGTAGAGAATTACGTCGCACTCTACTTTTTAAAATCTTGAACGACCTGGTAGTGCTACCCACTGACCCACTGGACTTTATCTAAACCCAAGTAAACAAAGGAAATCAAACTCAAAAGCATTGAATTATATACATTGTTACACTGATACTTTAAAAAATTCATTTGTACCGAGAACAATTAAAGACTGGAACTCTATGGCAGATCAGTGTGTTACAGCGAAATCTTTATCTCAATTTAAATCAGAATTATTAATTTTGAATCCCATATCTGCTCAGCGCGATTAATATCAGCGCACTCCCCCACACTCAAAGATTAATGCTCAATAGTGAGCCACTTTTGAGTACAGAAACAGAGATAATAAAACTGATAATTAAACTGAAAGTACCATATGTTGGCCCTTGATGCCACATTTGACCATGTCGATATTACATGTATCTGTGGCGCAAAAAGCAATGACCTTGTTGTGTACATGTTAAAATCTAGACTTCCTAATAACAGTTTATACTACTGCAAAATGACTGATTTTGAAGTATAATGAGCAGGCGTCGATGGAGTTTTTCAGTGCAGTTTGAGGGTCACGACATGAACAGTTACGACAAGTGTTGATGTAGAAAAATGTCTCGTCTGCATTCCGCATCAGTAATCATCATGTAATTTAAGCGTCACGTAATAGCATTAAATTTTCATCATTTAAAACACATAATGCATGGTTAAAGAGAAACTGACATAATCCAACAATTTTAGCGTAGTCACTGGACCGTGAAATAGAGGTCATGGTCAGGTGACACCTACCAGACAGTAATGTACTAATCATCAGCAAACTATAACAAATATCATCAGTGAGAGTAGTTATATTTGATTAAACAGGGTGTTTCATTTTGGTTTAGTGATTTGACAATCCAAAAGGAAGTATTGCTTATCTTCTAGCGATATTATATTTATTCCTTTACAATAATATAGTTGTAAACATATTCAACATAGCAGCGTCTTTTAACTATAGTTTATTTTACAAACGATTCTGTCAACGATATCATAAAAAGGTGTGTCTGTTAAGCATAATGACTATAAATACTGAATTTACTCAAAGTTTAACTTGAATTAATAGGATTTCATTAGTTTTCAAAAAACAAAGAACAATGAAACTCAAACAATATAGTAATCACGAAACAACAAACATAGTTATTACGAGAGTTTGCAGAAAGAGAAAAGCAATAGTTATACCGACTAGCAAAACGCCTCAATACGAACACTCACTCCTAAAGGAAACAACAAACATAGTTAATACGAGAGTTTGCAGAAAGACCAAAGCAATAGTTATACCGACTAGCAAAACGCCTCAATACGAACACTCACTCCTAGAGGAAACAACAATACATTGGAACCACCTACTAGAAAGTGTCATGCATGCAGATTCTGTAGAGAGCTTCAAGACCGCCCTATACGAAATCATCGCCAATAAAACCGTAGCGCCCACCATTCCGTTGAATAAAAGCCAGAACTACAACGTACCAGAAACAGAAACAAAATTCGAACTCGAAATAAACAGTCTTGCCTGATCATGCAAGAAATATATATTCTGATTATGCACGATAAATATATATATATAATTCTGACCCTAAAGTGTGCGCTCGCCATCTAAATACTTAATTTCGTTCTTCTTTGCTATAAAATGAAATGATGCGATATTTTTTGTACATATGCAAATAATGTCAACTTTCAAAGACATATCTGTATACTTTAAAGAAAATCATTTGTATGTATATGAAGTAAGGAGGAAGTAAATTCTTTAATTGTTGCACAACATTCTTAACATATATCATTGCATCTACATTACGTCATATATATATACGGTCTATTAAACATTAAACGATATTTATTGCATTTCTTCAGTTAAATACAAAATATAAGCAGAAAGATATCGTGGCGTCCAGTTTTTAATGTGACAGAAGCGGAGTTCCAGGCGCGAAAACCCAAGATCTTTGATACGAAAACTAGCAATTTTTTGTCAATTAAGATTGGAGTTTTTTTTATTATAGAATGGTTCTTAAATATATATAACGACCCGCATATAACTGAAATAACGTTGCCTTCGTGCCATTAAAGTACACCCTCCCTGGGTCGTTATTAAAGACCTTGAATATGTAACCAGTCCATTATGAAATACGGGGCCTTAATTTGTTGGATATGATAGAGATAAGCAAACGAAATAGAACGATTGCTTTAATTCCTCATGAATTGACAGAAGCAAAACATTTTATTATATTGTTTTTCGAAAAGTCGACAGCTTTCATTCTCCTATTTTAAGCTAGTCAATATTTAATGTAAACATTAAAAAAATCGTAAGTCAACATTACAGTACAATTCCAACATAATTAAGGATAATCCAGGGACTAATATTTTATATACAAAATGTTTTTTAAATCATTTTTATGTCGAATGGGGTTGGGTATTATCACATAAAACACACATAACAGAAGTTTACACTTTTTTAATGTAAAAAAATAATATGTTTATGAATTTATTGACACGGAGGTATTAGCTATTACTTTGATGAGTGGTCTATAACTGTACTTTGCTATTACTAGGTTTTAGCTATAACTTTGACGAGTGTTTTATATCTATTTACCGTGTACCCGGTCATGGCATAACAAAAACCATAAAATTCGGTCATGGAGAACGCACCATAGTTGTAAATACCAAATTATTTGTGTCAGTTTGTAATAAACACAAACCATGACAAAGGATATAATAACGGTAACTGACTGATCCATTGACGTATCCTGATACAAAATGATACAGTTTTTTTAAAATAAGTTCTAATTACTTTAAAAGACAAAATAGATGAAATATTAACTTTATTTAATTCTTTAAGTCATTATTTTTGGAATGGAACAGATTGTTGTAAAGATGATATAATACAATTTTATTTATCCATTTCCATTAATTCAATAAATAAATGTCACGATTTTAAATGGCCATTGGCTAAAACGTGATCCTTGTATTATACTTTTGAAGGTTTCTTGATGGTAAATCTATTGTTCTCTGTTTTAAATATAACACAGTTTTACCGTGTAGCTTCGCAAGAAGAGTAAAATTTCCTTATTTATACTTATGCCGACAACACAAGACCCTAGCTCGTCACTTGACGTTAGGACGTCTCCATTGTTGGGTTTCCATTACTTTAGCACGTAACTTGACGTCTGAACGTCCCAACTGTCTCCGATGTTGAATTCACATGAAACTAGCACACCAATTGGTGTCGGAACGTTCTTACTGTTTACCTTGTTGCGTTCTTATGACCTAGCTAGTCAATTGATGTCAGAACGTTTGACTCTATCCCATGAAGAGATTTCATAACCCTAGCTGGTCACTTCGTGGAAGAACATCCTCAGAGTCACCCTTGGCCTTGTTGAGATTCCATGACCTTAGCTGATCCCTTCCTGTCAGAACATCCTCAATATCTCCCTTGTTGAGTTTCCATTAATGTCCTTACCTCGTAACTTGGCTTCAGAATGTTTTCAGTGTCTCCCTTGTTGGGTTTTCATGACTCTAGCTCGTAACTTGGCTTCTGAACGTCCGTACCGTCTCCCTTGTTGGGTTTTCATGACCCTAGCTCGTAACTTGGCGTCTGAACGTCCCTTGTTGAATTGTCACCCTAATTGGTCACTTGGTGTCAAAAAGTCCCTACTGTCTCCTTATTGAATTCTCATAACCTTGATTGGTCACTTGGTGTCAGACGGTCCCTACTGTCTCCTTATTGAATTCTCATAACCTTGATTGGTCACTTGGTGTCAGACGGTCCCTACTGTCTCCTTATTGAATTCTCATAACCTTGATTGGTCACTTGGTGTCAGACGGTCCCTACTGTCTCCTTATTGAATTCTCATAACCTTGATTGGTCACTTGGTGTCAGACGGTCCCTACTGTCTCCTTATTGAATTCTCATAACCTTGATTGGTCACTTGGTGTCAGACGGTCCATACTGTCTCCATTAATAATTTCCAATAACCATCACTATCTTTATGATTTCATGTGTAAAGTCTAAGATACGCATGCCCTAAGACTGTCCGACATTTAGTCAGAAGATAGGTCGTAAAAACATATTTATACCCCTTCACGGCAGAGTCGGAGGTATATAGTGGTCCTCATGTCAGTCCGGCCGTCCGTTCGTCAGTCCAAATTCGGTTTTCGGGTGATGATTTAAAAAGCTTGCATCCCATTTGAATGAAATTTTGGGATATTGTTATATCAGGTTGGTAAGAAGCCTATCGATTTTAAGGGAATCTGTAAAATGTCAAGGTCACAGTTAACAAGAAACGTTGCAAAATGTTCTGGACATCAACTCAAAAAGTTTGCAATCGATTTCAATGAAATTTTGGAATATAGTGTCCGATTAGATGGACCAGAAGCTTATCGATTTGTGGGGGGGGGGGAGGGGGCCGTCAAATGTCAAGGTAACGGTTGCCAAAAAAGTTGACAATTTTTACAAAAAAAAATAAAGTTTTCGGACATGTACTCAAAAAGTGTACATTTAATTTCAATTAAACTTTAGGATATAATTACAAATAATGTGGATAAGAAGTCTATTGATGCTGAAGGAATTCCATCGATGGTCAAGGTCACCAGTCGACAAAAAAAAGAAATTTTACAAACAAATTTCAGCAAAATTTAAGCGGGATATCAGTGATTGCTAGATCAACTTTGTCTAGTTTAGGATAGTTTCGATAACACGGCCCCTACTTAACAGCTATTTAAGTTGTATAAATTTTTTAATTTAATTTCTCTTTACTTTCTTTTCTGAGCGTTATATGCATATCCACTACTGGTGTCGCATGCATTACACAACAATAGTGGAACAAGAGGAGTTTTGGGGAATCGACATCTTGATTGTTTTTATATGTATGTTGATTAAACTAGTATATGGTATTATGTCGATTTTGACTACGGCATCCACTAATAAAGTAACGTGTAATGATTTGGACATATCTTTGAAAGCCAGTTTAACATCTCTTTATAAATATGTTACTGTTCACATCTAACACATAAAGTCTCGTCTACAAAGGGGCCTCTGTGGCTAAGTGGTTAAAGTAGTTCGTCTACTATTGATAACGTGGTCTGTCAACACTGAGATTGCGGGTTCGATTCTCACTGCGGGTAGGGTGTACTCGACTCCAATCTTAATAGACAAGGATTGCCAGTTTTCCTACCGCAGGTCGGGGGTTTTCTCCGGGTACTCCGGCTTCCTCCCCCAACAAAAACTGGACATGATATAGCTGAAAATTTGCTGAAAATGGCGTTTAACATCATTCAAACAAACAAACACGTCTTCAAATACATACTAAGAAATTGGCATGGACACACTGTCTATTCAGAATTGCCACATATACGCCAAGGAAAGGCGTACCGGGCGTACGCCACCCTAAACAAGAGAGAGAGAGAGAGAAAAGAACGAGAGGGAAGAGAAAAGGAAAAGGAATATGATCTTTCAGTAAAGAAAATTCACTATTTATGGTCATAGTTGAAAAATAAAGCCAGCTAAAAGAAAGGCAAAAGGAAAAAAAAGTATAAAAGTAACAAAAATGTTTATTACGTAAAAAAACAAGTCATGTTTTACCGAAACGATTAACGACTCCTAAATTAATAACTGCAACGGAAAAGCACAGAAAATCCGTTATTGGCGAAAACACATCAACAATAAGTAACTTATTCGTGAAAAAGCTTGACGTAGTTTGTGTGTTATGTTTATAATATATGCCGAATTAAAATAAAGCTTCCGCATTCGTATTCGTGAAGGTTTCTTCGCAAAATACTGTTCTGCTGTCCATTTTTATAGACCGTTAACGTTTTACAGGTCAAGAGCTTAAGACTACAATTGTTTGTTTTTAATAAGAAGGTAACGTTTGTTTTTAGTCACAAAGTAACGTTTGTTTTTAATCAGAAAGTAACGTTTGTTTTTCATCATGAACAATAACAAAGTTATAAAGAACACAGTGACGATGTAAAATTTTACTTTTATTCTTACTCTAAACATGTTTGACTAAAAAATATACATATAATTAAGTATAAGTTGATACAATCACAACGTGTAATTCAATCGAAATAACCTGCAGGCTGACTTCGCGCATGTGGTAGTCCAGTTAAAAATTAATAGGTAAACCAAACACAAACTTCACAATTCGGTTAATTACTAAGAGACAAACCTATTTATTTAAAGGACAAATACGATGTCGTAACACTTAAACAGTCACGTAAAACATTGCTGGGTTTAACCAGTTGATGGGATCTCTAACCCTTCTACTGTTTATGCCCCAATAATACACCTAGACAGTAGAACCATCAATACATACAAACATGCACGACAGGTAACTGAATAATATAACACAAGAACAATACAAAAATTATACAATGGGGTCGAATATTTTAGCTTCTTGATGAATATTATATCATTACGGAAACATGGAATTTTCAAGATTAAACTTGGAACTTCCTAGAATAAACTTGGAATTTCCAAGATTGATTATCCCCAGAACCAGAAACAAGCATCCCTATCACTTCAAACACATCCATACAAACAAAGACTCTTACAAATTCTCATTCTATCCGCACACTATTGTACAATGGAATATGCTCCCAATATCAGCAGTCCTTTGTACAACCTTAGACAGCTTTAAAGAGCAGATCCCCGCATCTGCTCTTTCTCATCTCATATAAATAGGTCTCGTGTAAATAGTTTTATTAAAATTATAAAATATATTAATAAAATTGAAAAAAGGTTCACTGTAAATATTTGTGACATCACAACTTTTATTTGTTGTTTTCCTTTCCTGTAAAGCCACGCATGCAACGGCACGTTATAGTCATTAATTGACTGAGTGCGGAAATCAGAAGATAGATAGATAGAATAAAGTTGGAATTTCCATGAATTAAGATGGAATTTCCAAGATTAAAGTTGGAGTTTCCTAGATTAAAAGTGGAATGTTCATGGTTAAAGTTAATTATTTCAAGAATAAAGTTGAAAATTCAAAGTATAAAGGTTGGATTTCCAAGATTAAAGTCGACAAATAAAAAAAGTGGCCCTAATTAGCTTTCGTACAGACTAAATTAGACGTGAGAGAAATAGGCGCGTCATTCTGTAAACGGTTTAAGAATTTTTGTATGTAAACATAAATTAGTATCTCAGTAAAAAATCCATTAGAACATTATTTCTTTCATAAAAAAACTACATGATAGTCCGAATGATAGCATATAGAAAACTACAGGCCCATCTCACTAACTTGCATTGCATGTAAACTCTTAGAACATATCATAGCCAGCAACATGATGAAACACCTAGAATCTAATAAAATACTGTATGATCTCCAACATTGTTTCAGAGCAAATAGATCTTGCGAATCTCAGATAATATCCTTAGTACACGAACTCACCCACAACAATGACAAAAACATCCAAACAGACATCATCATTATGGATTTTGCAAAAGCGTTTGATAAGGTTCCTCACAAAAGATTGTTATACAAATTAAAATATTATGGCATATCAGGAAAAACAACTAACTGGATTGAATCTTTCCTCTCAAATAGAACGCAAACAGTACTCCTAGAAAATTCAAAATCATCTGAAATTCCTGTTACATCTGGTGTCCCACAAGGTACTGTGCTGGGGCCCATACTTTTCCTTATATACATAAATTATCTACCCGACTACCTAAAACACAGCCAAATTAGACTCTTTGCAGACGACAGTATTATATACCGTAAAATAACATCTCGAAATGATTGCCTAAAGTTGCAAGAAGACCTCGAAGCTGCAATTAAATGGGAACATGACTGGTTAATGAAATTCCACCCTGATAAATGCAACATCATGAGAATCACTACCAAGAAAACACCTACACATTTTTATTACAACATGTCTGGCCACATTCTTGAAACAGTCAAAAATGCAAAATACCTAGGTATCACACTCTCATCTGACTTAAAATGGAACACTCATACTCAACAAGCAGCAGCAAAAGCAAACCAATCACTAGCATTCCTCAGACGAAACTTAAAAATAACATCCAAGAAAATAAAAGAGCGAGCATACCAATCTCTTGTAAGACCGAAACTGGAATACTGTTGTACTGTCTGGGATCCTTACACCACTGAAAATATAAACACCTTAGAAAAAGTCCAGAGACGAGCAGCTAGGTATGTCTGTCACAGATATCATAATATCAGTAGTGTGACTGACATGATAAATGAACTAAATTGGCCAACATTACAAGAACGAAGATTAAAAACAAGACTACAAATGTTTCATAAAGTAATACACCATCAAATTGAAATACCAGCAGAAAACATCTTAACTAAAAGCAAGGCAAGAACAAGATCCACTCATGAACAAACCTACAGACAACTGCAATGTTCTAAAGACAGTTACAAATTTTCATTCTTCTGCCAAACCATAAAAGACTGGAACAAACTTCCACCACATATTGCAACCATAGAATCCACTGACATCTTCAAGGATGCACTGTCTCGCCAAGTGCTCCTTGATACTTACACCAACCTCAAATAAACCACTCCATGTTTTTATCTTAGCAAAAAATATATTTAAAAAATGTAAAATAAAAATCCATATAAATAAAAAAAATGAAAAATAAACTCATTAGCCCCTTCTTTTAGGCACCAAAAATAAAGTAACTAAACTCTTTCAGCATGCGCCGGAAAGTAATCATCACAATGTGATGGTTTTCCGCACCCAAAGAAGAAGAAGAAGAGAAGAACAGTGATACATGTGATTTACACACAATAAGAAGGGACAAGTAGTTCCTCGCCATCCGCCGCTCTTCGAATGTACTACTTATTTCTTTGGTTATAAAAATCTAAAAAAATGATCGTAGAACGTGATCAATCAATCAGCCTTTCGTTGGATATTGTGTTGGTTAGACTTTCTCTGTATGGATTAAGATAGGACATCGTAACAAACGTTTACGGTGTAGAAAAGTTTTCGGTTTAGTTATATATATTTTATCCCGTTTCCGCAATATAGTTATATAGTATATTTTTCATAATTACGAAAATAAACAACTTATCAGAACACCTGTAGAATGCATGTAAGTATTTGAAAACTTGACTACATTTAAATTTCAATTTTTTTTTATAATTTGAAACAATCAGTAAACATACTTACCCTCCTACAATTAATGTATTGGCTACTGATATAAAGTCCAGAAAACACAAGGACGATAAAAGTACAACTATCGGCAACATGGCACATCAACAAATATTGTGAAATTCTGTTATAAATATGATATATCTTTCATGCATATCCAAACACTTAAAATTACTTTGATTACTTTTACGGTTCATTGACAACAAAAACCAAAACGAAAATGAAATTTGCCGAAGGCAAAATCCACATATTTGACCAAGTATAATTAGTGTTCACTTAAAATTGATTTAGTATCGACTTTGTTTCTGTAGTGTTAACGCTATTTTATTCAGAAAAGATACGAAAACGAATATGAAAGCTTTTTTATTTAAGACTGGGACTAATTCAACTGATTTATAGGTTGTTTTAATTGGGTGCATGTTACAACAAATAACACGAGCTTTACTGAGCTTTTAACCGAATACAAAGCAGGGACAGTCTATACCAACTGTATGCTAGTATAGACTGCCCCTGAGCAAAGCAAGCATAACAACATGTAGAACATAAAACGCAGACACATATTGTTTGTTTGTTCAATGGTGTTTAACGCCATTTTCAGCAAATTTTCAGCTATATCATGGCGTCCAGTTTTTATTGGGGAGGAAGCCGGAGTACCCTGAGAAAACCCCCGACCTGCGGTTGGAAAACTGGCAATCCTTGTCAATTAAGATTGGAGTCGAGTACACCCTGCCTGCAGTGAGAATCGAACCTGCAATCTCAGTGTTGACAGACCACGTGATCAATAGTAGACGAACTACCTTGACCACTCGGCCACTGAGGCCCCCAGACACATATTAAAACAGTATCTAAAAAAGACACGAACATGTAATTACAAAAACACCATATATTCAGACAATCAAAACATGTAGCATACAAAGCAAGATAATTAAATAGTATGACAATTAAACAAAGCAGATAGCACATACAAAAAAATAATATAAAGATCTATGAACTCAATGAGACGACAGTGAAATGTAGTATACCAGGTAAGATAAGTACACGTAATAGGTCACTAGAACAATTAATATAGCACAACCATGATAGAACGTGAGCTGTACGAATTCTTGCATGTAGGATCTGACACATGATTTGGTTTTAGGAGCGTGTTTATCAATTTATAGGGCTGTTATATTCACGTGGAGTCCGTTTCACAATTTAATTGAGGATGGAAGAAAGCTATTAGAATAAAAAAACTGTGCTTGTTAGAACAGGTACAATGTGATTAGAATTTAGGGTTTGATATTGGTGGATCTGGTAAGATGCATAATTATGTGCAAGATAGACAAGTGCCATTGTGCATTTTTCATTTAAATTATATATATATATATACACGAAAACAGTTGGTATAGACTGTCCCTGCTTTGTATTCGGTTAAAAGCTCAGTAAAGCTCGTGTTATTTGTTGTAACATGCACCGAATTAAAACAACCTATAAATCAGTTGGTTACGAAAATTCCATCGTCACACGCTAGTACACATGTACTATGTCTATGTCTAAGATTCACCCCGGTTAATGAAGCTATATTTTTATATAGCGGATTTGGCCGAGGGGTCTAGACCGCTGGACATAGTGCAGGCGAATTGGTGCCACAGTGTCACAACGGTGTGAGTTCGAATCCCGCTGAGGGAGAGCAAAAATTTGACAGTGTTAAAAATCTAATTCAAACAGTGTTGGGCTTAATTTGTAGACGTATATATAAATATTTGATATTAACCCTGTATTTCTGATGTTTCAGAAATCCGCTGGATAGATATATTATATGGTTGTCACAATACTTAGACGTTTGTATATAATTTACTTACTGTGACTGCATGACAAGTAACTTTGTCATCCTATATAATATATACAAAAATGCTGAATTAGATTACTGTCAGATTAATACGTATTGGTTACGAAAATTCCATCGTCACACGCTAGTACACATGTACTATGTCTATGTCTAAGATTCACCCCGGTTAATGAAGCTATATTTTTATATAGCGGATTTGGCCGAGGGGTCTAGACCGCTGGACATAGTGCAGGCGAATTGGTGCCACAGTGTCACAACGGTGTGAGTTCGAATCCCGCTGAGGGAGAGCAAAAATTTGACAGTGTTAAAAATCTAATTCAAACAGTGTTGGGCTTAATTTGTAGACGTATATATAAATATTTGATATTAACCCTGTATTTCTGATGTTTCAGAAATCCGCTGGATAGATATATTATATGGTTGTCACAATACTTAGACGTTTGTATATATATATATATATATATATATATATATATAACGTAACTCAATTACATGTGGCATGTGAAAACCGATATAGACGGATTTAATTACGTTTAAATTGATATTATTGTTCAATAATTAAATTTGCTTTGTAAGCTGAAATCTGATTCGTCAATTCAAATCGGCCAAACCATATTAGAAGAAATAACTTGCGTGACCTATGACATATTCTAACGCCGTTAAAATTCAAATAGTTCCACGACGTCATCGACGCTTTTATCGCAAAAATTGATAAGATTTATAGTTAAAATTAAATTATAAGGAATATTTCAAATTTCTGAACAGATTATACGATATAATATGGTTTGGGTCTGTTTACACCATTCATAAATTCGCGGTTTATTAGGCGTAAACACACCCAAACCATATTATATCGTATAATCTGTTCAGAAATTTGAAGTATTCCTTAAGTAATTTCAATTAGCACTTTTTTAAACATGTCCCGCTTACTCTATAACCTTTTGTGCCTGGGTCAACCAAATTAATAATTAATAAAGCGATTTGATTGGTTGATTTAGAAGGCAATCCAGGTCTGAACATAAAATTAGTCCTTGGGAGAAACTCACTTACTGCATTGCTGTAAATAAATAAACAATTTCTAAAGTATCTCTAGGATTGTGTTTAGGCTTCCAGTAAAGGAAACTTCGGTTATTGGAAATCCAACCCCAAACAAATCGCACACAATATAACACAAATAAAAAAAACAAAGTCAAACTCTGCACTTGTTTCAACCCGTATTGACAACAAATAGACAAGTCACAACCTGGCCCAAGACGTGTTTTCACACATGAAAAAATATGATCCTGATATAGAAGCTCATAAGCGTTTATAAAGAACTGCTCCTTGGGATAATTTACCATGTTATTAACTTTATTTCTATGGGCCTTGTACCTATCTTGACAATGAATATTGGACTTAGTGTAAGCATATTTTATTCATGACAATGAACAGAGTTAATGCATCGTAAACGATGTTAGGATCCGGAAACAAGTCACAGACTTATATTTAACCATTTCCTATAGAAATTATAGTTACATTAATAATACTCAAAGGATCAAAACTATTTACAACATAAGCAAATACATTTGTATATTTTATAACAGAAGTGATATTTAAAATATATTGTAGATACAGGAAAACACTGATAAATTTTTAGTGCAGAGATGAGAATGGTTTTGTACTGCGTATATATTCTTGAATTGTCAAAAATAAATTAGCATTTTCTTCATATGAGAGTTCAGGTGAGCCATACAGTAGTGTCTGAACGATGTTGCTAAGATGATGCTGGCATTGTTGAATGAAAAGTGGTCAGTGTAATAGGTAGTGGATTGTTGTCTCAACTTTTCCACAACGACAAAGCGGCTAATCAACTACATTTTTAACAAACAAGTCCCGTTTGAGTTAACTACATTCCATTCGTAATCTATAATGAATTATTTGTGCTATTCTCTTCCCGACATAATAATATTGTGGTTTTTGTTGGACCTTCCTCTGCACAGTCTTGAAAAATGAAACTGACGTACTTAGCTTCGTGCATTCAGGTATCAAATTCCATGAGAGTACAGTTGAAGGCACAAAATAGTTTGAATAGAGTGCTATTATATCATGCTTTATCATTTATCGTTTGGTCTTATTGTGACAGTTTTTTAAGGAATGTATTCTTATCCAATTGAAATAAATTTGTAATGTAAAGCCCACCGCTTATAGGTGTCAATATTACCCGAAATAGTTAAAAATGGAGTGCCGATTATTGGGGCGGGATCCAGGAATTTGTGTTAGGGGACGCGTAAAAGTTCGGTGAGGGGTCTGGGGGCCGCTCAAGGCCCCCAGCACGCCCAGGGTAGCGCCCTGGTAGAGGGTCCAGAGGGGCGAAGCCCCCCTTAAGGTCATACCCTGAGAAATAAATCACAAAGGGAGCACCGCTTATTGGTGTCATATACCCTGAGAAATAAATTACAAAAGGAGAACCGCTTGTTGGTGTCATATACCTGGAGAAATAAATCACAAAAGGAGCACCGCTTGTTGGTGTCATATACCCTGAGAAATAAATCACAAAGGGAGCACCGCTTGTTGGTGTCATATACCCTGAGAAATAAATCACAAAAGGAGCATCGATTGTTGGTGTCAGATACCCTGAGAAATAAATCACAAAGGGAGCACCGCTTATTGGTGTCATATACCCTGAGAAATAAACCACAAAAGGAGAACCGCTTGTTTGTGTCATATACCCTGAGAAATAAATCACAAAAGGAGCATCGCTTGTTGGTGTCATATACCCTGAGAAATAAATCACAAAGGGAGCACCGCTTATTGGTGTCATATACCCTGAGAAATTAATCACAAAAGGAGAACCGCTTGTTGGTGTCATATACCCTGAGAAATAAATCACAAAAGGAGCACCGATTGTTGGTGTCATATACCCTGAGAAATAAATCACAAAGGGAGCACCGCTTATTGGTGTCATATACCCTGAGAAATAAATCACAAAAGGGGAACCGCTTGTTGGTGTCATATACCATTAGAAATTAATCACAAAAGAAGCGACGCTTATTGGCGTCATATACCCGGAGAAATAAATCACAAAGGGCGCACCGATTATTGGTGTCATATACCATGAGAAATAACTCACAAAAGGAGAACCGCTTGTTGGTGTCATATACCCTGAGAAATTAATCACAAAAGGAGCACCGATTGTTGGTGTCATATACCCTGAGAAATAAATCACAAAGAGAGCACCGATTATTGGTGTCATATACCCTGAGAAATAAATCACAAAAGACACCGCTTATTGGAGTCATATACCCTTAGAAATAAATCACAAAAGGAGAACCGCTTGTTGTTGTCATATACACTGAGAAATAAATCACAAAAGACACCGCTTATTGGTGTCATATACCCTGAGAAATAAATCACAAAAGGAGCACCGCTTGTTGGTGTAATATACCCCGAGAAATAAATCACAAAGGGAGCACCGATTTTTGGAGTCATATACCCTTTGAAATAAATCGCAAAAGGAGCACCGATTATTGGTGTCATATACCCTGAGAAAGAAATCACAAAGGGAGCACCGATTATTGGTGTCATATACCATGAGAAATTAATCACAAAAGAAGCACCGCTTATTGGCGTCATATACCCGGAGAAATAAATCACAAAGGGCGCACCGATTATTGGAGTCATATACCCTGAGAAATAAATCACAAAAGGAGAACCGCTTGTTTGTGTCATATACCCTGAGAAATAAATCACAAAGGGAGCACCGCTTATTGGTGTCATATGCCATGAGAAATAAACCACAAAAGGCGAACCGCTTGTTGGTGTCATATACCATGAGAAATTAATCACAAAGGAGAACCGCTTGTTGGTGTCATATACCCTGAGAATTAAATCACAAAAGGAGCACCGCTTATTGGTGTCATATACCCCGAGAAATAAATCACAAAAGGAGAACCGCTTATTGGTGTCATATACCCTGAGAAATAAATCACAAAAGGAGAACCGCTTGTTGGAGTCATATACCCTGAGAAATAAATCACAAAACGAGCACCGCTTATAGGCGTCATATACCCTGAGAAATAAATCACAAAGGGAGCACCGATTATTGGTGTCATATACCCTGAGAAATAAATCACAAAAGGAGCACCGCTTATTGGAGTCATATACCCTTAGAAATAAATCACAAAAGGAGAACCGCTTGTTGTTGTCATATACACTGAGAAATAAATCACAAAAGACACCGCTTATTGGTGTCATATACCCTGAGAAATAAATCACAAAAGGAGCACCGCTTGTTTGTGTAATATACCCCGAGAAATAAATCACAAAGGGAGCACCGATTTTTGGAGTCATATACCCTTTGAAATAAATCACAAAAGGAGCACCGATTATTGGTGTCATATACCCTGAGAAAGAAATCACAAAGGGAGCACCGATTATTGGAGTCATATACTCCGAGAAATAAATCACAAAGGGAACACCGATTTTTGGAGTCATATACCCTTTGAAATAAATCACAAAAGGAGCACCGACTATTGGTGTCATATACCCTGAGAAAGAAATCACAAAGGGAGCACCGATTATTGGTGTCATATACCATGAGAAATTAATCACAAAAGAAGCACCGCTTATTGGCGTCATATACCCGGAGAAATAAATCACAAAGGGCGCACCGATTATTGGTGTACATGTCATATACCATGAGAAATAAATCACAAAAGGAGCACCGCTTATTGGTTTCATATACCCTGAGAAATTAATCACAAAAGGAGAACCGCTTGTTGGTGTCATATACCCCGAGAAATAAATCAAAAAGGGAGCACCGATTTTTGGAGTCATATACCCTTTGAAATAAATCACAAAAGGAGCACCGATTTATGGTGTCATATACCCTGAGAAATTAATCACAAAAGGAGAACCGCTTGTTGGTGTCATATACCCCGAGAAATAAATCACAAAGGGAGCACCGATTTTTGGAGTCATATACCCTTTGAAATAAATCACAAAAGGAGCACCGAATTATGGTGTCATATACCCTGAGAAAGAAATCACAAAAGGAGCACCGCTTGTTGGTGTCATATACCCTGAGAAATAAATCACAAAAGGAGCACCGCTTATTGGAGTCATATACCCTGAGAAATAAATCACAACAGGAGAACCGCTTGTTTGTGTCATATACCCTGAAAAATAAGTCACAAAAGGAGAATCGCTAGTTGGTGTCATATACCTGGAGAAATAAATCACAAAAGAAGAACCGCTTGTTGGTGTCATATACCCGGAGAAATAAATCACAAAAGGAGCACCTCTTATTATTGTCTTTAAAAGAAATAGTTCAAAGAACATATTTTTGCATGACAATCACGAAAAACAGTTAGTTTGATTATTAGGATAAAAAATTTTATATCGATACAGACCAGTGCGATCCGAAGACGTCAACAAAAAATTAACGGGAATTACCAACCCGACGACTCGTAGATTTTATTTTTATAGACCGAACAATTTTGTAGAGTTGAAAGAAATGACATTAAACAGTCATTAAATAGATTTTATTTACAAGAACGTTAGAACTGAATAGTTCCGAGATTATTCTTGAGTACAAAACCTGTCCCTGTTTAAATACAAGTATTTGTTTTTCTTGTAGATTGGGCTAAAAATGGGATTTTATGTAACTTATGTTTAGCAGTAACTTAAATATTTTATCAATTTGTGTCGGAGATTACACGCTTCATCGTTTTATGTCGTCCAGATTAAGCCTTTGTCTGATTTGGGTTTATGTGTGCCTTTCCAGTCTGTTTTTGTATTATTTTGAAACAAAACGCACACACAAAACCAAAAAAAAAAAAAAAAACAAAAACAAAAAAAAAACAACAACAACAAACAAAGTAAGCATTCGGAAACTAGTTAGTGTAAATGAATTGGGGATATACAAAATTAAAAGGGAGAAGACCAGCTAAAGGTCATTCAGTGTAAAATATTGTTTTTTGGGTAGAGATTATTACATTGCATATCATCTACTATGATGTAAACCCCAGTTTCATATGGTTGTGATTTATTTTCGAGGAGGGGGAGAGGGAATAAAATACAGCAACCATTGGTTCGGCAATCCTTGTCAATTTAGTAATTTAACCGGCATTGCTACTGGAAATATGGAAATAAACACGTTTGATAATATTACAACTATTCATCTATTTAAATCCATTAACCTACTCACATTCTACAGTAATGGAAGCGGAAGGGTTGGCATGCCATAAAACCTGGTTCAACCCATTATTTCGTTTGAAATGCCTGTACCAATTCAGGACCATTGCTGTAGTATATTTGTGGTTGTTGGCTCTGGAGTTTGCGGTTTCTCGGACTTAGATTTGTGGATTGTCTTTTCTGACATTCATCTGTGTTCGGTATCTTGTTATTACCTTCATTTTTAATACAGATGGGAAAGCTTGTACCCGGATAAGGTTTGAGTAGACAATTTTTGTTTAATCAAGCAAATTAACTGTTTTTAATTTACGGTTCATTTAATATGTTAAACCGTATGATGTAGCCATTCAATTCAAATCGGGGAACGTCGCTAATGGCATTCTTTTGATGTCAATATTACAGATGAAGGATAGTTTACAAAAACATGTTTAAATGACAAAACCGATAAACAAATTACGTTGAACCGGATAAGAATCAAGCAAATGTTGATTTTCATATACCTGCGAATAGAGTTATTTTCGATTAATTTGCGAAGGCGTCAAACATAAATAAATAATGCAAATTTTTACCACTTTACGACTCAGTGGAGTTTAAAGAACTGGCGTTAAATACTGTTTAGTTGCACTCTTAAAGGTGGATTGGAAAAAACAACTAGTTTATTCGTACACCCGGAAATTATCCTTTTGATTTCCGTTAAATATAGATCTGAGTAAAAATATTCCGTTTTTTTTTTATTGTTTCTAAAATACCTGTTTTTGTTTTTGTGTTAGAAATAATTTATTAAACGGCACTGTAACATCAGCATAAACGTGTCGTACTAGCAGTCATTTTTATTTCAGACGTAAAGTAAAATTTTTAATATGTTACAAATTATTGTGTGCGATAATACACTATTTAAAGTCATTCTAACTGAACTGGAATTAAACACTTGAAAGTTTAAACAAATGATTTTACTAGAAAACAAAACAAATATTCAAATACCTTTGTGAAATTAAACTTGAAGATTTAGATTATATTAAAATTAACAAAGTTATTAGATACATAGTCAATATTAAAAACGTATGTTATGTCTATGTCAGCTAGTGTTTTTTTAATAAAAATAAACGATATATTCGGGAGTATATTAAGCTTAGCTGTTGGCGATGTTTTTTAATTGTTTTTTAACAGATGCTGCATCATTTCATTGAGTCTCATCCCAGAGTAAAACGCGTTCAATATACGAATTATTTGTTCAACTACAATTAATGTGCTGTGTTAGATTAGTGCAATTTATTTATGACCGTAAGCTTAACCCCATAACTCTTCGAGGTACTTGGAATGCGCAAAGGTACATCACGACATTCTAGAAACAGGTATTTTGCCTCATTTCGACAATTATCCAATACGGACGAGGCCCATCTTCCGATTTTTTTACTGAATTTTTCATCTCATTTATCGAAAGAAGCTTGATATAAAGGACACATCGGACACTAATAGGTCCCCTTCATATTTGGATGTAGTCCTCGAAATCAGAACTCAGAGAGTACTTTCTATTACACTATACAACAAACATGATGACTTCAACTTCCTAATCGTCAACTTTCCCTTCTTATGCAGCAACATTCCATCCGCTCTAGCATATAGAAATTACGTTTCTTTACTGATACATTGTGGGGAATAGATCGAAATCTTTGAACGAGCTATTCGGAAACTGCAAACTCGGGTAGTCCAGCCAGGGTTATTGTCTTCATTGAAGAAATTGAACGGAAGACATTAGTCCCTAATCATTTGCTAGACAAATAGATGCGAAAATTGTCTAGCAAATGATTAGGGACCAACTATTTAACTTGCAGGGGGGGGGGGCTTGGTTTTTTCCTAAAAAATATGTTGAAAATGATTTTTGATGAAAAAATATTTTGGAAGCAGAGGGTAAGAAAAAAATATTCTGAAGAAGGATTTCTGCAATATAAAATAATGCTAATAATGAAAAAAATATTTAAATATTTTTTCTGCGCTCTGCGTGGAAAAAAATTTCTGACCAAAACAAAAAACCAAGGCTCCCCACTTCAAGTTAAATGGTCCGTCCCTTACATATGTTGGTTTGTTGTAAAATTTTGTGTAGTATTGTCCTTTGACAAACTTTACTAATCATGGATTGACTATAGAACGACACGTCGGGTGTGTTGGAACAAGCACGACTTACTCTTCCAGAGCACCCGAGTTCACTCATTTTTTTAGGGTTCGTGTCGCTGTTTGCTGCCTTATTTTAGTCTTTGTATTTTGTTGTTCATGTGTCCCGAAGCTTTGTATTAGTGGTTTGGACTGCGAGATTCCATTCCTACTTGGGTATTTCTTCAGGTATTTTTTTCACCTCAAAGCATATTGTTATGAAAACATTCGATTTCATTTAAATAAGCTAAATAAGCAGTCATTAAACCAATTATTAGTAATAGAAAAACCCTCAAACTTAACAGAGGAATTACAAATCCTCAAACTTACCAACAGAATTAAAAAACTCAAACTTACCAGAGGAATTAAAAACCCTCAAAATTAACAGAATAATTAAAAAACCCAAAGTTACCAGAGGAATTAAAAACCTTTAAACTTACCAAAGGAATTAAAAACCCTCAAACTTACTAAAGGAATTAAAAACCCTCAAAGTTACCAGAGGAATTAAAAACCCTCAAACTTACCAGAGGAATTAAAAACCCTCAAACTTACCAGATGAATTAAAAAACCTCAAACTTACCAGAGGAATAAAAAACCTTCAAACTTAACAGAGGAATTAAAAACATTCTGAATTTACAAGAGAAACTAAAAGAGACTGACATTTGGTGTTTGGTTTTATTAGTATGCGGCTGATATTTGTAGACCTTTCCTTAAAATGTCATTCAAATTTTGTTTTTAAATGCCGATGCAGTTTCAGACAATTGATTAAGAGAATAGGTCGTAATGTAAAACTGTTCATTGGCTGTAGCCATCTTGGACTTCTAATAGATGCCAAAAACCCAGATTTAGTCATGGACCACCATGGTATGATTTGGGACCACAATGCTATGATTTGCTCGAAATGTGCGAAAACGTTTTCAATCAACTTTTTTGTGCATTTATCATAGGTTTATGTGCTTAGCAATGTTTCATAGTGGCAGGTACTGACCAAGACATCCCGAGTACTTTTAGTTCTTGATTTGGTCTAAGGACTGGTCTGCTAACAGTCAAGATGCCCGAGTGGGACTGACATGTTTGTATTTGACAGTTAGACCAGTGTGCTAGGACTGTAACGCGGGTTATATCACGTGTTTTTTTAAGAACAAGAAAATGTGTTTCGGTCACACTGATGTATCAGTGGCCGTTCAATTCACAGAAGGGCTATTTGTATGATAATCGCGATACTTGTTAAAAACATCGTGATACTTGTTAAAAGTAAGCCGCTGGAAAAAAACACTTTATGCATAGTGAAAAAGTATCAGCTTACTTTTTAAAAGCATCGGCTTGCTTTTTTCAACTACCTGACCGATTGTATCACAATTGTGATTTTAATGTTGACTTGATTTTTTCCATGTGTTACTTGTTAAAAGCATCACCCTCATCTCATGACGTTGTAAAATTGGTATCAAGTTGCTTGAAGAAGTGGAGTCATCTTCATAGAACAAGCTTTGGAAAGAAGATTATCGATGGGCTAAGGAGTTTTTGATAGCATAATATTTGTTAATTAACACGTTCGTTGGTAGATAAACTTTTTAAGACAAAATTCAGTAATTACACAAGGTCATGTTTACACCAAGTTTTTTATCAATCCCTCTACTTTTTATTGTACCATATACAGTTGATTGAACAAAGTCTACAAAGCACACCCAGGTTTTACAGTAGTATTATTCAGAAATATAATATATACTAGATAATCTGTTCATCGATCATGAGCAAGACTCAATAACTGATACCCCCGCTTCCTAATATTCAAAACATATGGGTAGATATAAGACCGACACTACAGGCCCTTGTTAATAACACAAGTTTGTCAACTACCATAATGCTTCTGTTTTATTTCTGATCAACACAACCAGAAGTCAAGGTTTTGTCCAGTAAAAACTGTATCTAACAATTGATATTCTGGACAGCTGTTATCCTTCTTCCTCAACAGCTGGTCTCACTGTTTTCCAATGAACTGCTTGGTGAAAAGGGACATAACCTTTATGTGCATCTCAGAATGTATTAGGTTTCTTATATTAACCATCCGAATTCCAAACCATCATGTTGGCAAAATGAATGAATGAATATGTAAATTAATTAATTTTTCATGTTCTTATTTGTTTCTGAAAAGCAGAGTATTTATCAATACAACCACAACATGTGTATAATATTGAAACAGCTTTCCAGGTGAGCAGCTAACCAAATCTTTTTACAGCTGACCAGAATCCCTGTTAAATAGGAGGGTTGATTGATTTTACTTCGGGATTCTTTTTACTTCCTACACCAACAACTTCATGAAATTGGTTGGGCGGTTGATTGATCTGATGTTTTCTTTACATTCAGCAAGCAGTATTTCAGCTATATTCAGGACAAGAACAAGTTAACAAACAAATAAATTAGCAGGGCTGAAGACTCAAATCAATCAAGCTCATCATCAGACTAAAATATTTCTTTGGTAATACAATGTACATGTATCAGAGACTGCACTATTATGTCGCTCCTTCACGTTTGCTTCTTGTTTATCTTTAAAAAAAATCACCAAAAATCTTTAAAGGAGCTACCTTATTGTAGCTCACTGGAAACTTATGTTAATACAATAAAAAGAATGTTCAAATGTGTTTATTAAAAAAGCATACAAGGTACAAGTAGCTCTGTAAACAATAAAAGAATTTGTAAATTGACCATAAAATAATCTAATACTGATAGAATATTTACATCTTTTGTATCACAGATAATTCACATTTATATCACAGATAAGCCACAAAGTTTGCTGAACATTTCTTACACTTGTATGGTTAGATATTTAATTTAATATGAATTTTGCTTGATATAATTACTGGTAAGAGCAAATTGACTGTATCCTATAAAAAATCACATTTTACCCAAAACTCATATTTCTAAAGTTTAAATTTTATCAGAATATAATGAACAAAAAGAAAATACAAACTCTTGCAGGATTTTCTAGAACAGATTCAGTATACATGTAATTATGTCAAATCCCTTGCAGTGTTTGGTCACAACCAGACAATACCATCAATGTCATGAAAGGATCATATCACAATAATTTATACATGTAAGATTTGAATTTTAGCTTAATATTGACCATATTTATTTGAGCCAAACAACATTACAATCTCAATTTTAAGATAATTTACAATGATCATCCAATTTGAGTGAACAACATTTCTTCTAAGTGACAATTCCAGGCTGAAGCCAAAAAGTACTAAAAATTTTAGCAAAAAAAAACAGACTATCCCAATTTCAGCCAAACAACAATCTCAATTTGAGCTTGACAATTGTAACAAATAAGAGACAACATGTCAATTCTAATTTAAGATAAACAACTATCCCTATAAGCCAAATAACTCTACCAACTAGAACATAAGCATTTTTAAATGCAGGAATAAGTACAATTCTTATCATAAATATATCAAGAAATTGCTAATTATATTTTATTATATGTGTTTTGTTGAATGTAAAGTACCATTAAGGAAACAACAGAACCAATCAGATAAAACCTCTCTTGAGTCAAACAGTAACACATATTATTTCTAATTGAAAATTAAACTATTATGAACCAGATCTAGAAAAGAATTCCTATGTATTTTATGAGCATGGTTTACAAAGAAGCATAAGTTTAAGATAGTGTTATTTTTCCATCTTTCTGGGCATAAAATCCACCAACAGATATTGCTCTGACAATAACATAAATATTCAGTCCTGCCTCAGCACGGACTGAAGGAGGAATGCCAAATGTAACACTGGTCTGGTTTGTAAATTGCCATTGGATGATGTTGCAACCAGCCTCGTAAGAACCTGCAGACACCTCGTAATACAGGTGATTATTGGAACTGAATACATCATTCCATGAAACAACGACATTTTGGTTTATCCTGGCTATACCTAGTTTCTTGGCAGCTGTAACAAAGGAAAAAAAAACAGATGAATTTGAGTAACCAACCAATAACACATTAAAAAATCAAACTTCTTTATCCTTCCAAAATTTCATAAATACCCCATAGATTTGCACTATTTTTATGATCAATTTAAAAAATATATGCAGAGAAAAGAAAATCATAAAACTTGAAAATCTATTTAAATATTGAAAACTAAGCAATAATCAAATATTGTTTAACTGACATCATAAAAATGAAAAAAAATACAAAAGCATTGTTGGCTCAATATCTGACACCAAGAGAGAAATGAAGAATAGAAACCTACCATTAATCTGAGGAGGTGTTGCATCAACACTAATGTTAGTAAATACGCTGGAGGACTTCAAGAATAGTTTGTTCATAGCTTGAAGACCTATTGTTTGTACAGAATCTGTCATAGACATCTTGGTGAAGTGGGTGTATAACATTTCTTGGTTGGCTGGGAAAAACATGGATTCTGATTTTGTATCTTGATAATTAACCTGCAATGAAGACAGAATATTATAATTTGTAATTGGCATCCCTAAACAGCAAGCACACCAATATGTTCAGAATTATACCTGCATCCAGTCTACGGAACAGAGCTCATATACTGGCTCAATATAAGTAACATCTATGGCACAGAGCTGATATTGGCTCAATATAAGTAAAAATCTACAGAACAGAGCTGATATTGGCTCAATATAAGTAAAACTCTACAGAACAGAGCTTATATTGGCTCAATATTAGCAACAATCTACGCAACAGAGATCATATTAGCTCAATATTAGTAACAATCTACGGAACAGAGATCATATTAGCTCAATATTAGTAATAATCTACGGAGCAGAGCTCATATTGGCTCAATATTAGTAACAATCTACGGAACAAAGCTCATTTTGACTCAATATTAGTAATAATCTACGGAACACAGAGCTCATTTTGGCTCAATATTAGTAACAATCTACGGAACAAAGCTCATTTTGGCTCAATATTAGTAATAATCTACAGAACAAAGCTCATTTTGGCTCAATATTAGTAACAATCTACGGAACAAAGCTCATTTTGGCTAAATATTAGTAACAATCTACGGAACAAAGCTCATTTTGGCTCAATAATAGTAAAAATCTACAGAACAAAGCTCATTTTGGCTCAATATTAGTAACAATCTACGGAACAAAGCTCATTTTGGCTCAATAATAGTAAAAATCTACGGAACAAAGCTCATTTTGGCTCAATATTAGTAACAATCTACGGAAAAGAGCCCATTTTGGCTCAATAATAGTAAAAATCTACAGAACAAAGCTCATTTTGGCTCAATATTAGTATTAATCTACGGAACAGAGCTCATTTTGGCTCAATATTAGTAACAATCTATGAAATGGAGCTGGTATTGGCTCAATATTAGTAACAATCTATGGAACAAAGCTCATTTTGGCTCAATATAAGTAACAATCTACAGAACAAAGGTCATTTTGACTCAATATTAGTAATAATCTACGGAACAGGGCTCATTTTGGCTCAATATTAGTAACAATCTATGGAACAAAGCTCATTTTGGCTCAATATTAGTAACAATCTACGGAACAGAGCTCATTTTGGCTCAATAATAGTAAAAATCTACAGAACAAAGCTCATTTTGGCTCAATATTAGTAACAATCAACGGAACAAAGCTCATTTTGGCTCAATATTAGTAACAATCTACGGAAAAGAGCTCATTTTGGCTCAATATTAGTAACAATCTACGGAAAAGAGCTCATTTTGGCTCAATATTAGTAACAATCTATGGAAAAGAGCTCATTTTGGCTCAATATTAGTAACAATCTATGGAACAAAGCTCATTTTGGCTCAATATTAGTAACAATCTACGGAACAAGCTCATTTTGGCTCAATAATAGTAAAAATCTAGAGAACAGCTCATTTTGGCTCAATATTAGTAACAATCTACGGAACAAAGCTCATTTTGGCTCAATATTAGTAACAATCTACGGAAAAGAGCTCATTTTGGCTCAATATTAGTAACAATCTACAGAACAAAGCTTATTTTGGCTCAATATTAGTAATAATCTACAGAACAGAGCTGATATTGGCTCAATATTAATAACAATCTATGAAACGGAGCTGGTATTGGCTCAATATTAGTAGCAATCTACAGAACAGAGCTGATATTCACATTCACTCAAAATTAGTAACATGGACTGTTTTGAACAATAATCAGGTAATTATCACACTATCTCTAATTTTTTACACATCTTCACAGCTTTGTAGCATTGAGATAAGCAAACAGGTAATTAGGTATATTTTAAGTAGTCTATATCAAATTACATCTCATAATTAAAATAACTTCTCTTGCATACATTATTGTGTTTTGTTTGTAAGTAGACTCATCTGTTTCAAGTTATCTAAAATTTCACCTGATATGTCTCTACACCAATGCTATCTGTAAAACCAGACCATTTAATTTTCATGGTATTTGTGACTCCCTGGAACCCCTCACGAGAATTGTATTCTGTTGACGTGACTGGAATAATCTCAACTTCTGCAGTTGATGTTGATGGTGGCAAATTGGATATTCTGACGCCATCTGAGGACTTGGTCGAAGACAAACCAGCATTGTTTTCACACGTCAGAGTGGTATAGATCACGTGACCCAAAAGAACACTGTAGTCGTAGTCTCGATACCCAGATTTTGTCGTCATTACTGTATAGTTTAATAATTCTGTACTTCCAGGTTTGTATCCTGTAATTGGAAAGCCTTCACAGTAAACTTGGTTTTTTAAACAAATTCCTTATTCATAAATAAATTTTCTATTCAAATACAAAAAAAATCATTTTAAATTTTGATGAAAAACATCCAGGAAATAACAGGTTAAGTTAACATATGTTTTTGCACCAGACAGATAAATGATTGTCTTAGAAAGAATGTCTCCTCCTTTTACCAAGTGTGCAAACTGCCTCAAAAGAAACAAGTGTGAACTGTGAGCATGCTCACAAAGCGATACCCCCGCTCACTTGCAACTTCAATTATTATTTCCCCTTAATGATATCTGAGGTCAATAAAAATCCTTCATGCACATCTACATATAAAGTACTCCTTTATGCTAAGTTTCATTAAATTTCATCAAGCGGTTAAGAAGGAGTTGCACTTTCAAGAGACAGACAGACGGACAGACGGATGGACGGACGGATGGACAGACAAACGGTGATTCCTATATACCCCCCCCCCCCCCCCAACTTGTTTGGGGTATAATAACACTTTTGAAATTGTTAGCAGTTCTTGTTTTCTTATGGGAAACCTACAATTCAGTCTGATAAAACCAGCAGCTAATGTTCCCTGATGAGACCCTGTTCTGTACATTCATCCAGGTCTGAAAATAAACTCCACAATAATGGTTACAAACAGAAAAATTGTTACAGATGGGCACACACATACAGACTGAAATCAATTTACCCCCTATTCCCTTTGAGGAGTGGGGCTATAAAAACAATGTCTCCTCTGACAAGTTATGAGATTTAGGAATTATAGTTACCAATAGCCCATTTACACCACTTGATACCAGATTCCAGGTCCTCCATATCCCAGTTAGCTGATACTTCATCAAAGATCCAGGCATCTTCATCATCACCTGGAAACAAAGCCGTCACAACAGAAAATTCATACGGTTGACATTTCATGTTTTCATGGCCATTATCAACTAATTGTTTCATACATTGATAGTTTTGAATCTTCTAATGATTTATATCAATTATTTTACACTACTTTTAGAATTTCAGATCTCTATATTTTCATATAAGAAAGTTATATTTTATGGAATAAAAATACCTTCTATTAATTCAATTCTTCTTTTCACTTTCATGTCAGTTCCAGTCAATTTTTACATGTTCACATTACAAACAAGACAAAGTTAATTTATTTATGTTCACATATGCAAACAACACAAAGTGCTGGGGACGTTATTTTTGGCAGCTTAGTATTTTTAATACTATATTCGTTTTTAGCTCCTCCCCAACATACCTGCTTACTTTTTATACTATATTCGTTTTTAGCCCTCCCCAACATACCTGCTTACTTTGAACATTCATCTTATCACCATAATTTTTTTTTTGAAATCTGTTTTTGTTTTATGTCATAAACGGCATACTTTTTAAAGTTTATATACCGGTATATGTAAAATTATTAGTATCTATAAATATATTATTGTGTGATTGCCATATAACTTGTACAAAAAAGAATAGTGCTAACAACACACAGGTATATATAAAATGCTCACAATGGTCCTTGTGTCATCCTTCAGTAGACATTTACTAAAGTAGTCCCTTTTGCATACTATGCAACAGATTCACTAACTAAGACAGCAATTTATGAAAATGACAAGAAAATCTATAAAGGTATATAAGTTTAGAAAATTTTTATTTTTATTTCTTTCCTGGGGAAAAGTTTTTAAAGTCCCAATCAATGCGTAACATTATGAAAATTCCACAGACATGCTAACCAGTACACAATGACCATTATAGGAAAACCATTTTTAATTGAATTCAACAGATTCTGCCTAAACTTTATTGTCATCTTAGAGTGAAAATGTTAGGCCCCTTACAACTGTGACAACAAACTCTTCAATATCTACACTGCTTGACATGCAACAATAAATTAGGGATAAAAGGCACTGGCACCAGTCCTCTTCTAAATGTGAATAAATACCATGAAAATAATTACAGTCATTCGTAGCTTTTATCTCTGCCTGGCTAATTGAGGGAAAGCAATACAATTTCTTAAAACATAATGCATTGCAAAAATAAGTTTTTACATTACAAAGACTTTTTATATTTATTCTTTGAAAATATAGAAAAACTCAAATAATTAAAGCATTTTAAGGAAGCCAACTTGATATAAGGACATTTTGCAGTGGTATACAAGGCAATACTTGTTTTAGATACAATCCTTTATTTCGTGCACTATGCATCAAATACCTGTCTATTATAAAAATTAACTTTTTTGTCAAAAATAGCAATCTTCTACAATTACTGCCAAAATATGTAAAAAAACAAACAAAAATATATCAAGAAAACGTGTATTGTTATATCCATTAATTGGCTATTAACTCACCTCTTCCGTCAAATACAAATTTGATGTTTGGTGGAGTTAAGTCCACCAGAATAGGATCAGAATAAGAAATCCCCTGTAAGCCAGCAGCATTTGTGGCTACAGCCGTGACGTATATGTATGTGTTGTGTACCAGAGTGACTTTGTTGTTCATTCCAAAGTTCATCAACCCCACACTCCTGAATGGTTGGATTTGTGTTCCTCCAGCAGAGTAACCTAAACAAATACATATACTGGTATATCTACATGTATTATAATTATCATATTCACAATGTCCTGCATTTTGTGTGTGTTTGTTTTGTTTTTGCTTTTTAAAAAAATTTCTGGTTTCTGGTTTTTTAAAACAGTTATAAACCATGTGAAACACATCTAAATATTGTTTACAAGTTTGATATATTATCACTGGTAGGATCATTGTTAGAAAAAATGTGTTCATTCCTAAAGGGTTATAGTCCCAATGAATCAGTCCCCACCCCCCCCCCCCTTGCCCCCGTAAATTGTTTTTGGTCCTCTGTTGTTTTCGTTTTGTATTATGTGCATTTTTTGTGAATTGGTGACATGTCTTTTGGTAGTTATTTGAATTGTGAGCTTGTGTCTGGTTTATCTCCCCTTCTTTTACTTGGGCTATATGCTATCACTGTGTCAAATAGTGAAAAGACAGATACAGATCAATCTAAAAGTAACCACTTTACTTATTTGTATATTTAAACATAACCAGCACTGCTCTAGTACATAAAAAAGTCTCTTATAAACTTTGGTGTTATTAGAGTAAAGACAATACAGGTCAATTATCAGCCTTAAATAATAACACAAGAACCATTTTTGTTAATGATATGAGTGAACAATACATAGTTTTTCTGTTAATAGTATTCTTACAGAACACATACCTATAGCCCAGGCATAATCTGTGATTGGAGATTCTGGATCTATAAAGTCCCAAGAACCATGAATAGAACTCCACTCATGCAGAAACACAATATGGCCATTTACATGACCACTTATATGACCCTTGGTTAGGTTCACTTCCTGTACAGACAGGTCATCTATTAATATCCCTGTTGTTATATCCATACTTCCTATAGTAATGTTAGCCATATTTTCTGTTGCTATAAAGTAAAATGTGTGGCTATGCCATGAAATTTCCTCCCGGCCAATACTCTCTCCATGCCCATCAAGGCGATAGGTTTTAGTATATATTAAGAACACTTGCTTGGTGCTCTCACCAAACTGTACAAATCCTTCTTTGTTAGAGGATACTGATTCTAATATTGGTAGATGACTTGAGAAGAAGGAAATTCTGTACATTTTGCCAGAAGTTACTTTTGATAACTGCTGATAAATACTGCCTCTGATAAAAAGAAGCGATCTTCCATCTTTAGCTAAGTTAACATCTGATGTCACAACAGCCATGCATGTTAATGAGGTTGGTATCCATGACAATGGATGATAGCTACTAGGAACCATACAGATATCTGTAGTGGAGACATTTTGCCATTTTATTTCACCACCTCCTGTACCCTCAAATGATGGATTGTCAACAATGTTGTCATCAATATGAACAAATTTTCTTGGAACAGGAGGAGTTGCATCTACTATTGCACCATCTGAGACGACGATTTCCGAGGTCAATCCTGCATTGTCAGTAGCATAGACTTTATTGTATATTTTCATATCTAAAACAGCAAACAACACATTAACATTAGTATTATATAGGATGTCACATCGGTAGGACTAGATTATCTGGTTTCTCCAATCGTGATTGTATAATTCCAAAAATCTAAGAGTACTAATATGAGGTTCTGTTTCTCTAATTTTAAAAACTTAAAAATTTTTATTTGTGAAATGAAGAACAAATTCTCCCAATCCAAATTTTATGGTCATGACTTGATTTTTATTTGCGAAATGAAGAACAAATTCTCCCAACCCAAATTTTATGGTCATGACTTGATTTTTATTTGCGAAATGAAGAACAAATTCTCCCAACCCAAATTTTATGGTCATGACTTGAATATGCTGTAAATGAAAATTGTTTTGTTTATTATGTCATTATTTTTTTATAATGACTTGGTCGCAGGCGGGAGAATCACATTTTCACTACATGCACTAGTGACCATACCTTTTTCTTTACACCGGTCAAGCAGTTTGAATATTACATACAATTAGAGAAACACTATTTCTCTGCTAAAGCCCAATTATCATCTTACCTGCAACCATTAATGACTTAAATAAATGTATATTATTTCATGTGGCAATATTCTAGCTATATCCAAGGAGATCAAGGATTTTATAACAGAAAATGTCAAAGGAAATCTGAATATATTATATGAAAATTCATACATATCATACACAAATAACTTACTAATAATGATTCATTAAATGTTTGACATACAAACCTTCTGTGCGATAAAATGATACATTCCTGGAGACAGACACATGTAAACCAACATTAACCCATCCCATAATGCTACATTCTGTCTTTTCTGGTTTCCTGTCCTTTGCAGAAGTAGTACCCACACACCAATGATAGTTCTTTATACCAGACTCTGAATCTGTAAATCCATGCCAATGAGCTTCCACTGAATGTGAGGAATTTTTATACTCCATATCATGCCTTCCTATATATAGTCAACAAAATAATATGTTAAGATAACAACACATTTACAGTACAGTTTTGATTTCCTGTTTATAATGTTTTATGTGTATTAAAAATTGCATGAAAAATTGTGTAATTAGAAATAAATTTAATAAAGAATTTTCTAAATTAGAACAGTAGGCCATTTTAAAATTATGAAATTAATTTATAATTTGCTGTCTTTTAATTTGTCTTATTATTAACATGTACCATATGGTTTTCTTGTACTTTGCAGGATTGACAGATTTATTGCTGAATGACTTTTGCTAACATCAAAATTGCTTAATATAGAACCAAAAAAATTTTTTTTAAATGGTTAAGGTGTCACAGTCAGTCATCATATTACATCAATGCAAGTTTGAAACTCTAAAAACTTTAAATTGTCAAAATATTACAATTTATTATAACATTTTCAACAGGGAATGAATTTTGGTTGCCAGTATAATTGTTGTTACTCTTGTGTATTATTTGCTTATTATTCAGTGTCTTTGATAGTTGCTCATAAAGATTATTACAAAGTTTTAGAGAGTTGTCTTCAATTTAATAGCAGTTAATATTATAATAAAATCTCTCTATTTAGTCAATGTCAGTTGTATACATCAACCTATAGTGGTAAATCCCACTGACTTGCACAGACTATATCAAAAATACAACAAAGTTCCAGGCAATAAATTTTGCTATACCTGACGTGCATTTTGTCTATTCAAGACTCATCAGACACGCTCTACCCAAAAGATTGAAAATGCCAAACACTGTATGAATATGAAGAGCATAGAACAATAAAACCAAAATATGCTGAACTGGAAACCAAATTTGGACTAAGATCAGAAAAAGGCTGCATATACATGTATATCTTGCATTAAAGTACATATATCATTATACAATAATTAAAGATATCACTTTTGTTAAAATAGCAATTTTTCTACAGTCAATATTAACATTTTCTATCCTTTTGAGAAAAAAAAATCAATGCTCCCACACTCTTTTTTATTTCTTTAAAGTTTGTTGATTGCAAAGATATGCCTTTCTACTATATACACTATGTAAAAATGACCTCAAAAGTAAAAATTTTCAAAGTTTATTGCAACCTTCTCACATAGGAAATATCATAAAATTGTTTGATCCATTATCTGCCTTAACATATATTTCTGGGTTGCATGTTAGCTTTTATATGTTTACAGTGGGTTTTTTTTAGCATGCACACAAAATTCAAGTATCATGCATAAATATATACAATGCAATGCATGTAAGGATTTAAATAAAACTTTCTGATGGAACATACTTATTTGCTCTCTGGATGAAATTAAGTCTCTCAACCCAGATCCCAAATCAGATCTCTTACAACCATGATCCCAAATCAGATCTCTTACAACCCAGATCCCAAATCAGATCTCTTACAACCCAGATCCCAAATCAGATCTCTTACAACCCAGATCCCAAATCAGATCTCTTACAACCATGATCCCAAATCAGATCTCTTACAACCCAGATCCCAAATCAGATCTCTTACAACCCAGATCCCAAATCAGATCTCTTACAACCATGATCCCAAATCAGATCTCTTACAACCCAGATCCCAAATCAGATCTCTTACAACCCAGATCCCAAATCAGATCTCTTACAACCCAGATCCCAAATCAGATCTCTTACAACCCAGATCCCAAATCAGATCTCTTATACAATCTATTAAACAACAAACAGGGAGTTTTTCATGTCTGATGTTTTATGTTTGAGCCAAAATAAAAGGGTAAATTCTGTCATTAAATCTGTGTGTAATTTGTGTTGGTGACAAACGTTTTTATCAATATGACTGATCAATTGCTAATCAATCGTATACAGTATCAACATAAATTAGCATTACCTAATCCATCATATACTATTCCCCCCGTAGGATTAGTAGAATCAATTGTAAACCCATCTGATGTTGCTGTAGTATGAGATCCTGCATAGTTATAGGCGATCACGTTGGTGTAATGGACAACTCCAGGGGCCAGCTTGATTCCTGACATGTTATATCCAGTCTCAATACCAGGAAGACCAGTAGTCACCGGCATAATATCATGACCTTCAAAATATTACATGATGCTAATAAGTCATAACAAATTCTTCTTTAAATAAAAGTGTATTTTATATACATTTAGTTTGTACAGTTACAGGTCATTTTGTAATAATAAATACTAAATAATAAATGATTGTTTGTTAGAATGGTTTTTAATGCCAAGGTCATACAATTTTTCAGGTATATTTTGGCGACCAGTTTTTATGAAGGGAGAAAGTCAGAGTACCTGGTGAAAACCCAACCTGCTGCAGTACTTAAAGATAAACAAGAAAGTCAAGTCATTGTAAATACCTAAGCCATGATTATTTTGTTTTCTAACGATTCTGTTGTCCAAGTGCACAGATGAGTTAATATAAAGGGAGACAATTCTTGTTGTTAAGATTCTAGTTTACAAATTTAATAATGAATCATTGCTAGAAAGCCTGTGTATAAATTCTATTAAAATATGACAAAGAATAATCTGAAAACTGGGAAGCTAGTTAAACATCTTCAATGAGCATAACTGCTAAATGTTTAGCTGTATAAATTTGTTTAAATATTTTAAATCTTTCATGGAATAATTTTGAATTGCTTATAGGAACAATGCCCTGTTTTTGAACTCATAGAAAATAAATTGTGATTTTCAAAATTAACTGAGATATAACATAGCTTGTAAATAATAGATATTTTGTTTGCTTCTGTAAAAGAAACAAGAATTTGTTTTAAATGGTGTTTAATGCAACTTTCAGCAATTTTTCAGCTTAATTATGGCATCTAGTTTTTATTGGGCAGGAAGGCCGAGTACGCTGAGAAAACCTCCAACCTGTGGTAGGAAAACTGGTAATCTTTGTCAATTATAGTCAAAATACAATGACCTGTGTCAGGTATTTTCTACCTATTGGTCAACCAATTCTTAATACAGATAACAGCTGTTTAGAAAACTGCCTTAATCAGTTTTCTTTAAAGCACTTCATCAGTGATAGCTTGGACATTTAAATTGCAGCAAGTCATGTGTGACTCAGGTAACAAAAACTTCTATTTTCATTATACCCTATGGCAATCTCTCCAGTAAAGTTACCTAAGTCATGCATGAATAGCTGCAATTTAAATGTCCAGCTCTTTCTGATTAAGAGCTTTAAAGAAAACAGATTGAAGCAGTTTTTTGCTGTTATCTCCTTTTGAAATTGATTGAGGAATAGGTCATTGAATTTTGACTATAAGACTGGAGTCCAGCATAGTTCCCCTGCAAAGAGACTGGAACCTGTATAAGCTGAGCACAACTTTGATATAAATCATGTAATAAGCCAATGTGAAAAGCTTTTTTTTTAAAGAAAGGGTAAAAACATATCTCTGGAAAATATGTTGCAGTCAGAATAGTTGAATTCATGTCAATCATCATGACAAACATTTTTTATATCCAAAATTAGGTTATCAAAATAAATATCTACAGGTGTATATGCTCAATGTTTCACAATAGTTTAATGAATTGATCTCTAACTCTTGGGAATTTTTCATGATAGTTTAATACTCTGGTTAACAAGATTTGATCCCTACCTCCAGGGAAAGTGCTGAGATATATATCATATTTTTCAATGGTCTCTTTAGCTTCCAAAAATTTACCACTCCAATCAAAGGTAATAGGTCGGCCTATTTGCATATTGTCAATATCTTTAACAGTTGTGCCTTGCACTTTTTCAATAACCTGAAAATATATTTTGTAACTAAAAGTGAGGACTAATTGATTCCTTGAAAAAAATTGTTTAGAAAACATAAGATAATCTGTTGTATAACATGACGTTTGTGGACCCCTGTGTAATGGTTGAGTGATCCAATGATACAACCCAGACCTTAACAGTATGCTGTAGTTGTTTTTTGACAGATAATAAAAAACCATATACAGACATTTCAACTCTCTAAGTTACCCATTTGTTGAAGATTTTGCCACAAAAGTGAAAATTTAAGGAGACTTTCAACATATTAAACATTTCTTTAGGTTTAAATATATGCCATTTTCAAGATGGGTAGTTAGATGTATCCTATTACAGGATTTTATTTATGGGTAGTTAGATGTATCCTATTACAGGATTTTATTTAGGGCACTTTCCTTAATGCACCATCTTTTAACATTGTGTGAATGGCAGAAAACTCGACCCCTTAAATAAATTTATGTATAGTGTGGGCTTTGCGCCCTGGCATAACACAGCACAGGTTAATTTTGCATTGTCTTTGTTAAGACGTCCCATTCATTTTAATTAAATTGTTGCCGATTTCCATTGATAGTGGCCTATATTTTAATGAAATCATGTGATCAGCATTACAATTTCCATCTTCTTTAATGTGAGCAATTATATCATGAAAACGACCATATTGTGGTGTAAATATTACACAGCAACTTAGCTGAAAACAATATGTTTAAAAAAAATTAAAGTAAACAAGTGTGGACTGTGAGCAAGCTAAAAAACACAAAGGGATACCCCCGCTTCGCTTCAAAACCAATTATCTCCTATGAATAATATCTGACAGCGACGAAAATTCTTCATGCACATCTACATATGACGTACTTCCTTCATGTAAAGTTTCATCAAAATCTGTCAAGCTGTTTAGGAGGAGAAGTGCTTACAAGGGATGTGGACAGACAGGGTGATTCCTAAAATAGCATTATAGTTCAGCCAGATGTTGTTAGTGTAAATTAAATCAATCAATAGATCGATGGATTGATTGATCAATCAAGGGGTATTTCCCAGGTAATTCTTGGCATTCTTCTACATGTTTGAGGAATTCTTGTTACAAGTTTACGATTTACAGAATTTTTACAGAAAAGCATTGAAAGCCTCATGTTGAGTTGTCATACCATCACAAAATGCCATAACTTTAAAGCCAAAGTAACATGCATATCTCTATATTATGGTGAAGCAAAACTGCATTTTTAAAATTAATTATAATTCTAGTAGAGGTCCTGTTGAAACTTTATAGTTTGAAAGACAAACTGCATGTACCTTCTAGAAAGAGGGGAGTCAACAGAAGTGAAGAAAATATATACAAATTACTTACAGTTTTGCCTCTTGTGTTAGCTAATGCAGGTGCTTGTCCCATAACAAAAATTCCATTAGATTTGAAGATGGCATAGTTATTGGATGAGTACCAAACTCTAACAAACACAGCATAGGACAATGTATTGTGTAGTCTGACACCTAGAATATAAATGATGGTATAAGTCACTATACGTGGTACGTCAATATTCATGTATTTCCTAAGTATAGCAAATCCAGGAAGTTATATATAAAAATAAAAAAAAAATAGAAAAAAAAGAATGAAAAAAACTTTTTTTTTATTGCAGGAGAATAATTGCTGTAATTAAGGTATCCAGACAACAATTAATGACATGATCATAGCTGGTATCCCCGATATCCATCGTTTTTTAATGCAACAGACATCAGTAATTGTTTGGCAAACATCTGAAATGTTACTATTACTATATCTGATTTATTTACTTTTTTAACTGAAAACTTTAACATTAATTTAAAGTAAAACAGTAAATTTTGTGTTATTATAGCAATCAATTTATTTAATACAGCTGTATATCTTGGTAAAATAAAAATCTCAAAAGTCTAAAATGGCCGGGTTGTGAAACAAGTACTGTCTTAATAAATAGCCAATGCTTTACAATTGTTGGAAGAATGTTGGGTCAGTATATAAAAATGTTGGAGTTGATTACACAAAATAAACACCGTCTTCTGCAAATGTTCTGAAAAATGACTCAGTTCCAAAGCTGGAAATTAGGAAAAAATCATGGAACACTTCCATAATAGCAGGTGCACAACTTTAATACATGTGCAATCTTTCTGTGAAGTTACAAAGATCTGGTTTGAAAACTGTAGGAGTTGATTAGACAATATAGGTACCATCTTCTGCAAATGTTTTGAAAAATGACTAAATTACCCAAGGCTGGAAAATTAGGAAAAAATTCATGGAACACTTCCATAATAGCAGGTACACAACTTTAATACATGTGCAATCTTTCTGTAAAATTTCAGAGTTCTGGGTTGAAAACTGTAGGAGGAATTGATTACCGGTACACAAAAGAGATACCTATTCTTCCCCACCCGCCAGCCCATCTGACTCGGGTTTGCACTTCTCGCAACCTGGACAATGAAATTAAACAGTAATATCAATAATGGGTCGGATACAAGGATATAAATGTCTCCAGATTCAGGCAGCAAAAAACAACAAAACACTGCCAACAATGTCTGTAGTACAGTCTACACTTTATTCTGTACAGTGAGCTATTACTGGAAGAGTTTTGCCAACTGTCCAGAAAAGATATTTAGGACAAACACGAGTTTTTTGTTAATATTGTTACATTGTAGGAGGCAGTATCATTTTGTTAACCCCAATATAGAAAAAAATCTGTAAAAAAATCTTATTAATATTTTCCAGCTCCACAGTACACATATATTAATTTATTATCTTGAAAACAAAAAAGCATTTTGCATTTTATGAAGAAATTACACATCAAAGAATTAAGCAGGTGTTAGTCTACCTTTTTAGCTATTTAACAGTCATGTTACATACCTTGCTTAGTGCAAAAGACAGCGTCCATTAGCTGACCTCCATCTTGCCACACCAGCTCATCCACAAGGTTAAAAATACCTATAGGTGTATTTGAACTAGAATATCCAACACTCCATTCAAACCTAATAAAAGAATTTAATCCACATACTGATTCATGTCTATTTTCTGGCTGGCAACATTTCCCCATTATTGAAATCTCAAATAATAATAATAATAATAATAATAATAATAATAATAATACTTTATTTATAGAGAGTAATACAGTTACCCTCTATTATAATAAAAGCAGAGCATGCCATGTACATACAAAGTATAAGCGTCACACACAACCTGATGGTCAAACTTGCATACAATTTTTTAATCAACAAGCCAGAGATGTAATGTTTTATACCCCAAATTATTAATTCCGAGAGCATACATTTTATCCCCTGTTTATACATTTTTATTGCACACATTTAAATAAAGGCTTCTGAACAAGCTTCCTCAACATGTAGATCAATGTTTATTTGACACAATCCAAATACCTGTCATCATAAGGCAAGCCACCAAAATCCACATGTAGTACCTGCTGGTGACATGCCTCCCAACACTGAGTTTGCAGGTGAGAGTCTCAATGCAGGATTGCCTGTTTTCCTACAGAAGGTTGTGGGTTTTCTCCAAATACTGTGGCTTCCTTCACCAGTAGAAACTATATGGATGCTATGATTAAATTACTGAAAATTGATTTAACTAACTGCCAAACAAACAAAAACAAAATAGTTATTGGAGGAATCTTACCACAATGGTTTAAGTCCTTGTCTTTGGGATACAAGCCACATTCCTCTCAACACATTATCAGAGGCTGTTACGGTCTGGTCTTTAGTTGAGTAGCCATTGCTGTCTTCCACCAGTAAAAGGTTATTTACATTATCTATTAAATACAAGACAATCAATTGATAACTGTTATTCCTTTTGTAATTTGATTCTGTTAAATATTCAGCTGCCATTAATTTACAAGTTGTTACAAATGGATTGGTCTTATACTGTGTTCTGGATAACTTACATGTATGTTAAAAACAAAAAATTATATCTTCAGATTCCCAGATGTCTGCTTAAAGAAAATTACAGTATCACTCAGTACTACAAATTTCTGATGCAATAATACTTACAATATTAAGCTACAACAAAACAAGAAAATAGTGAATAAAGTTCTTTTTAAAAGATTGTTTGAAGTACTGACTCAAATTTGTCCAACAAGTAAATCTTTAAAATATCTTCATTTAAATCACACAAAAAATAGTAGATAGGTGTCCCATTAACTTTATATTCTGTTTTAGGGCATTTTTTGAATACTTATGTTGTTATTGCTATATTGGCATACTTGCCAACATATTTTGGTAGAATTCCTGATAATTTTGGCAAGGGGTCAAGGGACCACTAAAGGTCCCAAATGTGTCTACGGTTTTCCCTGGTGGGTGGCTCCAAAAACCAATTTTAGAATATATCTAGGTTATTTGAAGGGTCTCTAGAGTGCAAATATTTATGGAATAAGTTTTTTGAGCTGACTTACACTTTAAATTTGTTAATTCTTGATTAGAAAAGGCAGTTTTAACCCAATTTTAAATTAAATTTAGACTTTTTTTCTTAAAAACAAAGAAACCTGGAGATTCCAACGACCTTCCAGGTAGCATGGGTAAAAGATTCCAGAGCCTCTGGGCAAAATCCTGAGCATTGGCATGTATGTATTGGTAAAAAAATACTGAATAATGAACATTTTAGAGATTTCTGATCTATAAGGCAAACAAGATTTTTGTCTATTCTGCGAGTTATATGACAAACAAATTATGAAGAGACCCCCACCACCCCAAAAACTAGAGGCTCCCAGGAGCCTGTAATCGCTCACCTGGAACCCAAATGACTTCAACTATTTTTAAATTTTTCAAATTTACAGTTTCAGTCTATAGTAGTATAGTTGTTATAGCTTTTAAGTTACTGTAACCTGACATCAGACAATTTCTGAAAATTAAATGGTTCGTAGGCCTTGTCCTTTAGGGTAATTTAGAAATTTACAGTTTTACTCTAGGTGTGTTATAGACTAATTTATAATACAAAAACTGATCATTTGTCCAAATTCATAATTAAAGGGCAATAACTCCTATAAAGAGTCATGCAATTTTGGACTAAGCAATCATTTGTAGGCCTTGCTTTGCTGATCATATGCGCAATTTACAGTTTCATTCTAGTTCTTATAGTTTTCAAGTTACAGGACAAAAGAAGAAAATTTTATTCAAAAGAAAATTGTCATGGTTTTTCACTATAGCTATTATATATTTTTGAGATAATGATCAAAAAGTGTGTTGACACCCATGTTCTATTTTTAGTAACAGTGGCCATCTTTGTCTGTTGATAAGCACCCTGGGTATAAATTTGAAACTAGGAACCCTTAGGATGATTGTGGCCATTTAGTTTGAAAAAAATTGGGCCAGTGGTTTCAGAGGAGAAGATTTTTGATAGCAAAAGCCCACACTGACCTTTGGTCCAGGTGAGCTAAAAAGACCACATTTATAGTATGCCTATAGTACCCAATTTAACATTTTGTTAACACTATTATTTATTGAAAGCAATCCACTGCATAACATAAAACTTACTGGCAGAAATGTCAGTACATTGTCCAATTGTCGGAACGTAGGAACATTTCTGATCCTGTGGAGCACACACACAATGGCCTTCACATGACATTGCGTTACAGCGCCTGATCAAATCCAGTGCTCCACCTGGTACTCTTTTAAATGCAGAATGGATCAGATTACTTCTTAGTCCAACCTGTAAAAAATTACCAGATTATACTTCTTTGTCCTGGAAAATAGATTTATTTTGTTCTCAATATTACCAGCTAAACATATTACCTACAAAAGACTTATTCCAGAAACATCATGTCCATGAATGAAAATCAAAATAATAATGTTGAAAATAATCAGAAAAAACTTACCCCATTGACAGCCCATACAGTTATAAACAGGGTATTATAGTTCAACAAACTTTCTGTGTCCACTGTAAATTGTTGAACATACCCTTCATCACCATGGTTGGTGTTGGTTGTTGTATGTGAGTATCTCTTGGACTCTTCCTAATAATAATACAGATTTATAAATCTCAGAAACAAGTTTCCCAGGTAATACTCCTACCTATAATGAAGTCTGTTCATATATAAACTGATTTTGCAAAAAAAAAAATGAAGCGTATTTTGTAATTTAGAATTATATTAAGCTATAACAGACAAATAGATAGACCATTAGTTAGAATTTTGGAAAAAGAAACTTTCTAGAATCATCCATTCCAAGTTCAGTTCCAACAAGCCCAATGATTTACAAATTATTTAGTCAAATAAGTTTAATCTGCACATTTAGAACAAGTATTACATAGCTAATAAAATTTAGATCTGAAAATTACTTGTCTTTTATAACCATTAGTTGTTTATTCTTTTACTCAACTATCATAACAAAACCTGAATAGTCTATTAATTTTTGTATACCAAAGCAAGGTATTCCAGGATTAAATAATCTAATACACTGTAGTTGTACCAATTAAATAACAGAAATTAATGGATGTGCACAGTTTTAACTATCTGTACCTTGTTTAAATCATTTCCCATATATGTTGATCCAATATGAACTCTATAATGGTCAATATTAGAATGAACATCACTAAATCCAAGCCATGCTAGATACAAAGCATTTCTAGACCATGTCATCCAGCCATTTGAATTTCGAGCAAGTTCAGGATCAACAGCATGGTCTGTTTGTATGGCAAACATTCCTGTATCATTACAAAGATTTTATTATGTATCCATTCATTTTTAATATTATGCTTTAATGCATCAAACTGATTTATGATCAATTTTAGTTATATTGTACAATATTTTTTTAGGAATAAAAGGTCACTCTTAAGGCTTTGTTTTATCTTTAAATGTTTTTACCATCAAACACCTTAAGCAAGACTTAATATTTTGATGTACAGGGGTATAACATGGAACAGTTCAAAACAAAGATGTGGACCAAGGCTGAACAAAACCAGAAAACAGCTATTTTTTTGTCCTTTAAGTTAGAGTAGATTGTTTGTTTGTTTGTTTGAATGGTGTTTAATGCCACTTTCAGCAATTTTTCAGCTATATCATGGCATCCAGTTTTTATTGGGGTAGGAAGCTGGAGTACCCACAGAGAACCCCAGACCTGTTGTAGGAAAACCGGCAATCCTTGTCAATTTAGGTTGAAGTCTAGTACACCCTGCCTGCAGTGAGACTCGAACCTGCAATTTCAGTGTTCACAGACCAAGTAATCAATAGTAGACTAACTACCTTTAGCGATAGCGGGATATAAAATACAAGCATAAAGGTCCACCCCATGTATAAATGTGTACAACACCAACAAGAGTTATGTTTTAAAGATACCCTATGATGTACTACATGTAGTTGTATAGATCTTTTAAACTTAATTTACAAGATATCAACATTACACAATATGCCACCTCATCATGTAAAAAGTTACACTATCATAAAAAATCATATTTTGTATACACCGAAGACCCTAATCAACATACCTCTGGAGGGTGGTGTACTGTCAACAAACATTCCAGGTGATGTACTAGTTGTACAGATCTCTGCACTGTTACAGGATATCAATGTGACATAATATGTCACGCCATCATGTAAGTCTAATCCAGTGAATACATAGGACCGGGCAATACCGTTCACCTAAAAATAGACAGTTAAGATAACTTACCAATTATATTCATTTCTTTGAATGATCTCTTCATCTAAAAGTGTGATCATATAAGACAGATTTTGGACTATGAGTTCGATTTTCACTTCAAATGGTATTTCTTTGCTCATTTGAAATATTATACAATTAATTACTTTGATAAAGGTCGCTATCAGGATTTATTAGCCAGAGAAAATGTAATATTCACTGAGCCGCTAGGGGACGTGAATATACATTTTTGAGGGCTGATTTATCGTGACCCAAAAGATATTTTTAGACCAATAAAAAACACACAAAATTCTATTCATGTAATAATACAAATTGCTATTCCTGTGAATACATTGGACCAGCTAATATCATTCAATGTGAATACATTTTAGAATTACTATTCATAGAATTACTAGCACATTTTGTCAACAGGCATTATAATAATATTTTGTTAACTTTGCTTTATTTTTTACACACATCAACTGTTTACTTACAGGCAATGATGACAACATGAACTCCCCTCCAATATGAGACTTTATAGATAAATACTGTCTCTTGATAAAAGATTCTGCATCATTTACAGCCCATTCTATTTTCATTGATGTTCTGTATATCTGTGTTAATCCCATAATTCCAAAGTCCTGTGAGAACATAGGTTGCTTGGTGACAACTGGTGGTGTGTTATCCACTAAAAAGCCATTCGAAAATGACTCTGACCACAAGCCTATAAAATTAAATATCATCAGGATTACTAAAATACATGTTAACTTGAAAAAAAATTGCATGTTTAATCAAAATGTTTCATGCATGTGCTTATATTTTGTCTGAAACAGAATTGTAAAACTGATAAAGAAAGCATCGAAATAAATTAACATGTTTTTAGTAAATTTACATTGGAATGCAAATTTTTAATATTTCCACAGCTATTAAATGAAAAAAGAAAAGAAAATGTGTCTCTGTGACATATATTGGCACATACTAGTAAACCTCACACACACTCCTAAGTTCACTCAATCATAAAATATTTGGCACAACCCGACATAACTTTGCCAATAAAGAGATCCCGTCCATTTTGTAACTGTGTATCAAGATTTATGAAGATGTGGAGCCATTTTTATTTTAAAAAAAAGGTTCAATGCAAAGGTAAACCTTAGGCGGGACTCACTACAAATCTAATTCCCTTAACTTTCAAATAAAAATGAACAAGAAAGTAAAAAAATAATTTGGTATAACTAATTACCAGCTTTATTGTAGGCTCTGACAGTAACATAAATCCTCTTATTTACAGGAAGGCCAAGAGTGGCATTATATAGAGAGGCTGTGTCTGTCAAGTGGAGTTGTGTTTCAGGTACAATGTTACTACCACCCTTTGTGGTACCAGCCCTCCAGACATACCTCTCCAGACCAGACTGGGGATCATCAAATCCATACCATTTAGAAGATATGTATGTTCTACAATGCAATAAAGACGTTTTTAAATTCATTGTTTCTTTAATTACATTGCTCTCTACTATATTAGCAGAATTTTAATATCATTATTTTGATTTTCAAAAAATCATTAGTGAACACAAAAATTTGAAGCCAGTGATAACTTTTTTAAAATAACAAAATGTACTTCTGTGAATGTATATTGAAAATTTCAATGTCTTTTGTGTTGTTTTTTCTGCTTCAGGCATACTATGCTTACCTGAAGTCATATATATGAATTAATTATATTATGTAATTTCTGGTTTATCCTCCAAATTACATACAATATTACATCTGTTAACAATTCAATGTTGTATGTCTTATCCAAAATACTACATGTACAACTTTCAAAGCATGAGAGACAGAAAAAACTAACCTTTTTACAAAAGAATGCTTGTTACATCATTATTTCCAAAAAAGGAAATATTAAAGACCTAATATAAAATGCACAACTGACTATACTGTACATCAGTTATTGATGAAGATTTTTAGAAGAATCAAGCTGACAAAAAGGCATCGAATAATGTTTATCCCATTTATTGTATTTGCCCTAATATCCCCTTTAGAAAGTGAACAGTAAAAAAATAGCAGAATTCTAGAAACATGTTGGTCCAATGTCAAAGATTTTAGAGAAAAGTCCCAAGTCCCAAGTCCCATGCAAGCCATTAGAAAACAGAGATATGGACTATGTCTGTAAGACAACACATATACTGACTCGAAATAAAAATAAGTTAACTTTTTAAAAACTTTTCCACAAATAACATTGAACATCCACTAAGTCTATTTTATTTGCTCTAATAGGCAAATAGGATAAGACAAGTTAGGCAAACTTATGAAGTCTTCTCCAGTATACAGCAGCATACATAGTAATACAATACTTCCACTAAGTCATTTTTTTTTCTATGGTGGACATAATCACAACCAAAGCATAATTTAAACAGGTTAAATTAACTACAATGCTATAACTTCTGAGACCATTTGCAATCTTGATGGAGATAAAAAAATCGAAGGAGCTACATCATTAAGGCTACAAGTTCACAATGCAACCAAAAACTTTCAAAGTGTTGGAAGAATTCAGTTTTTGGTGATCTGACAATCCTGCTCCAACAGCCTATCTGAGAAGAGAATTACTATAATTACAAATATTCTTTATTTAATTAAATTATTGTCTCATAAAAATTTATTTCAAACTAAAGTCCAAAGTTTAACATCGCTCACAAGATTAGGATTTCAAACAGTAAAATAAAAAAAATTTGGACAACTTTCCGGAGACGGCAATTGGTAAAATTTTCATTTTTCATTTTCATTTCACAAAGTATGTGCTGTAAGGTCTGTCGAAAAAAAAATGATTTGGCGAAGCCTAAGAATAATGTTATAAATGAATATAAAAACTTACATCATAGACTGGTATTCTGTATCATAAAATCCCACCCCATCTTGTACTGCTCCAACCGTTGGAGGACTGTTATCTATAATAACACCGTCTGATGTTACTGATGTACACATGTAGGCTGTATTACAGGCGGTTACAGTTATGTAATATCTAAGTCCTGACCCAAGATGGATGTTCTTCAGTGTAAACGCTACAATAATTTGTAAAAATTGGTATCAAAATATATTAATTTATCCTGATTCACATTTGTTGGCCTTCATTACATTCATGTCCTGTCTTTCTTCAGAAAAGAGCTAAACCCCTTGCAACACCTGAAGTTAATCAATATAATTAGATCTGCTTGCATAAAAAATGTATTAAAAAAACTAATATCAGACACAAATGAATTTGTTGATGCAAATATAATTATTAGGGCCATGCCACATAGTGGCAGATGTGGTGTGTGGGTAGATAATATCAAGACGATGTGTTGACCTTGAACTTTGACATCAAGGTCATCAGGGCCCACAGAGATGGAAACCATCACACTGATATCTAGTTATTTCTCACTTATACTGCAATACTTGTTAAACACTATGCAAAGTTTTATATTTCAAAATACGATAATAAATAAATATAGGATCTTACATTGGTACGAGTGGATTATCGGTTTTCTCTAATCGAGATATCAAGATAGTTGAAATCCGATAATCCAAGAGTACCAATGTAAGATTCTGTTTCTCTAATTTTATGAAGTAGTAAATTTACTCAACCAAGTACAAATTCTCCCAACCCCAATTTTACGTTCATGACTTGAATACGCGGTAAAAGGATGGTGTTTTGTTTATGACATCATGAGTTCTGATTGTGACGTTAATATTTTTAACCAATCAACTTCTGAGAACAACAAATTCACTAGTGACAAAAACTATATTTTCCACACCGGTCAAACGGTTGAAATATTACGTTAAAATTAACAGAATGTGGCCTTACAAGATGGATGCAACAGCTTCTTAAATAAAAAAAAATTAGCTACAAGATGTGAAGACAATGAACAGAAATAATATCAAGTTATGTTTCATGTGATCAAGGACCATAAGTCCTTCATGACCAAAGGTAGATAACACATTATTTTAGTAAGTTAAAAATAACAATTGATCAAGAACCAAAACTTCTAGATTGTGAAATTATCAATAAAACTCATTTATTATTAGCAATAATGTGCATAAATGTTTGAAGAATAACAGGACAGACATCAAATTCAATAAATTTGTTTATATATTGGTACATCTTGCCCAAATGACCCTATTTTTCTAATTAATTGTAAGACCAAAGTTAACCTATATTTTACATCTGATGAATAATTGTTCATGCACTTAACAAACAAATATACAACAAAATAATGACTATAGTTTTCTATTGTGACTGGTATTTATATAGTCATAAATGATGTTTAACAAATTAAATAATTCATTTTGAATTTTTCTGGAAAATATCATTTTTAGTAGATCCTTATTGTTTAATATATGATTAAAAATATTCTATGGTGGGCAAATTTGTCATAAATAAAATTACTAATACAAATATAAATAACATCAAAAATTTTTTTGTATTTTTTATAAAACTGGCATTTACAGGTATGTTAACTGTGTGTTTGATTTACTTGGCTGCTGATTGTACTGCAGACTAATCCTCAGAAGACGGGGGAAGTTTATGTCGTCATTGTAGCAAAGTTTTAGTCCACTTAATCTTATTCTGTTTCATTAAAAAATCAAACAAAGAAAAAAATAATAAAGAATAAAGCCTACCTTTCGGTGACTTGATCAAAAGAAATCATTTAGCTACATTTTAGTAAAACCAAATGACAATATAATAATAACTAGATATTAGTAAGATGGTATCCATCTCTATTGGCTCTGCCGACCATGAGGTCAAAGTTCAAGGTCAAAGGTCATCAACCATAGTATGCAACACATCTTCTTGATATTATCTACCCACATACCAAATATCAAAAGCCTTCCTTTAAAGATAAAAAAGTTATTGGTTGGACATGATCAATATGGACGGACGGACACATGGATGTCCAGACAGACAGACTGATCACTATAGGGCGTTCGTCACTAACTGGCAGGGCCCTAATAATTCTAAAAAAGTACGTGTATACCTAAAATTAAAAATTATAAGTTATATTCATGATTGACAATAACTCTCATCTGACAGTACATTTGGTTCACAAATTTTGGCAGAAAAGCCATGGCACATATCTTGTGTGCTTAATTTATCATCAACTACTAGTACATTAATTTTACCATTAGTTATTCCAACAGCTTGTTCTGGTAATATGTCTTCACACTGAGGACAAGTTCCAACTGACACATAGTACTCTGTTATTGTGGAGTGTGACTCATGAAATCCTTCCCAACAGGCATTAAGAACTTTGGTCTCAGTCTGGAAGTCAATGTCTTTCAGACTTCCCGTTAACTGAGATACGGCCCCATCATACACATGCCCTGCAGTAGGTGGTGTTGTTTCTACTTGAAAAGCCCAGGATGTTGCCAGGGATGACAAGCCAGCTTTGTTAAATGCCTACAAATAGGTAAACATAACTAAGTCAAAAGGACTGTAAAAAGGCTACTTCATAACAAAATTATCTTAATAGTGATTTTTTCCACACAATTTTTATTACTCGATAAATATTAATTTCACCAAAGCAGTACTAAATGATAATAATAAATACCTCTGTTTGCAAACTTCAGAAGTGATACAAAAAAAGGTAATGTTTTTATTAACATCCTTCCCAATTAGTGCTTCCATGATTCAACAACTTTATACTGGCCAGACAATAACAACATACTTAGGCCATAAATAAAAAATATACAAGATTCTCATCTGCACCTGTCATGATTTTTTTTTAATTTCTAAAATTAGATATTGAAAACATATCACCAATGTATATTCTGGAAATCTCGGTATTGTGTGAGATTTCAATTGTGTAATATTCAATTTTCAGGTAACTTCAATTGATTCTTATGTTAAAAAGAAAACATGCCTTAGCTGTTATTTTTAAAATATGGCCCCCTCCCCAATAGCATTGCTATTTTATTATGACTTACAGCTGCCTCATATTTATTATCAACAAACTTCCAACAGTAATGTTGTAGTACTGGTTTCCTTGTAATTTCAGACAACCTGACATTCATGTTGTAGCAATGGTGTCCTCATATTCATTACCAACAACTTACCCTGACATTAATATAATAGTAATGACCATCTTTCAGATCTAGAGGATTGTTTTCATCGGTCTCTCCACATTCCTCACCAACAACCTTGACATACGGCATCATATCTGTGTAGCCTGGTTCTGATCCAATGGACCACATGTAATAGTCTATACCACTCTCAAGGTCCGTAAAAACATCTTTCCAACTGAAATATAAATGAACTTAGTATCAAAGCATCACACATAAAATAATACCAAAAATACTATAAACAAGTTAGTTCCCATTTTTCACCAATGTTGTTACTTGTCTATACAGGTGAATACATCTTAATCAAGCCTGGCTAGTGACAATTTTTTGATCCCTTAATCACAGAAAACTGACTTCCTTACACAGTAGAGTAATTTAGGAGCTAGATTTAAGTTCGTCATAGAGCTAGAATAGTGTCATGATATCAATTAAAATGGTATGTGTTCAAAGCCTTTATAATATTTAATCATTTTCTGTTCAGTTTTTTTGTGTTTAGTTGAATTGTGAGGTTTTTGATAACAGATCTAACAATAATTCTTATATCAAAGATACAAAAAATATTTATTCACAAATCATAATGGTAACTATGGAACCATACTTGAAGGGTTGACAGTGCTCAACACACAGTGCTTTCCAACCTGGGTGGGGATATGGGATGCCCACTCACTGAGGTATTGTCCAGTCAAAATACAATGTAGTGAAAGACCTGTTTGGAGAGTGCCAAGCTCCTTGCATTATAAAAACCCTTATTGCAGATATTGATATGAGTAGGATCATTTTAGTCTTGATCTACAAAAGGCTAAAATACCCATACTCCTTACTTTAATTGTGGCATTCAAAACTGAATGCTCTCTGGTCCATTATTACTGAAATTACTGGTTACTTGTTTTTGTTTGTTGTTTGTAAGTCTGTCAATCAATCAATCAACTAATCAGAATAACAAAAAATATTTAGCTGTACACTGCATTTTGTTTTGTGAATCAACATTTTTAAAATATATTAAACTTACCAAGGATTAATTTCAGTCCTGGATGTTATGTGGCGGTTGGAAATTGTTATTGGTTTATTAGATCTAGCAGGTGGTGTAGCATCAACCGTAATAGCTTCTGACACAGCTATAGTTGTTCTATTGGCGAAATCAACAGCTATGAAAACAAATATAATATAAATAGTTATTTTTATCAATATCTTACTAGAAATTGATGCACATGTCATAAAATTAATATATATGGAAAAAACTAGATTTTTACATTCAATTTACTTGCACAGTGCATATATTAATTTTCAGATCTCAACAAGACACATTGTCGTACATTCAAAGGTCTACAGCCCAATTACCAATACATTAAGCCTGGTATATGTATCATTAATTTTTAAATCTATTCAACACCACAATTAACAACATGCATTTAATACTTATGAATGAGTGGACTCAACCCACAAAGCTGCTCAGCTTGTCCAATGTGGCAGATATAGGATGCACCCATATTTTGATGATAGGGGAATAGGGGGGGTCAGGCCATAATACATATATTATTATAGTTTTCAAGATAACAACCAAAAGCACAAAAAATGGGTAAGGGCAGTAACTCTTATAAGTAGTCAATTGGCAAGTTCAATCATACTGATTAAATAGGCAATAAAATAGAGAACACCAGTTTTGCTGCTTCATGTTTTGTCTGGCTATAACAGTCTTCAAGATATTTGGTTATTTTTTAAAAAAAAAAGATCATTCCAATGTAATAATTCTTATTGGACTGTTGATTTCAGCCATATTTGTAGATTAAAATCACTTGCTGATTTTTGCTGTGCACAATTTCTGTCCATATATATATCATATTTACAAAGATAATAGGCAAAAACACCCATAATGAGTAAAAAGAATGTTTTAGGGCAAATATGCCTTAAAGGATTGGATATTCAAACACATAATGGAGATAAAATCTTATTATTAATTCATATAGAATTGTCTGCCATTTTGTTTACATGGATGGTGGTAGATCTAGACTTTATGAACCCTCCTGCTAGGTTTCTTTATCAGTAAAAGTTCTCCAGATACCTCCATGTTCTAGTTTCAGCCTTGGCAACCAATTTTATTGTGCAGCTGACTAAATCAATTATTTAAAAAAAAAGTCAACCTAAGGGTTGGGCCAAGTTTCTTTCTGATTTCCCCATTAGTTTCTTGAAAAAAATGATAATGAAGCAAGCCCAGTGATGACAATAGCTCACATGACCCATAATAAGAGATTAGCTAAAAAAAGCTTAATGAGAGCTATATGTATTATATGCAACATTACTACTACTGAAACAATCAGTACACCATAGCAGAAGACATTGTTTTAACTTATCTGGACTTGGTGAATATATTCATGAGACATGTACACTGCTTTACCTGAAAGAAACTAGTAACCTGTGAGCTATTGCTCACTCAGTATAAACCTGCTATTCAGGTAAACAGCAAGTAGATATGCGAAACACCTGAAATCGGTAAGGTCACATATAAAATTTCAAGTGGTGATAAGTAGTTGTGAAAACTTTCATTTATTGACCACTAATTTTAAAAATTGACTATGTTGGCAAACAGGAAGTAGATATGCGACAGACCTGAAATTGGTACTTGCAATATAGAACCATGTAAAATTTCAAGTGGTTGTGATAAGCAGTTGCTGAGAAAACTGTTACGAAAGTTATGTTGCAGAGTGAAATATGAAATGATGCACCGGGGTAAACCACTATACCCCCTATTCTTCAAAGTGAGGTATAATAATATGGAAAGCTCCAGCAGAAGTTTTGAGAAATTTACAGTTTAAATACAGAAATACAAATGTTGGTGACAGACAGGCTTATGTACATCACATGTAAATCAATATATCTTACAAAAGTTCAGATGAGGGAGGGGAAATAATCCAATTCAACATAAACAAACATACAAATAGACTTTAGACATAAAAAGACAAACCCTCCACAACTATATACTATACTAAACTTTACCGTGTCAATCCGACGGGATTTTGACTGTCAAAATTAAAAACTGTTACTGCTTTGGTTGAGTTTATGATCCTTTTGTAAATCTTTTATTACACTTTTTGAAATCAACAATTATTTTCCACAGCTAAACGGCGTTGTGAAATGCGGCTGAATTTTCATTTTGGTAGATTGAATTTTAATAGGATGTCAGCCATTTTTGTTTCTAAAGGGGTCTAACGTTCGTTTGCTTTTGTAACGTACAATGGTATTCGGACAAACTGCGACACTTTTCCTGCCTCAACTGCAGACGACATTACCCGAAGGTTTTAGAATAGACAACAATGGAATTTTCCTAACGTACACTTCCATTCAAAACAAGGTCAAAATTTAGTATGGAAAATTGATGTATCAAAATGAAAATTCAGCTGCATTTCAGAACGCCGATTTACTGTGGAAAATTCATGTTGATTTCAAAAAGTGTAATAAAAGATTTACAAAAGGATCATAAACTCGACCAAATGCGATAGCAGTTTTTAATTTTGACAGGCAAAATCCCGTCCGATTGACACGGTAAAGTTTAGTAAAGATATGCTGATTATGGCGTCCTGTTATTGCTGTGTCAGTTCTACTTACCTTTCAGAGTAGCACAATACTGGTACCCATTCTGTGTCAGTTCTACTTACCTTTCAGAGTAGCACAATACTGGTACCCATTCTGTGTCAGTTCTACTTACCTTTCAGAGTAGCACAATACTGGTACCCATTCTGTGTCAGTTCTACTTACCTTTCAAAGTAGCACAATACTGGTACCCATTCTGTGTCAGTTCTACTTACCTTTCAGAGTAGCACAATACTGGTACCCATTCTGTGTCAGTTCTACTTACCTTTCAGAGTAGGACAATACTGGTACCCATTCTGTGTCAGTTCTACTTACCTTTTAGAGTAGGACAATACTGGTACCCATTCTGTGTCAGTTCTACTTACCTTTCAGAGTAGCACAATACTGGTACCCATTCTGTGTCAGTTCTACTTACCTTTCAGAGTAGCATAATACTGGTACCCATTCTGTGTCAGTTCTACTTACCTTTCAGAGTAGCACAATACTGGTACCCATTCTGTGTCAGTTCTACTTACCTTTCAGAGTAGCACAATACTGGTACCCATTCTGTGTCAGTTCTACTTACCTTTCAGAGTAGCATAATACTGGTACCCATTCTGGAGATTAAGCCGATGTAAAGCCTTGTGTTGTACAACTCCTACATTCTCAAATGCATGCACATCATTTCCTTCCCTGGTAGTACCTGAAAATACACCAGTAACTTTCAATAAAAAAGCTAAACTCAGCATAAAATCCTAAAAAGCAATTTAATTGAACAAACCTATTTATTAAATAAAATACTAATCTGCAAAATGAAGAAAAGTTATTGTAAACAAGAAATAAACAATAAAAACATACTGCATTTGTACATTTTTAATTTTGTAAGTAAAAGTATAACTGCACATGAAAAAAATACAAAAGCAAAGTTCAAAAATACAACTATAATTCATATGCATGTTGATAAATATGAACTTACCAATGCCAAGTATGTATTCCTTTATTCCAGATGCATGTGGCCCTACATGTTCTTCTTCAACATCTAGAAAACCATCCCAGTTAACATACATGTCAGAAGTGGATGTCTGAAATATTAGCCATCAGTTTACCAGAAAATTGGTTTACGTCTACTTCTTAAAGCTTATAACAACAGTATAATTATACTACCTAATATTATATTGAATAAAATTATCTCTAAATTAACTTACTCCTCGTCAAAAACTGACATTTTCCTAATAAGTTAATTACAGTGTCTTGCAATTAAGAGGAATCCACTGTAGAAGGTAATACGTTTGATGCCACTATTATACCTTTCCTACCACAGGTCTGGGGTTCTCTCCGGGTACTCCGGCTTCCTCCCTCAATAAAAACTGGACGCCATGAAATAGCTGAAAAATTGCTAAGTGGCATAAAACACCATTCAAACAAAAAAAACCCAAACAATATTATACCTGGTAATATGTTTTTGGATTAATGCCGATATTATACCTTTCCTACCACAGTTCAGGCTTTTTCTCTGGGTACTCTGACTTCCTCCCCTAATAAAAACTGGATGCCATGATATAGCTGAAAAATTGCTGAAGTGGCATAAAACACCATTCAAACAAAAAAAACCCCAAACAATATTATACCTGGTAATATGTTTTTGGGTTGATGCCAATATTATACCAGGTAATATGTTTTTGGGTTGATGCCAATATTATACCTGGTAATAGGTTTTTGGGTTGATGCCAATATTATACCTGGTAATATGTTTTTGGGTTGATGCCAGTATTATACCTGGTAATATGTTTTTGGGTTGATGCCAGTATTATACCAGGTAATATGTTTTTGGGTTGATGCCAATATTATACCTGGTGATAGGTTTTTGGGTTGATGCCAATATTATACCTGGTAATACGTTTTTGGGTTGATGCCAATATTATACCTTTTAATATGTTTTTGGGTTGATGCCAATATTATACCTGGTAATATGTTTTTGGGTTGATGCCAATATTATACCTGGTAATACGTTTTTGGGTTGATGCCAATATTATACCTGGTAATAGGTTTTTGGGTTGATGCCAATATTATACCTGGTAATAGGTTTTTGGGTTGATGCCAATATTATACCTGGTATTAAGTTTTTGGGTTGATGCCAATATTATACCAGGTAATATGTTTTTGGGTTAATGCGAATATTATACCAGGTAATATGTTTTTGGGTAAATGCGAATAATATACCTGATCAAACGTTTGGGTTAATGCGAATATTATACCAGGTAATATGTTTTTGGGTTAATGCAAATATTATACCTGATCAAACATTTGGGTTAATGCAAATATTATACCAGGTAATATGTTTTTGGGTTAATGCCAATATTATACCTGATCAAACGTTTGGGTTAATGCGAATATTATACCAGGTAATATGTTTTGGGGTTAATGCGAATATTATACCTGATCAAACGTTTGGGTTATTGCAAATATTATACCAGGTAATATGTTTTTGGGTTAATGCGAATTTTATACCAGGTAATATGTTTTTGGGTTGATGCCAATATTATACCTAATCAAACATTTAGGGTTAATGCGAATATTATACCAGGTAATATGTTTTTGGGTTGATGCCAATATTATACCTAATCAAACATTTAGGGTTAATGCGAATATTATACCAGGTAATATGTTTTTGAGGTTAATGCCAGTATTATACCTGATCAAACGTTTGGGTTAATGCGAATATTATACCAGGTAATATGTTTTTGGGTTAATGCCAATATTATACCAGGTAACAAGTTTTTGGGTTGATGCCAATATTATACCTGGTAATATGTTTTTGGGTTGATGCCAATATTATACCTGGTAATAGGTTTTTGGGTTAATGCCAATATTATACCAGGTAACAAGTTTTTGGGTTAATGCCAATATTATACCAGGTAACAAGTTTTTGGGTTGATGCCAATATTATACCTGGTAATATGTTTTTGGGTTGATGCCAATATTATACCTGGTAATAGGTTTTTGGGTTAATGCCAATATTATACCTGATCAAACGTTTGGGTTAATGCAAATATTATACCAGGTAATATGTTTTTGGGTTAATGCCAATATTATACCTGGTAATATGTTTTTGGGTTAATGCGAATATTATACCAGGTAATATGTTTTTGGGTTAATGCCAATATTATACCAGGTAACAAGTTTTTGGGTTAATGCCAATATCATACCTGGTAATATGTTTTTGGGTTGATGCCAATATTATACCAGGTAACAAGTTTTTGGGTTAATGCCAATATTATACCTGGTTATATGTTTTTGGGTTAATGCGAATAATATACCTGATCAAACGTTTGGGTTAATGCGAATATTATACCAGGTAATATGTTTTTGGGTTAATGCGAATATTATACCTGATCAAACATTTGGGTTAATGCAAATATTATACCAGGTAATATGTTTTTGGGTTAATGCCAATATTATACCTGATCAAACGTTTGGGTTAATGCGAATATTATACCAGGTAATATGTTTTGGGGTAAATGCGAATATTATACCTGATCAAACGTTTGGGTTAATGCGAATATTATACCAGGTAATATGTTTTTGGGTAAATGCGAATAATATACCTGATCAAACGTTTGGGTTAATGCGAATATTATACCAGGTAATATGTTTTTGGGTTAATGCGAATATTATACCTGATCAAACATTTGGGTTAATGCAAATATTATACCAGGTAATATGTTTTTGGGTTAATGCCAATATTATACCTGATCAAACGTTTGGGTTAATGCGAATATTATACCAGGTAATATGTTTTGGGGTTAATGCGAATATTATACCTGATCAAACGTTTGGGTTATTGCAAATATTATACCAGGTAATATGTTTTTGTGTTAATGCCAATATTATACCTGATCAAACGTTTGGGTTAATGCGAATATTATACCAGGTAATATGTTTTTGGGTTAATGCCAATATTATACCTGATCAAACGTTTGGGTTAATGCAAATATTATACCAGGTAATATGTTTTTGGGTTAATGCCAATATTATACCTGGTAATATGTTTTTGGGTTAATGCGAATATTATACCAGGTAATATGTTTTTGGGTTAATGCCAATATTATACCAGGTAACAAGTTTTTGGGTTAATGCCAATATCATACCTGGTAATATGTTTTTGGGTTGATGCCAATATTATACCAGGTAACAAGTTTTTGGGTTAATGCCAATATTATACCTGGTTATATGTTTTTGGGTTGATGCCAATATTATACCTGGTAATAGGTTTTTGGGTTGATGCCAATATTATACCTGGTGATATGTTTTTGGGTTAATGCCAATATTATACCTGGTAATATGTTTTTGGGTCGATGCCAATATTATACCTGGTAATACGTTTTTGGGTTGATGCCAATATTATACCTGGTAATATGTTTTTGGGTTGATGCTAATATTATACCTGGTAATACGTTTTTGGGTGGATGCCAATATTATACCAGGTAACAAGTTTTTGGGTTGATGCCAATATTATACCAGGTAATAGGTTTTTGGGTTGATGCCAATATTATACCAGGTAATATGTTTTTGGGTTAATGCCAATATTATACCAGGTTATATGTTTTTGGGTTGATGCCAATATTATACCTGGTAATAGGTTTTTGGGTTGATGCCAATATTATACCTGGTGATAGGTTTTTGGGTTGATGCCAATATTATACCTGGTAATATGTTTTTTGGTTGATGCCAATATTATACCTGGTAATATGTTTTTGGGTTGATGCCAATATTATACCTGGTGATAGGTTTTTGGGTTGATGCCAATATTATACCAGGTAATATGTTTTTTGGTTTATTGCCAATATTATACCAGGTTATATGTTTTTGGGTTGATGCCAATATTATACCTGGTAATAGGTTTTTGGGTTAATGCCAATATTATACCTGGTAATATGTTTTTGGGTTGATGCCAATATTATACCTGGTAATATGTTTTTGGGTTGATGCTAATATTATACCTGGTAATAGGTTTTTGGGTTGATGCCAATCCAAAGTCTTCCTTCAATAGGTGGAGTCAGATCAACAATGATGCCATCACTGCATGTATTTATAGCTTGTAAATCTTCTATCCAAGTCTCATGCTGTATAAGTTTACGGTCAGCATGTAGACATACTGTATATCGAGTACCATGAACAAGTTCATTGTTTGAGAACTTTTCGTTCATAAATTCATTTACTGAAAAATAAAACAAAAACAAAAAATTTCTATAACTTTGAAGCAAGAAAAAGCAGGTATATAACTCTCACTGATTCAGGATGTTTTTCTAACTTCAATGGATGATTTTTCCATTATAAGCCTATGGTTAAAAGGCCAGTTGACGTGTTGTCAACTTTTACTTCGTGTTAAGAAGAGACAGTATACTGTAGTTTACTTCCATCAAAGACATAGTGGTATAAAGGCTGGTCATGAAGGTGCTTTGTTAAGTGCCAAGTATTTTTCATCATTGTCATGGCTTTCCATTTGACCTTATTTTCATGTCCTCTCTGTACAAGAGAATTGCATTCAGTTAGAGGTTTATATGCTAGCATTAGAACCAGTAGCCATGCAACTCCATCAAGGCACACATGTTCTGAAATAGATTCATTGCTTCATCAATTGTTTTTTGTTGTTGCAATGTAACATTGTGGGATATAACATCCACTTACAGGAATTTCTCAGCTATCAATGTTGTAGCTCTCTAACACGTCTTTCCTAAAGCTGACTTATGAACTTGCAACAACAGTGTGAACACAGGAGTTATCAATATTAGGTGGCTATCTACCACTCTGACACTAAAGCATGACATATTAATAAGTATCGACTTACTTGTTGTGCCACATCTAATAGCATCAGGATGAGAACATGGGTCTACAAGTTTTAGTTGATTAATCTGCTTATAGTATGTTGTAACATCGACAGTCTTAGCATTAATAATGGCATATTTATAATTTCTGTGACGAAGTGACGGCCATACAGCTGATATAATATCTTTATGAGGAGTATAATCCTGGTCAGGTGATGTCCATCTATCATTTTTTGTAAGAAATACAGGCTTTCCAATGCCCTCTAATGAAAAAAAAAGATTACAAATTGTTATTAAAGAGAATATATCAGAATGTAAACAAAATGCTTAGTTTTTTAAGAAATGAAAATTTCAGGACTATTGTTATCACAACCCACAATTGTGAAAAGCATCAAATCATACTCAGTCTGCTTAATCTAAATTGATAATTTGTTTATTTGTTTGAATGGTGTTAAATGCCACTTTCAACAATTTTTCAGTGATATTGTGGTGTCCAGATTTTATTAGGGAAGGAAGCTGGAGTACAAGGAGAAAACTTCTAGCTTTCGTATTAAACCTAGCATGGACAACGGAAGTATAGTAATAAAATAGGCTTGTGTAATTCATAGTTTATCACTTAGCATATCAATTATTCAAGGAATTATTTCGTTGTGAACATGATATACGATACAACATGGTTAGGTATTTTATGTGGTTTATATATAACCAGTCAAAATGAGTACAAATGAGATTTTGTATAGAATAATATTCTTTTCTAAAAATTTAAATTGCCATCATTTTTCCTTTATATGGATTGTTGGACTACAAATTTTCATTTTACTTCTACAAAAATGTATTAGGTTGGCAAAGGTACACATGTATAGTAAATATTAAAACTTTCTGGGATAAGGAATAAACAATACATGAAACTGTAAAATAGTACTACCATTGCTGTGAAAATTATTTATTAATATTTAGAAAAAATGGTGGATGGTGTACAGTCAAGCCATCTTAAATGTAACAGGCTTTACATAAAAAAATAACATAATTATCTCCCCTGTGGTACATTAACAATGCAATGCTGAGATAGTGTTTAACTACTTTCAGCAACTTTTCAGCTATATGGCATCCACTTTTTATTCGGAAGAGTACCCAGAGAAAACCACTAACATTTGGTGCTGGGTTTTGTAAAATCAGTCCATCAATAATAATATCTATCTGTTTAAAACAAATTTTTCCATGTAGAAATAAGCTAATATACTGGGACAGTATGACATATAATTTTTATGCATTTAACAGATGCAAGAAGAATTATCTTAATTTGAAATTCAACTTAAAAAAGTTTATGTGGTTTTTGTTAAAAACTTGGTTTTTTTAATGTTTGTCTTAGCTCATACATAGTAACATCTCATTACACTGGTTTTACATTAAGAAAGCTTACCTGCTACAGCATCAATTACAATGTTGGGATTTATCAGTATAGGGTTAAAGGCAGAACAGTCCTTTATCTCAGCAGACACAGTGGAGACAAGTTTGACTTTATTATACCCTCGAACAGAAAGTCGTTTACATCGAGAAAAGTCCATTGTTCTATTTAATTGTAGTTGAAAAGATATCTGTAATAATACAAAAAAACATGCACAAAACATGTAAACAGAATAACAACAAGACATCAACAGCTTCAGTGGCCATGTAAACAGAATAACAACAAGAAGTCAACAGCTTCAGTGGCCATGTAAACAGAATAACAACAAGAAGTCAACAGCTTCAGTGGCCTTGTAAACAGAATAACAACAAGAAGTCAACAGCTTCAGTGGCCATGTAAACAGAATAACAACAAGAAGTCAACAGCTTCAGTGGCCATGTAAACAGAATAACAACAAGAAGTCAACAGCTTCAGTGGCTATGTAAACAGAATAACAACAAGAAGTCAACAGCTTCAGTGGCCATGTAAACAGAATAACAAGAAGTCAACAGCTTCAGTGGCTAAAATAACAAAGATAGAACTTATCAATGATTGATTAATTAAATCAAAACACACTATGCAATAATGCGTAACTCTCATATGCAAATTAAGGATAGACAATTAAGACATAATAATGTTGTAAGATTCTTTGTGAGGGTGACCTTTAAAGAAGCCAAATCTGATTGGCTAATATCAACATGACACCTTTAATGAATCCAAAGCTAATTGGCTAATATCAACATGACACCTTTAATGAAGACAAATCTGACTGGCTAATTTCAACATGACACCTTTAATGAATCCAGAGCTGACTGGCTAATATCAACATGACACCTTTAATGAAGACAAATCTGATTGGCTCATATCAACATGACACCTTTAATGAATCCAAAGCTGACTGGCTAATATCAACATGACGCCTTTAATGAATCCAAAGCTGACTGGCTAATATCACAACATGACACCTTTAATGAAGACAAATCTGATTGGCTTATATCAACATGACACCTTTAATGAAGACAAAGCTGATTATCTCAATATCATAAAAAACAATTACACAAAATTTACCTTATTTCCATTTGTTGTAAATGTGACAAGACTTGTCCATATAGTGTACATCTTCCCGTTAATGGAATTGTCAGTAATAGCATATTCATATTTCTCTATAGCGTTATTTTTCTCTGATACGTCTTCTATATCTGGGTCATAAAATGTGTCTATTGTAACCATCAGCTAGAATGATATAACAAAACAGAATTTTTACAAAAATAATTTAGCTACAACAATTTATTTATAAATAACAGAAGAATTTTCTGAAATATAACCGACCAAAAATTCTTAATAAACATGTTATAAAGAATCAGATACAGTATATAACAGCGAGCTATGCAAAGCTGCCTGTGAAGAGCGGTGAGCTCTACGGAAATTATGTGTCATGTGATCAAAATGAAACCACGTGATCAAAATCTGCTTAATGCTGATATTGATTTTTTTTCGTCCGGAAGTTGATATCGTCAAAAAACTGTAACAAAGTGAATGAAGAAAACTACTAAAACTAATTTTAAGAAAGACTTGAAAATAAAGTTGACATCGATAAAAAATAAATGTTATATTTAAAATTAACAACAAAAATTTCATACTATTTTTTTGCAATCTCTAAATCGATCTTTAAAAACAATCAATCAAATTACATTTCATGTGACATCATCGTTACAAAGAAAGACGTCACGTGACCACTGGAATTTAGAGGCATTTTAAGGTTGTTCGGAAGTTATGTCAATTATGAAATGCACATTAAATATTGATAATAAAGGACAATATTGTCTGTGCTCACAATTTGGCAATGCCTACTCCATATTACAACAGTGTTTTACATTTTTTGGTTCTGAAGTAACCAAGTATTTTAGTCTGGGAATTACTCTCCTGTGCATAAGGCTTTTTAAAACATTGATAGGACCATGGTACTGCGCGCCCATCAAAGTCTAATAAAGCTCTGAACGGCTAAGCATTTTCAGACTACTAAGTACTACCCAAGAGTTTTTGCAGAGGAGAACAGGAGGAATTACATTGTTAAAGACACTTTTCCCCCCAATTCATTTACGAATTGAATTAATTCTTTTGAAGTTTCATTGATGTATCAAAGCGTTGACAGAAGCATATTTTCCATGAAGTGCATATACTTTATTTAATTACAAAATTGTCTGGGTCCTGATCTTAAATGTGCACACAGTATTTTTTGCTTTAAGTTACTCTGTGTTGTTTGTTTACATGCTCTTCATGGCTACTGGTTTAATTGAGAAATGCAAAGACTCATTCTACGTCATCTGTAATGATTTGAGCCAATAGAAATCCAAGATATTGATGAAAGACATACATAATGTAAATATTAAAGATAACAAGAAAGTAATTTATCTGAGAAATACATGGAATTTTTTTAACACAAATTTGCTGTAGGTATAATAATGTGTTATTAAAAATAACTATCAAATTAAAATCACAAAGCTGTTAATTTTACATTTAGAATAGGGAACTGCTAAACATAGGTTTAAATGTAAATTAACCATTCTATCTATTGCAATTTTTTCCAGAAAAATATAGCATTTACATAGCTACAAAAACCAATGTAGTTTGAGAAGATAGTGACTACTGCATACATTATGTTTTTTAAATTAACACAGTTTTTGTTGATAACAAGCGTTTGCATGTACTTACAATGAGTATTTGATCCAACAAATATACAAATATCACACAACAGTCTTTTATCAAACTTGAGATTTTGATATAAGTATATTATATGTCTGTATTAATAAATGAATTTGTTTTACATTGTTGTATAAAAATCATTGAACAGACCTTTTCAGCCCCTCCTGTCATTGATGTATTAAGATGGTCAACAGTTATTCCCCCTGTCACTGGTGGATTAGCCATTATCATAACACCATCAGTAGGTATCGGCTGGAAGCATATCATCTTGGCACAGAGTTTTAGTACAATACGATACATGATGCCTGGACTTAATGTCAAGTCATCAATACTAACATCAAATACTGTGGAGACATGACGATAGCCACGATATAAACTCCAAACATCTAAAAAATATTGACATATAAAGGTCAAGAAGAAAAACTTTATAATATACTGTGGTTTCATTTATTTTCGTTGGTATCAATTTTCGTGGTTAGAGGAAAAAAGACATTTCGTGGGATTCTTAAATTTGTGGTTCGCGGAATCAAACAAAACATCAAAAATGAAAATTGGTTAAATTGCTTACAAATTTTCTGTATTCATACAGAGTTAGTCTGGACATTTTCTCATACATCATTTTCAAGATATAATCGCTCTCGGGAGGTGACAATTGTAATGCTGATCACGGGATTTCAGAGAAATTTCTGGTACTTTTATTGGAAAGCGGCGACATAAAAACAAAATGGAACGGCTTAAGAAATACAATGCAAAACCTGCTTTTGTTGTAGCGTGGTGCAAAGCCCACACTAAACATAAATTTATCAAAGGAGTTACATTTTATGCCGTATTACATTTTTGTAAACACAATTTTATAAGATGGCGTGTTGAGTAAAATGCCCTGAATAAAATCAAACGATACCATATATCCCGTGATAGTGTACATCTAGCTAGCTATCTTGAAAACGGTGTAATGACTGTTTTGTTTTCAAAGAAACATGAAGTAATAAATATTGAACAGATTTTGTTTTCTAGCCGTAAACAAAATTGACATAATTAATAAATGTGTCATTTTATTAAAACCAATCTAAGTAAACAGTTCATTGTAAATTCGTCGTACATTCCCTGGGGCAAAGATTAAGTTTGATGCTATAATTAGTGTTTTTTTTTAGATATAAATCAGTATAAAAGGTGTAAAAGATAGATTGCTTTATTGATCTTTTTTATTTGAGACTAGTTACTTTAATATTTGTGTATACATCAACACTTTACAACGAAAAGGCACAACAGGAAGTACGTTTACTACTGACGGGATTACGCAATTAAAAATAACAACGATTTTTTTATCAATTTTATTTCTATTTAGTGTTGTAAACATACTAAAGTTGTTCATAATGCAAATTGTCATATCTATTCAAAACATATCAATTTTAACGATGCATCTTGAACATCAGCCGTCATTATCCATGTAAATAGTTGTCCCATAGCAGTTTCTTATGTCAGCTTACCGTCATTATAGATTTCTTGAGATAATTATTCGTTAAATTCTTAATTTCGTGGTTTGTCTCCACCCACGAAAACGACGAAAATTGATACCCCACGAATAAAAATGAAACCACAGTAAACAAAAAGGAATTTATTTTAATATTTGTGTCAAAATATCCCTGCATATTAAATGCAACACAAGGATCACTAATCAATATGTTCATTCATAACAGGCACTTAAACACGTTTACAGCTCCAAATTGTAGGCTGTATGGTTAGAGTGGAACTTTATCTTACCCCTAAAAAATCCTCATCAAAAAAGGTTTCAATTAAAGGATAATGAAATTTCTGTTGTCCATATTTTTCCAACATTACTTGAACTAAATCCACACAAGTGAGTGACTTGCATTGGTGATTCATCAAAATGGCTGATGTTTAAAATTTGTGTTGCACTGTTAGAACTTCAGTGGTATATTTTCCTTAGATAGTCAGAGTTTGATGACAAAACCAATATGTCTACACTGATGGGTAGACATTAAATGTCTATCCAGTGAGAAGTTTCGATAGACTGGCATCATACCCAAAAGCTAATGACGTAAGACCCTTAGTTTGTGAGAGCCAGATGTACATACAAACATGACACAACCAAATGTCTCTTCTGATGGGTAGACATTAATTGTCTATTCAGTGAGAAGATAAGATAGATTGGCATCATACCTAACCAGAGGCTCTTAAGAGCCTGTATCGCTCACCTGATTTTATAGGCAATAAAGATGGCATTTCCCTGATGTTAAAGTAAGTCCTGTAATTTTCAATAAACTTTAAATAGGACCATCCAAACAATATTACTAGAAAGCTTTGTTTCATTGGTTAACCAGTTGTATAGAGAAGATTTTTTTTATTTGCCCCTAGGGTCCTATGTTAAACTAAGTCCTGCGGCGGTGGCGGCCATTTTGAATTTCCAATTGCCATAAAAAACATAAACTTTATAAAGGACCATCCAAACAATATTGCTAGTTAGTTTTTGTTTCCATTGATTAACCGGTTTCAGAGAAGAAGCCTTTAAAAACTTTTTCCCATAGAGTCCTATGTTAAACTAAGTCCTGCGGTAGTGGCCATTTTGAACTTCCAATTGCCATAAAAAACATAAACTTTATAGAGGACCATCCAAACAATATTTCTAGTAAGTTTTGTTTCCATTGGTTGACCGGTTTTGATTGGTTAAACGGTTTCAGAGAAGAAGCCCTTTTAAACTTTTTTCTCATAGGGTCCTATGTTAAACCAAGTCATGCGGTGGCGGCCATTTTGAATTTCCGATTGGGATGAAAAACATCAATTTTATAGAGGACCATCCAAACAATATTGCTAGTAAGTTTTGTTTCCATTGGTTGACCGGTTTCAGAAAAGAAGCCTTTCAAACTTTTTCCCATAGGGTCCTATGTTAAATTAAGTCCTGCGGTGACAGCCATTTTGAATTTCCAATTGCCATAAAAAACACAAACTTTATAGAGGACCATCCAAACAATATTGCTAGTAAGTTTTTGTTTCCATTGGTTGACCAGTTTCAGAGAAGAAGCCTTTTAAAACTTTTTCCCATAGGGTTCTATGTTAAACTAAGTCCTGCGGTGGCGGCCATTTTGAATTTCCAATTCCCATCAAAAGCACAAACTTTATAGAGGACCATCCAAACAATATTGCTAGTAAGTTTTGTTTTGATTGGTTAAACGGTTTCAGAGAAGAAGCCCTTTTTAACTTTTTTCCCATAGGGTCCTATGTTAAACTAAGTCTTGAGGTGGCGGCCATATAGGTTTACCAATCAAAATAAAAAACACAAACTTTGTAAAGGTCCATCCAATGAACATTATGGCCAAGATTGGTTTCAATTGGCCAAGTGGTTTCAGAGAAGAAGAGTAAAATGTAAAAAGTTTACAGACGGCGATGCCGACGACGACGACGGCGGACGCAAAGTGATAACAATAGCTCACATGACCCTTTGGGTCAGGTGAGCTAAAAACTGAGATATTTTGTTCATCCACAGACAGGACAGACAAAAATTATCAGCCCAATGGATGAGCCCTAATCTTGCCATTGACGAGGAAAATTGTTCTTGTCTTAGATAAGCTTCAAGGCAACATTAGTATAAAATGTACAAAGATGCACATCAGCATTACCATTTAAAATTAACTATTTCAGTTTTATGGGTGATAAAAAAGTTTTATGCCAAGTACATACTTCCAACAGCGGACCTTATCTCTATGGCAATGAATGCATCCGTAGTGTAGGACTGTATATTAACAGGAACTGTCCAATAAGCTTTCAAGGAGTTTAGAGACATCTGTACATCTATATCATTTGTACAGACAATTCTGTTATCCTACAAAGGAAAAATATGTGGTGTTTAATAATCATGTATGGTGACCTATATTTAATAACTTATTACTAGCAGACCTTTTTGTCTGATTATTTTGATAATAGGTTTAAATTTGCATGCGTAGGTAGCACAAGCTGTATTTAGATGGGAGAAATTTTTTGTCACAAAATTCTTTTTGTATACTATTTTATGCTCTGTTTTCAGTGCAGCTAGCCTGCTCCCTAGTTTTTACAGAAATGAAGAAATGTATTGTATAGTGTATTTTGTTATATTATACATGCTTTGAGGTTTTATTAATGAGTAATTTATGTGTGCAAAGTAGCAAATAAGAACACAGTAATTTTTATAACCTATGACTTCTCACATGAAAGTTCACAACAAAGCTCAAATTTTAATTAACATGAATCCTTAAAAATATATTCAGAAGGTTTGGAAGAATGTCATAAAATTGTATCATTACTAAGTGGTTTGAAATAAAAATAGTATACAGGAAAAATAGGTAAGTCTTTAACTGTATAGGTAGTGGCTGTTGTACCTTTCAACAATCCAACATATTTGTTCTAATACTCTAATGCTGTAACAATAATAAATAACAGTTCGTGGAATGTTTTACGCCACTTTTGGGATCAGCTATATCATGGCATCCAATTATTATTTGGGTAAGGGAGTCAGAGGACCCCTTGAAAACCCATGACTTTCAACAAGAAAAACTGGCAACTGTGTATGGACCACTGTCAAATTTGAAGTCACGACACCAGTGTTGAATATAAATTGAAATCAGGACTAAACAAAGAGTATAAACTACTTAAGCACTGTAACTCCTATTATACAACAGCATTTATGTTTACAAATATATATAGGTTGTCAACTTACATCTTGATGATGAGCTACAACTAAACCTACAAAAAAGTAGAAACAAAATGATTATATACATCTCAAAAGTTGTTCACTAGGAAATATAATAATTAAATTAAACACCAAAGCTTTCATTATAAAAATAAGATTTAAATAGTGCTAATTTTAAACTTTAAATTTTAATATAATTAATTAAAAATTTCAGTTAATGTGCAACTAAATTTAAAAATTTGTACAAACACTGGTGAAGTATAAAGTACTGGGTAGAAAAATTGAAAATTGAGCCTTTTGTAGCGGCTAATATTTTTTAAAAACTACAAACGGGCATTTACCATGCAAGAAAGGTGGAAATCTCTAATCATGTCAGCCAATAAAACTACAAAATATCATATTAATACAAGAATTTGTACAGACTTAATTGCCAGTTATGTTGTATAACAATCCCTTTAAAGTTTCATGCCCATAAAAACACAGCCTTATTGTTGAACATCTTGTACAGCTAAAGTTGAGCTTCTTTGATCATAACAGTCTGGTGGGCTGACAAATAAGAAGTATTTTTAAAATAAAACTCAATTTCTTACCTGTCTGATTACACGGCTGTCCATCATAAAATAAAACTCAATTTCTTACCTGTCTGATTACACGGCTGTCCATCATAAATTATTACACTTGGCAAAACATCATTTTCTGTAACTATGGTAACACCATCAGATGTAACAATAGTGTTACCAGCTGAGCTTACAGCAATCACAGTCCAATAATACTTCTGATAAAAAATAAATTTAGTTTGTTTGAATGGTGTTTTAATGCCACGTTCAGCAATTTTTCAGCTATATCATGTTGTCCAGTTTTTTTTTTCTTTGGGGGGGGGGGGGGGGGGGGGAGAGGAGGAAGCCGAGTACGCAGAGAAAACCCCCGATCTGGGGTAGCAATCCATCCTAGTCAATTAAGATTAGAGTAGGGTACGCCCTGCCTGCAGTGAGAATTGAACCTGCAATCTCAGTGTTGACAGACCACGTGATCAATAGTAGACGAACTACCTGAACCACTCAGCTACCGAGGTCCCTATAAAATAATGTATTTCATACAAATTTTAATTGTGGAAATCTCAAGATTTAAGAAACTCTTAATTTGAGAAGTTTTATAGAATTGTGATAAACATGCCATTAGATTACCATCCCAATAGAGTACTTTTAATATGAACTTTGAAGCATGAAAAATGGGGAGAATGATCTATACTGGCTTTAGATGCCTTTACTTTGTATCACTAACCAATAACTAAAGCTGTCATGTTTCAACAAAACAGATTAAACAGAGAATAAACTTTTGTAGTCAAATGTCATCAAAGATACTAAGGTTAACGGAATTTAATATTTTTTTAAATGTGAACATGAAGGTCCAAAATGTTTTAAAAAAATTATTTCCAAAAGGTATGAACAGTATAGAGATGAGACTAAACTACTGACCTAGTTTATCAGGCTGCCTCCAATTGTCCTTGTATTCGAAGACACATTCATTAAAAATAAATAGCAAAAGATCCAATAAGATTTCCCATGATATATTTCTTAAAAGCAATATATTATTTTTAATTTAGCATATGAATAAACTGGCAATGTTATCACTTAAAGGATTATGGTGTTTTTCAAATTTTTGAACAGGTCATACAGTTTCTGCTCAGAAATTTGAAATTTTTTACTTATAATTTCATTTTAGTGAAAATACTTCACATTTTAACAATAACAACAGCGATGACAATTTGTGAATTTTGATGGCATAATAATAACTTGATGTCCAATGCAAGTAAATTTTGTATAAGCTAGTTTGATCCATTGGTTTTTAGCTTCATATAAATTACTATTCATGTAAGAGAACATTACCTGATATGGAATTAGTGATAACCCTGTTGCTTTATGTGACAAACTGGTACCCACATCTTTCATAGAAATGACATCACTTCCTCCTTTGGTACGACCTATACTTATTTTGTATGTTACATCTAAATGAGGATGAGCAAATCCTGACCAACGGGCAGCCATACTGGTTACATCTGTTTGGAAATCTATGTCTTCTATATCCTGATAACAAATATACATATTGGTTTATATCTTACAAGTCCTTTCAGCAGCTTAATTATAATATTTGAAATCAAGTTCTCCTCAAGCTCTGCTAGATGTAATAAATCTGTTCATTTTGACTATATTATACTAAAGTTCTAAATGTTACTGTCATACAATCACCACAATTTTAAGACTTTTGAAATTTTATTGCAGACAGAAAATTACAAATGTCTGCTGCAAGGTAGCAATTTAAAAAGCAGAATTTTAGCAGTTTCTTATCCTCAAAAATGAAACATTTGGTTGTCAATGTTTTGTTTATAAAAAGACATATAAACCATGATAATACCTTCAGAGGGATATCTGTTGGAAACATCTGAAAAGTAAAAATATTTGCAATTTAACCAAACATACCACAACACTTCACAGTATACATTACGAGTTTCTTTCTTTGAAAGAGTATAAAGATGTTACATTTCTAGAAGTGGTTTTTCAGTTTTGGTTTTTTTGGTAAACTAGAGGCTCCCAGGAGCCTGTAATCGCTCACCTGGAATCCAAATGACTTTTTTATAAAAAAAACTATATTAAAATTTTTGAAATTAACAGTTTCAGTCTAGTTGTTATAGCTTTTAAGTTACTGTGCAAAAACTAAACATTTCTTCAAAAAATTTGTTAAATACAGTAACTCTTATAAGGTGCCATCAACAATTTCTGAAAATTAAATGGTTTTTAGGCATTGTCCTTTAGGGTACTTTAGAAATTTACAGTTTTACTCTACTAGGTGCGTTATAGACTAATTTATAATTAAAAAACTGTTCATTTGTCCAAATTCATAATGAAAGGGCAATAACTCCTATAAAGAGTCATCTTGCAATTTTGGACTAAGCAATCATTTGTAGGGCTTCTATCGCTGATCATTTGTGCAATTTTTAAGTTACAGGACAAAAATGGAAAATTTCATAAAAAATTGCCATTTAAGGGCAATAACTCCTATAAGGAGTCATCTGATAATTTTAGACTTAATAGTAATTTGTAGGGCTTGTATTGCTTATCATTTTTGCTATTAACAGTTTCACTCTAGCTGTTACAGTTTTTAAGTTACAGGACAAAAACGGAAAATTTCATAAAAAATTGTCATTTATGGGCAATAACTTATTTAAGGAGTTGTCTGACAATTTCCGACCAATCAAGAGAATTGTAGGGTCTTTATTGCTGATCATTTGTGCAATTTACAGTTTCAATCTAGCTGCTATAGTTTTCAAGTTACAGGACAAAATAGAAAAAATTCATTAAAAATTGCCATTTAAGGGCAATAACTCCTTTAAGGAGTCATCTGACAATTTCAGACTAATACAGTGAATTGTAGGGCTTGTATTGTTGATCATTTTTGCTATTTACAGTTTTACTCTAGCTGTTATAGTTTTAAAGTTAGAGGACAAAAACGGAAAATTTCATAAAAAATTACCATTTAAGGACAATAACTCATATAAGGAGTCATCTGACAATTTCAGACCCATCAAGTGAATTGTAGGGCTTTTATTGCTGATCATTTTTGCCATTTACAGTTTCACTCTACCTCGTATAGTTTTCAGGTTATATTGTAAATACCAAAAATTTTGTCAAAAATCGTCAAAAAGGGCAATAACTCCAACAAGATGCCAATACACAACTTCACACTAATAGCAACTATTGTAGACCTTAATGTGCTGATCAATTAAAGTAACGGTTTTCTCTATAGCTATTATAGTTTTTTAGATAATGATGAAAAACCTGTGTTGACCCCCATGTTCTATTTTTAGTAACAGCAGCCATATTTGTTTGTTGATCAACACCCGGGTCCAGGTGAGCTAAAAAATTTGTTCCTTTGTGAAAAGTCATAATTTGTTGTATTGTGCTTTAGCTGTAAGCAAGTCTGATTTTCTTTTTTTACACTCTTCCTATTAAAATTCCCTAAAAAATTATTATTTGATAGTTTGTAGTACTAGAAAACTGTTTGGTAAGTTAAATTATTCTTTTGTAGAACCAATTCAGATGTTCAAAATATAAATATAAACCTAATATCAAGAATAAACAATTAAAACCAACCTGAGTGTCAATATCTAGGACAACTCCCTCTGCTGGCAGCTGAACATCATGTATATAAGGATCCGATGCCTGAATTCTGGTTAGTCCTGCAGTGTTTGTTGCTTTGATGTTGATGTAATAGGTATGGTGTCCATGGAGATTCCACTCCAGTTCAGAAATTTTGACTGCTGTACATGTAGGAGAAACAGACAGAGTACATGTGGCGCCACCTTTAAGTGGTTTGTAGTTTTGAACCTGTGATCCATATTCCAGATGTCCTGAAAATAAAAGTAAACACAAAATTGATGTCTATGCAATGAACTCTTATTTAATTATGTTAAAATGTCAAATTAACATTGAAGAAATTTATCTTGTTATTATTAAGAACTTTGAATGTTGAAAAAAAATTTGCTGTTAGTGAGAGCTTTTTCTGTACCAGTAAGTTTTTAACCACAGGGACATCTTTAAGATTTGTAGCATCAGGCGTAATTCAAGAAGTAGAATGCAGATTACAGCTGAGGGTTTGGGCTGCTTAAGTCCCCGAGAGGCTATGAGGTAAATGGTACAAAATCCTCATTGTGAAGCTCCCCTGGCAACTAATTTAAATGCAAGAAAACAACATTTATACAGATTATTTTATGGAAGATTATTTTCCACTAACTGACAAATAATGAGAGTTCAAACCAACCATGCAAGATTTTTTTTAACCTTTTCAACAAAATTACCAGCCAGAATATTTCCAAAATTAATAGTGAAACTGTAAAAATACTGTTAAAATGTAAGTGCATTATACAGGGCTCAAGCTGTTCAGAATTATAAGAAAAGTCACTTATTTCTTTGATGTTAACATGGAAATCTTTCCATCCGGGTCAGTTTTGCTTAATAAGTCGTTTGGATATAGTTAATAAGCAACATTATGCTTTATTAGCTGGTATATGAATGACGTCATTCCATGGTTTCACTCAGGAAATATTTGTTTAACCTAGTCTATATATTAGGGAAGCCTGGTCAAGTTATTCTATGGTAATGGCGTGTTGTGACTCAACGTACTGTACTTTTGTTGTTGTTATAATACGCACATTTTCTTTAGTAAGACGTCAATTTCAAAGCTCTCTTTTGTCAAATAACAATTTCAAGTGTTACTTCTTGATTATATTACGATATTTTGGCGTGGAGACCTTGCAAACATAAATATTTTTTCAGTAAAACGTTATTTTTCATAAGCGTGTTTAACAGTGAGTCACTACATTTCTTACCTTTTGGAACCATTTAACGTATCCTATGTGCCGAAAACGTGTATAAATCCAACAGTTGTGAGTGGAATTTCATTTTTATTACTTGTTTTCTAATGAAAACATCGTTACACAAAAATATTGTCAATATTTCATTCGAGTCAGAAACACAAATTCTGACGTTTCGCAATTTCAGTTGACGTTAACGTAAACTGTCTTAGATCTTGTAAAAGGAAGATGACGTCATAATCGATTTAGAGTCACACAGTTGAATAAAAAGAGACGGTTTTAATCAGTTTTTCAGTCGTGATTTGACTCCCGAGGTACTAAGTACCACAGAAACCTGTCATAATTGACTAATAGAAATACGACGGCATAGCCATTCCGGTTCATACACCAGACAAATAGAGTGACTCAATTTCAAGGTTATTATATTAATAAAGCTATACCGAGTCTCTTAATGTGACTCACCTTAGCAGTCTTTCTTTACAAATAATTTATAAGTGACTCGCTGATTCTAAGTCATTAAGAAGTCAACGTATATGTCAGAACGTCCTGAATATATAGCTAATAAATTGCTTGCTGGACATCGAACAACAAACAATCAGTCAATAAATCATTACTTAAGTCAGGTCCGTAATATGCCTGTATAGTATCTCTGTTTTATAAGACATAAAAAAGCATCACATTCCGGTACACTTAAATGTTTTAATCAAAGCACGAAACAAATTTACAAGTATTGAAGAAACTGGAAGACTTTCGCACAACATAAAGAGAATTAAAAATGCATAGTACAGTTTAATAACTCAAACGAGGAGTCTGTTATTTTAGTCTACACCACACACGTTTCTGACTCGAGGTTTCGATCATATTTATAATAATGCAAAATATTTTTATCTGAGGCACTTGACCAGAGCTTACCCAAATTCAGCGAATAATTAATAATAATACTAATTTATGTTAGAATGATGTATTTGTACTAATGTACTTGTTTTAAAACAAATCATTTAATGTATTTAAATAAATAGATTAACTTTACTACGTCTCATATAATTTTCGACTGTAGAGAACCGGGGCACTGTACATTGCTGACATCTGTTAGCCTGTTGTAGTAAAGGCTCAGTGTAAACTAAGGTTATTGCGCTTCAGCGGTATCGGGTAAGGCCGGTACAGTATCATTAGGTTGGTTTTTTTCATGAAGTGATGGTTCTTGTATGAGCATTTTTACTTTTATGTGGGTTTATGTTAAATTATTAGGGATAAAGTAGCAATCAAAGAGCTTCAATTTTCTATTTATAACACAATTATATCAAACATTTCTTAGGGCCTCGGTGGCTGAGTGGTTAAGGTAGTTCGTCTTCTATTGATCAAGTGGTCTGTAAACATTGAGATTGCAGGTTCAAGTCTCACTGTGGGCAGAGTGTACTCAACTCCAATCTTAATTGACATGCATTGCCAGTTTTCCCACCAAAGGTCGGGGGTTCTCTCTGGGTTAGACTCCGGCTTCCTCCCCCAATAAAAACTGGATGCCATCAGGCGGATATTGCTGAAAAATTGCTGAAAGTGGCATTAAACAACACTCAAACAAACAAACAATCAAACATTTCCATAAATATTCAACATTAATTTACAATGAAAATAAATCATATACCACAAAACTGTACAAGAAATGTTCCTATGTTAGTCAGTACACAAGCAGACGTAAAAAATGACATCTTTGTCAAACATATAATATTATGTATTTAATGTTAAATGCACTGTTACAAATATTTAAACAGATTTAAATTAATTTGTTTGACATGACTGCCAAAATACTAATTTGCATTTATGTTTAAATCTTAGCAATAATCATTGCAACAATTGTGGACTATGAGCACGCTCACAAAGCGATACCCCCCCCCCAAAATCCCACTTCGCTTTCAAGTCCAATTATCTCCCCTTAATGATATCAGAGGTCCATAAAAATCCTTCATGCACATCTACATATAATGTACTTCCTTTATGCTAAGTTTCATTAAATTTCATCAAGTGGTTTAGGAGGAGTTGCGCTTACAAGGAATGTGGACAGATGGATAGACAGACGAACAAACAGGGTGATTCCTATATACCCCCCAAACAAGTTTGCAGTGGGTATTACAATAGAATCATTGTATTTGCAATTACTAAGGGGTACTAAATTCATATCCACTCTTTATATTTTCCTATTTCTTTTGCTTTGAACTGGTTTCCACTTATATGTTTCTCCAAATTTTTGTACAATGTAAAAGTCTGGCAGGAACCAGCTTACACTGTTAAAAAATGTGAACATGACACTGTGATTAAAATAACAGAATAACTTGCGATTTTTGCTGGCTGTCGGCTTCTAATTTATCTTTGATCAAACTTAAACATCCATTTTTCTGACAAATTAACACACAGGGGTAATGCTTTATAATGAAAGCAGTCTTTACCTGTGTCCTGTCGGACAGTAAGACACATCATTTTACTGAAAAACATGATTTAGGCATTTGTAAACCCTACCTATAGAAAACTGATACTTCATATCAAAAAGTTCTTCACTATCTGAAAAAGCATTGGGTGGCCAGGAAGCTACTAAATAATCTCCAACAAGTGATACAGTTATGGAACCAGTAAAATCTGGTGGTGTTGTATCCATAAAACAGGGACCCAGAGTCTGAAACAAAAAAGACTTAAATGTATGTGCAGTTAAAACGCTAATTAACACAAAAGTTTAGGCAAATATTGTGAATAAATAAAATACTACATAAATAACAACCATTTTTAAGCATGGATGACACACAAAAAGTATTTGACTCTCTGACATTTAAATGTTTTATTGGTCTGTGTGTGTTTTGTATTGTATAGTTATGCATAGGTGACAAAAATATTTTTTAATTTTTCACATCAATTTTCTTCCAAACTGTTTTTCTGTAATGTGATCATAATTACAATGATACTTAAAATCATTAGTTAAGAAGTCTCTGAACAAATGTTAATAGAAATTTTTCTTGAATTTTTCAGCAGAAAAAAATTAAATACTTAAACTAAAATTTCTGCAATCATGAAACATGTTTAAATTTCAGTTGCCTGAAATAAAAATGTAATTAAAAAATATATATTGATTTGCATAATCCAGTACCGTTATTCCCTCAACATTGGATTTACTGATAGATTTTATTATTATAAAAAATCTGGTGCCATCAGGTATGTTTCCATGCATTACACGGTGATGAGCATGTTGCTTCGTGGATTCAAATGGCATGATATCTGGAGCTGCACTTCCTGCTGTGGATGACAATCCCACTTGGTAATCATAAACCTTTGAGGGTATGTCAATTGGTTCCCATGACAACTCCATCTAAAATATATAAAGAATCAAATTTGTGATACAAGTACCAGAAAACAAAGCCTGTTGACTGAAACTAAGAAAATCTCCATCTGACGATGTACTCTAAAATTAATTAATTAAAAGTCAAAATATTGATAAATTTCATCAGATTGGTAGTGTCAGTCAAAAGCTTTTATGGTACTTTCTTATATATGATTGTCAAATGTTGAATTCTGCTTTATATAAAAAAAACAAGCTGTAAAATTTTTAATAGAAATGTACAAGAAAAATTAAGCTGTCAAGTGCAGCATATAGTTTATTGGACTTACCAAAGAAGATTTAAACAAACTTAACCCTATGCTGGCTGGGGCACCAGAGGAGTTACTACAGAAAGCATTGCCATCCACTTCCATAGCACTTTTATTTGCATGTCTTTGTAAGGGGTAAAGGTCAATATTGTTCAAGGTCGTTGCTCTGTTCCTGTGTAAAATAAAAATGTATTTTACTTATCATAAACTTGTGCATAAATGTTTTTATCTCACAATGTTCAGCATACAGAGTTCTGGACAAATATGTTTAATCTACCTTAATTGCTTCATTCTGGAGTTACTTACACAAGTTGTAATACTTACACACAAAGACATTAATGGCCAAACTGTTCATTCCATTAGGTTATATTTCAGTTTCCTTTTAATATTCAACAAGTGAGCAACGTTGTCCATTTCGTATAACCTAACTTGGTATTTCAGCACGTGACTGATTGTAGACATCATAATAATATGCATTGATGATGTTGACTATACATGAATTCCTATGCAAACAACAAGCTACAACACAAAATTGTGAATTGGGAATATTTTTTGGCTACTTATTAAAAATTGTTTTTGTTATTTCTTTTCATAATATTGAATTTAAAATATCAGAATTGTTTTTTTTTAATTGTTGGTTAGATTATTGGATATAAACTTAATGTTGATGTATTTTGGTTATTGTTTTTGCGTGACAAATGAAAACTACTTATCGCGTATGGTCCAGCTTACGCTCCTTTTGTAGATAAAAAAAATGTAAATTGAATTCATCACTTTATTTTCCACAGTTATTTAGCCTTTTGCAATGTGGCGGATTTTTCATTGTGATAGTGCAATTTTCTATAGTAAAGTTTGACCTAAATTACAATGGAAGTGTATGTTTGGAAGAGTCCATTGTCGTCTGTTTCGAAATCCTTCGGGTAAAATCTTCTGCAGGTAAGGCAGGAAAATCCTTGCAGTTTGTCCGAATACCACTGAACGTTACGAAAGCAGGCGATTTTTTGAAAACAAGGCGAGGTCCCTGTAGAAACTCAAGTGGCCGACTTCCTATGTAAAATTCCGGTAGCAAATTTCAAGGACTATTTGGAACTTTCAACAACAAATGCATAATATAAAATATGGACGTGCTATCATGTAGAAATGTTTTAAATGGGATTTTAACACTACAAAGGTACAATATTGAACAATAAAAAAATGCTGTACATAAACTGCTTTATTGTCGTAAACCGCATCCAAAGTCGTCTATCCAATAATCTAACAAGAAAACAATCCTTAAAGAACAAAATATTGTCTGATACAATACTATACTAAAAGTCACAATCCTGTGAACTGCATTTTTTTGCTTGAATTTTTTTCTTATTCAATATTGTACTTTTTTATTACAAAAATCTACTAGAAAAAATGTATCCATGATAACCTGTCCATATTTTATACTATGCCTGTTTGCATGTCACAAATATTCCTTGACTTTTGCTGTGGGAATTTTACATTGTAAGTAAGCCATTTTTGTTTCCAAAGGGAACTTACCTTGTTTACAAAAATTCATATGCTTTCGTGATATTAAATGGTAATTGGACAAACTGGAAGACCTGTCCCGTCCAAACCACAAATCCAGAAAAGCCCATCTAAACCACAAATGACATTTCCAGAAAGGCATCTAGCAGACAACAATCGCTTGCTCCTAGTTTACAGTTCCGTTCTAATTTAGGTCATAATTGACTATAGAAAAGCCCTATCAAAATGAAAAAAAACCACAGCATTCCAAAACACTGATTAAATATGGAAAATGGTTGTTAATTTTATTATGCACCTTTTTGGATCTACAAAAGGAGCATAAGCTGGATCACACAAGGTAAGCAGTTTTTATTTGTCAATTAAAGAACATCTGCCAATGTATGCTGACTTTTACTGTAGTAATCTTTAAAATTATTTGTGCTTACACACAGTCTGCAGTTGGATTGGGAATCAACCGTCTGACACGATCTGATCCAAGAATGTAGTAATTAGTACGTGTAGAATCTGTAACCAAACCACCAGTTATCAGAGAATCTTTGACAATAACTTCCTTAACTCCAGGTACAGAGCTGTCAATAGTTACACCATCAGAACAAACAGGAACAGAAGGCTCCAAGGCTCTGTTATATGCCACAACAGTGAAGTAAAAGGTTCCGTCACTGCTGGCTGTATAGCTACCATAGGTATTATATGTCTCTACAACCTACAATAGATATGTCTTTGTTTATTTGTTTCACTGGTGTTTAAGCCACTTTCAGCCATTTTTCAGATGTATCATGGCGGTGTGAACTTCCTTTGCCCAAGGGAAGACAACCCATACAAGCTGACAATTCTGGATGTCCCCCGATTAAAGAGGCCACAATTGTTTTATTAAACCAAGCAAATCAAGAACAACTTTATAGACCAAACATGCTTTTAATGGCGTTATTTCTTATAATTATGTGTTTTTAAAACTTTGATGCCATCCATTAATATTGAAAATTAAAATAATACAATTGGTTTCCAATTATTGATTACGTGAGTTTAATGAATTAGGATTGTTCAGGTCGAGGAATAGTATTGTCACCCTGTTTCCAGTTCTATTTCGTCCTCTGCATGCAAATTTTCACAATAGCACTAGCACAACATCTCCCTTACAAAGTTACATCATATTATTTTGAGCCAATCAGTGTTTTTAGGTGAGGTTTAATAATTACAGTCAAATTATAATGACCCATTACCCAAGTAAAAAAATACCTCAAACAAATCACTCTTTCAAATCAGTAAGAAATCAGTCATTTGGTTGTGATTTGAAAGTGATGCAAATTCACATGCAAATTAGTTATCAAATCACTCTAACAAATGACTAACAAATTACCCTAAACCTGGAAAATATAATTAACAAATTACTAACAAATTACATATGAATTACTAGCAAATCACTACCAAATCACTAGCAAATCACAACCAAATCACTATCAAATCACAACCAAATCACTATCAAATCACTACCAAATCCCTATCAAATCGTTGTCAAATTACTACCAAATCACTGTCAAATTACTACCAAATCACTGTCAAATTACTATCAAATCACTGTCAAATCACTACCAAATCATGGTAAACAACTGATTAAAATCACTAGCAAATCACATCAAATTGAATATGAATAAAAAATCACACGAAACCTGGCAATAAAAAGACAAAAACAAAGTCAAAATAATTAAAACTAATAGTTTAAGCATATACTAGTAGGTGGATCATTAGACTTGACACAAGTCCCTTTAAATATTTTTGACCTAAGAGACATACATCTTGCTTTATTATCCGCTTCTGTGTACATTATTATGTTAAAATTGATAAAGAGTAACTCTCTAAAGCAAGAAAAAAGTGAAAGAGACTTGTTGCAAGCCTATAGTGGAACATGTACTTTGTTATTACTACATTGTAATTACTTGTATACTAGTAGCCTAGCTTCCATGGTGTTGCTGTATTTATATATATAACTAGTCTAGCTCATGCAGAATAATAAATGCATGCATGATTATTCTCCATTACCTTAACATTAAAAAGTGTAATAATGTGAACTATACTTAAATAATATACATTTTAAATTAAAGTTAGCTAAATTAACTTACTTTCTACATCTTTTAATAAGTTTCAAGTATATTAAAAGTCTTCAAGTTTGCTTCTCCAAATTATGTATGACTTTCCCACCAGAAAATGGCTGACAGGAAGTCTCCAATTAGTTAGGCATAACAAATAAATTACTAACAAATCACCAGAAATCACTTTCAAATTGCTTTGAGAAAACAAATCACTAACAAATCTCTTATACTGAATTTGTCCTAAAGTGATTTGGTTGTAATTTGTTATTGAATCACTAACAAATCACTTTAAGAAATCACTGAATAATGATTTGAAAGTCATTTGAAGATGAGTTGTTCATGATTTGTTACTAAACTTTTTGACTTGGGTAGGTATTTTCTACCTATTACTCAATCAATTCCAAAAATAGATACCAGCTGTTTAGAAAACTGCTTCAATCTGTTTTTTTAAAGCTCTTAATAAGAAAGAGCTGGACATTTAAATTGCAGCTATTGATGCATGACTTAGGTAACTTCAAACTTCTAATCTGGCCATAGAGTACAATGTAGAGGGAACACCTTAGAAGCTTAAAAGTTACCTGAGTCAGGCATGAGTAGCTGCAATTTAAATGTCCAAGCTATCACTGATGAAGAGCTTTAAAGAAAACAGATTAAAGCAATTTTCTTAACAGCTGTTATCTGTATTTAGAATTGGTTGCCCAATAGGTAGAAAATACCTGACACAGGTCATTGTATTTTGACTATAAAAATAATCACAAAGCTGCAATTGTGACTCAATCGTGTATGTATCTAATGCGAAAAAAATCCAGCAAAAGTATAAACTGACACTTTGAAACAAATCGATAACTTTTCATGTAAACAATTTAATATTATTTTAAAATAACCTCAGTGGTGTGAGGTAAATACAAAAATACCACATAAATATGGAAGAAAAATAGCAATTTATTTTAAACAGCACATTAAGTTATATCATCCAAAACTATATATGGTTGCAGTACAAACTTACATTTGGGTTAGTCCGACTTAAATCAAAGTTGTTTTTAGTTGCACATGTAGTCCCAACAATATACTGATAGAAGAATACTCCACTCTCCCTGTCAAAGAACTGGTCCCAATAGGCCTCAAGATTCCTGCCTTGTTGGTAGTCTATTTCAGGATTCCCTTGTATACCATCATGGACAACACCTGCATGTGGGGGACTTGTGTCAATAGTAATCTAATAACATACAATATACAATGTTATCTCTTCCTTACAAGTTATATCCTGAAAGTTTGATCTTTGTGAAAATGACTAAGTTCAACTATTGCCCTAGCTAATCTAAAGATGACACCATCATTTTAATTTATTTATATCAACTATAAGGCTACATGGTATATATAGGTCTGTTTTATTTGCTGGCCATGAGCAATGGAGGCAGGTTCAGCTGGTTTTTGTGTTTATTTCAGATTGTGCCAAAAATTGCATACAAGTAGCCATAGAATACATCATTGATATAATAAACCTAATAATTATGAATTGAAATTGAGAAATTATAGTTTGAAAAGATGAACCATAAGGCATTAGAGGTCATCAATAACAGTCAACATTTTTCTCAGTTTCCAAAAGCACTATTTTGTTGATTATCAAAGATGTGCAACATTTTAATTATTTTGTTTTCAAGTATTTGTTTGATTTGACAACCATTGATAGAAATATGATAAGAAGAAACATAATTTTATACTAGACAAAGTCGATCTAGCGATCGCTGATACCCCCGCTTTTGTGAAAATTTCTAAAGTTTTTCGTGGACTGTGACCTTGAAATTTCCACCAAAATCAATAGGCTTCTTACCAACAAAATATATAACAATACTTTACACTTTCATTTAAAAGTGGATGCAAACTTTTAGAGTTATTGTCCGGAAACAACTTTTTTGTTAAAATTTCTAACGTTTTTCGTGGACTGCGACCTTGAAATTTGAAGGATTTTCCCCAAAATCGATAGGCTTCTTACCAACCTGATATATAACAATATCCCAAAGTTTCATTCAAATCGGATGTAAACTTTTTGAATTATCATCCGGAAACCAAATGTGGACGGACGAACGGACGGACACTCATATCCATAAATCACATAATCACATAATACCCCACCCTCCTCCATTACTCAGTACTGTTTCAGTGGAAGGCAAACTTTTACTTCCAATGTCCCACCCCTATGTTCAATTGATTTATTGCTTGATAACTTGTTGTTTTTTCCCTCAATATAGCTGAAACATTGCTTGCTGGATGTTAAGTTAACATTCAAACAATCAATCTAATGAAGAGGCTTTCAGTACAACAAATATTGAAATCTTCTATCTTGGCCTGCCATTCTACCCTTCTTTGACCTCGGGCCAGCTATTCTACCCTTTATCAATCCAACAGCAGCAATAATACAATAGTTTGAATATACAAAAACATACTTTCTTTGTTGCCTTTGTCGTAATCATGGCCTTGTTTTTGACAGCAATCTCTATGTAATAATCAGAATCATGTACTCCTCTATCTAAATTCAACTTCAGTCCACCTTGAGCCTTAATTTCTGGTTTTACTTGGAAATGTCTGTGATAACAACCCACAAAATTTGTGCAGTAACAGTTAGCTCCCCTGGGGTATGACCCATATTTAAGTTGGCATTCAGCCAAATTCTACAATAAATACATGTACATAATAAATATGCATGTTTAAAATTTATATGTACAGTACCTAAAAGCACATGTTTTATTAATGCCTGATACACTGTTTCATGGGTAGTAAATTCAAATCAAATCCATTCTTAATGCTAATTAAAATAAAACAAGGTTATACATATGTCTCCAGCAGGAGATTGTGATCCTGTTCTATTTAAAAGTACTACTTAAAGTTCCTATCCTAAAAATATTCTATTTAGTTGTGAACACAAAATAAAAAGAAATTGTTACACATTTATACATGGGCCACAATGGTCACCTGGGGCACATTGATACATTTATTTTTTTTATTTTTTTTTGTGGGGGGTGGGGTGGGTGGGGGTAGGGGCATAAAAGCAATTTAAAAAGTACTAAAGTTGTTCGATATATGTTCTAAACTAAATCAGAATAAATGCAGTTTACTTCATCAAATCAGTATCTAACAGTGTTTATAATGTCTCCTATGTTAAGAAGGAACAGTCACTGAATGAAACAAATTCCTTTAACCCAAAGCTGAAATTCACAAACATTGATGGAAAAAATAACCCAAGAGTTCCTGGGAGAAAGATTTGAAATTTTGACATGATATATTAACAATTTCTTAATTATTTCCCTTTTAAGAAGACATAATTCTTTAGTTGCACAAACTTAAATTCCCCCCCACCCCCCCACCCAACCCAAGTTTGATTGAAATCAGCACAAATATACCTGAAAAGATTTTTTATTGTCTCGAATTTGAAAAGAGCATCGACAATCAGTGAAACAAACTTGAATTCTCTAAACCCAAGGCTACCTTGTGCCAAGTTTGAAATTAGCAGACTTAGTACACACAAAAGAAGATTTTTGAATTTGAAATATTTTAACTATTTCGTAGTAACCTCCCATTTCAAATTTTATTCATTTAAACAAACTTGAATCCCCTTCAGCCAACAATAATATGTGCCAATGGCCAAGTGTTTTTTGAGATGAAAATGTGAAGACTTTATAATATGATGATGATGACAACAACAATGAAGGACAATGTTAAATTTGGATCAGAAAAGCTCGTTAGCATATGGTTTAGATGAGCTGAAGTATTTGAATGTCTGTCTGAAAAATTTAACAAATAATAAATCTTTATCCTGTAGGGTGCCAGAAAATATAATTTGAAGTTTTTGATATTTTATATAGTTTTTTCTGTGAGTGTTAATATTTTATATATTTTTGTCTGTGAGTGTTGATATTTTATATATTTTTGTCTGCGAGTGTTAATATTTTATATATTTTTGTCTGCGAGTGTTACTATTTTATATATTTTTGTCTGCGAGTGCTGATATTTTATATATTTTTGTCTGAGAGTATTAATATTTTATATATTTTTGTCTGTGAGTGTTAATATTTTAAATATTTTTGTCTGTGAGTGTTGATATTTTATATATTTTTGTATGTGAGTGTTGATATTATATATATATTTGTCTGTGAGCAATGCCTTTCAACACCAAGGAAAATTGTGTAACAGCCCTTTAGACTTACATTAGCAAGGCCTTGTGCAACAATATCTTCATGACCATGTTCTATGTAGGTTCCATAGCTATCATACAATTTCCAGTAAACTGTATCTAAACCACTATGGTCGTCATAGGCAACCCATTCAATTCTACAATAAAAATGAAATATTTTAACAATTTTACAAATGTCATTCTTCCAGACCTGACATATTGCATAGAAAGATTAGAAATTAATCTGCTGTGCTTTAAGGCAAATCTGAATAAGAAAATTGAATATAATTTTATAACAGTGGTCAAAATGGTAATGTTTTATTAAGGTATCCCACCCATGATAGAAGTAACTGTTTAATTTTATTTTTCGACCAAGAAATGCAGCTTTATTAAAATCAATGTATGCTAATTAATGATACAAATTTAATATATTGTTTTACTTTGAGTCAATGTTAAAAAGTTAGTCAGTTACTCAAATAGTATTTCTGATGTTTGCGAAACATTACCGATGTCTGCTTCATTAAAAAACAATGGACTCCAGGACACCAAATATGATCACATGGTGAATTGTGGTCCGGATTCCTTAAATGGTAGTAACAAAAATATGCTAAAAGCTTTCTCTAGAAAAAAGCAGCATGGACATTTAAAATTAACAAAAATTGCTGATCAATCCAATGTTAACATTCTTTAGCTGGCATAACAAATAAAAACTTCCACAATGCAAAGTGAACATATTGATTAAAATAAAGAAAAGAGATGTAACACACATATGTATTCTGCTTACATCATTTTGTTAAAATCTTCAATACTGTGAACACTGACATTAAGCCTGTCACCCTTTGTCAACCATAAATTCTCTATAACAGGAGGAGAAGCATCTCTGTACACTGTTATTGTCTCTGTGTTGTATGTTCCGATTACATCAAATGCTTGTACAGTAACAATGAGCTTGTCCCCATCTGCCCAGTTAATAGTTAAAGTTTCAGTCTGGTCTGTCAATTGTGAACTAGGTAAAGATGTCAATGGTCTGGAGCTTTTCAAAGCTGTGTCAAAAAGTTCATAAGAAATTTTGAAGCTGACTATACCTGCAAAAACAGAAAAATATATTACTAGAACATACTGTAATTTACTACATTGTATATTTTACCTCCTATAACAATCACATGGTAACCCACTGTGCTCTGCATTCTGTTATTGACTGATTAATGTCACATAGTAACCAATATTTTATATACATGTATAATAGATTTAAAAAAGGTCAGAAGTTAGAATGGTGGCGACATTAAAACACACAGAACAAGAAGAATTTTGTTTGAATTTCAATGTTTTTGGACAGTTGGTAGGATATATTTGTTACAGAGGCAGTTGCAGACCCAATACAATATGTACAATTTCTTTAAAACTGCTCTGTTAAATCTTGAAGGCATTCTAAAAGTTTTACTCCTCTATTTAAAATAAAACATACTGTTTACAAAGGAACAATTAACCTAAAGAATTTGTATCATTACACCAGTGTTCTCCCCAGGCCGTTTTAGCATCTCGGCACCGAGACGCTATCGAAATCGCCGAGATGCTATCCGTCGCTGCCGAGATGCTATAATTTTTGACATCGGTAACTCGCGCCATTGTTTGAAAACAATCGGCCGCTTATAACAACAAAGAAAAATAAACATTTCTAATAAATTTTCTTTGATCACCAGTAATTTAATATCAAAGCTAATAAAGTCATAAGATAGGTGTTAATTGTCCGTTTTGATGATAACTATTCAGGTTTGGTGATCCCAAGCTGACACTTATGACATTTACAAAACCATGTGATCAACACGTGATCCAAGCTAAAATGGCTTCAGAAGGAATTTCGAAAGCCAAATGTCGAAAATTATACCATCCACATCGACGTTTTGAACAGAGACCGTGATTTACCGCTACCGAGCACTGGAGATCGACAGGGACATTATCATATTATGTTCGCCTTTAATGTTCCCGAGATAAGAATCGCCAACGACTATCGCCAGTATCGGTAACGATTCAAGGACCCTTGCAAGGACCTCCGTCGATATAACACTAACAGTTAATACAATGAACACTGACGTAGCCTGGAAAATGCGATTTTCATAGCTGATGAATTTGACAAGATTGATTGTGAGCAAACTTTCAGTGCCACGAAATGAGAAGCACAATCGACCGGCGATAGAATTAACTACTGCTTTTGCACAGAAAAAGGGCTAACGATAGTGTGATGATTGCCTTTGTTATTTTGTAACATTTGTGCTTTTGGAACTATTCTCATTGATTTAAGTGGCTATGACATTGTGTTTAACATGAATTATAAATAAATAAATAATGAAGTTTTTTTAATACTCCTTTATTACACATGTCTTCATGTATATATTAGGTATCTCAAAAATCAAAATAAGTAACAAAATATATACACCAACATGTATAACAACAGGCATATATAAAAAAAACACAAAAACAACGCATAATTGGGTCGACCGATGATGCATGCTAAATGTGATGCTATCCAAAATTTCTGGGGAGAACACTGATTACACTATTGTATAATTTAAAAGATTTCATTGCAATTAAACTGTAAAACAGTTGGTAGACTAACTAATTCTAAAAATAAAATAGTTGGAAGACTAAGCCTTTGTAAAATTAGATTTTTTTTCAAAGTTTTCTATTTGTGAATCAACAAGGTGTAAATTCGACCAGCCTGTTAAATTGGACCAGTCAAATACATCCATTTCACATGCTGTTTGGCTACTCTGTTTTTGCTTAAACATACATTTTTGTAACTGTTATTCATTATGTTTAATTTAATTTTTGTTACTTTTGAAATTTAAAAAATCTTGGTGAAACAAGTTGTGGGATGAATATTAAGCTAGAATTAATCCAGAATTTATTTGAAATTTGATGTGCTTAAAATGTCCATAAAAGAAAACAAAAGAAACAAGTGTGGACACAGAAAAATGTCTTGCCTGCATTCAGCATCAGTAATGAAAAAACTTCTGTCATGAGCATTACGTAAAAAGCATTAAATTGTTATTATTTAAAATATACAATGCATGGTTGCCGAGAAACTGACCTAATCCAAAAACTGTAATGTAGTCACTGGACCATTAAATTGAGGTCAAGGTCAGGTGACACCTACCAGACAGTCATGCATTATGCATCAGCAATCTATATACCAAATATTGTCATCCAACAATGCATGGTTACAGAGGAACTGCCCTAATCCAAAACTTAAATGTAGACACTGGACCGTGAAATTGAGGTCAAGGTCTGGTGACACTTACCAGACAGTCATGTACTATTCATCAGCAATCTATTGCTATATTGCACAACATTGAATATGGGAGTAACATTAAACAGCTATACAATAAATAGAGAATAATACATGACTTATACCATATTTCCCCTGGTATGATCCTGAGACCCTATATTACCCACAGATGCAGTTGAAATCAGGTTAAATGTAAGTATTATATAACAGGTACAGAAGAGGCTTCATACAAATATCATGTTATAGAATGGCCCAGTACTTACCAGGTAACACATTTTCTACTGTAAATACCTTTTAATGGCATATGATAACTATGTAACAGCTACAAGAAGGTTTAAAATAGATAATCCGGCCTTGCAATTTTTTAAATGATTTTTAGTCATACATCGACATGGATTTCTTGTGTTTCATGTTTTTTGTCAGGTAAGTATAAAATGATAAATATTAACTTACAAAGGATGTCTTATTCTTCAATCATGAAAAGTTGAATGTCATTTGGCTTTGCAGATTCCAAGGAAAAAATTAGCAAATATGGAGGTCACAAACAAGGAATCCTTATGGAGGATAGGTTACCAGTCACAATCAAGGAATCCTTATAGAGGATAGGTAACCAGTCACAAACAAGGAATCATTATGGAGGATATGTTACCAGTCACAAACATAGAATCCTTATGGAGGATATGCTACCAATCACAAACAAGGAATCCTTATGGAGGATATGTTACAAGTCACAAACAAGGAATCCTTATGGAGGATATGTTACCAGTAACAAACAAGGAATCCTTATAGAGGATAGGTAACCAGTCACAAACAAGGAATCCTTATAGAGGATAGGTAACCAGTCACAAACAAAGAATCCTTATAGAGGATAGGTAACCAGTCACAAACATAGAATCGTTATGGAGGATATATTACCAATCACAAACAAGGAATCCTTATGGAGGATATGTTACCAGTAACAAACAAGGAATCCTTATAGAGGATAGGTAACCAGTCACAAACATAGAATCCTTATAGAGAATAGGTAACCAGCCACAAACAAAGAATCTTTATGGAGGATATGTTACCAGTCACAAACAAGGAATCCTTATGGAGGATATGTTACCAGTGACAAACAAAGAATCTTTATGGAGGATATGTTACCAGTAACAAACAAGGAATCCTTATGGAGGACATGTTACCAATCACAAACAAAGAATCTTTAAGGAGGATATGTTACCAGTCACAAACAAGGAATCCTTATGGAGGATATGTTACCAGTCACAAACAAAGAATCCCTATGGAGGATATGTTACCAGTAACAAACAAAGAATTCTTATGGAGGATACGTTACCAGTAACAAACAAGGAATCCTTATGGAGGATATGTTACCAGTCACAAACAAAGAATCCTTATGGAGGATATGTTACCAGTCACAAACAAAGAATCTTTATGGAGGATATGTTACCAGTCACAAACAAGGAATCCTTATGGAGGATATGCTACCAATCACAAACAAACAATCTTGATGGAGGACATGTTACCAGTCACAAACAAGGAATACTTATGGAAGATATGTTACCAGTCATATACAAGGAATCCTTATGGAGAATATGTTACCAGTCACACACAAGGAATCATTATGGAGGATATGTTACCAGTCACAAACAAAGAATCTTTATGGAGGATATGTTACCAGTCACAAACAAGGAATCCTTATGGAGGATATGCTACCAATCACAAACAAACAATCTTGATGGAGGACATGTTACCAGTCACAAACAAGGAATCCTTATGGAAGATATGTTACCAGTCATATACAAGGAATCCTTATGGAGAATATGTTACCAGTCATACACAAGGAATCATTATGGAGGATATGTTACCAGTAACCAACAAGGAATCCTTATGGAGGATATGTTACAGTCACAAACAAGGAATCCTTATGGAGGATATGTTACCAGTCACAAACAAGGAATCCTTATGGATGATATGCTACCAATCACAAACAAAGAATCTTTATGTAGGATTTGTTACCAGTCATAAACAAGGAATCCTTATGTAGGGTATGTTACCAGTCACAAACAAAGAATCTTTATGGAGGATATGTTACCAGTCACAAACAAGGAATCCTTATAGAGGATATGTTACCAGTAACAAACAAAGAATCTTTATGGAGGATATGTTACCAGTCACAAACAAGGAATCCTTATGGAGGATATGCTACCAATCACAAACAAACATTCTTTATGGAGGACATGTTACCAGTCACAAACAAGGAATCCTTATGTAGGGTATGTTACCAGTCACAAACAAAGAATCTTTATGGAGGATATGTTACCAGTCACAAACAAGGAATCCTTATGGAGGATATGTTACCAGTAACAAACAAAGAATCTTTATGGAGGATATGTTACCAGTCACAAACAAGGAATCCTTATGGAGGATATGCTACCGATCACAAACAAACATTCTTTATGGAGGACATGTTACCAGTCACAAACAAGGAATCCTTATGGAGATATGTTACCAGTCATATACAAGGAATCCTTATAAAGAATAGGATACCAGTCCTAAACAAGGAATCCTTATGAAGGATATGATACCAATCACAAACAAGGAATCCGTTTGGAGGCTTTCACTCGTAAAAGATTACACAGTCTTCCACCCAAATTATGAATGAACCTTTTTATCTTAGTAAAGGACCCAATAAATAGACTTCAATCCAGAAAAGTTACAATCTGTTTGGGTTTTTTGAAGTTCCATAAAAGTAGCTTACCATGCACATTATTTATAGCTTTATTTGTCCTGTTTCCATACAGGTCCTCGTAAATTGCTGCAATCTGTGATGCCATATTCAACACTGAATTTAACCAACGGTTATTTTTGTGACGTACATTGAAAAATCTATCCAACCAAACAATTTTGATAGTATTTGTATTCTGCACAACCCATTCATACGATGTTTCCTTAGAAGCAGTCACACATTTGGTCTTCTCTCCATGTAAGGTTACAACTGACTTGTCATCAAAGAAGAATATCCCTCTACCTGTTTTCTCATTGCCAGCAAGGTCAAATGCAGAAATATGAATAGAATAAACACCTGGCTCTGTCACTTGAAGTGAAAACTAAAATGAAAGAGAAAATTATAGTAATTAACAGAGAATTTGTTGTAATTCTTGGAATTAAAATGTATAACTATGTTCTATACTGGTAAATCCTGACAGGGCTCCAGGTATTCGTACAGTAAGAATTATTTCAAATTGAAAGCTTGTGAAGATACAATTTAGTTGCATCTACCATCTATAACAAGGTTAACTGAATTCAGAGAAGATGGTGTTAATGCTTTCAAATCAGCCACCTTGTGAGGCATTCTCTGATGAAATATACCTGTAAAACACAAAACAAGTGTGGACACAGAAAAACGTCTCGTCTGAATTCCGCATCAGTAACAAAAATAAATTTCGTCATAAGCATTACGTAAATAGCATTAATTATGAGCAGCGGCCTGTATACCAATTATTGTCACCATACTATGCATAGTTACAGAGGAACTGTCCTAATACAAATACTTTAACGAAGTCGCTGAACCGTTAAATTGAGGTCAAGGTCAGGTGACACCTACCAGACAATCATTTACTATTCATCAGCAACCTATATACCAAATATTGTCATCCTACCATGCTTGGTTACAGGGGAACAGCAGTAACCTAAAAACTTTAACGTAGTCACTGGACCGTGAAATTGAGGTCAAGGTCAAATGGCACCTACCAGACAGTCATGTACTATTCATCAGCAACCTATATACCAAATATTGTCATCCTACCATGAGTAGTTACAGAGGAACTGTCGTAACCAAAAAAACTTTAACGTAGTCGCTGGACCGTGAAATTGAGGTCAAGGTCAGGTGACACCTACCAGACAGTCATGTACTAGTCATCAGCAACCAATACACCAAATATTGTCATCCTACCATGTGTAGTTACAGAGGAACTGTCATAACCCAAAAACTTTAACGTAGTCGCTGGACCGTGAAATTGAGGTCAAGGTCAGGTGACACCTACCAGACAGTCATGTACTAGTCATCAGCAACCTATACACCAAATATTGTCATCCTACAATGCATAGTTACAGAGGAACTGTCGTAACCCAAAAACTTTAACGTAGTCACTGGACCGTGAAATTGAGGTCAAGGTCAGGTGACAGGTGACTGACTGGCAAGTACTCATCATAAGCTACCTCTGGACCAAATTTGATGGACCTAGGGCTTGGGCTTACAAAGATATGAAGCAAGATGTCAAGTGTTTACGCGGCCACCGCCGCCGGATTCCCATACATATGTCTAGCCTCCAGCGACTTTCGTCGCAGGCGAGACAAAAATGGCTGTTTCATATGTCAAATGTGAGCATTTTTTCACAAATGAGATGACGCTTCACTTAGGAGACTGCTCATTGAACATAAATCTCTCCACAGGAAATGACATACGAAATAAATACTACTAATAACATGTCATCAAAATACCATGGTTAAATGTATTATGCCATAAATTCATCAACTCAAAACTCATCAATGGCACTCAAACTTAAATATTAAAAATTGAAATTATTAAGATGTTGTAGCGCTTTTATAATTAAAATTCCAAAACATTATTCCAAATCTGGATAAGGCTATCTGTACCTTGTGACTAGAAACACCTAAGAATTTTTTTTTTTTTTAATTTCAGGGCAGTAAATTAGACAATAACTATATCATTAAAAGAATATATGATTTAATTTCTTGTCAGGTCTGAATTGTGAATGGTGATACCATTGGACTAACTAACAAAGGCAACAAGCTAGTGGTTGCAAATAAAATGTCATAAAATATACAAAGGTTATTAAATTTACTATAATGCCAGACACGTGTTTCGTCTTATCTAAAATAATATGTGAGTAGAATACTACATTGTAAGTAGTGCTGAATGATGTTAAAATTAGTAATCAAATTACATATTCATACCAATATTGAGAGGTGTACCCAAAAGGCCTGGATTCAATCAACAGATGAGAACCAAATATTTACTAGTGAAAAGAAATATTTCTTGCACACTGGTTAAGAAGTTTGCATAAATATTAGAGAATAATTTTTCTCCTGTTGTTGGTATTTACTAATTGAAAAATTGTTTCTATGACAGTATCCTACAAAAATATCATAAGAAAAATATGTATATAAATCTCACATAGCTAAATAGTTCCCTAGGGACATTTCTCTTAAAAGTATACTACTGAAGCCGCAAGTGTTTGCTTAGAAAAAAAAACCTTAATACAATGTATATGTATGCCACAAAAGGAATATATCTGGCTCCATCAGCAGTCATGCAGTTCTTAATGTTATGTACCTGCCAACTACAAAGTCTAAGGAAAGGTGTTCTTGCCCTTCGTACAAACATCTTGTTTGCAGTATGTGATACTGTACAACTATATATACTCACAGAATTTGGACTACTTGGTAACTGACCACTTGATTTCAGAACAGCTCCATCCTGCAACCCACTTGCTTGTGAAACTAGATCAAACAACTGGTACTCGTAATGAGATATTCCAGAGAGATCATCAGCCCACCCATCCCATGTGAATGATATTGTTGGCTGAAAAATATTAACTTGACTCAGATTCTACTTCAAAACCAAATTTTAAAGAATGTAGAAAAACCCGGGTTTTTTTGTAATTAGCACAAGTTAAATTGCTTTCCATCAGAATGTCAAATGAAAAATAGAACACTTCAAATACATATGATATGGTGCTCTATAACTTTAGAGAGGCCTGAAAACAAACCCCACAATATAGCATGATCATACAAAGCTATTCACAAAATCTTAGTACTGTATCATTTATCGCTGCTGAGAAAAATGTGACAACGTGTTATGGACAGACACAAACACAAACAACTTATAAACCTTATACCACTATAAGAGGTATAATAAAGCATTGATAAATATGGCTAACAAAACTGTATGCTTGTTACTTTTTATTCATATAATGATTAATCTAGACCATATAAAACAAAGGATAACCCTACATTAAACAAACTAATTGTTATTTCCATCTGGAAATGCTCAAGCATGGAGATTGTGATACAGTTAATTCATGAAAACTAAAGTCACTTACATCACTTGTAATATCTGATGCTATAGACAGAAAAGAGGAACAAGAAGCTGAAGTTTCTGAACAATGATAGGGGGTCTGTAAATCCCAGTGATATTCAAATTCTCGCGTTTTTGTCTTGCCACTGTAGAAGTACTTGTTGATTATGTTGAGTGGGACTTTATCCCTGTTCTGAACATTCACAAACCCTCCGTTTGTTGCTGAGACCTTATAGATAATTCTGAAATATTGAAACAAATTAATCAAGTACAATTACTACATGTGAATATGTTTTAAACTTTAATACATGTCGTTTGTTTGTATGAATGATGTTTTAGGCCACTTTCAGTGATTTATGATAGGTTTATTATTTGGCAGGAGGTTGGAATTCCTAGTGAGAACCACCAACCGTTAGCAGGTGAAGTGTGGACACAGAAAAGAGTCTTCCTTGCAGTCTGCATCAGTAACAAAAAAATTATGTCATATGTATCATGTAAATAGCATGAATTTACATCATTTAAATATAAAATGCATTGTTACAGAGAAACTGGCCTTTTCCAAAAATATTTAACATAGTTGCTGGACCGTGAAATTGAGGTTAAGTACTCATCATATGCTACCACTGGATTAAATTTGATGGACATGGAGCTTAAGTTTACAAAGATATATAGCAAAGTGTCAAGTGTTTATGCTGCCGCCACTGCCAGATTCCCATATAAATGTCTCACCTTCTTCACTATCGTCGCAGGCGAGACAAAAACTTGCATTCCTTGTCAATTAAGGCTGTAGTGTTGCAGGCTCACTTATAATGTATAAAGTTCAGTGTTGACACTCTGGTGATCAATAGTAGATGGCACTGAGATCACTCAGCCAAGATACATTTTATTGGTTTTGTTTGTTTGAAAGGGTTTAATGCCACTTTCAGCAATTTTTCAGCCATATCATTGTAACAAGTTTTATGGAAGGAAGAATCCGGAGTACCTGGTGAAAATCCCTGACCTTAGGCAAGATATACATTCTAGAATGTCACACAAAATGACAATATGCCATTATGAAATTAACACGACTACAGCACAGTATAACAGATTGATGACAGTTATGTTGTAGGTAATTAGATGATTGAATCAAACAACAATATTGATATTTGCTTGCACTTCTCTTACAAGCTTGCAATATTTAGAAGAAGAGAGAGAACCAGTCAACTTGGTAGTAAAAATAAATTGTGTACCAACAGAATAGTTATTTGTTTGTTTGAATGTTATTAACGCAACTTTAAGCATTTTTTCAGCTATATCATGCAGTGTAGTATTTATTGGAAGGAAGCCACAGTTCCAGACCTTCTTTAGAAAATAAGCAATTCTTGTCAATTAAAATTGGAGTCGAGCAAACTTGGCAAGCTGTAATTAACTGCCTTCAAATTTCTTAAATTAATTCAGTTTGTCAATCAAAACATGTATAAAATAGTTCTCGCAGATGTTGTACAATCATAAAAATTTAAAAAGCTAAAAAGTTAAATGGTATAACATAAAAAATCAGTGTATCATCAAATTTTCAGAACACTGGGGACAAAAGATATAGTTGTCAATCAAATTTAACAAAAGGAGAAGCCTGTGATTGGTTGTTTCCATAACATCATAAACCCACTAGGATTTTTCATGCTATTTTTAATAACCATGCAATATCAAAAGTCAATCAGATGTTTCAGCAGACAATTAAACATGTGACTATCATTAAACAAATCAGAATTAAATGACTAACTTGTCATCATGATGTAGTGGCAGCCATGATGGGCCACTATAGCTACCAATAGAAAAACTTTGTAAACATTCTAATTGGTCCACAGGCTGGTACTTATCCATGGTGCGACATAACTGCTCTTTAGAACTAATTAATGAACCGCCTATAAAAAATATAGAAGATTTTTTAGTCATCAAAGTGCATTGCATTTAGCAATCAAAAAAACATTTTTAATTTGTAATAAACAAGAAAATGTGAAATAAAGCTAATAATTAAACAAATATACTTTGTGGCTACTCAATAAGGAAAAACAAACAATAGCCATAGCAGTGCGAACATCATGATTTATTACCAGATCAAGATAAAACATATATTCTGGTGACATCACAAAAAATAGTACAACAACAGTATATTCGATAAAAAATACTTTTGCACAAACATTATGGTTCTTGTCCGAGCAGGGCATACTCTGATGAAAATACAATACTGACTGGAAAGTAAGTACAAACAAGACATGGAACCAACTTCACAATTAGATATTCTTTAACCTTTACATACATGTCTTGGTTTCCGTCCGTTGTTGGGTGTCAATAAAAAATTGTGTGGACTCTCTAGACATACATGTACATCAAATTTCAATTTAAATTATACTGATACAGACAGAAGTTAGTTATATATTCACATAAAAGATTAATATATGAAATGTATGACAGGTCCCCATGATAAAGTTAGGTACATGTATTAAAGTGTTTTTTGTTGATTGCTCTATTTCTTCTAATTTTCAGCATAAGAAATTCTGTATACACCTTTTGAATACAAATAAGTATGAAATTTAAAAAACTGGCCGTTTTCAAAGAACCTTACCAAATACAGCATGTCATGTGACAGGCTTTACACTAATCAAATTTATCAGAAAAATATCAATTAATAATATTATGAAATATACAAATTTAAGCATCATAACATGGTATCATGATCTAAGCATTGTAGCATGGATCCCATTGTAGAGAAATGATATTCTACTACCTTTATGGCCTAAGTTAAGTCAAATTAAATTTTATAAGAACTATTTTATACAAACCTCTATACAATGACAGCGTGGTTTTCATTTCAATTAAACCAACTTTAAAATCTCGTACATAATGGTCAGGATCTAAACCAATATTGGGTTGAAGATATTTTGCTGTCATCTTTGTCTTTACAACATCAAACATTTTAAAGTTTGACCAAATTATTGGATGATTATCTTGTACAAAGTTAGGATCATTTTCAATCTTCACCAATTTTCTAATTTCATTATCATAAAATATTGCATGGTTTTCCAAGATGGGTGGCTCATCTGTGACTGAAATAACATTTAAAAATGAAACTTACTATTTAAAAAGACACAATCATCTGCATGTAACAATAAAACAATACCAAGTAATGCCTGCATCAATGAGACCTCTACATAACAACTGTATATGTGGCAGTTATACATTGAGGTATGCATAATGCTCACAGAATATAACATCTGTCTTTGCATTTTTATCTGTTCCATTTGTTGCCCATTTGTACCTAAGTTTGACAATGCTACACAATTTGGTTAATATTATACCAATTGGTAGTTTTGTTGTTTGATGTTTAAAGCCACTTTCAGCAATTTTTCAGCTATTTCATGGCATCCGGAGTACCCAGAGAGAACCCCCGACCTTCGGTAGAAAAACTGGCAATCAATTGATAGAAGATAAGACAGTCTCAGTTGTCACTAACTTCCTACTGAAATTTCAGAAGGTTTAGAATAACTTGTAAATTGTCCATTATCAGCACAGTATGATAAATCAAACAATACTTTTTTGTATTTCTGAAAAGTTGTAAAAACTTTGTTAGCTCATGTAAACAATACTTTATTCGTAAATGTTTCACCACAGTATAAACAGGAACATATGTTTACAAACCAAACAAGTTTTTTCAACAGCCCTATCCACTGATTGATACAGATGCTAAAGAAGACATTTTTCATTATGGGTTCTTCCATCATCAGTAACCTCTGGTATGAGTATATTACAGTTAAAATGTGTGTATTGTTGTGGTAGATGCCTTTTAAGAGATTGATTTGACAAAGAGTTGTTAATCCAGGCACTGAAAAGTATAAAATCAGCTAGAACTAAATGTCAAAATTACTTTCTTCACAATGGGTTCCACTAAAGTTTGGAGCACAAACACAATTGGCTGCTAGTTCTGAGGCACAAGTTCCTGGATAACATCGAGTACTGTCTGTCCTCCATGAGCAGGTCTCTGGAAAACAAATATATTACATACAAGTTGGAAACGAGACAATTTGATGACAATTCTGAGGTACAAATCTTTAGATAACATCTAAAACTGTTAGTTATATATGAGCAGTTATCTCTTTCAAACAAAAATATAACTTAAAGTACTGACCAAAGAAATAATTCTGCATTTTTTTTTCATAGGCATAATTTGCTTAATTTAACTTACTGTCCTATATGTTTTCCATGTATGCTGGATGTTATAAGTAAGCAAGAATACTGTAAAAGAGCATCCTCACAAGTCAGGCTTTCTGTCGAGGACACATCACATGTATGCACAGAAACCCTTACTTGTGAGGATGGTAAAAGAGAAAAACAATTCTGCAACGTCTGATTTATCTGATTAGTCTGGTTCACTAACAAGGTAGGTAGAAAGCTGCAAATATTACATCACCTAGGCAAAGTTAAGGATCTTTTTCTTCTCATTTTCATTAAGGATACAGATCAGAATATATAACCCTTGGTACAAATTTAAAATTGATAGGAGTTCTATTCCTGATTTCAACTCAATTTAAATATAAAGTCTTCCAATGGAAAAAAATAATCAAGCATTTTTTAAAATGAAATCACTGCAACATATATTTTTAAGAAATAAGTTTGTACAAAACTAAAGAAAGATTTCCCTATGAAATGGTGTTTGACAGTGTATACGGATTGAAGTTATTTTAATTTTGTTTCAATATCCATTTATTTGTATGTACATAGTAATACTTCTACAATAGTTATTTAAACATAAAAATTCAATAATCAGGATTACACCTCAGGGCAAAGATCTGCTGAGGTGTTAAAACTTAAATTAGCTGAAATTTACTACCCATACTATTTCAAAGGCAGACAGAATCCCCCATAGTCGATTTTACAGTAGCCCATAATCCTTTGCGCGTGGCGGAGTTCCGGTTTTAAAGTAACTATGGCGGAAAATTCAAAACAACCAATGTATTGATTTTTAACGTATTTATTGTCCACCATGTCGTCTAAAAAAATACTTGAGTTGCCACCTACACCTAAAACTTTTAAGGAAGTAAAGAGCTTATCCCTTAAGGATTTAAAAGCACTCTGCGGTGATGCAAACCTACCTATAAAAGACATGGGGAGAGAATCATTAGAAATTTTATTTTCTATTGAAATAGGTATTAGTACTGCAGGTCCAACACCCCAGGCAACACATTTTGCTCCCAAAAAGATAAATTCCACAATTAGCAAGCATGTGTTAGCACCTACTTCACTAATTAAAATGAAAGGATGGAGCAAAGACATTAAATCCATACCCGACATTGACATTCATGATGTCAAAAGTTACCTGCTCTGTAGTAATGCCACAGAATTCAGCAAAGAGAACCTAAGAGCATACAAACTTACCAGATCTTATCAACATTTAAATGCAGGTCATATTTGTAATGTTTCCACTATTACTTTGGACTCTTTTTGTGTGGTAAAAGGTTCCTGCTTGCCATCACAAAGTTCTGAAGATGCCAGAATAAAATACCTCCATGTTGTTTTAGACAAGATTACAGGAGAGCCATATGGTGGTTTCTGTACATGCACAGTTGGGTAGGCATTGACCAACTTGTATAACTACTTTCAAATATTTCAACTCCTTATTAATGCATATTATTAGAAGTTGAAAAAACATAATATGCATGAAGGTTGGAAGGGGTGTTTAAGAATAAAGAAGAATTACCAAAATAAAAAATAACAGATAATGAATTATATCACCCAAAACATGAAGATTTATAGAGAATAAACCCTACAAATTAAAAAAAATGAGAATAATGACAAAAACAAAAAGGGCAACAAAATTCAAAGAATGCAGATTTTGTGACCCCTTATGGTCCTATGCATGAGCCGCCATGATTGTGTATCATCCCTGATTTCATTAAATAATTTAAAATCATTCTTTTTTTTCTTTGAACATATGACATTAAAATTGTCAAAGATGCCTCCTTGCAAGTATTACCAAGACAACTTTAAATGCATACATATACATGTATGCTGGGCCTTATATAAAATTACTAAGTACACAGTTGCAAATAAAATCAACTTATAATTTATTGACTTTGAAATTGTTGAAAGCTGATCTTAGCATTTTAATTCTACTTTTATTCTTCCATGGGAGAACTTAAAATTGAAAATGATGCACAATGTTACATGTACATGATGTTAGTTAATCAGCCTTAACTGATTAATATGCAGGGTGGTTCTATTCCCATATCAATATACACATTCATAGTATATATATATATAGAGAGAGAGAGAGAGAGAGAGAGAGAGAGAGAGAGAGAGAAACCACTGCTGTAGGTCACCTTTTTGGACATGGCTTATAATTTATATATCAATGCTGTGCCATTTCCATGTAGATTATGTATAAATGAGTACATGTTTCATATATTTCTTTACATTGATGTCAGATTATCTTGAGATAGTGCATATGTGTTTTCATTATAAAATCTGCTGTATCATCAGCAATTTAACAGACACAATGGGATAATATCCGACCTTATGACACATGTTTGCAGTTAAATCTATGAGTGGGAGTTATTTTTTCATTTCAATATATGATATGAAATGATATTAAGTACTACATTGTATACAAAGGGGGACAATTCAATTAAAATTGCCTTATTTATTAATTATATTTAATAACTTTTTGCAGATTAACTCAAGCATGTTCCCACATTGGAGCTTTGTTGTTTTTGTTGGCAGACATTATTGCTAAAGGGGAAAACTTACCAGAAGATAAGGCTGTCACTGAAAGACTATGTAGCTGGATAAACCCAAAAGGTTTTATAATTGTTACTTCAACTGTTGTTTATCAAATCCAGTCATTTTTGCATGGGTTGAATATTTTATTTTTATTTTAGAATTTTCATGTTTTAATAGTTATTAAAATTTTCATGGAAAGTTCCTCATGATTGGTTGGGTTTCTAAGTAGACATGCACTAGTGCAGCTGTTTCGCCCATGTATGCCATAAAGATCTCGCTGGTAATTTTCCATGAAAGTTATATATTAAAGGGAGAAATTTTACAAAAAATATAATATTCATTGTGATTAACTATTACCATGATAACACAACAGTTGAAATAACATAATTAAACCTTATTATTATACCCCCCGCAAACTTGTTTGGGGGGTATATAGGAATCACCCTGTCTGTCTTGTCCGTCTGTCCACATCCCTTGTAAGCGCTTCTCCTCCCAAACCGCTTCACAGATTTTTATGAAACTTTACATGAAGGAAGTACATCATATGTAGATGTGCATGAAGAATTTTCCTCGCTGTCGGATATTATTCAGGGGAGATAATTGGACTTAGACTTTTTAAATATAGTATTCAGTGGGAGACCTCGTAAGCGCAACTCCTCCTAAACCGCTTGATGAAATTTAATGAAACTTAGCATTAAGGAAGTACATTATATGTAGATGTGCATGAAGGATTTTTATTGACCTCAGATATCATTAAGGGGAGATAATTGGACTTGAAAGCGAAGCGGGGGGGGGGGGGGGGGGTGTATCGCTTTGTGAGCGTGCTCACAGTCCACACTTGTTCAGTTTGTAGCCTAAATTAATTAATAGGCTTTAAAATGTTTTCATAAAAGCATACAGATTACTTTTCCTTCAACACTTTTGGTTTTCGACCTTCCAATGTTTTGAAGCAAATGCTGCTGATGAGAGGTTACTCCTTGAAATATGCATATATATGCATATACAGCATAACCAAATTTACCCTTTTTTTCATACCGCTTTGGTATTTTGTATTATATGCAAATAAATTTCATTGGCAATTGTCTTGTCCAAATGTTGCACATGTAGGAAATGTTGGCAATTAAATTTTAAACATTCTAGGTGTTAATATAAAGAGAAATTTCAGATTTTAAGTGTGTTTCTTGAATAGATATCAAAATTCTACTTTCAAATTGAAAAACTATTATATGCAAATAAATTTCATTGGCAATTGTCTTGTCCAAATGTTGCACATGTAGAAAATGTTGGTAATTAAATTTTAAACATTCTAGGTGTTAATATAAAAAGAAATTTGAGATTTTAAGTGTGTTTCTTGAATAGATATCAAATTTTCAAATTGAAAAACTTCACTAAAATCCTAAATATGATCTTTATTGGAGTATGTTTACTGTAAGGTTTTTAGTTTGAATGTAAAAATTTCTACCACCTCACCTCTGAGTTTAAGGTTGAAATGTTACATACATGTATAATAATATTAAAAACAATTAAGGGCAAAATTAGGACTGTTGACAGTTCATAAGTTTACCTTATTGAAAAGTAAACAAAACAAATTAATTCATATTTCATATTCTAATTAAATAAAAATGTTAATTTCATAATCATACATGTATGATGCCAATAGATTTTTGTCAGGTTACAACCAGTCCACAGCCATACATAGACAGTCCATGGTCCAACATCTATTATTTATATCAAAGTAAACTCAGTAGGCATATGTCATTAAATAATCAGAAAAAAACTTCATTATAGCTCTAGTGCAACTGTCACACCCACACAGCTTCAAGTGTCTATAGCAATTTTCCATGAGAATTGGTAATTATTACTTCCAAAAAATTATAAGATTTCAATGCATTTGAAATTAAAGCCATGGCATAAAATGCATTTTTGTTTTAAATCAAATAAGATATATATATATATATATATATATATATATATATATATATATATATATATATATATATATATATATATATATATATGTATTTTGCTAAACTACTGAACTTGGAGGATCAATCTCAAATGTCCAAGAGAAAAGACATACCGGAGAAATTAAAAATCACAATGGTCCTGACTTGGCACAGGCATTTGAAATGGTGGGTTAAACCAGGTTTTATGGCACCAAACCTCCCTCTTCCATAAAAATAGCCAATTATAAAGCAATAATACAATTTTAAAAAATATGTGCTTTAGTAATGTAAGTGTTCCAATATCTGATAACATGCAATTACAGAATTTCACAAAGTCCTTGAAAAACTGCATTTAAAGTGCTGTTTCTTTGCTTATGTTTTATTGTAAATTTGAGTCATGCACATCTACTCCATACTTTTTTCATTTTCATAATAACTAAAGTTATGACAACTTTAATTATTCATTTACACAGGTGCTAAAGTTGTGCCCCAAAAGGCAGAAGATTTGGACATACGCACAGAGGAAAAACAAAGACCAAGCATAAAAGATTATGCAGTTAATGCAGCACCAGAGCTGAGTAAGGAGGAAAACTACCAAAGAGTGCTACAGTTATTGTATGATGTAAGAAATGCCAACAAAGGTTATGAAATGCCACCCATAACGAAAATAGTCGACCTTAATAAATTCAGAACAAATCCTATTCCCGAGGTAAAAGGGCCAATTTTATTGCCATTCAAATGCGATGAACATAATCAATTTCTTGCGTTTGCAAAAGAGTTAGAGGTCACAACAACACCAATAGCCATCACAAATATACTGTATACAACAAAGCATGAATTTCTTACAACTTTAGACCAGATTTACAGCGAAGAAGATCTAAATGAAATAGAAAAAATAACAAGAGGACAATCAAAAACAGAAGAATGGTACTTACAAAGAAAAGGAGCCTTAACAGCAAGTGTTTGTGGAAAAATTGTAAATTTTTATGAAAACGAAACAGTCTCTAAAAAAGGGAGTATCATGGAAAGTATTTTCCAGTCTAGGAAATTTGACATCTCAAATTTGCCTTCAATCAAGTGGGGAAGAAAACATGAGAAAACTGCACTTGATGAGTTGTTCTCAAGACTCTCAGCTGATCATGTGAACAGTAATATAACACAACCTGGTCTTTTAACTCATCGTCAGTACCACTACATAAGAGCTTCTCCAGATGCCATCTTTAAATGCAAATGTCATGGCCAAACTATTGTTGAAATTAAGTGCCCATACAGCTGTAGGGAAATGGATCCAACTGCTGCAATAATGGACAAGAAAATTAACTATGTGAAACAAGAGGGTGAGAATCTTCTGTTAGTCAAAAGACATCCAATGGGTTATTATGAACAGGTCCAACAACAATTAGCTGTAAGCCAGATAGGGAAAGCTATCTTTGTAATTTGGACTAAGAAAGGCTTTTTAGAGATACCTATTGAATTTGACCAAGTTTATTGGGAACAAGAAATGCTTCCAAGACTGAAAAGGTTTTTTGAAGACCATGTTGTACCTGCACTTGTAAAAGAAAATGATGGTAATGAAGGAGAAGACAAAGATGAAAGTGAAACTGTTGAAGTGGACAAAGATGAAAGTGAACAGGTTACAGTGGAAGTGAACAAAGGTGGAAGTGAAACCATAGGAACATCAGAACAGCTCTTCCCTGTAATAGAAACTGGAAGTGGTAAGTTTTAATAAACATATTACATTAATTTGACATTCAATATTAAAGTGCATGTATATTTATCAGAATATACATTTGAATATTGAATGTCTGCAGCATTATGGTTAGACCTAATGACTTTTTAAGTCTAAGGACAATTAAAACAATGAAGGCAGAATGAATGAAATTAAGATGAGATATATGGAATATGTGTATAGGACACACTCTAAAAATCCACAATAAAAAGCTAACAGCCTTCAATGTGACTATTGGTCACTGCTCAGCCTCACTACCTTGAAATTGGCCAAAAGGCCCAAAGATTGCATTGTATAACATGATATAACTTGTTAATTGCATATGAAGGTATTCTTATTGAGAAACAATTTAACTTCATAGTCATATTCCTTTTGCATGTTTAAACCTTATACAATTGTAGATTAATATCAATACACATTGCATTATTTACCTTAACATTATATCTTGTTTTGACTATAGAGTAAAAACAGTTTTTATAATTATATAGTGTGTGAATAATAACAATCATCAGATAAAGTAAATTTATTTCTAGATAACAACAATGATGACCAGATAAGTAATGATTCAGAATCAGAAATGGAGGAAGAGGAGGAAGCCTGGAATCTTGGGTGTGCTTCATATTGTAGGGATCATAGAGCTCCGACATTTTCAACAGTAAAAGGAAAGCTAATAGCATGTGATGTCAACCTACTTTGTGCACAAAATACTTGGTATCACCTTTTCTGTGAAGGTTTTAGAAGGTTTAACAATGAGAATGTAAATAAAAAGTATGTTTGTCAGAGGTGCCAACCTCTTCATTCACAGTATGAACAGCTAAAAGCATCAAATGGTTTTTATTAAGGATGTTCACTGCTTTTTTCAAAAATAGTTAGTTTTGCAATTGATACCTTATGTAATGAGATCATAAGTAAAGGTACAAAATGAGTTAAAAATTGTGATATTTCTATGACACATTTTCAAGACAGTTAAACTTTAACAAAAATTGTCAAAATAGTTTTTTTATTTCTTTCCTTTTACTGTTGAAAATGTCTGAGCTCTATGATCCCTGACTATTTTCATAGTTAATAATTATTTATGTCTTAAAACCAATGAAAAATAAAGAATTAATAAAACTTTGTTACAGAGTTCTTTATACTATGTATAATTAAGATTCTGATAAAACAGGGTTGCTTATAAAATGTTGAAAAATTAACCTGTAAGCGTTCTTAATATGAATGAATGAAGATGTAAAATCAAACAATTATATCATTATAAAAAGAGTACCTTTTCTTAGAAATTGTGTTTGTTTGTCATAACATTAATAGGGCTGATAATCTACTTATTTATAATTTAAGGGTACAGAACACCTAAGGGAGGTAACAGTTAAAAATTGAATGTTTTAATCAGTCACATTTATTCAAAGAAATGGATAAGCTTCTTAAATATGAAAAAGTGTTCTGCTTTATGTTCAATGAAAATATTTTCAACATAATTTAGGAATAATATTTACTTTTAAAAAGTACATACTTAAACAAGTTTGGAAGAAAGTTAAATGAGTGACAAAATTTCTTTTTGCCTTTTTTGGATTGAGTATCTCTAATTTCAGTTTAAAGAGACATAAAGTCCTGAATCTGTTACTTCAATTAGTTAAATAAGAAACAATTTTTACATCACTATAATTACACATCTATCAGATACATGTATACATGAACATGTATGTTCATTTTTTCACAATTGGACTCTGGAAATTGACCAAATAAGCACATACTGTAAATATTTGCTCTGAAATGTCAAACATTGATAGTTTAATTTCTCCATCTAAAATGTGAAATGTTTTTATACGTTGAATTGCCCTTTCAACATGAATTCTGACTTTCGAAATATCCTCAGAAATTTTGGCCTCTTCACTCGTCAACTGAGCCCTATCTGTTCCTTTAAAGGCAGGCATGTGCAACTTTACACCCATATCATTGAGAATACCACCAATTAAAAATCCTCTATCAGCCATTACAGAGCCTTTGGTGACCTCTAAATTATGCAACAGATCTTCTGAGTCAGATGTTATAAATTTATCAGAAGCTCGTCCCCCATACATCCTACTAACATACGTAATTCCCATTTGGGGACTCACACCAATCAGGAACTTGAAGGTATTGTGATGTTTATAGTTCGAAAACACTTGCTTCCTACAATCTAACTTTGAGGGATTTTGTACAAAAATTTCAGTACAATCAAGGATTACCCTTACATCACCAAACCCGTGCATTGCAGTGGACTGATTGTTTGTCAAAACATCTTTGGATGGTAATTCACATAGCTCCTTAAGATCCATGTACATCAGATTGATCCAAGATGTAATAATTCTAGAAACAGAACTAACAGATAGGGAAAACCTTACTGCCAGATCTTCTAACAGCAGCCCAACCCTTAGTCTAACCATTGTTAGAAAGAACTCATCAATCAACTTAAGTTTTCTTTCCGGACCTCTTTTCTTTTCACTAAATGTTTCTGGCATACCGGCATCACCCTTCCAATAGCGTAGATTTTTAGCACGTGGCTCAAAATAATTAAAAAGGGCTTTAAATGTGTCATAATTTGGTAAGCCAGTCCAAAAGTTGACACTTTTGGGGTTGTCTTTAATGTTGTCTAGGGACAAAATTTGTGTTGATTGTTTATCATAGGCTTTTTGGAGGTTTTCAAGTTTGGAAACCTTTTCTCTTATTTCAGGTAAATACTCTCTTATCGACCAATAGTTGTTTCCTGGCTCTTCCAAAGTTTCAAGATAGTCATGATGGTTTATTTGTGGTGTGATAACGTCACAGTGTTTTTTTTCCACTGGTCGACCTACTTGTACTTGTTCATTTTCTTGAAATAATCTTTTTTTCCTCTGTCTCTGTTTATTTTCTTTTTCTAAAGTAAATGATATAGACGAACTTGATTTACATTACTTACATAAATGTATTTTTTTAAGTTAACTTCTGAATTGTGTTAATTTTTTTTATCATGGTCCAGATTAAAAATTGCAGTGTTAAATTTAGCATCTATGTACATGTTTTATTTTAAGTTAAAGTATCATACTACTGTATATTTTATACCTTTAAATAAATATAACTGAACATATGTATCAATATGTATTCGCCAAAAGGCTTGATACTGATTATTAAAAGAGCATGTATTTTGCAATTTAACACAAAACAGTGACATTGAAATAAAACCAATAAGAAATTTTGACTACAATGCTTGTATATTTTTTCATGTTTATTTTGAAAATTCATTTTATGCCAAACAAAAAAGTGTGTATTTCACCATTACCAAACCTATAATTATTCTATTTTTTATTGGTACCCAGTATTTATATTCCAACATATTTTTGCAAGTAAAGAACTGTCAAAATTTACATTTGGTAGCCATTTTCTATTATTAAAAAAACCCTTATTTTGTTAAAAAATATATAGGAAACTCACTAATTTGTAAGGTATGATTGATGAAATTGTTTAAATATGAAGTATTTAAATTGATATAATAAATAAAACAAATTTTCATAAGTTTTGTTATATTTATAGACCTTATCAAATATTTTTTGCATTTTTAGTTCTTTGTGGTCACATAATATAATAAGATAAAGAATTAAATGTGAGCAAATTAAATATGAGTGTGTTAGTTTGAGGTTGATTAATGTTTTTATTATCAATGTATATGTAATAAAAGAGAATATTTTTCTATGCATGTTATTGACTTTCAAATGTGTGAATCGGTTTATATATTATGATATAAAAATGCATTTGATTTTTTCTTAATAGCAAATAAAAATTTTTTTGTGTCAGATGAATTGTCCATGGAAATGAATTGAATATCAGTCAGAAGTGTGAATATTTATAAATGTAATTGTTTTCCAGCCAACGGGCCTGAACATGTATGTTTGATAGGGTTGAACTTCATGCTTATGAAACTACTTGCTATTATTTAACCTAAGATACAGGGTATTACTCAATATCGTTAAGGCCTGGAAATCGTATGGCTGTCCCAAAAAATTACAATATATGATTTTTAACAAAGAAAAGAACAACAGAAGAAAATAGTAGACAACTGTTGTCTACCATATTCTCCCATTGTCTTTTTCTTTGTTAAAAAATCATACATCATATATTTTTTTACTGCCTTCAGATTTCCAGGCATTAACAATAGTTGATAATACCCTTTGTAAGAGAAACCTACTAACCAGGTGGTATTTGTATTTCTTTGAATATCGAGTTGTTTGTTTGTCTTGGGGTTATTTTCTTTTGGAAGGGAAATAATAATGGTGCATAACCCTTATCTGCAGGTGATGTCTGTTTAACTCCTAAAATCAAACAAATGTAAGCATATTGTTTAAGAATGTCAACAAAAACCAAGGCCTCTTGTCAGATTTGAACTGACTCCTCTTCATGTCAATAGACATCAAGTGTACTACTTTATACTAAAAAGGCTTCCTTGGTAAATGCCTGGCAAAACAAATGCCTACATTTTTTAGGCCCCCACCGACGAAAGCCCAAGGACACTTAAGGTTTGCACTCCATTTGTCTGTCTGTCCGTCTGTCACACGTTTATTTACATTGAACTGATTTTTGGTATGCGAGTCAACCATGATGAGTTACAGATCATATTTACATTTAATTCTGCTCACATCTTTTTACCAGAATTATGCCCTTAGCTTTTGGACAATGAAATATGAGGCTTGGGACTATGTATTGTTTTGAATAGTATACTCTCAAAATGGTTGCTTTATAGTATATTGCAGACCACAAAATCAAATAAATTATTTATTAGTTTATTCAGGGAAAAAGGAGATTCCCAAGATTTGGAGCTGTAAAACCTGGTTTAACTGAACATTTCTTTTGAAATGCCTGACAATCAGACAAAATAGACAACAGTTCCAATATGAGTGACTCAAGGTCTGAGACATTAATTATAAGTATTATGAAGACAGTCTGGCACAATTTTTGCTTCTTCCAAACCCATCATGGCATTCAACACCTCTGAACAATAAATTTACATATAAACTATTACATGTGTTGTTGAGCATTATGTACTATATTGTAGATATGATGTAAAGTTATCTGAAAAACAAATTCAACCATGTAAATCAAAATTTTGATGCTTTTCACCAGTACAATGACAATGTATTGAGGCAATTCATCATGTTCTATGTTCTTCATCAGTCTAGGTCAAGTTTTCTAAGCAAGACAAAAAGATGAAGTGCAGATGTAGATGACATGTATATAAACTCGGGCATGGATCCTTGCCCCAGGGTCAGGGCAATGCATCATGTTCATCTTATCACACCTGTGCTTGCATGCAAAACTTTGACAGCATCATATATACATGTATTTTCACAATTACATGTAAGAAACCCTTATTTTTTTTCATGTATGGTACAGGTGTTTGATTTTTTTCCAGTATTAAAGTGTATATATAAATTGACGCAAAGAACTGAAGAAATTATAATACATGTACGTGTTGTTGACAAATTGATAATGGCTAAACTCAACGTTTTCTACAGCTGTACATGTTATATTCTATAATATAAATAGTTCAAAAGGGAGGCTTTTAACTGTTGGAATAAAAAATACCTCCTTCAAAATGATCCGAGCAAATTCTGTGGTGCGATTTCGGCTCCCAATTATCCCTTCTGATAACCTTTAACCACAGTGCTGCCTGTTTTGGATCTTTCGGAAATCTATAATATGACCTTTTTATCCCACTTTCCTTATCTTTGCCTCTTTGGTTGGCACACCCTGGTACACAGCAAAAGTCTCCATATAATTTTTTTTCTCTGCCGAAGAGTTTTGGAGAAGATTTCGCATTGTTTACTTTATCTACTTCGTCCTCCATGATGTCTTTAAACCGGAACTCCGCCACGCGCAATGGATTATGGGTTACGGGGAAAAACTCTATTAATTGTAAAGGCAAACAAGCTAAGTCTAAATGATGTGGCAAAGGGTCTGGGAGAGCAATAAGCCTCCAGTTGGTCCAGAGCAAAGTCCTCTTAGGGAGCCAAGGGATCTAATTCCATTGTGCCTAATCCCCAAGAAGCATCTTCAACATGTAATTACAAGATCTCTCTTTTTTTTGTCTTTCTTGTTTTTTTAAGAGACCATGTGGAATCCTTGCAAATTAACTGATTGGAAAGAATAAACATGTTGCATTTCAATCGGAAGAGAGGCTTCCGTCTGCTTTGGAAATACAAATGTATTACAGAAAGGATTAAAATTGATTTTAAAAATATTTCGGAGGGATTTGTTGGACTATGCTAATTTACTTGAAGGAAATTAATGGTATGTTCTGGAGATTTCATACTACAATAGAGTAATGCAGCTACTGTATATATGTGATAGAATTAGTTGGTCTACTGTATATGTGAAAGAATTAGTGAGTAAATATAGTGTTTTTATCCCTTGAAAGACTTACTTTGACATGACAGTCTGTTGTCAAGGTTACCAGTATAGGCTCTCCAGTATATCCTGTCAGCTATCTCCCCGTCACACCATGCACATATGAGGTTGGTGTTTTTATCGCCACATTTTCTATAGTTGCAGTGATCAATTTTACCACACACTGAAACATGAAAACAACAAACATTGTTATGTCACATCAGCCAAGTGGTTAAGTTAGTTCCTCTACTATTGATCACGTGGTCTGTCAACACTGAGATTCCGGGTTTGATTCTCACTGCAGGCAGGTTGTACTCGACTTCAATCTTAATTGACAAGGATTGCCAGTTTCCTACCACAGTTCAGGGGTTCTCTCCTGGTACTCCGGCTTCCACCCCCAATAAAAACTGGATGCCATGATATAGCTGAAAAATTGCTGAAAGTGGCCTTAAAACACCATTCAAACAAACAAACACAAAAATTACATAGGGTATATGGTCATCAGTCTGTCCTTTAAACCATCTCTTAATGGCTACTCTTCCTACACAACTGAATGGAATTTGATAAAACTTTAACAGTCTAATGTCACATAGTGCCATTGTGATATTGTATATTTTGATTACAATTATATTTGGGGTATTCCACAGCAAAACTAAAAGTCTCAACTCTTATCCCCAAATTTGACATCCTACACCAATAAATGTAATTTGATGAAACTTTTTAAATAATCTTTGTCACACAGTGACCTAGCTAAGCTGTCGTCCATAATTGTAATCATTTTCACAAGTGTGCAAAAAGCACACTTTTTGAGACCCCCACCTCCATCAAAAAGTGTACATCAACAAATAAACTAATATAAAAACCAAACTCCACGGAAACGAAAATTTCTGAAGGTAAGAAAAAGTGTACACAAAAATGTCAAAATTGAGAGTATCAATTTGTGATCATTGCTTTCAGTTTTTCAAGTTTGGTGTTGTCAAAATGTAGGTTGTTTTTACAGGTTTCACATACTACATGTATAACAGGTGGGATATACTAGTCACAAAAATTTTTGGGTTGAAAGCAATTAAATCATGAGAGATGAATGCAATAATTGTAACTGGTAAATGGCACATTGTATCCAATCAAATTACAATATTTTTTAACAGGGTCAATACTAAAAATGGTGACCGTTCTCCACAATGTATCTTAATTTATCCCACATATAAAAAAAAACCCTGTAGTAAGAAAAGTTTCTGAAAGTTGCAAAACACCTCATTTCAAGGGTTTTTTTTAAACAAAAGCTGTTAAATATATTAAATCTTTCCCTTGCTTACAATGCAGCAAATGAAAGATTTAATTTTAATTAGATTGAAAGATAGATGTACTTACTGTAGCAGTACTTGTCACCACCATAGAATCCCTCATTACACCGACTACAGACATCTACACTGATGCATTCCCCGGTACCTTGTCTTATATCCCCTCCTCTTGTGATCTGAACATCAGTAGTATAATATATTTCACAGGCTTGAGGATTGCCTTTCAAATCGCAGTGAGCTATAAAAAACAAAATCAAGCTGCAAATAAATTATTCAATGACATTATATTAAGTATTTCCTTTACAACCTTAATAGTCGTCTTGTGACAGACAACAATAATATCATTAAATGGCATAAGCTTGAAATATTGGGGCAGGCATAGACAAATTTCAGAACATAAAAAAGGTATTTTTAACAAAATAGTCCTGTCCAACTTTCTGTATGCTGAACATCACTAGATGGATGAAACTTTTTCTGAAAGGTGAATATATGGGACAATTTTGAGTCTTCATTTGCTCTTATAAATGTCACAATTACTACATGACCTACAAACCATGATTTTCTTATGTGAAAGTGGTTTTAACCACAAAATTATGAAACACTGAATTACAAAAGAAAATGTAATGCCCCCTCCAAGGGCATCACCATCTACAAAACAATGTTCAGGTTAACATAATTTTTGACAGAACCTAGGCATTTTCTCATGCAGCTACAGAAATGTAACTCCTCTGTGGTGCCTATTTTTGGTTCTATGCAGCCAAGTACATTTCACATCAGGGATTTATGCATAAACAAGCTAAGATGTGGATTACACCAATAATTCAATTCCATTTACATGTTGTTTGAAATGAAGGTTTAAAATTTTTAGCTTGCACTCCTAATCCCAATCCCAAAACACTGGTAGCCAAGTAACTGTGTGTCAGATGTGTCACTCCCAATCCCAACCCACTGGTAGCCAGGTAACTGTGTGTCAGATGTGTCACTCCCAATTCCAACCCACTGATAGCCAAGTAACTGTGTGTCAGATGTGTCACTCCCAATCCCAATCCACTGGTAGCCAGGTAACTGTGTGTCAGATGTGTCACTCCCAATCCCAATCCACTGGTAGCCAAGTAACTGTGTGTCAGATGTGTCACTCCCAATCCCAACCAACTGGTAGCCAGGTAACTGAGTCAGATGTGTCACTCCCAATCCCAACCCACTGGTAGCCAGGTAACTGTGTGTCAGATGTGTCACTCCCAATCCACTGGTAGCCAAGTAACTGTGTCAGATGTGTCACTCCCAATCCCAACCCACTGGTAGCCAAGTAACTGTGTGTCAGATGTGTCACTCCCAATCCCAACCAACTGGTAGCCAAGTAAATGTGTGTCAGATGTGTAACTCCCAATCCCAACCCACTGGTAGCCAGGTAACTGTCAGATGTGTCACTCCCAATCCACTGGTAGCCAGGTAACTGTGTCAGATGTGTCACTCCCAATCCTAACCCACTGGTAGCCAGGTAACTGTGCGTCAGATGTGTCACTCCCAATCCCAACCCACTGGTAGCCAGGTAACTGTGTCAGATGTGTCACTCCCAATCCCAACCCACTGGTAGCCAGGTAACTGTGTCAGATGTTTCACTCCCAATCCCAACCCACTGGTAGCCAAGTACCTGTGTGTCAGATGTGTCACTCCCAATCCCAATCCACTGGTAGCCAAGTAACTGTGTGTCAGATGTAACACTCCCAATCCCAACCCACTGGTAGCCAGGTAACTGTGTGTCAGATGTGTCACTCCCAATCCCAATCCACTGGTAGCCAGGTAACTGTGTCAGATGTGTCACTCCCAATCCCAATCCACTGGTAGCCAAGTAACTGTGTGTCAGATGTGTCACTCCCAATCCCAATCCACTGGTAGCCAGGTAACTGTGTCAGATGTGTCACTCCCAATCCCAATCCACTGGTAGCCAGGTAACTGTGTCAGATGTGTCACTCCCAATCCCAACCCACTGGTAGCCAAGTAACTGTGTGTCAGATGTGTCACTCCCAATCCCAACCAACTGGTAGCCAAGTAAATGTGTGTCAGATGTGTAACTCCCAATCCCAACCCACTGGTAGCCAGGTAACTGTGCGTCAGATGTGTCACTCCCAATCCCAACCCACTGGTAGCCAGGTAACTGTGTCAGATGTGTCACTCCCAATCCCAACCCACTGGTAGCCAGGTAACTGTGTGTCAGATGTGTCACTCCCAATCCCAACCCACTGGTAGCCAAGTACCTGTGTGTCAGATGTGTCACTCCCAATCCCAATCCACTGGTAGCCAAGTAACTGTGTGTCAGATGTAACACTCCCAATCCCAACCCACTGGTAGCCAGGTAACTGTGTGTCAGATGTGTCACTCCCAATCCCAACCCACTGGTAGCCAGGTAACTGTGTCAGATGTGTCACTCCCAATCCCAATCCACTGGTAGCCAGGTAACTGTGTGTCAGATGTGTCAATCCCAATCCCAATCCACTGGTAGCCAAGTAACTGTGTGTCAGTTTGTCACTCCCAATCCACTGGTAGCCAAGTAACTGTGTCAGATGTGTCACTCCCAATCCCAATCCACTGGTAGCCAAGTACCTGTGTCTCAGATGTGTCACTCCCAATCCCAATCCCCTGGTAGCCAGGTAACTGTGTCAGATGTGTCACTCCCAATCCCAACCCACTGGTAGCCAAGTACCTGTGTCTCAGATGTGTCACTCCCAATCCCAATTCACTGGTAGCCTGGTAACTGTCAGATGTGTCACTCCCAATCCCAACCCACTGGTAGCCAGGTAACTGTGTGTCAGATGTGTCACTCCCAATCCCAACCCACTGGTAGCCAGGTAACTGTGTCAGATGTGTCACTCCCAATCCCAACTCACTGGTAGCCAGGTAACTGTGTGTCAGATGTGTCACTCCCAATCCCAATCCACTGGTAGCCAAGTAACTGTGTGTCAGATTGTCACTCCCAATCCCAACCCACTGGTAGCCAAGTTACTGTGGGTTACTAGTATGATTCTTTTAAATATGATTGAAAACAGCAAAATCTCAAACACAACATGTGTTTTTAAAATGCCAGTAGATGATAACCTTAATCAAATGGCCATCAGATGCTCCAACAGCTACATGTGTGGTCAAGCACACATCTATATATATAAAGAATACCAAGGGGCAATTCACTAACCCGGACTTGCATTTTATCTATAATGAGGTATCATCAATGGTACTCAAACACAACCAGCTTTAATAAATCCAAATAATTAAGATGTTGTAGAGCTTTTATCATCAAAATTCCAAAACATTATATCAAATCTGGCTAAGACCATATACACCTTTTGAATAGAAAAAACATTTAGAACAAAACAAGAATTGACAGTATGTCAGGGACAGTCAAAAGCATGGTTGAACAACAAAAAAAAGGGAACAAGAAACAAAGACACACAATACAAACTACAGCAACTTAGTGACACCAAACACTAAAAAAACGGTGGTGCTTTGGAAACATGGGACAGGTAAGCAACTCCTATTCCACGCTTAGCACCTATCGGTCAGGTTAAAATCCTGTAATTAGTCATAACTAGGGGTAAACAAGTAAAGATATGGGTTACACCATATCCAGAGATGTTCGATTTATATGTTAAAGGTGTATCCGATTTGGTTTAAGTTTTTTTTTCAATTTGTTTTATATCAAATTTCATCATATGCTGTAAAGGTTACAAATATAGAAGATTGTAGAAGGCAAGAAATAATCATCTTGATTATAATATCTCAACTTTGGGAAGAAAGTATATTGTAATAAAAAAGCAAACTGTTGGAAAGACAAATGTTTACCTTACAATAACAATACAATGACCTTTTCGAAAACACATAATCACGTGGTTCTGTGAGGAAAAAATAATACTAAAAGAAGGGCGACAGGGGTAAGATCTGCAGTTATCGAGTCCTTCCGTTGAGCATCCTCGGAAAATCAAGGAAAAATACAGAAAAGTTACAATTTCTATTAATTTAATTTTACACTCGTCAGTTATTAAAATTGTTTTAAAAGACTTGCAATTAAATGTATTCAAACGTCAACTAACGTTCATGTGCATAAACATTTCTAAGAACTTAATAATATTTTTAAACTTTAAAATAAACCAAGTGACAAAAAATTGAAGAAGAGTCTTATTTTTGCCAGACATGTAATTATATGTCTCTGTTTTTCCAAAACAATTTAGGAGATTATTGACTTCTATTATTAATTTTTAAACTATTTTAACTGTTGATGACCTTCTTAGAATGTAACTGAATTGTTTTTCTATTGTATTATTATACATTTTTCAAAATTTCATTTAGCTTTTTAAATTTTTGTTTGTTTAAAGAACTTTATATACAATCCTAGAGGGATTTTTAATCTAATTCTATAAGTATCTAAATATAGCTTAATCTTGCTGAAGGGGTCATTGTCGACCTGGGTACTATATCAGCGTACCCAGGGTACTTAAAATTTGAGAAATGGTACCCTGGGTACTGTCCCTTAACATAAACGTACCCGGTGTGGTAAGTATCGCGAGATTACGTTCATTTCTTTCGCATATTTGGTCCACAATTATAAATAGAAGAATGACGTTTTGTTACAATTTACAGTTAAGTTTGTTTTGATTATGTTCATGTTTATGAAAACTGTTGAAAAATAATGGATTTGATTCAACAATATTTGTCTGGGTACGTTTATGTTAAGCGATAGTACCCTGGGTACCATTTCTCAAATTTTAAGTACCCTGGGTACGCTGATATAGTACCCAGGTCGACAATGACCCCTTCAGCCTTAATCTTTAGAATAGTTGAATATCAAAATGTTTAAATCTTGAATTCAATAAAAATCATTATCTTTACTGCTTTTTTTTATTATTAAGAAATTTATTTTCCCTACCAATGTCTATGACATTTTTCCCTGATTAAGAAATCATTTTTGTAAATAACATGTCTGTTGTTATCTAATTTTCGTTTTAAAACCATAATCTAAATTTAGCATTTTTGCGGCTGATTCACAGGCACATAAAGATAAATTTATTATTTTTCTGGAGTCAATATTTCACAATGAGACATGTTAGACTAGTTACCAAACGAGTGAATACACACTATCCAATCAATCTCCACGCAAAGCCTTTGGACAACAATCACCTCTGCCATACATTATGAGAGATATCTCTCATGGATGATAAGCTTCGCTTACAAACGCAGTAATTTTTATTGTAAAATTGTATCTGAAGTGTATAAAAAGACTACATAAAAATAAATTAAATCTCGTGTATTATTTTACAAACATCGTTCTTTGTTTAAAAACGTCACGAGCAGACGACAAATGTAGTCCCGCGGTAAATGGAGGATGACGTGTGGCAGAGGTTATATCTGGGAACCAGTTATGTTCTCTGTGTCGGAGAGTGACACACTATACCCATTTATTGGCATTTTATTCCTACCATTAAAAACAATTATCTTGACCCCAAGTGCCTGTGGGCTGATTATGTGAGTCTTTTTTTTACCTTTAATTAAAGTTCAGTGTCATAAATAGGCAATTATCAAATAAACAAGTCATAGGTATCTAATACACAATTACATCACAGAAATATCTCATACCCCCCCTCCCCACCAAAAAAAAAAGAGTATGGGATTGTAATTTCACGCTCTATTCTATATAGGGCCCTTGATTGGAATAAAGATATTTGTATTTGTATGGGATTTTGAAATCCTCAATAATCAAATTAAATTAATGTTCAAGATTGACGAAATTTCTACATAAAGGTTCCATGTTCTACCGCATAATTTATGAAATAATCCAGAAATACTGAAAATTATCGATCAAGGCTTTCTGGATGAGTGGTCACAAGCGCGCCAATTGTCATCCTTAATTGGTCTGATGATGACGATGCACGATGGGAACGTCATGCATTACGTAATACTACGAAAAGTTTAAAATGCATTATTATTATCAAATAATCATATGAATTCATATAAAAACAAATACATTCGCATTCTTTTATGTGAAGATTAGAAACTGCATAAAAAATACAAAGCTTAAGTACCTATAAATTCTGACATAAACAAGGAAATAAAATGAAAATTATCGATCAAGTCAGGAACCTATAAATCATCTACATTTTAATGTAAAGATACGAATGCGAAAATCGTGAAATAATCAAAACAAAATACATATACTGGTAATAAAATTGAACCGAACAAGTCTTTCTAACATATACATAATGGGGGCCTCGGTGGCCGAGTGGTCAAGGTAGTTCGTCTACTATTGATCACGTGGTCTGTCAACACTGAGATAGTCTCGATCACCCAGACGCATATATAATAGCGTCTGGGATCACCTTGTTGTTATTTCGCTACCAATAGGTGGAGACAAAACAACGATTCTATTTTTAGGGCCCTATTTTTAAACCAGGAAAACCATGCATACTTATAATATGACGTCACATTCAGATTCACTCTTGATTGTGCACAACAATAATATTTGTTTAATTAATTGATAAAGTTATATTTTATAAAAATTTTCCAAATGTAAACTTTGACACAATTTGTTATACACTTCTTAATATGAACGGAAGTAATTTTTTAGATAATAAAAATAGCATCCAATCAAAAATTACGCCCAGTTTTGGGCGTAATGGTAACGAGTTCAATATAGAGATGAATCCAGACGCACAAATGTAATTAAGCGTCTGGATGATCGAGACTAACACTAAGATTGCGGGTTCGATTCTCACTGCAGGCAGGGTGTACTCGACTCCAATCTTAATTGACAAGGATTGCCAGTTTTCCTACCGCAGGTCGGGGGTTTTCTCCGGGTACTCCGGCTTCCTCCCCCAATAAAAACTGGATGCCATGATATAGCTGAAAAATTGCTGAAAGTGGCGTTAAACACCATCAAACAAACAAACATATACATTATGGATGGTCATTACGTAATATAACGTAACTGATAACCGTATCCTGGCTGCCCAATTATTGTCCAATAAATCTTGAAATTTTAACATGTGGTAACCCGTTATTGTCCACTGAGCAGAACAAACAAGTTTTTAAACATGTATTTGAGTATATCAAAGGGTCAGAAAGATTCCACGTTGATTAATAACTTGTACACAGGGCTCTTGAAGCACACAATTCATCACCACCCCCTTATTCTCTATTTATTCGTTTATCTTTGCTAATTTTTTTTTCTGGTTCATTCCACTTATCTAATGTATTGTAAAGATCTTATCTTACACATATAATATATATTGTATTAAATTGTATGCATGCTACATAAATGTTCTTTTATATTTGGAGAAGACTTCATACGTTTGTCTAACTTGTGTCTTATCCTTTTTGCAAATTTGAGCAAATAAAATATGTTTAAACTAACGTAACTGAAAATCTAAAAATGCCCTTTTATTATCAAATTAAGAAACTCAAATATATACATTTTATTATTTAAAGATAAGAATGCATAAAAAAAATTAGAAAGCATACCCTTTAAATGATGAAATAATCCAAGAAATAAAATTGAAGTGATCAATTTTTTCTGATCCTATCTAGCGTAGACATAAAAGGTCAAGACCGCATTAATATATTATACAATTTAGTACATCTTTACCCAGTGGCGGATCAAGGTGGGGGTGTAGGGGGCATACCCCCTTAAAAAGGAAAGGAAACAAGAGATCAGGGAGGGTAACAACCAGCGCCAAAGGCAAAAATGTAATCCCCGCTCGTCCTCGCCATAAATTAATGCATTAACGGTACTAATTCGTTTATTATGATATCTCTTGTCTACTGTACCAAATAAAGGTTACTGAACACTATAAAAACCTTGTGTTAAATAAATTCATTTCAAATGCAGGATTGTGCACCATTTTTCAAGAGCTTCTGGGGGGCCTTAAGCGAGCCCCCCCCCCCCGACCCCCTGCCGTAAATGATATCCCTTTTTACGCCTCCTTTCAAAAATCCTATATCCGCCCCTGTTACTACTCCTTATTAGATCAGGAGAAAACATGTATTTTAAAGCTTGAAGGATAAAATCTTTTATTCTTCAGTAAATGGCCGATTTCTGGTACGGATGATCCAACACAGATGAGCTCAATGCATTGCTGTACGTTTTTTTGAAAGACCGGGTGATCTTCCATTCGCGATAGAAATTGTGTATGTCTTTCGCGCTACAATCGCGAAAATACAAAATTTCTATCACCTGTGGAAGATCAACCCGGTCTTTCCCCAAAACGTCAGACCTATAATTCTTCTGTTAATGGCTGATTTCTGGTACAGATGAACTAACGCGAATTCATCTATACTCGCTGCGTCCTCAAATCAAACCATCCGAAACAAGAACGCCAAAGTAAAATAACAACGTTCTTCTTTTACGTTATTGTTTCGGACTTTCTGTAAATGAACTAGGTACTCATGGTACCTTCGGGAAAGCCCGATCGATTCTCCACTAGTAACAGAAACGTGCGAAAAGACAAAAAATGTGTGGAAGATCACTAAGTTTTTCCCCGAAGCATATGTAAGAACCTATTCGTACAGATGAGCTCACGTACGCGAATTAACTTATCGGTACTCGCTGCGTCATCCAATCAAAACCACCCGAAACAATAACGTGGTTATGGTAGCATAACAATAACTTTCTTGTTTAACGTTCTGGTTTACGGAAGACATAGGTTCTTTCATGTGTTTTTGGGTAAGCCTGAGTTATCTTTCAATCGTGATAGAAATTTTGCACGTCTTTTTGATCGTTTCGCATCGCTCTACTCGTGAAAAGACATACAATTTCTATTACTCGTGGAAGATCACCCGGTCTTTCCCCATATTAGTACTACATGTAGTCTATAATGTGGGTACTTTTTTAAGAACGCAGTACTTGTATACGTTAAATGTGATTCACATATGATGTATCAGGAGATTCGATATTTAGATCAGGATTTCTCATAAAGATTGAGGGCCTCGGTGTGCGAGTTGTTAAGGTAGTTCGTCTACTATTGATCACATGGTCTGTCAACACTGATGTTGCAGGTTCGAGTCTCAGGGTGTACTTGACTACAATTTTGTTAAATGACAGGATTGAAAGTTTTCCTACCGAAATTCCGGGGGTTTTCTCCGGGTACTCCGGCTTTCTCCCCAAATAAAACATTATATGGCTGAAAAATGGTTGAAAGTCGCGTTAAACACCATTCGAACAAACAAAAAACATAAAAATTGGAGTGCTTTGGACCCATTATTTCGTACGGGTCGGCCGACGCATGTTAGATCTGCTTCGTAAATGGGGCATTAACTCAAAATTATAAAAGATGATAAGGAAACAACTACAGGATTATTGCACACACTGCAGAAAGAATTTCACTATTTCTTGGACCCCTTTCTTTTAACTCATTAACCATTTTTATTGGGGTAGCGGAAAGGGGGGGCGCATTTTTCATGTCAACTACTATTTACAACATAATATTCTTGCATATATAACCTATATGCGTCATATGTTCATATAGTGCCTTATTGTATCGTACTTTTACACCACATACAATGTTAATTGTTCAATATTTTTTAAAACTAAATTCAAGTTGCATGCAGGCATATGGTTTTATGTCGAGTTTTATTAAGTTTGAAAGGAATGAAGGGTCCGACAAATAGTGCACGTCTCAACTAATTTCACACACCCGTGGGACATTCGGTAGTTGACCTGGGGAGGTATTTTACCCATTATGTTCAACAATTAATAAAATGGACATATAGTGTGGTTGGCAGTTTCATAATAATTTTTCTGTCTTGAACAACATTTATTCTGTCAGTAATCAGTTTATAGTTTACTATCTATACAAAGTTCTCAATTATGATATATTTGCTTCATTGAACAGTTATGAATTTTTAAATCTGGAATACAAGGGGGAACGGTAATTGCAATTATTAACGATCATTTTAAAATTGCTTTATCACTTATCACTAATCTTAAATTATATTATAAGTATTTATGACAAGGTAACAGAAATAACGTTTAATACAAGCGAGCAGCCTTTTCAGCATTGCTCAAGAAGAATTAGGAAAATAGAATGGATCAGTGCAGGAAAATTTGACTGCCATCAGGAACGTATGCAGAGAATTATTTTCCTTTTTTATTGTCTACGATGCGCGTACTACAGAGGTCATTATAATGAGCTGTGCTTCCCATAATCACTTAAAACGCCCTTCCATAACGATATTGGCCACCACGGAGACAGGGGCGGATTAAGAAAATCGGGCAAGGAGGGACGAAATTCAGGCTTGAGGTTTAGAGATCGCAGCGCTTTTGTGGGGAGTATTGGGGGTCAAGCCGCCATAAGCTGGTGAAATTTAAGCAATTGAGAGGGTGTTCAGGACTACAAATTTAAAATTTTTTATCTATACCAGTCCTCCTTTTTTCGCTCACTTTCTCTTTCTTTTCCATTGTTTAGGTAAAGGGGTGGGGTGAACGCCTCCCTCCGCCCCTTCTGTATCCGCCACTGGGAGACTGTAGGCACGTGTATATATTTCGCTGTTATGAATAATGAATTAACAACATTCCCCCTGTGTCTAAGAAGGTTTATGTGGGAAAACTAACTGAACTGTCAATCACGTAAGCAGTGAGTAAGCGGAAGTGGAGCAGGGGTTGGGGGCTGGTTGTGTTAGCGCATGAAAGCGTTGACCGAAGCACATTTTCATGGGGTCTTTTCAGGGAAGCGCGGCAGCGCTTCATGATAAAAATGTGCTTTGGTCAACGCTTTCATACGTGAATGAAACTTCAAAAGAATGCATTAAATTCTTATTCATGTGTATTTACATTTTACATGTTTTATTTTATTTTAAAATAGTGCTGGAGTTCTGATTTGAATCGTGTGAATTTAAATCGTGCATAGTGCGCACAATGTATTTTATTTTAATTGATTTAATCCGCATTTTTTGTTAACTGTGTGACGAGGAAGCGCGTGCTTTTCATGATATCAAAAGTCTCGTCCATTGCGTGTCACTTTTTTTTGTTTGAATGCCACTTTCAGGAATTTTCCAGCAATACCTTTTTTAATAGGAGAGGAAGGCGGCGAAAATCCCCGACCTTCGGTGAGAAAACTGGCAAGCCTTGTAAATTAAGATTGGAATCGAGTGCACCCTGCCCGCAGTGAGACTCGAACCCACAAACTCAGTGTTGAAAGACCACTTTATCAATAGTAGATGAACTACCTTAACCACAAAAATAGATCTTAATGTTATACGATTAGCCTGTTTACACAGCAACAGACTTTTACGGCTACGAAACGGATTACCCTTTATTTGTTTGATGTTATTTCAGCACAACTAAAATTAGATTTGTTAACTGCAAAAAAAAATCTTCCAAGACAAACCTTATAATGGAGAATTATTTGTTATATAATCTGACGTCATCAGTAAAAATGAGCTAACCGTTACTCACGAACCAATCAAATGAATGAATAGAATCGTCAAAAACGAAGTCTTGACTTAATAGATTCGTAATGACTGAAAAAAGTCCAAAATTGATATCTTTCCTCCGCGGCCTCTTTCCCGTCCGTTTCCCGAAGTGGCCGTGAGATGTTGCGATTGGGAAAATATTTGGTGAAACGAGTGCCGTTGCACTGCTTGAGAAACATTCCAGACGGAATCATAAAAGAAAACGATGCATTAAAAATCGCTTTATATCGATTTTCTTTATGATAATTATCTTCGAAGAGGCTCGCTTGTCTGGGATTACATAACTCGAATTTATATTTTGCGATTTTCAACTAAGTAATGTAAGTCATTTTAAAACCTATAAATATATCTGATCTTATATCAGAGGACATATAAGTAATTAGATATATCTGCTTCTATTAATCGTGCAATATACCCAGGGCTCCATTATTTGTTTTTATTTGTTGCACAATAATTTTAAGATCGAGCCGGTAACAATAGTTATATCATCGTATTACAGAATGGTGCATATTTTATGTTTTTAAGTAAAAAAGAATAGAAAAATTTAAGTACACTGGTGCTCATAAATTCAAACTTATAATGTCAACTTTCCACTGAGAAGATAAAGTAGGCTTACAATGTTACTATGCATAATTTAAACTTCGATATTTCATAATTACTAAGATTTAATTTTATGTTCTGTGGTGAACTATTCCATTGCCACCAGAGAGAGTCTATACTAATATTTGTTAGTATAGACTGTCCTTGTTGACACAGAAAAAGCTGGGTTTCCCAAAACCCATAAAAACATTATTTAACATATGAAATAAGATGGATTTTTCATTTCATTTGAAACGAAGCATATCATATAAAAGTCCAACAAAAACATAAATAAAATTATTTGACCGTTTAGGACAATAATATTTCACAGCTATAATATATATAATGTATATTGTAATTTAAATTTGAGATTTAATTTATCATTACATTTTATTAATCTCATGTAAATGTAAAAACCGCGTTGCCAGTTATCTCGGATTTTAAAGAAAAAAGACATTGTTCAAATGAATACAAAAAATGAGTGTACAGTGTGCATTCACCCATTTGGTAACCATACTGCCGCATTGTTGCGAAACATTTCATTTACATTTGACATGTTTTATTTTATTCAAAATAAATGCCGGGGTTCTGATTTATTATTGATTTTAATTACTCAGCGTTTTTTTTTGTTTCCTGTGACGTCGTCAAGGAAGCGCATGCTTTTCATGGCTACCAGGTTTCATCGAGAAATACAAAGAATGATTCTACGTCATCGAAATATCGACATCGAAAGCGACCGCAAAGTCAGTAATAGTTTTAATAAATGAATAAAACCAACAAATCCTTGTCTATCATAGTAAATCTATAAGCAGAAGACTATCCATTGTGTTGACAAGATATTTGTGTTACAAAGCGTGTATGAATCAGACAATGAATCGGATCAGAAAACAGAAATATATATAATTTTGACTGACCGCTTGTACACCGGACATACTATTCAAATGATAATACTCTTTAATTTAAGTTGGCAATACAATATTTTCTTTCATGATATCAAAAGGCTCGTCTATAGCGTCACTGTCCACGCAAAGAATTCTGGGTATCCTACGTCAACCACAATAACCTTCGCCTTACATTAGTTGACGTCATGACAGATATCTCTCGAGGCGTATTAGCTCTGCCTAAAAACGCAGAAATTTTAATGTAAAACTGTATCAAATGTGTATAAATATACTACATAAAATTAAATTAAATCGTGTGTATTATTTTACAAACATCATTATTTGTTTACAAACGTCACCTGCAGACGACAAATGTAGTCCCACTGTAAACGGGAAATAACATGTGGCAGGAGTCTGGGATCCTGACTAAATATTCTCAATAACATTGAGATAAAACTGTATCAAATGTGTATAAATATACTATTTAAAATTAAATTAAATCTTGTGTATTATTTTACAAACATCATTATTTGTTAACAAACGTCAACTGCAGACGACAAATGTAGTCCCACTGTAAACGGGAAATGACACGTGGCAGGAGTCTGGGATCCTGACTAAATATTCTCAACAACATAAGCGGACTTCCGGTTCGAATATACAGTCACTAGCAATGAATCCGGTCAAAATTTTGACCGGTTTGCAACATTCGGAATGCCTCAAAATTTACGTCAGTAATAACTTTAACTGACGTAATTCCGATACAAAGCATTATGACGTAACTTCCGGCGTCCGGTAATCAAATTCAAATAAAAATACAGTTTATCATAAGAATGCTTTTATAGATTTATGTTAGATTGTGGAAATAACTCTAAGGGAATGATCCGTTTAACTCGAAAGCCATAAACCTAGAAGAGGAGCTACATTTTGTACTTTATTTAAATTGTATTCTTCTAGATATTTCCAACGTGCGAAAAGTTAGCTAAAATATGGCGGATTAAACAACCAATCAAACTGGGTAGTAAACTGGTGGTGACAGGGGGTTGCTTGCGTAAATGAAAAATATTGCACCAGAGAACCAGGTTACATGTGGCAGAGGTTATAGCTGGGAACCAGTTATGTTCTCTGTGCAGAAGAGTGCCACAGCGTGTCACTTTTAACACATTCTGATTGGTTGTGTGGGGTATCTGTGACGTTGCAAAGTTTTTCACTTCTGACAACTGTTGACGTCATAATGGAATGCAAGGAACTTCTCAACCGGATCGACCTGGTTATTTCCGGATGTTGGTTTAAGAAATAGATAATTGTGAGCGGGCTTTATGCGAATTAAAACATGGTCAGACCTTATATTTGTCAATATTTTATACCGAACGATACAAATATAAAAGGGTGGGGGGTAAGGATGGGGATGTGCGATTTTTGATTTAAATTAAATACACTTATTTATATAAAATTTCCAATTTTCATAACCCATATTTATATAAAGTTTTCAATTTTCATGACACATTTTTATATAAAATGAGCAATTTTCACAACCAATATTTATCTAAAATGAACAATTTTCATAACCCATATTTATATTCAGTAAACTAAAAAGAAGGTCATATTTAAATACACAAAATGATAACATAGTGAAGAAGAAAACACAATGTCATTATTAAAATTACACTTTAATAATTCTATTCATGCTGTAATTTATTTATATAAAGTGTTTTGATTGGATAAAAACACTTAAATGGCGTCATCTCAGATAATTTATACATCGATATTTCCTCTGAGCGGACTACTTTCAGTATCAAATGTAAACAAGATGGCGTCCTCCTAGCGCATCCTCTGGGAGAGGGGATAATGTTTTCTCTGCCGCAATGATTTCCAAGTTAATCGACTGAGATTTCTTATAAAATATAATATATAAACAATTTAGTGTCTAATTTTGTTTTGTTTCCTATTAATATATACAGAATCGCGATCCCTTTGGTACTATGTTTTGCATATCCCTACGCTTTCCGGCCTAGATAAGTTTTAAGGTGTAGATGGGTTTCGGTAACTGTTTTTGCTGTTTTAAAATTTTTAAAAAAAAATTTCACAGAATTATAAGGATTAAAACACTGGGTTTTAGGAAATTATCAATATGTAAACTCCGGATACTCCCTCACAAACTTGACATAAAGTTCTTCGGACTTTATTTAGTTTGTGAGTGAGTCGCCGGAGTTTACACATTGATAATTTCCTAAAACCCAGTGTTTCATCCTATATTATGTTATATATTATATTATCAATTTTTAACAAAACGAACTTGGCGCTAAAGCAGAATTTAATGGGACAAAAACATGACCCATATTTATATGAGAGCAGATTTTTTTCAATTAAGATTAAAAAGCATACCCATTTTTATATAAGATTGTTTTAAAAACGATACCAATTTTATATAAATTTAAAATAAAAAAAATTAACCATACTTTTGACACATGTACGTATACCTTTATATAGGAAGTCCCCCCCTCCCGGGGGAGAAAAATGGCAAGCCTTGTAAATTAGGATTTGAGTCGAGTTCACCATTCCTGCAGTGAGACTCGAACCCGCAGCCTCAGTGTTGAAAGACCACGTTATCAATCAGATGAACTACCTTAACCGCATGGCCACCGAGGCCCTACCAAAAATCCGTAGAAATATCGATCATTTTATTCATAAGACAAAACCATGTGACCAGGTCATGAATATTTATGACGTCATGACGTCGTTTGAACACACCGTTTGTCGTTGACGTGTACGTTGGCATAAAACAGTAAAAGATCGTATTTTGACTCGTTCAGGAACTTTTTTGATAATTTTCTGTATAAAATTGATTATCTTATACAAAAATATATAGGAGGTTGTACCGTATCCATACAATGTAGGGGGCCTCGGTGGTCGAGTGGTCAAGGTAGTTCGTCTACTATTGATCACGTGGTCTGTCAACACTGAGATTGCGGGTTCGATTCTCACTGCAGGCAGGGTGTACTCGACTCCAATCTTAATTGACAAGGATTGCCAGTTTTCCTACCGCAGGTCGGGGGTTCTCTCCGGGTACTCCGGCTTCCTCCCCAATAAAAACTGGACGCCATGAAATAGCTGAAAAATTGCTGAAAGTGGCGTTAAAACACCATTCAAACAAACAAACAAAAAACATTCAATGTACATATTTCTACTTTCACTTTTCTAATGTCTATTTTTTCGAAGATGAAACCAGCGAAAAAGATATTTTTCATTAATTTTTCTACATATCAACAGTACGTCACGCTTCATATTTTCAAGTGACGTTGGAACTTTGTTTGCTAATGTTACAGAGCTGAAAATTATTGTTTTAAACAGCCAAAATTATTGATGTGTATTTGAGTGCATTTTTTTAATTTTGAGTGTGTAATTTGTGATATTTTGAACCATACTTTTGACGAGAACGGCGTGCGAAGGATTGTTTACATTTTTGAAAAGTTTGATTTTTTATGTTTCCATATGTACGTGATAAGCAACGTCAACGGCAAATATGTAAATGAGGCCAAATACCATAATTTCTCCATAGATGTGATACTGTTAGCCTGTTTACACAGCAACAGAATTTTACTACAAGGAAACGGATTACCCTTTATTTGTTTTACTATAGTATGATGTTATTTCAGCACAATTAAAATCAGGTGGATCATTGTAGTTCATTAAAACTTAAATTTGTTAACCGCAACAAAAATTCTTTCAAGACAAATCTTTTAAGGGAGAAGTATTTGTTTATAATCAAATGAATGAATAGAATAGTCAAACATGAAGTCTTGACGTAATAGATTCATTAAGGATTGTTTTCAATTGCTGGTTAGATTATTGGATATGGACGACTTTATTAATGTCGTCACTTGTTGTTTGCGGAAGAATTCATGTAAAGTCAACGTCATCAATACATTTAATTATGACGTCAACAATCAGTCACGTGCTAAGTTAGGTTATATCGACAATGTTGCAATATTGAGCATTCAAAGGAAATTAAAATATTTGATAATGACTGAAAATAGTTCAAAACTGATATCACATACCTCCGAGGCCACTTTCCGACCCTTTACCGAAGTGGCCGTGAGATGTTGCGATTGGGAAAATATTTGGTGAAACGAGTGCCGCTGCACTGCTTGAGATATATTCCGCACGGAATCAGAAAAGAAAACGATGCATTAAAAATAGCTTTATTTATCGATTTTTTTGGATAATTATCTTCGACGATGCTCGCTTGTCATAACACACATAACTCGAATTGATATTTTGCGATTTTCAACTAACTCATTGTAAAACCTATAAATATATCTTATCTTGTTTTATAGATGAGTATATATTGTAATCATACTGCCTTTGAACCGGGTGTTAGGGTAGATTATCACGAAGGGTATGAAGAAAAAAGTTTCACCCGAGACGAAATCGAGGGTGATAATTTTTTTCTTCATGTGATAATCTATACTAACACCTAAGTTCAAAGGCAGTATGATTTTTATTATACTGAAGGCCTATTATCTAATGAAGAAATGTAAACTACCATATGGATACTGTACTGAATCATATTTTTAATGGAAAATGCTTGTTAGTCTGCTAGTTGTTTTTCCAAATAATAATTGCCCATTTTCATGTATTTGTTGTCTTTGACACGTTTGCGCGGAAAGTTACACGACCTGTAAGTAAATTTTTTCTGATGCGGCTGCTAATTTTCCAGATTGGCAAATTTCTTTCTGACAATTTTTTTTATATCGCTCGTTAACTTCGGCTGGAATGGGTGATTATTTTCCAGTTCGGCAATATCCAGTCTGAGCGGGTGTTAATTTTTTTATATCACCCGTTGGGAGGAAATCACGAGTAATTAACACCCGTTGCTATAATGGGAATAGTAGAAATTAACACATGGTTACTGTCCAATAAAAACACAGCATTTTTGCATGAAGTAAAATAAAAGTAATTATATATCTCTGCTTATATTAATCGTCCAATATACCTAGGGCTGCATTTATTTGTTTTTATTTGTTGCACAATAACTTTAATGTCGAACTGGCAACAATATTCTGTAACATCATGTTCCAGAATGATGCATTTTTAACGGTTCCTTTTTTAAAGTAAAAAAAAATAGAAACATTTAAGTACTAGCTTGCTCCTAATGTTCAAACTTATAATGTAAACTTCCCACTGACAAATAAAGTAGGTTTCCAGCGTATAATTTAAATTTCAATAAAATAAATTATTTCATTATAATACTAAGAATTACTTTTAAGTACTGTGGTGAACTAATTTATTAACGCTTATTAAAAGTTGGGTTTCCTAACCCACGCAGACATTATTTAACACATGAAATAAAATGGATTTTCCATTTCATTTGAAATGAAGCATATCATACAAAAAGTCCAACAAAAAAGTAAATAAAATTAAATCTCAATTATTTGACCGTTTTAGGACAATAATATTTTTCACAGTTATGTAATTAAAATGAGATTTAATTTAACATTCTACTTTATTTATCTCGTATAAATGTAAGAACCGCGTTGCCAATCAACTCAAATTTTAAAGAAAAAAGACATGGACTCTATCTAAATGAATATAAAAAATGTGCGTACAGTGTGTATTCACACATTTGGTAACCAGACTGCAGCATTGTTGCGTAATATTTCCAATAAATATTGTCTTATTCCTCTGTTAATATATAACTATAGAAATTGGGTGGTATTGCGCATCATCCACTGGAAATCAAGCATTTTTCATACTTACGATAACAAGCTACTGTCAATTTGTCACTATGACTAAAATCTTTGTTTAGAGCATAACATCCGGCAGGACAACTTATCTTAGAACATTTATAATCCGTCATGTAAACGTACTACAAAGAAGAAATATATTAAGTAAATAAATTAAGTTTTCATTTATAAATTCGAGCGGGCGTGAACATCTTTACATCAGCGATATTTATTGACAAGTAAAAAACAATGGGAATGAAGATTTACTTTCTTACAATGTAGCTAACAAGGTCCTGCTGCCATCAACAAATTCTTAGCTTAGATGTTTTAAATAGCCATTTTATCCAATCAAAACTTTCTATTTTCTCTGTTGTAATGGTCAATCAGTAAATTCTGATCCATGTAGCCAACACAGGTTATTTCGCATAGCATGGGTTGCTTTATTTGAATTAGTCATTGTCACGTTTAGCAGCATTCGCTTTGCATAGCAAATCACATCTATTTAATTGATTTTAATATGCCGTATACTCATCCCATATCATTAATTTTATTTACTTACAGATCTGTCGTAATTATTGTAGATTTCATAAACTTCCTCTATAGAACATCCTTCTCTGCATTCTTCGGTTAAACCTCGTTTGAATCGTCTCTTTAAGAAACCGAGTGCTTCGTGTTTCGTTGTTGTAATACTGTTAAGATCTAAAATGGATTTACACTGTAACACAACTATCAAACGAATGAATAATAAAAAAAAATCGAGTCAGTCGATCCAGGCCAGATTCCTTTTGAAACAAAACCATTGCTTGTCCAAACCTATGGTTTCATACAGAATTTTTCATTTTCACCTGACTGTAGGCATACATAAGAGGCCGAAACAACATGATAATTTTGGAGCGAGGCGAAAAATAACAGAGCCATTTCTACCAATTAGAATAAGCTATTATTTAGGTTGTGGCGTGTACAAATCTGTAAGTCGCAACGAGACATGTTACGATGATATAGCTAACAAGAATAGCTCCTCATAACGTGCAAAGGCTCACGTTCACACACGAAACCATAAGAACGTCTACTTAAAAAGAGGATTATAAAACGGACATGTACAACGCACTGCTGTAAGTAGCGAAATCAACCGTGGCATCACTCTTATCTTGAAACCCATTACAGTATGTACAGCGAGTACTTCATCTTATCAAATTTTCCTAAACGCTGATTTATTTATAACTTGTTCTCGTTCTGGATAGAGATGAATGCTGTCTAGACGTTATTTGATAAAATTCACTTCTTTCCGAAGAGTAATACAATACTGTTTGGTCAATGGATTATATAAAAAACAATGTTACCAACTGTCTCCTATTCTTCCACTAGGACAGTATATAGAATTGTGCGGCACCAGAACATTTTGCCAAACACGGTGCAAAAGTATGGTCCGAGGCCATGCTTTCTGCATCCTCCCAAGTCAGGGGTTCTGAGTCCGCGGACTCAGAACCCCTGACTTGGGAGGATGTGCTTTCTGTTTTATAACGGTCAGCACCACCATCCAGAAGTATTATAAATTAACCACGAAGGGACGCGCTCGACAGCTCTAGCTGTGATTAGAGACCAGTGTCGGTATTTAAACTCGAAGCCAGTGTATTGTGTATTATTGTGTATAATTTGGGTGACATGTTACGAATTGCTTATATTACAAGCACGCTTGTTGACCATGATATACCAAACATTACAAAATTTAAAAACAAGTGTGGACACAGAAAAACGTCTCGCCTGCATTCCGCATCAGTAACGAAAATAAATTTCGTCATAAGCATTACGTAAATAGCATTAAATATCAGCAGCGGCCTGTATAGAAAATATTGTCACCATACCCTGCATAGCCGTAACCCAAAAACTTTACCGTAGTCGCTGGACCGTGAAATTGAGGTCAAGGTCAGGTGGAACCTACCAGACAGTCATGTACTATTCATCAGCAAGCTATATACCAAATATTGTAATCCTACCATGTGTAGTTACAGATGAACTATTGTAACCCAAAAACTTAAACGTAGTCGCTGGATCGTGAAATTGAGGTCAAGGTCAGGTGACACCTACCACACATTCATGTACTAGTCATCAGCAACCTATACACCAAATATTGTCATTCTACCATGCGTAGTTACAGAGGAACTGTCGTAACCCAAAAACTTTAATGTAGTCGCTGGACCGTGAAATTGAGGTCAAGGTCAGGTGACACCTACCAGACAGTCATGTACTAGTCATCAGCAACCTATACACCAAATATTGTCATCCTACCATGCGTAGTTACAGAGGAACTGTCGTAAACCAAAAACTTTAACGTATTTGCTGGACCGTGAAATTGAGGTCAAGGTCATGTGACACCTACCAGACAGTCATGTACTAGTCATCAGCAACCTATACAGCAAATATTGTCATCCTACCATGCGTAGTTACAGAGGAACTGTCGTTACCCAAAGACTTTAACGTAGTCGCTGGATCGTGAAATTGAGGTCAAGGTCAGGTGGCACCTACCAGACAGTCATGTACTAGTCATCAGCAACCTATATACCAAATATTGTCATCCTACCATGCGTAGTTACAGAGGAACTGTCGTAACCCAAAAATTTTGACGTAGTCGCTGGACCGTGAAATTGAGGTCGAGGTCAGCTGACACCTACCAGACAGTCATGTACTAGTCATCAGCAACCTATACACCAAATATTGTCATCCTACCATGCGTAGTTACAGAGGAACTGTCGTAACCCAAAAACTTTAACGTAGTCGCTGGACCGTGAAATTGAGATCAAGGTCAGGTGACAGGTGAATGACTGGCAAGTACTCATCATAAGCTACCTCTGGACCAAATTTGATGGACCTAGGGCTTGGGCTTACAAAGATATGAAGCAAGATGTCAAGTGTTTACGCCGCCGCCGCCGCCGCCGGATTCCCATACATATGTCTCGCCTCCAGCGACTTTCGTCGCAGGCGAGACAAAAAACCAATGTTTTCCAACATTGTAAAGAGGCATACACTAATCAGTTAATTGTCACTTAAAATTTAATAATAGAACACAGTTTAATTAAAGTTTTATTCACAGCTGTCGTTAATTTGGTCAAAAATTTCTGAATGACTGTTTTTAAGCCGACAAGAAAATTAAAACTGATGTGACGTGAAAGTGCCAACGAGCGTTATCACATTATCATGTCATATTGCTGCAGAGTACCAGCTGACCTTGTTATATCCAATTGAAAGTGTAATTTTACTTATATTAAATAAGAATTTTTCTTTGTTTCGTATTACAAATAAGCCTTAATTAAAATTCCTGTTTAAAAAGACATTATGTATCGGCGATATAATTTAGTATTTCAAGTTTTACTGTATGTGCAGCTTTTTTTTACTAGTACTAGCAAATTAAAGTTACATGTTGACTGACCTGTTCTACTTTGACACTCCACCATTGACAGCCAGATAAAAGCAGCAATTAGAATCCAACACCCTGCGGCAGCCATTATCTGTACATTCACTATTACGGTAATCAATCGATATTTTTTGAGTCCTATCTGTAAACAAAATAAAACCACAATATAGGTTTTCTTGTAACGAAGCGAGCCATGTGTTCTCCCCGTTTTGAGTCTTTTTGGTTTTCCTATTTTGAGCCCTTTCGTTGTATTATTTTGAGCCTCTTTGCACTTCCTACTATGTGCCCCTTTTTCTTTCTATTTTGAGCCCTTTTTTCTTCCTTTTTTAAGCACTTTTGTTCTTTCTATTTTGAGTTCTTTTGTTTGTTCTTCCTATTTTGAGCACTTTTCGTCTTCATATTTTCAGCCCTTTTGATTTTTCCCATTAAAAGCCTGTTTGTTCTTCCTATTTTAAACCCTTCTGTTTCTCCTATTTTGAGCCCTTTGGTTCTTCCTATTTTGAGCCCTTTGTTCTTCCTATTTCGAGCCCTTTGAATCTTCCTATTTTCAGCCCTTTTGTTTTTTTCCAATTTAAAGCCTGTTTGTTCTTCCTATTTTAAACCCTTCTGTTTCTCCTATTTTGAGCTCTTTGGTTCTTCCTATTTTGAGCCCTTTGTTCTTCCTATTTTGAACATCTGAACATTGCAAAAAAGCCACAGGATATTTATTACTGTACTAAAAGGCTGAACATTTAACATAGGAATAAACACGTTTTTTTTTAGTTAGTCTTGTATCAACATCCATAAATCCCTTAAACCGTGTTATATAAATCTTATAATTCGTTGTAAATTGTGAAACTGAAATTAATTATCGTATTTTTTATCCAAAGTTTTTCAGTTTAATAGGTTCTTGCATACGTTTTGGGGAAAGACCCGTTGATCTTTCACGAGTGATAGAAATTTTATGTCTTTTCGCGAATAGAGCGCAGCGAAACGAGCTAAAAGACAAAAAAATTTCTATAACGAGTGAAAGATCATACGGGCTTTCCCAAAAGCGCATGAAAGTACCTATTTCTTCTGTAATTCAACAACTTTCACATCGCTATATCCTATTGATTCTCCATTAATGTAGACTCCATTGTCTTTGATATCCAATCAGAGCGCCGGAAACAAAAAGCCAAAGAAGAACGTTGTTATGCTTCTAAAACAAAGTTCTTGTTTCTGACTTTTTGATTGGATGACGCAACAAGTACATATGTGTCCGCGTCAGCTCATCTGTACTGGGTCATCTGTACCAGAAACCGGCCATTAATACGGAAGAAAGCGTCATCTTTTGAAAAATAAATAACTTCCTTTTAACCGATTGCTGATATGCAAACCATATAAAAATTTTCTCAGTGTAATAATTGATTGATTGATTGCAAATAAAAAAAACAAAATATATTAACGGGGAAAAAGGAAAGAACAAGAGGAACATAATTTTGACCATAACTTCAAAGTACTACAGTTTGCCCAATGTTCTTTCTGGGTCAGGCTTTCCGTATTTGAACCTGACAACCCCCACCTAGCCCTCCCCCAAACTAGATAGCTTCTCAAATACATCAACTGGGGGCGTGGTGAATAGCTTTGTGGGTCGGGCCTTGGGAACCAGACTTTGTCTTTTAAATGTTTATGGCATTAAATACATGTAAAGGGCCAAGTTTAGCAAATGGCAAAATTCATGCACGGTTTATTCGACTTTTGAGGAACTACATTTTTCTTGCTAAAAGTCAACAAATATGGCGACCATGTGTCGTGTACGCTTCAGATAATAAATTAAGCTAGTTTTTATTCGAATTTTTGGCGATTCAAATATCTTGAGTGATGTATCGCTTAAAAGGAAAGCTATTTAATTGAAACAGCTGGATATTATTATTTTGAAATCATTTGTTTTACAGAGAAATACATACAAGAAAATATTGTAAAAGTACACTTCGTTTTGGATTCATTGTACATAGCCGAATTCGAATGTGGACGAAATGCGAGTGTGAAGGCATATATAAACGATACTTTAAAATTGCGTTTCTTGAATGAATAATTTCAAATACACACAAAAGCCGTAACGGTAAAACTACTCTTTTTTTCTCGGTCACAACAAATCAACGAAATGAGCAAGATGCATGGATTTATCACCAACTCCATGTCTCTGCACAGCTCCATCAAATCAAAACAAAATAATAAAAACAAAAGACGAATCAACAAAAAACAGTATTCCGTATACTTATGTTATCAATAGTCTTCTCGGCAAATCGTAAAATGTATCTTGTCAATGACATTTATTCCCTTCGAACCGACCACGTCTTCGTCTTCAGTTCGTTGTGTATATTCCTACGCCTCACACACAAATAATGAAATTTTAATTTGGGAAAAGAATGTTAATATATAAAACAATTTTGGAAGAATTAAGAGGATTAAACGCTTATTTTCGGTAATTCATCGATGTATGAACGAGGTCGACTAGTATATATATTATATACAAAATTATAGTTTATATAGTCTGATAAATATAAAAAAATATAGTATATATAGTCTGATAAATATATAAAAATGTGACCACGGGTGTCGATCAACGCATGGATAATACATATATATTGAAAGCTGATTAAAGCCAAATTATTTGTGAATGTGTATTGGATTGTCTTCTAGATCTACAAAGTGTCTGTTTTGTTTTGGAAATTCAAGCTAGCTGCCAGAAACCACCAAATGACCAAGAATTCAAATAACATAGACACTTATAAGCAGTGTTTAAAGGGCTTCCTCTGGGAAATCGGTTAACGGTTAACCAATTAAACAAAATGATTTGCTTGTCCTTTAAAATGCCAAAGGAAACTCCAAATGGCAACCAATCTAAAACTTTCATAATAAAGTTTGTGTCTTAATTCTTACAACTGAATAAATGCTGATACAAAGCTCACGTTTCTCATATATGTATATGAAACATATATCCATAAAACTGACAACTACCACTTAACTTAAACAAATAAAAAAAACAAACAAACAAATAAACAAACAACAAACAAAAAAATGACACACGCAAATAAGAGATTCTCGAATAAAAAAAAAATTTAAAAACGGGTGTACTCAGGGGCTGAGGACAAGTAAGGTGTACTTTTATATCGGTTACGAGACAGAGGTTTTTGCGCAAATTACAGCTTTATTTTGGCGCTGCGTTTTGTTGCGAGTGGAAACAAAGTATTCGGTGACAACCCTTGTCCTGGTAGAAATTGACACGCCAGTGATAATTAGACAGTTTACTATACATAAAACGCAGCCCCAGAGAGATTGCAGATCCGTTAAAATCCAAGAGATAAAGAAACTGGCATGAAAAAAGTTAATGTGTGACATTATACAAACAACTCTGAAGGATACTAGAACTTCGCATACAAATTAATATGTGCAGTTTTCGTAATTATTTCAAAATATATTACTTGCTTACAGACATCGTCACAACCCTCCCGCTATACGACCGATATTGTGGTAGCATAGCACGTGACAGAACGTGGGTTTCCGATAATGTGTGTTCTTTACTTACCAACTAAAGATCAGAAAATGTGTCCATTGTTTTTTATCCAAAAATTAACATTCCACTGACTACATGTATAGAAACAATCAATTAAAGTTAATTAGTTACTGTTTAACGTCGTTTTGTGAGTTAATAATAAAAATGAGCAATTCAGTTTTCTTTGAAGTAATCGTCGGTACGTAAATTAAACGATTCAAATATTCAATAATCTGTACACTGTGATTTTTCCTCCAATCGTTCTACGATTACAGCACATTTACCAACTCAGTTTTTAACGTATCGATACAGATACGATTATTCGGTCAGCGTGGGAGATGTATATGTACGTTTAATGTAACCCTATGATCCTACTTTTTAATAAAGTTTTTTATAATCGGATATATACAGGTCCGGTCATGTTAAACCAGAGACATATAATTGAATGTCTCTGGTTGAACTATTACCATTCATCTTTATCCGTTCACATGTATATTATGTTGATAATGGATTATAATTTGACCATGACGACTTATATTGTCAGAGACATAAAATTATTTATATTATACGTCTATGTTAATATTGGTAAATGTGTGAACTCTACATTTCATTAGACAAATTTAATGTAAGGTGATCATAATATCGGTCGCAACATTTCAGTAAAAAATAAATTTAGATAGAATGGGGACCATCGATCTTGTATTAAGTTTAAAAGATTAGCTAGAATTTTATTGATTTATTAATTTAGGAAAACCCAAGTATTGCGACAGTTCAAGGACGAAAGGTGATACAAACAGGGTTAATATACGCTATGCAATATTATACATACACAACCACTGTCACCGTCATTGACTTTTTCATGATTCAATCAATATAGATATTAAGTAATAAGTAAAGAGATCACTGTTGTATGACGGGGTATTTAATAATCCATTGAATTATATTATCAAGTTTGATGAATAAACAATGTTTTAACACGTGTGACCTGTACTTTTTATTTTGGTTACTGTAAACATTTTTTTTTAAATATGTGTAAAGCAATAACAAACATATACGTATATTTATAGATGATTTGAAAATTATGAAACGGAAAATGGGTGCAAATTAAAAATACTTCTAAACTTGTAAATACATTCAAAATTAGGACTTATATATTTTTAATGAGAATACAGAATTCTTTTCATTCCACTCATAAAAAACATTTGAAATTATAAATTTTTCATCTGGAAAGCCTTTTCCTTTTATGAACTTGGATTGCTGAGTTCTAACTTTCCTGATGCTTTATTCTTGACTACAACAAATGTTTCTCGAACTGTTTTGTCAAGATCTGCGATTTAGTATTCCGCTTTATATATTTCATATAATCTAAGCACACAAATTACACAATAAAAGTTAAAGTTACCTTAAAAGAATCGCGATGTAAAACGTTGTAATTAGAATTCTAATTAATTAATCACACGGACATTTTTACGTCAGGGAATTCTGGGGTTATTAAATGGTTCATAAAAACGTTTCTGATGTCATTGTGGTTGTTTAATACATATTTGAATTATTTTTTATTAATGGTGACTGTTGCCGTTTTAGTATGCATATACAATATAAATGTTTTGACGAAAAAATATAGCTTGTCTTTGTAGGACGGTCCATAGAAATACCCAAGAATACCCAAGAATACCCCAGAATACCCAAGAATACCTCATAAAACTACAAAATTGACATGAATGACACCAAAAATGCTTTTATATACATTTAAACCATTAAATTGGTTCATAAATGAGCAAAATCGGTCAGTCTGAATGAGTATTGTGATTCTATTGGCACGCGCTGCATAATCCTTTGATGTAGTGATAAACCTAGTCAAGCGCATTCCTGCGTGTGGCGGTTGTTTCAGCATTGACTTAGTTTAATTTACACTTTATTATTGTTCTATTGTAAACAATAATACATGTTATTACGACGATAAATGGCTTAGTTTTTTGTAAATGTAAAATCAACACAACACCAACATCAAATATTCTGTGAAATTTGCTCAAAATTAAAAAAGGGAAGTTTATAAATACGCTGGCACTGAAAAACAAATTCCATTTATAAAATTCATCATTCTCGTTCTTTTCCTAGACTATTTAACGCAGTTTTTTCACTCTGACATGGCTTGGCGACCTTGGAGTCTTATAAAGACTTTTCTATTATGTTTAAAGTTTTTGTAAGTAAAAGGTTTTACATCAGAGAGGACATTTTCCGATCTAAATCAGCAACTGACCAGAACAAATACTTTGTGAACTTTTTGAAATCGTCTACGCGGAGACCTACAACAATTACTGCAACGAATGGTCAATACAGGTTGCCAAACCAAAGCAAAGACATTGCAAAGAAACCAGGCCAAAGAAAACGTCCACTGCTTGCGAAAACATCAGAGAAATTTTAGACATTTAATTTAGTTTGATTTATTGTAAAAAAAAATTAAATTGAACAATGATTTTTTTCTTATAATATAAGTCCTAATCCCATAATACAAAAGAATGCTATCAAAAGTACAGTAAATTAGCAAAATAGTAATGATTTACGAGCATAAGTCTATAATAAACATCGTTACGCAATTTGTTAATTGCAAATAACATTTTCTTCACAGCTGAATAATCACACTATTGGTGTCACACTGAAAGCGGCATTCAACCTCATTTATCGTAAAACATATTTATATAAATATTTCAAACATATTTATATAAATATTTCAAACATATTTATATAAATATTTCAAACATATTTATATAAATATTTCAAACATATTTATATAAATATTTCAAACATATTTATATAAATATTTCAAACATATTTATATAAATATTTCAAACATATTTATATAAATATTTCAAACATATTTATATAAATATTTCAAACATATTTATATAAATATTTCAAACATATTTATAAAAATATTTCATACAAAAAGCATACTCAAGAAAAAAAGAGTACATTAATAACCTAAATATATAGATGTTAAAGCAATGAAGTACTAAAATTATTTCGGTTCTTCTACATGCCTCCAATTTCGTTTTTTTTCTATATTTAAATAATATTTCTCATCTGCAATATGTATTTTGTACACAAAACATTGTTCTCATGTCTATTTTGTAGTTTTATGAGGTATTCTTGGGTATTCTTGGGTATTTCTATGGACCCTTAATAAAAAGAAGAGATGGAGGCGAGTCCAAAAAAATTGTCTTGTAACAGGGACAGTCTATACAGTTAGTATAGACTGTCCCTGCTTGAAACAACAAAACCATTCCAAGATAGGGGCCTATCACCCCATCATATACATGTATGTGTGTGTGTGTGTGTGTATGTGTGTGTGTGTGTATAACATGGATAGGTGTTGTTCGCCACCAGCTCTCCGTTATTTTCTCAATATTGTCATATATTATTGCAGGAGCTCCAATAATTTTTTAATTTTTATATTTATAATTCAAAGTAATGACATTTTCTCTTCTGTTTTTAAGGAAATAAGTTAAAAAACATATAATAATTTTTTTCAGGAAACATAAACATCATTTTAATTTTTCCAGACATGTTAAAATTTTAATCATACACATATGTGGTGATAGTTATAAAGATTCCACGGTCGCCACGCCATTGTGAATTAATGACGAAAAATTATATGGTTTATGTAACATTAATTTGTTTCCTTTATAATTATTCATGACTGAGTCTGATTGAAATATTAAAGATTAATAAACAAATAATTATAGCAATTTACATGTTTATTGTGTCCGGAGTGGCTTCCCGCAGCGCTTGGGAGTTGTATTGTTATGGCGCGTGCCAATAAAATAATCAATATTTCACTTATTTTGAAAGATTCCTTTTTAAAAATTGGTATTATTATTCATTGTAATAAGTTCTTTGATACAACATGTTCATTGTGCTCTTTTAGTGACGTTATCATGTCCCTAGTGCAATTCAGAGTCCTTAGTGCACAAAGGAGGTCCTTTGCGGTATTTCTACGGACCGATGTTGGGTCTATAACTAAATTGTGGGATTTTTTTCAAAGGTTCCTCAGGTATAACAAATTAATCAGAGGGTTATCAGACTTAAAAAAAAACAAACAATACAACAAAGTACATGTACATAAAAATACAGGTTGGTTGTATGTGTTTAATTAAACGGTTACTGCTGGATAAAATGGATTCTTATACAAACATAAATTCACAAATCGTAACCTTGCAACACACACAAATCTTATCTGCAAAGCGAGCGATAGCTTGCTTTATGGTAGAAGTATCCTACGACTATTGATAAAATAGCAGTTTAGCACTGCCTACATTGACAGTCTAATCTTTAAACTTCGTATTCCAGAAATGTAAAGGTGTGACATTAGTACCATCCCCAAATAGTGACAGCAGTCTCTTACTTGCTTCTCCCGTTATTTTAGTCAGATAAAAAGATTACTGTGAAATACTTTATATTCGTGGTTTTCGTGGAGGCTTCGGACCACGAAATTAAAAATCCAAAGAAAAATAAAACTTCATTAACAGATAGAAACTTGGGAACAACGATCTGAAAATGTCCGAGATGTAATATATGATTTTGTGGTTCGATCCATACCTAATGTTCAGCACAAACTCCATCTTAATGATTATGATACAGGTTTCATGTTCGAATTGTGTTTTTATTAAATGTAGGTATTATTTTATTGTAAAGCGTACGAAGAAACATCGACATTCGGCCAAGGTGGGGATATATGATGTGTTCATTTTCGATGTTAAAAAGTAACAAATTATTATCGGAATTATGAGTCTGGTTGCTCCTTTGAACATAAATTAAAATAAAAAATAAAATATTTAAAAGATAAGCTATACTTTATCTTTATTAGTGCAAATCAATGACATGCTATATCACATGGATGTTGTGATAATACCGATCGTGGCACAAATAACATTAAATTAACCTTTGTAACAGATATTTATTGCTACTTAACAAATGAAGTGACAAATGCCCTTCGGCTGGGAATGCTTCAATAGATAACAATTAGAGAATTAAATAGACTCAAAGTAGTTTTTATTTCAATGAATCAATTAATACACAACCGTGTTAATATAATTAACATCATGTTTTGAAACTGTTTTGATTTCCGTGTTGTTAATTTTACATTCTGTAAACGAATACTAAAGGTTAGAAGTAGTACACCAAACTACATGATTTATGGTGAACTAGGTAGATTACCAATGGAAATATTAATAAAGAGAAGACTTATTCTGTACTGGAACAGTCTTCTGCAAGATGGAACTAAATTGTCTTCTATCATGTATAAAATAATTTTTTCTATGTACTCTACACATCCAGATAGGTTCAAGTGGATATCATTTACTAAATCTATCATGGATGATGTTGGTTTGAGTTTTATCTGGAATGATCAAATTCCAGTTAATAAAACATTGCTTAAAAATCTTGTATTCCAACGTCTTAAGGATCAATTTATTCAATCATGGTTTTCTAATGCTAGCATATCATCCAGAAGTGAATTTTACTTTGAATTCAAAAAAGAATTTAAGTTAGAACCATATTTGATAAGGCTTAACAAGTGCGATATTTACCAAATTGCAAAATTAAGATGTTCCAACTTAAAATTACCAGTAGAAACAAGTAGATGGACCGGGATCCCAAGAGAACAGAGAGTATGTCATCTCTGTAGGCAAGGAATTGGCGATGAATTCCATTATATTTTTATATGTCAAAATGCAGAAATATTAAATATGCGCAGAAAACGTTTCCCCCTTTATTTTATTAACAACCCACAAAAACACAAATTAATAGGGCTCCTGGTTAATTGTCATACTGAACTGTACAGAAACTTGGCATCATTCCTAAGAAATCTTGCCAAGTTGCTATAAACCTGCTAGGTGTATTATGTACTAATATTTTGAAAATGTGTATTTGTGTACTATTGTATTTCTGTATATTTATGTAATTTGTCCTCTTGTACACCATTTGTGTCTGAGGTTAATCAATAAAGTTTTCTTGTCGTAACCACGCGTGTAAACAACATCATGTTTTGAAACTGTTTTGTCTTCTCTATATGTTGATGTTTATTATCAACAGTGAAAATGATTCTGCTGTAATCATTTATTTTGATCGCTGCCTCACTTTTGCATTTTCGGAAACCGTCAGTCCACGAATTTAAGAACCCACGAACATGTCAAATTTCACCAAACCACGAAAATTGATACCCACGAATTTAAGTACTTTCACAGTAACTGTTGAAGATTTTAACGTGTTCTCTTGTCATGCCCCTTTAACTATTGAAATATGTACAAATTTTAAACGCGATAATGATTTGTTTAATTATACATGTACTTGTCCAACATATTGTTACAATAGAGTTAGGTGGGGTGATGTGGATAAAGATAGCGTCACGGCCGATCTGTTAAGTAATGCCCATTAATTTGAGGATTTATTTCAAAGTATGTTCGAGACCGAGGAAAATGTCGGCAACTCAGTAACTCAGTTAAATGAACTACTTGAGACAATTTTCGAACAATATTCTAAAACTTAATGCAAATTTACAGAACACTGCGACCAGTGTGTACGAAATGACGGTAACGTTAAGAAAGCTAGTGTCCGTAACGACAAACCGTGGATAACAGATTACTGCAAGGATTTATATAGACAATATAAACGAGTGTTACGTGAATTTAAAACTGATCATACAAATGAAAACAGACTAAAGCTGAATGTTGCGAAACAAAAGTTTAAAAGTACGGAACTTAGACTAAAACGAGAGTATAAGAATCACCAAGGCAACATGGTCAGTTTGTTAAGAAAAAACAATCCAAAAAATTCTACAAAAAGTTTAAAAACTGCAGGATAAATAGAATTAACTGTGTTTCTCTGGAACAGTTTGAGAGTCATTTTAGAAATGTAGTGTCTGGAACTGTTGATCCGACAATTGACAACGACAATATTTATGAAAACGTGTTTGAAGAATTGGATCAGCCATTCACTGACGATGAAGTAATTAAATGTATACGGACTTTAAAGCGAAATAAGGCTGCCGGATATGATAATATATTGAACGAATATCTTAAATTTGGTAACAATTTAATTATACCGGTTCTATGCAAGCTGTTTTATAACATTTTAAATTCTGGTAAATTTCCTGAACTGTGGGTAAAGTGTGTTATTGTACCCGTATATAAAAAAGGTGAGAATAGCGACCCCGCCAACTACCGAGGAATATCTTTAGTATCCCATGTCGGCAAACTCTTTACCTCTTTGATAAATACAAGACTTTTGAGCTGGAGTGAACGAAATGATATCAATGATGATAAGTATGGCTTCAAACCTGGGCACGGGACAGTCGACGCAATCTTTGCACTGCATTCTCTAATATGTAATACTCTAAGACAAGGTAAACGACTCTATTGTTGCTTTATTGATTATAGTACTGCTTTTGACAGTGTTGTACACTCAAAATTGTGGCAAAGATTAGTAAGATGCGGTTTAACAGGGAAGCTTTTGATTGTGATTAAATCTATGTACCAACAATTAAAATCTTGTGTTAAGTTAAATGGTCATTTTTCAAAATTCTTCAGTTATACTGTAGGGTTAATGCAGGGTGAATCTTTATCACCCTTGTAATACTCATTGTGCGTAAATGATATGGAAACTGAATTGATTAATCAAAATTGCCAGTCATATGAGTTAAAAATGTTAAATTTATACTTACTGATGTATGCGGGCGACATGGTGTTATTTAATGAAAATGCAAATGACTTACAAACTATGATAGACACTGTTAATGCATATTCTATTGAATATAATTTGTACATAAACTTGTCAAAGACAAAAGTTGTAATATTTAGAAAAAGAAGGAAGATCAAACCAGACGAAAGGTGGTTTTTAAATGGAAATGTAATTGATATATGTAATGAATTTACATATTTGGGTGTTTTGTTTTATTATACTGGGATTTTTAGAAATACTCAAAGGAAATTGTCTGAACAAAGTCGTAAAGCAGTTTTTCATTTGTTTAATAAAATACAAGATGATTGTTATAATGTTGAAACCTTACTAGATTGATACTTATGTAGCAAGTATACTCAACTATGGTTCTGAAGTTTGGGGGCATCATAAAGCCCCTGATATAGAAAAGGTTCAGTTGTATTTCCTCAAGCGCATTTTAAAGGTCAGAAAAAGTACCACTAGTAGTATGATATATAGTGAATTAGGTAGATATCCTATGTTTAGGTGTAGGACCACAAAATACCGGGAACCAGTCCAGAGGTTGTACGTAAAAGTAGTACTAGTCAACAGACAGGTTCACTCTTGCATCATATAGAATTTGAACCGCACATGATACCAGAATAAATTTGGTATTTTTGGAAAGCTGAATATTCTAGGAAACTTGAGGATAAAGTTTAATTGGTTTTAAATGAACATAAAAATGTTGAGAGTCAATTAGGGACAAGCACTATTTTTGGACTGAAATAGAAAGTGAAAGTAGATTTTTAGACCACATGGACTTCAGGTTGAGCGTTTTTTCTTATATGCAATGAAACATATTGTGAAATTTTGACAGAATGTTCGGCCAGTGCATTTTTATAGGGGACAGAAGTGTCACTTAATTTGAAACAAAGGTAAATTTTCTAGGATAAGTCAAAATTATCAAATTTTAATATAGCCGAAGAGTAAAAAATCTATGGTGGTCCTACACCTGAAGAGGCCATAGACAGGTATATCAACTTCTATTTCTTTTGATAAAAATGGTACTAAAAGAAGGTAAATCACCAAGACTATCATTTTAATTGCTTATCAAAGCCAAAACCTATAGTGGGAGTCAAATTTCAGCCTAAATATGGTATTATGTAATATTGTATAAAATTATGGGGTCTGCAGTGGTCAGCGCTTAGTAGAATGTGCTTTAATTTAAATAAACTCCTGTTTTAGGTTTTGGATGTAATGAAAGGGTCAAAATGTATAAAACTAGAACTGGTAGACATTCTAGTATGCAGAAAAATAGTGTATTTAAGATGAATTTGTCAATTTTACAATTGCGGCTTAAGTCGGTTACATTGTTGGCATGGGTTAACACTAAAATTATTTATTTTCTAATCTGATGCTTGCTAAGGGTAAATTTGTTAGTAAACTAGTAACCATATGCAATAATTGTACTTGTTAAGATAATTGGGCCTTGAGATGATGGTACTTCTGTCAAAAATTCCTTAAACATGAGCAGTAATGGGAAATTGGCCAATTTTTGCAATTACATACCAAAGCAAGATATAATTTTGTTTCTTTGTATGCCAGTTTGAACTTTAGTGGGGTTTTTTTAGTAAGGAATGTTCATTTAACTATTAAGCTTAATGGAATAGTGAACGCATTTAATGAAATTCATAAAATTTTAGTCTCGGTTTAGAAACTATTAATGTACACCTCCAAAGTATAGTACAACTGAATATCAATAAATTTAAATTTGAACTCAAAAACTTTCTCAGGATGTACTAGGTGCATAATTAGGACAGTTTCATACTATTTTTCTTAATTGAAATGTATTTCAAGAGATAAAAGTCTTATCCCAACAGTTTGAAGGTACTCAGTATCTCACTTTGTAAAAAGGGGGGGGGGATGTGAAATTAACTAAAAAAGATGCAAAATTTATGATAAAATTATGTAATTAGTGCCTTTCTATGTGTGAAATAAGTCCATTTGTGTTGGATGTATATTGCCAAGCTTGCTATTTACATCTGCAACTAAGAAATTGAAAAATTAAGGAATAATGCATTTCTTGATCACCAAGCTAATTTTTCATGATAACGCGCATGTGAGGTCTTTGTATGTTTTCATGCATTTCTTGAAAACCGCTGAAAGGAATTCAACAAAATTTTAGAATTTGTTTCGACTAACATAAATCTAAGACTAGGAAAAATTTTATTTAATTTGTTGAACAAAAACATCTTCTTTATATATAGAAAGGGTATATAAGATGGTAAAATATTGGTCAAAGTTGATAAAGACAGAAAATGTATTTTACGAAACTGCTATGAAAATATGTATGAATATTGTCAAAGAAATATAAACGATCCACTCAATTGGTGTTGTAAAATAAAAAATATATTATGTAAATATGGTTTCCATTATATATGGTTGAATCAAAGTATTGTTAATGTGGATTTTTTTCTGAGTGATATCAAACAAAGAATGGAAGATACTTTTATATGTGAAATAACCTCTTATTTTGAAGAGTCTAGTAAATGTCAGTTATATAGATATATTTATGAACAACATACATTACAATACTACTTAGAGAAACCTGTTAATTTTATCTACAAACCTTATATATGTAAATACAGAGTTTGTGCTCATAATTTGAATATTGAAACTGGTCGATTCTATAATGTAAATAGAAATGATAGGTTGTGTACTCAGTGTAACAGTTTTTCAGTTGAAGACGAGTATCATTTTATCTATCAATGTGATAAATATACAGATCTAAGAAAGAAATTTATAAAGAAATCCACCTATGTTTAAATTGACACAGTTGTTATCGGTCCAAAATGTAAAGGAACTTATAATAACCTCGGAAAATATCTAAAATTAGCAGAAAGACTGCGGCTGTCATAATTAATAAATTTGTAACAATATTTGACATGCAAAAAATTTGTCACTCTCTGCATATTGTAACTTTATGCATAATTTATGGTGTTTTGCAAATATTTATGTTGTAACTAGATTCATTCATAACATGTATACTTATATGCTGTATTGCATTTAGTAATAACAACTTTAACTTTATTATGGCATTAATGAAATAAAAAGATCTATGTATAATTGTATACAATTACAAGAATGGTTGGTTTGTTGAATCTTTATCGCCAATCCGCAATTTCTCAGCTATATCATGGCGTCCAGTTTAAATTGCGAGAGGAAGCTGTAGTACCTGGAGAAAAACCAGACATTCAGTAGGAAAACTAGCAATCAGTGTCAATTAATATTACAGTTGTGCTCACCCTGGTTAGACCTGAACCCGCAATATCATGGTTGACAGACCATGTGATCAAATCATCAGAAGTAACTATAGAGTAACTTCCTTAACCATTCCGCCACTTAGTTGTTGTATTATGCAAAATATGTTCTGGAGTAAATTATCGATTTTTATGCCCCCCCCCCCCCCGACGAAAAGTGCCCCGGACGATAAGTCGGTGATAGGCATAATAATTCACCATTGTTTTTAAATATTTTTTACACATTACATGAGCTAGTATTATCCTTTTGTATATAGACATTGGATTTTGGATCTACACATAACTTTTCAAATTAATAATTTGATATTATTTTATCTCGTGGCCTCAAACGGGGAGGGGGGTGCACATAACATAAAACTTGCAGATGAATTACTCAACAATCATGCATCAAAGTAAGGTAAAAACATATACTATAGAAAACTTCAGTAGGATCAATATTGAAGGGCTATTGCTCGCCTGATAGGTAACAGATATTTACATATTAAGATAATGTTTGGTATCTATTAGCCAGAGGTAATAGACAAAACTATTTAAGTGGTTAAACTGTAGAGTTCATCTGTGTGAAATGTACCGCGTATTTATTAACAAACTGGTGTCTGTTGTTAGGTAGGATGTTACAAAGGGGGGGGGGGGGGGTTAAAGGGGGACTTCCTTAACCTGCCCAGTAGTTATCTGGTATCTACATTTTCTGTTTTTTTTTTTTTATTTGTTTTGGTTTTTGTGTTCATTATAGGTGAAGGTAATAGCAAAATACCGAAAAAACTAGGAAACTATCACACAGACAATTCACAAATCAAAGTCAAAGAAACAGGCAAACTTGAGAATAGCATATAAAGCATTGACTTGGTAAATGAAAATGGTGGGTTAAACCAGGTTTTATGGCATGCCAAACCATCGGCGTCCATTACTGCAGTGTGTATAATTGGTGTGTTGATGAAGATGATTGGATATCATACACCACGTACGTGTCACGAAAAGGTGTATTCAATAATTATCACTGCACAGTCACAATGTACTGATATAAAAAATAGGAAAAACTATTTGCAATCATATTTTGCAAGAAAGAAATAGTATACATAATAAAAGTAATTAAAGGGCATTCGAGTCTTTTTTTCTTGTAACCTTGGTATATAACTTTATCCTGAAGAGATTTGTGACGTTTGTTGCAGAAATGAGTATACCCACTTCAATCTCTTGCAAACCTGATCAACAGAAATATAGACAGCGTATGCAGGAAAAGCAGAAATATTGCTGCATAAGTTAGGAAAAAATTATAGTTTATAAATTAAAATCATCTTGTTTGTTGTAAATTCGTGTGCTGAGATGACCATTGGCGATGCTTAAGTCTAAAAATAATGTAGATGAAGCTGTTTCTGTGGTTTCTTTAATTTCCAGTTTGAAAGATATGTTAACGAAAGCCACTCGGGAAATCGAGGGTTGTTAATTGAATAGACATCACTAATATAAATTAAAAGACAAACTTCTGCTACATTCTTTTCTTTTGTAAGACATTAAGGACATTCAATTTTATTAGAATACAGGAACAAATCGGCAAGAAGTGGGGCACAGTTTGTACCATAGGACTTTCGATCGCTTGCTGAAAAACGCATCCTCCAAAAGTTACAAATATGTTGTCGATAAGAAAATCTAGCATAATATAAACCTGTTTGTCGATGTGGCATAATTTGCATACGTACTGTTGTAACCTAAAACTACACATTTGTTGGCATAGGTGGAAGCGAAGGCTTTATGTATGATTTATTGAAGACGGGGTTTTAGTTTATCACGAGGCAAGGTGGTATACAGAGTTGAAAAACCAAAGGGTTTAACATGATATTTAGATATAGATTTTGGTTTTAAATTGCTCAAAGTTCATTAGAATTTTTAAGAATCCAACCATATAACTGATATTACTAAAGATACTTATTCGTCATAACATGGCATGATTGAAAAGTAATATTTTACACATTTATTGCTTAAAGAAACTAAATATCCGGGAGATGGTACGCATCTTTCTGGGACCCGCTGTAATAGATTGTGATTTGACCTGAAAAAAAACTTATAGCCCTTGCAGGAATATCTAATGATAAAATGAAATATGTTAAGGTCGAAGTTTGAGGATAAATGTCACCAACACAAATATCCAACACGTTGCATTTCAATGGTCTATTTTGGCTGAGTGGTTAAGGTAGTTCGTCTATAATTGATCACGTGGTCTGGCAACACTGAGGTTGCGAGTTCGAGTCTCGCAGCGGGTAGCGTGCACTCGACTCCAATCTTAATTGACAAGGCGTCCAGTTTTTATTGGGGGACGAAGCCGGAGTGCCAGTAGAAAAACCCGAACCTTTGGTAAGAAAACTTTTCTTCTGGCACTCCGGCTTTCTCCCCCTCCCCAATAAAAACTGGACTCTATAATATTGCTGAAAAAAACGCCTACCTCAAAAAATGTTTTAATCCACTCAATCGTCATTCAATAGGCAAAAATGTGATCGGACTTAAGGTCAAGGTCTAAGGTCAAAAACCATGGTGCGAAATATAGCAAGGAAACCAACCAAAACAAGTGCCGGGAGTCAACGGACAATTAAAAATCCTGATATAGACAAACATATACAACGGATAACTAAACCAAAAACACAAAAACAACGTGAGTAAGACGAACCCAATTATTACCATGGGTGTACGGACGATTAATCAGTGCCTGCCTCTAGTTAGGCATCCGTCAATATTACTCAGTCATGTGTAGGAAAAAGTCAAATCCAGGAATATGAAAGACTACATAATACTCAGCGAAAATGTCCGATTATTTTTGAAAGATTTCTTTCCATTTAAGAATCTCCTCTTTACGAGGCACATTGTCTAGTAACTATCTACCCACATGCCAAATATCAAAAGCTTATCTGATCGAAGGTCGGGGTTTCTCCGGGTACGCACGGCTTCCTCCACCAATAAAAACTGGATGCCATGATTCAGCTGAACAATTGCAGAGAGTGGCATTAAACACTATTCAAACAAGCAAAAATAAAATCAAAATCAAACACATTCTCAAAAGACAACAAAGTAGTCACGAAGTAGTCGCTCAAAAAGCAATGATGTGACCTTGAGAGTCTAAGTTTAAAGTTAAAGGTCAACGTCCATTGCATGCGACATATTAGTTATAATCTACCCACATGCCAAATATCAAACAGCCTACATGAAAAGATAAAAAGTTATAGTCTGGGCACGATTTGGTATGGACGGCGGAAAGACTCACAACAATATTTCGACCTTCTTTTATCTCTTTCACCAAAAACTCACCATGAACCTCCTCCCAAAAATGAAAAATGGAATGCACCACTAGTTATGCCTAGCTCATATATCCTAAAAGTGTACTAGGATGCGACTTGCAGTGGCTCACAATATCAGCAGCAAGGAGAAGAAAATTAAAAAAGAAGAGGTAGTAAAATATCAGACATGAACGATATGTCATCCAACTTCGTTTGCGATATATAATTAAATAAGAGGTGCATACAATTAACAGTATACAAACACAAGGCATAGTTTGAAAGCTTTTCTGTGACCTTTATTATGTATCGCAATTTGTAGATTGCACATTTAGGCCACAATAATCAAAATTTATTTGTATATCTTACTCTTCTTGCTTTATATAAACCACGAAAATCATTATATTAAATATATTATTTAAACGCATTAGGTTATTGCATTAAAAACTAATAAAGTGCACCCTTAAGCAATCGATTAGCAGTATTGAATAGTATTAAAATCATATTTCTTGTTTTAATCGTATCATTGAGCCTGTTTATATTGTATCCTACTTTCGCTGACTATGTAATTTAAATAAAATTAATATTTTTAATGCCGAATGTTAAAGATACACTACTGGCACAAAACGACAGCTAAATGAATATTCTACATGTGTATATACTAAAACGATCGATTTGAAAACCAAAATAAGTCATAAAATGTTATTTTATCTAAAATGTTTGACAACTGCATTTTTCCGTTTTTTTTTAAATAAGATTAATTGGACATTAATAAAAATATGAAAATATTATAATATATTTGATTCCCTACATTTAATTAAAAACCTAAAATTTGAAGAAACGTTCCTGCGTTTTCATCTTTTCGAACGTCTTTTCACTTTTTTTTCATCGTTTCTTACTACTTTTCACCAAAATGATAAAATTTGGTTGATCGGTGTGATGTTTGACCGTCCGGGTCTGGGTTTCATAAAACTTCCCAAATTTATATTTTAATCAAATATCTGAGTTTTTTCTTCAAATGTGAATTTTCAAGCAATCTGATTGGTCAATTTTCGAGTTAAGGACAAGTTGAGGAAATCCTCAAATTTGAGATGTTATAATGAAACCGGAGCATCTAAGCGCACTATGGTTTTTATTATAGACCGTTGATTTTCTTCATTTTTGTTGTGTCGGTTTCCAAAGTTATAATTGTCCTGGTCCTGTATTCGTATACATTTTTCATAATTTAGACGTGCTCTTAAAGTGTTATATTTTATTCCGAACCAAGTAGGTACCATTTAGTTATAAATGTAAAAAAATGTCACACTTTATATGACTAGTTATTAGTGTCGGAGTAACAAATACAAAAGGTACAATCTAAATAAAATTCGATCAGTCATCCCTCTTTCTTATATGTCAAGAAAATACAGATAGGATGCATAGGACCCATATATCATATCAATTAAAATACCAAAACCCCGTATGCAGACGGTAGTAAAATTTTGTGACCAAAAGAAGGAGTTGTGTTCATTCCAATCTTATGAGAAATAGAATTCTATATTAGATTGACCGGAAGTGTTATCAGAATACAATGTAAAACAAATTAAAACGGGCACTATGATTTCAGTATGTAATCTTTTACTTTTTAATGAAGAAACCTACCTTACTTTTGTATCCTTGTCAACTTGTGTATTCTTTCGATTATTTTCATTATGTAATGTCAAAGTCCTAAATAACTTAGCTCTTTACATTAAACTAATCACGAAGTATCTGTAAATCTTCATATGTACATACGTCAGGTGTACCATATGTAAATATGTAAAAAGTACTTAATATTGTATACACTCACTATGTCTTGTTCACCATCATTTATTTATTTAAATATGGACAGTATCTGTCTCTTGTTACAGTGTACAGTGTATTGAGTGTCATGGTAATATGTGACCCAATACAACACGAGTAAGAAATGGCTAATACACAATTACCTATGTGTATTTTTATATGTTAATCTTTCTAAATTAGATTTAAACAAAAACGATTTCTGTTGTTGTTTCAAATTAATTTTAAAATCCTAATCTATTTACCTAGCAATTTATTGTGTTGTGTTGAAGATTATAAGACGGGTTCTTACCTCTTTTGTATGAAAGTTTAAAAGGGTTTAAGGCCGGACAATTCTTTTTGTCAGTGGTCAAAAGCTATCTTATAAAATAAAGGTCCCAGAGCTTATTTCGGCGGGGTATGGGTTGGGCAAAAATTTCCAATTTAGTAATTTATCGTAAAGAGAAGAAGAAATAAATATTCCAAAACTAGAAGTTTTTAAAAGAAATTATCTCCCTTGTTAAAAATTCACTTTTTACTTTTTTTTACTTAAAACTTTGTATTTAACAATTAATACATTTATATGATAGTATGAGTCTATGGTTGAATGGAATTAAGAATAAATTTAAAAGAAATTTTTTTTTTAACTCAGTGTAATATCTATTAGGGTATATGATTTTCAGAAATAAACGGTGGATGGTGCCCTTTAATGTTTCAGGGAAAGAAATTGAGTGGTACATTATTTATAAATATATTTCGTTATTATTACAAAATTATGTGTAAAAATTACCTGAATTTGCGAAAATCGTCATTTGCAAATGCCAAAACTTTACTTTGCCATCAGTGATGGTCGCATATAATTTTGGCGATTTTTTACAATTCCCAAGTTTTCTTTTTCGTGTTAAAATGGTTCATTTTCCCGCGAATTAATGTTAATTAACTACCTTACCTATAGGGCGATATTTATAACTATATGGTTAGTTTCAACTCGCATATACGTTGGTATTTCAATACAAGTTTTCACTTCGCGTTCAGTTCAGTCAATGCATAATGGTAACCGATTGGTGGAAATAGATGTATCATATATGATGGATATTCATGCAGAAATGTTATTGTATTGAAAATGGAGATGTTGTTCATCGGTGCTGCAAAGCTATGGTGAGTGCTAATAAAATGGTGGTTGCTTTCGTGAAAATGAAAGTGACGAAAAATGATAAAGTGAAACAACTCGAGAGATCAAGTGCCTATTGTTAATGCTAAATTGCGAAAACCATATGAAGAGATAATAAGATTTCTTCTTTATAACAATATGATTTTTTTCAATGTGGTTCTCTTGCCGACTATTATTTTTAGCTAGTGTTTTTTAACTGTAAAATAATACTGTTAAAATTTTACTTCCTTCATCCCATTTTAAGTAAGTGGTAGGATATATAATACCTTGCTAACGGAAAAGGTTAACTAATCAAACATTTGCAGAAATCATATATAATTTCTCGCGGATAGAAGTAATTTAAATTGCGGAAAGAAATTCGCGGAATCGTAAAACAGCGTCATTGATAAGACACCCAAGAGTAAATTCACCGAAAAAGAAAGATTTTTAATGTAAAAGCAGATATTTCAACAGACATTTAAATTGAAACAAATAATGTTCCTTTTCTAGCTGACTTGTTATTTTACTCGTATGATGCCTAGTTCCTTTAGGTCTATTAAAGAAAAAAGACTATTTATTGTCATGAAATTTTATGGCCTCCACTGCAGACCTATTTAAGTTAACCTTTTACCCTATGTTCATACGATTTTTACTCAGAAACTCCAAAGCGTATTAATCCACGTTATGTTTGAATGTTATTGGATCAATAGCTCAGATGGCTTGTTTTGGGTTCGATCGGAAATCAAAGATGGCTGCAATCGCAAGAGTTAGTTTAATGTAGAAACATGGGAAATAGTTGTAAACTTCTTTTTTTTTTTAAAGTGAACCAATTGAGAAAACGTTTCAGCAATATTTATGGAGCGGTGCGCTATGAAAAGTATATGTGACTGTCCATTGGCCTAGGTATCAGCAATATTCATGGAGCGGTGTTCTAGGTGCTATGTTTCAGCAATATTTATGGAACGGTGCTCTAGGTCCTATGAAAAATTCATGGAACGGTTCTCTAGGTCCTATGTATATTCACGGAACCGTTTTCTGCATGGGTCCTATGTATCAGCAATATTCATGGAACGGTTCTAGGTCCTATGTATCAGCACTATTAATGGAACGGTTCTCTAAGTCATTTGTATCAGCAATGTTCATTGAGCGGTTTCTTTGTCCTATTTATCAGCGATATTCATGTAACGGGTTTTTAGGTTAATTGTATCAGCAATATTCATTGAACGGTTCTCGAGTTCCTATGTATTAGCGACATTCATAGAACGGTCCTACAAATCCTATTTATGAGCTTTATTCATAGAAAGGATACTCTATGTCCTATGTATCAGCAATACTCATGGAACGCTTCTCTAGGTCCTATGTAACAACAATGTTCATGAAACGGTTCTCTCAGCTTCTATGTAAAGTTTCTGTCATATATGCTAGTCGAAAATTGAAAATGGCCGCAACCACATTTTAACATTGGGGAGAAACCTTTTTCTCTATAAAAACAGGTAAGCAATACGTTTTTGCCTTTAAACCAAACATGACAATTATAGCAAATGACACCATGTTGTCGTAAACCCAATCCCCCCCCCCCAAAAAAAAGCAAAACAAACCAAAAAAAAAAAAAAAAAAAAAACAACAAAGAAAAAAAAGAGGCTCCCGGGAGCCTGTATCGTTCACCTGAAACTGAGGCAAAGCAACTCTTTTTTATCCAGCTTTTCTTTCCTTTAAGAAATTGTTCAGTTGACACTTTTAGAAAAATCATTAATTTTTAACTTTTAAGGGAAGTAACTCATATAAGCAGTTGTCTAATTATATATAATATATAATTATATATGCATTTTGCAGACGTTGATGAGCTGATTAATTGCGTATGGATAAGATTTTCTCTACCTCTTGTGGTTTTCAAGTTACTTTAGAAAAATGAAAAATAGACGTCTTGTAGAGCTTTTGATGCTTCGAAAGGCTTATAATTTGCAGTGTTTTGAAGAGTTTTGAAGAGCTTTTGATTCTGAAGAAAGCAGATCTTGTGTTTACTGTATCTGTTATACTTTTTGAACTATAAGCCAAAGAATTTTGACCCCCTTATTTTTAGGTATGGTGGCCATATTGGTTAATCTGTGGCCATGGTTTGTGCAAACTTGGTAGAGAGAACATTTGACTGATGATGTGTACAAAGTTGCAAAGCAGTCCTTTTAGTGTTTTCAGAGAGAAGATTCTAAACGAATAAATTAAAACTGTAAACAAAAAATTCAAGGGGAATAACTTCTAAACGGTTAATTAGACAATTTTGACGCTTTGTCGTTTTTGTAGCTCTCGTATAGCAGAACAATTAAGCAATGCTAACGTTTTCTCTAGTTCTAATACTTTTCAACATTTTGAGGCAAAAACGGCAAAATTAATCAATTTCGACAATTAAATGGCAATAGCTCCTACAACGAGTCGTTATACAACTTCAACCCAAAGGAAGGTTTTGTAGACCTTTTGATGCTGAAGAAGGAACGTCTCTTAGGTTTTTTCTGTATCTGTTATATAATGTTTGAACTTTAAGTCAAAAAGATTTTTAAAGAAAAGTGAACTACGACGACGACGGACGACGACGGACGCCAATAGATGGCAATAGCTCACCTCAAAGAAACAAACATATATGATTCACTTGTATGACTTCAGCATCTTTGACATATTACAACAAAACATATATATAGAGCAACTTCTCTGACATAAAAAATGCTTTGACATGCGGTCTACTTACTTAATTATGGGGGTTTTAACGTCCTTGACTACCGTAAAACGGTCTCGCACGGACTTTCACATGCGGTCTAAAATAATGTTGTCGCATTAATAAAATAACATCCTAAAACACATCAAACTATATTTCCCTTTTATTTACAGACCCAATAAAAAGTTAAATCTAAGAAGAAACAACAGAACAAAACAGCTGATTGATATGGATTCACGCTCAATTAACTTTTATACTAGAGCAGTAATAGACTGCTCAAAGTGGGGGTTTTAATGGGACGATTTTAGTAAATTGACCGACTGGTGAAGTTGTCACAGGGGCGATTGTTCCCGGAATGCCAACATTTTAAAAATCACATAATTAAGTTTTGTTGTTTTAGTGGTTATAAAGGGGTACAACAGGGGGTGTAGGAATAATCGTAGGTAAAATAACCATTTTTACAGAAAAGGGTGAATTTTAAAATTGTAAAATTACATGTATTTAGAACTTATTATTATTATGTTATTTAGGTAAAAATGAATAATAAATAAATATTTTAAGCATCACACTTAATTTTGTTAACAATGTGAAAATTAACAAATTGATTATAATATTATGCATTTATTACTTTAATTATAAGTATAGTAAGTAAGTATACCAATCTGCTTAATTCATGAATACTTTACTGTGACTAGGGTATTTCATGAACTGTCATTTCGAAGTTCTCCAAGCCGTAACTTAACGTCAAGCTTTGGGTTCTTGGTATACAAGTACATACCCAACAGATTAGGAGGCAACAACTTAGCCTTCAATGGTTATCTTTTCCTGAAAAACTACCCGTGGTGAAAGAACTTACTAAAAATGAAATATACGAAATATACCAGCATGCTCATCCAGTAACAACACCAAGAACGACACTCCACGAAGAACTAAGACCAATACCATCTATCTACCAAGAAGAATTATTTGTACTGTGTTCTTGGTATACAAGTACATACCCAACAGATTAGGAGGCAACAACTTAGCCTTCAATGGTTATCTTTTCCTGAAAAACTACCCGTGGTGAAAGAACTTACTAAAAATGAAATATACGAAATATACCAGCATGCTCATCCAGTAACAACACCAAGAACGACACTCCACGAAGAACTAAGACCAATACCATCTATCTACCAAGAAGAATTATTTGTACTGTGTTTATAATTTTAATGAGAAATGTTGTGTTACTTATTACTACCTGTTTGTTTTATTTTGCTATAAATGAATGTTTTTAAAATGATAAAATAATTAAAAAAATGTATTCAAAATATATTCTTTGAAAATATACAAATATCTATTTATTATCAATAGTATTTTTATACCTAATATTTCTTAAAATCTGTTTTAAAAACTTTACAATTTTGTATTTATTGACTGAAAGCAGAATTTTTAAATTCACAATGCAAATATACAAATACTATCACTCAATATAATATATTACACATGTACAATATTAAACAATTTTACCTTTACCATGCTGGTATCCTCAACCGTCAGACTCTTTGCTGATGACTGCCTACTATATAGAACCATCAACAAAAAGGAAGACCAAGACAAACTGCAAGCTGACTTAGAAAATTTAGAAATATGGGCGGAAAAATGGGGTATGCGTTTCAATGCAAAGAAGTGTTACATCATGTCTATAAACCAGAAAAGAACTAAATTCTATAGTCTCAACAACCATATCCTACAAGAAGTAGAAGACAACCCGTATCTTGGTCTCCAAATATCCAACGATCTAAAATGGAAAATCCATATCAACAACGTGTGTAAAAAAGCCAATGCCACACTAGGCTTCATCCGAAGGAACCTTAAAAATGTCCCGGAAAACTGCCGAAAAACAGCCTATATCGCCCTAGTACGATCTATCATGGAATATGGAGCAACAATCTGGAATCCATACATGAAAGGGGACATAGATAAATTAGAAAGGATTCAAAACAGAGCCGCCAGATTCATAAAAAAAGACTACATAACAAGAGAACCTGGTACCATCTCAAACTTCAAGAGGCAACTAGAACTGGAATCACTAGAAGAGCGCAGACAAAGCCTTCGATTGATCCTGATGTACAAGGTGGTTGAGGGGTTGGTACCGGCAATGCCAACCCAGGAATTCATTAGTTTCCAAAAACAAAGGAGAACAATAAAACCAAAACAATATAGTAACCACGAAACAACAAACATAGTTAACAAGAGAGTTTGCACAAACACCAAAGCATTAGTGATACCAACTAGCAAATCTCCACAGTACGAACACTCATTCCTAGTGGAAACAACAATACATTGGAACCACCTACCAGAAAGTGTCGTGCATGCAGATTCCGTAGAGAGCTTCAAGACCGCCCTACGAAATCATCGCCAATAAAACCGTGGCGCCCACCACTCCGTTGTATAAAAGCCAAGATTGGTACCTACAACGTATCAGAAACAGAAACAGAAACAGAAACTTTACAGTTAATTAATACCCTGTATGGGGGACCTCTTAATCCTCATTAATGAGAGCCTACAATGTTCTTTGATCTTTCAAAATGTTGGCATTCCGGCACACATTCCGTTCGGGTTATTTGGTAAAAAGTTGGGGAGATTTCACAGTGGGAAACTATACCAAAGCATTAGTAAAACAAGTACTACTAACAAAAATACTCTACCCATTTAACTCTTAGTAATGTCTGCAAAGTAGCACGAAAACTAAACAAACAACAATAAGAAAAAAAAAGTATCAAACGAAAGAGACAAGAAACATTAACGTTTTCCTTCATTAATGTACGGGAAAGTAAATAATTAAAGTAATGCGTACCGTAAACATCCAATCAAAATAACATAAGGCTATAATATAAGAAGGATGCTACATTGTTGTATTCATCGTGGATTTTTAAACATGTTTTTAAACAATCGGGTATTATAAAAAGGGACTTTGCAATTAGAGCTTCATCTCCGGTCTGCACGTAAATGACGACGGACGCAAAGAAGAAGACAGTAATTTATTGCTTTAAAAATCACAGTGGTAACCATAAACATATCTTAATAAACAAAAGAAAACTGTTTCAGACTTTCACGACCACAATGGTTAATAATAAAAAATATAAACCTATCTCACACAATCGTCTTATGAAGTTTCGTATATCAACTAGAAAACCAAGTTAGTTAACCTTTAAAATTTCAAAACTACATTATTATGTACTTAATGCTATCAAGTTATAATCATTAATATTTGTTATTGTAATGACTAATCTTTTAAAATGGGAAATTCTAAGTAAAATATTTTTACCTCAATCGTGTTATGCCATGCTCACAGGAACATACAACGTCAATTCAATGCTTATCAAATCTGAATTAAAAACTGGAATGTGTTCATTATAGGCTATGCCATAAATGGGGAGGGGGTTGTCGGTGGGGAAATTTTTTTGGGTAATTGAGGTCCCAATCAATACGGAACCATAAGTGAATTTTACTCTTAATTCTATGCACTGTGCGTGTACAGTTAAAAATTTGTTATCGAACCACTTTGTCTAGTAAAAGTCATTATGACGTTCTGACAATCGCTATATATATAATTAATGACATAAATACCTAACTTCTTGTAGACTCATTTTTATGGCAATAATTTCACGATATTGTGTCAGGCGGTGAAATCAAGAAGTTATCGCGTAAATCCATCACAGGCGTGAGCTTTTTTTACAGAAAAGATGGTAATTATAATTATAATGATATCTTTATTCTCATTAAGCCAATGCAGAACACTGGTACAGAGATATAACAATAAATATTAAATAACAACAGTTATATACAAAATATACACACATATATACAGGGAACAGTTACACAAATCTAAGAGCCTGGAAGAACAAAATCAGCATTTATATCTTTTATAAAGTTACAGAGTTTATATATAAAGTAGTGGGATAGGGCTTGTTTACGTTTTTCGTTAAAATAATCGCATTCTAAGAGATATTGGTATTCATCTCCATTTTGAGACTATTACATAGAACACATTTACGCTTTTCCCTCGGGTATATTTTGCCATCGCCCTGTTTCGATTGGAAGTTTATTGTTTGTTGTTCTTAATCTGCAGAAAAGAATTGCCTGTTTTAATTCTAGTATATTAAAGTATTCCTCTAATTTAAAATCTGTATTAAAGGATCTATAATTTATAGCTTTCGTTGAATTTTGTACAAGAGAATTCCAATTCTGAATAAACTGTTCCTCAATGCGTTGTTTTATTAAGTGTTTTTAGACATTCATTATTATTAAAGTTTTCAGATTCCCAAATATAAGAGAAGCCACAGTCATTAAATATCTTTTTTACAAATGTGATCCAATCAATGTTCATATTGTTATTTTCATTCATTTGACGACACAATCTGTACATAATGTAAGAGTATTTTGATTGCTTGCCAGTTATAAGCCTTGCCCAATAGCATACAGTTCTTACTTTCATATCTATATAGATAGGATATCGTCCTAGCTCCCCATACACTATTGTATGTAAAAAAGAAATCACTTCAATCAGTATGAGAGGTACGAAAGTGAAAGAGAGAACATGTGTGTGAAAGTTACCTGATATTATACATTGTATGTATCAAATTTGATTATATATGCCCTAACGGGCCGATGATTGGTTAAATAAAATACTTTATACTTTATACTTTACTTTATACATATAGCTAGGTGTGGATGTTTTTAAATTCAAAAGAGTCTTACAAAATTTTAAATGTATTTTTTCCAAAATGTTATCATTAATTATTACTAAAACCCCACACTTCACACCCATAAAGCAGGATCGGTTTGATCATTTTGTCAAATAGATCAAGTTGACATGTTAATGAAAGTTTATGTTTTCTACCTATGTTCAAAACCTCATTCATATGCCATATCAGCTAGATACTTTTTTGTTAAGTTAACGTTTCCGGTTTTAGTAAAAATTACCCCGAGGTAATTGAAATTTTGAACTATTTGAAGTTTATATTATTGTAACTGAAACTCAAATTTTGTGGTGATCTCCAATTTCCAAATACCATGACTTTAGTTTTATTGACATTTACATTTAATTTCCACGTTTCACAATATGCATAAAAACATCCAGTTGAACTTGGAGATTTGCTGTCTCAGCTAATAATGCGGTATCATCCGCATATAACATAATAAAAAGTTTTTTGGAAAATGTCTAAGTTGTTTTCTATGTCATCAAAAATAGTTTTTAGTCCTGTTATGTTTTTATTTTCAAAGAAGGTTTCTAGGTCGTTTAAGAATAACGAAAACAGAAAAGGCGATAAATTTCCCCCTGTCTCACGCCGTTATTACAATCAAAATATTCAGATATACAGTTGTTATATGAGATACATGATTTTATATTGTCATATATACGTGCTTCAAATAACATTATACATCTTGCCATTGATATTATTTGACAGCATTTTTTAGAAAAGTCTTTCTCTCCAAACCTTACTAAAAGCCGTTTCAAAGTCTATAAAGGCGCAAAATAATTTTCTTTTTTTAAGTTTCAATATGTGGAAAAATGTAAAAAGAGTAAAAATATTGTCTATAGTTGAGTAATTTTGACGAAATCCAAACTGATTTTCCTTTATAAGCTTAAATTCCTCAGAAAATTCATTAAGTCATGCATTTAAAATTGACGTAAATAATTTCCCTAGACAACTGACAATTGTAATCGGCCTTTAGTTCTTGGGATCGTGACTATTACCTTTATTTTTATAGATAGGCCTAATTAACCAAGTGTTAGGGATTAAACCTTTATCAAAAATTAAATTAAATAACTTTTCATAAATATTAATAAATTGGTTTGATGTGGACCTGATATATTCATTTATAATTTCGTCCTGCCCACAAGCTTTATCATTCTTAAGTTTAAGAATTTCCTCCCTTGAAATGTAAGCATTAATGTTAGCGTTGATTTGGTCTTTATATAGATAATCAACATTCTGTAGATCATGTCCGTTGTCATAGTCTTGTGTATTCAATTGTTTGAAAAAATCATAAAGTTTGTCAATTTCAATATTGGGTTGCTTCTTTCTTTTACCTTTGTTTAAAAGTTTCCAAAATTCCTTTGAGTTATCGTTACTTAGTTTTTTTTATATCTTCTGTAAGTTTTATACTATATGTTTAATATTTTCTATCTAGTATTTGCTTATAATTCTTTCAGCTATAATCATTTGCGAGCGATTTTGTAAAGAGGATTTATGCTTAAAACGTTTCTTCAATTTTCTAAAATTTTGACGCGCAAATTTGTAGTCCATATCAAACTAGGTTTATTTTCTTTTTTGCAATTACTGTTTTTATTTTGTTCCCTAACAATATATGTACCTAAGGTTATTTTACCAGATGTGACAAAAATTTCAATGGTCAAATATACTTCTACACAAATGAAATGCGCAAAAATTACATTAAATCTGGCATTCTTTGCATAAAAATCATTTTTGTATATACAGTTTAACGACCACCAATTGTTATAAACCACCAATCTGTCGGAATCATAATTAAAAAATTAAAAAGGGATGGTTTTCAGAGTATAATATAGTAAATTGTTCGAACGCAGTATTTTTGTTCTATCTCTTCAATTATCATGGGCTAGAGTCTTTTAGTTCAAAGGTCACAATTCGAAAATATACCGAATGCGTCGAAATAAAATAAATAAATAAATAAATAAATAAATAAATAAATAAATAAATAAATAAATAAATAAATAAATAAATAAATAAATAAATAAATAAATAAATAAATAAATAAATAAAATAAATAAATAAATAAATAAATAAATAAATAAATAAATAAATAAATAAATAAATATGTTCGACTTTGATTTTTATAATAACAGAATAGAAACATAATATTCTGCTAATAATTTAAGTTGATGCAGCGACATGTAATAACCGTATAAATAGTTTATACAAAAAATATGTTACTGATATAAAACACCTACCGCATGCTGCTATCAGCGAGACGAGTGATGTTTAACCTGATCGTATCGCCTCCTTTAATTATTATTTGGAAAAACCAGAATGAAACCCATCAACTTTATAAGCCAATATGCACTGACGCATATCTAGACTCAAGGTGTTTTCTAGATTAAATTTCCTAACAAACAAACTATTAAGCAAGAATATATTTTTGATCATTAAATCTTATTACACAATAATACTATTTTTATTCATGTACAGTTTATACTTGTAATTTCTATTGTTTATTTAAAATTAATTCGTTGTTTTTTTTTATGTAAAGCAATGGTTAAATTAGCTTTTAAATGATATTATGCGAAACGAATCTAATCGAGCGCTTATAATCTCACTAATAGGTGTCGCATATCACTACACAAAGTTATTAAATGTATTGTAAAATATAATTAAGGTCTTTCCCACTTCCACTTGAGGACCTTTTTGCTTTTGCTTTGAATATTTTTCTTTTCTTTTCCACCAACTTTCAAAAAGAAACAGTTTAAAAAGTACGCGATCTATAATTTTGGTCTTTCACGACAAGTTTTGGGCTCTGAAAGTCTATTTGGAATTTTCCCTGTGAAATCGCAACATTGTTCTATTTGGAGTTATCTCCCCTGACACAAAAAACCCTGTTATCGTGTTATCTCTGGCATAAAACAAAATTAGGGAGAGCGTATACGAATAGCTAGTTAGAATATTTCTGAAAACCGGAAGTGACGTTTCAGACCGGAAGTTGATGTCTTTTGACAGGAACTGTGACACCTGTTAACATAAGTCCCTAGCAACCAAATCTTTTCAGGACATTTATTATATAAAGATATTTAACTGCAGTTTTGAGACTACATTACGGTTTCTAAGTCACTTCATTTGACAAAATTCCCTAGCAACCATTTGATATCAGGTTCAGGTAATGTAAAGACAGGCACTTCCATTTCAAAAAGTCATTTCTGGTTGACAAATGTCCCTGGCACCCATGTTTTCGGGTAAAGAATGTGGGAAATACTTTTATTTGAATTTATTGTCGGTAATTCTAGTCCTGTTGTTTTTTCTTTTGCGTTTTGCTACCAATTACCGGTAAATGGTAAATAGCGCGAACGCGACCGGACGTGGGGTTCCGAAAACGGATTTATTTAAAGTATTGCTTAGTTATTTCTTATGTTTGGGTTTTTACTACTTCAGGTAGTATTCCAACATGACATCATTTTTTTATTAGTACGAATCTCGGAAAACTAGATTTTAGAAAAAAAATCGAACCAATAACCGCACTGTCGACAAGCCAATGACCAGTATGTCGAACATTTAGCAAGAGAGGCATCTATTTAATAATAAAATTAAGTCTCCTTTTACAATTTGGGGCACTTCTTTCTCTTGAACTACATTTGATGTTATATAAATGACAGGCTGTCGTCTGCATCTTCTGATATTTAATATAATGACATTTGGCAAATTTTTTTTTCTGTAAAAGGGGGTTGCAATCGCGTCCAATGCGTCACCGGTTTAAACAGCCAAGCATTTATTACTAAGGCTTTCCACTTTCTGAGTGGAAAGACTTTCTGTTATTAGTATGTTTCTTATTTTTGTCGCCAAGCTTGATTTTACCATTATTAATTTTGTTCCGCGACATGTCGTTAAGACATTTTACCACACATGTATTAAACATTACGACTTCGGAGTTAACCAACACTTTTCGTAACGGAAATACTTCACTTCTCACAAAAACTCTTGATAGACAGATACACTTTGAAACCATAAAATATGTCGCAATGAAAATTGTTTCAACATGCTCAGTAAAGGAACTCGATACTTTTTTACATAACGCGCCAAGAATTTGGATCTTCCCTATGGGAGTTACTAGACTGTGTTAATTGCAGATTTACTGTATTATAAGAACTATTGCAATAGATATGATATAGACTTGCGGTTTCGAGTGTTGGTCATCATTGATCTTGACCTTGAAAAAGATCAAAAAGGTCAAGGGCCATGGCTACATTCTTAATTAAGACCGTGTGTTGTGTGCACATCTCCTCCTTATTATAGAAAAACACTGCAAAGATCAACAGGTAAAGGTAATGAATATTTGTTAACTGCCTATTTTAAAACCTTTTTTGTGATAAAAGATATTGGAATGTTTTTTATTCCATTCGTTTATATTAAGAAATAGATTCAATTTAAATAAAAAACGGTTATGGTCAATGTCCTAATGCCTCACTAAATTTGAATTTTTAAAGACAAGCTACTAATATTGTTTAGAGACAAATTTTCAAGTCATTAAGCTTATCATTTGTTTGATAAAACTAATGATCTTTATTATAATCACAGCTTTTTCTTCATCCACTATATGTAACACAATTACTTTCGTGCATGTGTTTTAGCACGCATTAAAAATGATATTATTTTGTTAATTTTCATGACAGTCAACTGAAACAATGAATATACGGTAATCTAGTCCTTGACTATTACTACAGTTTTGTACCTATCAAAATAAGTTATGATCGATATTTGGGGGTTGCATGTAGCGTTGCCTATTAATCGATTGTTTTATTGACTTGTTCTGTTTCTTATTAGTTTTACTAATAAAAATGTTTAAAACAAATACATAGGTGTTTAAATACATACGATAGCCATTATCATCATGCTAAAATGACGTCTTCCGACACTTGTATCGAAACAATATAAAATAATTGAATTTAAAAACGGCATTAAAAAAGTGGCAATAAAATATTATTTATTTGTTGAAGGTCAACAATTCTGTAAAACTGTGAAGAGAATTCAATAAATGGGTCTGCCTCGGAACACTTAAAGGCGTGTACTATACAGACAGCCAGTAGGATTCACAGTATGACTAAACTCAGCAGTTTGCTTTTACCAACTCATACTTATACTGTACATAGATTCCTCTTTGACCAGCAAAACAGGTAGAGTAAAGCATTTTATTATATGTTGATTTATGTTTTAGCGCGGGGTTTTCTTTTTGCTGTTTAAGAAAAGAAGATAAAAAAAATGCGGCAATGCTACAACTATAATGTATCTTACAGAAAAACTCTAAAGCTTTTTCTTGAGACAAATACATACAAGCACAAATTATATTAAACCTTGTCATAATTGGCATTTCCCACAGCTGGATTGGAATAGAACCGTCAAGGATTCCTCTACACTATGTTAAAGGTCTTATTAACCATTGGAAATACTCATACTAAGTAGTTAAAAAGTGTTTCTGGAAATAATCGGTGTTTAGTATACACCATGTTGTGCGTCCTAGACCACTGGGAATACTCAGTCTAGTCTATGTCTATGTCTAGACCACCGGGAATACTCAGAGTCTATGTCTAGACCACCGGGAATACTCAGAGTCTATGTCTAGACCACTGGGAATACTCAAAGTCTTTGTCTAGACCACCGGGAATACTCAGAGTCTATGTCTAGACCACTGGGAATACTCAGAGTCTTTGCCTTGACCACAGGGAATAATCGGAGTCTATAGACCACCGGGAATACTCAGTCTAGTCTATGTCTATGTCTAGACCACTGGGAATACTCAGAGTCTATGTCTAGACCACTGGGAATACGCAGTGTCTAGTATACTTCTAGACCACAGGGAATAATCAGAGTCTATAGACCACCGGGAATACTCAGAGTCTATGTCTAGACCACTTGGAAGTAGTGTGTAAAGGGGGTTTCTGCCGCACTAAGGGAAAATCCTGCTTGGAAATGTCAATCCGGACCAAAAATGCAAACGGGGAGGGGTTCCTATTAACTATGGGGTAGATACAATCATGGCATCGAAAATTGAAATGTTGAAATGTTGCATGATGGAAGAATGGAATCTAATGGTATGAACATGGATAGCACATCAACATCAACCCCAACCCCAACCTCCCAGATTGAAATATTATACGATAGAAGAATGGAATCTAATGGTATGAACATGGATAGCACATCAACATCAACCCCAACCCCAACCTCCCAGATTGAAATATTATACGATAGAAGAATGGAATCTAATGGTATGAACATGAACATGGATAGCACATCAACATCAACCCCAACCCCAACCTCCCAGATTGAAATATTATACGATAGAAGAATGGAATCTAATGGTATGAACATGAACATGGATAGCACATCAACATCAACCCCAACCCCAACCTCCCAGATTGAAATATTATACGATAGAAGAATGGAATCTAATAGTAAGAACATGAATATTGTATCAACATCAACCCCAACCCCAACCCCCGAGATCGAAATGATGGAATCTAATGGTGCGAAACGTACCTGCGGATACCCACTGAAGCGGAAGAAGGGACACTGTAAGAGCAAGCCTGGAATCGACGGTCTCTGCGCGAGGCACAGGAAGCAGCCCGCAGAAGACGGGAGCATCCAAAGCGGAGGAAAAATCGTGGTAAGAGAGACCATGAAGACCCTCCATCAAATAGCTAAGGATGAGGGTCTGAAGGGATATAGTCGGAAAAGTAAGGAGGCCTTGGTGAAGCTCATCGAGGAGAAAACTAACAGGAAATTCACTCGCGAGGAGGTCTTCAGCAAGAAGCAGCTCAAAACACTCGCGAAGAGCCGCGGTATCACCAAGTACTCCAGACTCAGGAGAGAGGATCTGCTCCGATTGGTGGAAGAGAACATCAAAAATGCTCCGGTAGAGGAGGAAATGAAAGTAGTTGATCGACGCCAAGCACTGAATGGCGTCTTTGGTACGGTCGTCATCGAACCATTGAAGCTGTACGACATGGTCACCTTTCAGAAAATAAGTCGGAGCACCATCGCCAGCACCATCTCGGAAGCACTCGCCCAAAAGAAGGGATTGAAGGTGCAATTATTGCTCCGAGTAGAGCTAGTGAAAAAGAACCCCGCGACCGGAGAGAATACTTACGTCATCCCCTATTTCAGGTCAGTCCAAGTTACCCTCACCCAGTCATCAGACCTCGATTTGGAGATCGCATTCATGATGGAGAAGGTCAGGGAGAATATGGGTAAGTACATGCGTGAAGGGAGCGGATGGACCTTCGGACACATCGAGTGGTTAGAAATCCACCTGAGTGAATTCAAGCCGCTCGCAGGTAGTTCGTATATACCAACCCCATCGATACTGGCGAAAAAGAAGGCGATCATCAATGTGAAAAACGAGGATGATCGTTGTTTCCAGTGGGCGGTGCTGGCAGCCCTACACTATGATGAAGTCGACCAGAAGTCAACACACCGCGTGACTCAGTATAAGAGATGGGAGGAGGAGCTGAAATTCGATGGTATCGAATTCCCAGTCTCACTCAAGGCGATCGACAGGTTCGAGAAGCAGAACGTTACCATCAACGTTAACGTCTTCGGCTTCGATGGCGTAAAGAAGGGTGAGGACGGTGAAGAAGATCTCCAGGTATATCCCCTCAGGATATCCAAGAACACTGGTTCTACCCACGTAGATCTCCTCTTCCTGACCTGCGAAGGCAAGCAGCATTACTGCTGGATCAAGAGCCTATCGCGTCTTTTGACCTCCCAAGTGACTGGTCACAAAGAGTCAGTTTACTTCTGCCGCCGGTGCTTGTCCCATTTCTCCAGGCAGGACATTCTCGACACACACATGGAATACTGCAGTCAGAAGGATGCAGTCAGGATCGAGATGCCGGAAGAAGGATCCACCATAGCCTTCAGCGACTACAAGAAAATGATGAGAGTCCCATTCGTGATCTATGCGGACTTCGAGTGCTTCACGGAGAAGCTCGACACCTGCCAGCCAGATCCTTTACAATCCTACACGAAGGCGTACCAACTACAGAGACCCTCGGGTTTCTGCTATCGCGTGAAGTACGCTCACGGCGACTACAAAGAATCGGTCATCTACTGTGGGGAGGATGCGGCCAAGAAGTTCGTACAGTGCATGGAGGAGGAAGTGCGAGCAATCGCCAAACTATACAGTGAGACGAAACCCATGGAGATGACCGACAAGGACAAGGAGAGTTTCAAAACAAGTACGAACTGCCACATTTGCGGTGGCGCATTGAATGGGGATAAGGTCCGTGACCACGACCATCTCACCGGCAAGTACCGCGGCGCAGCACACAACCAGTGCAATCTGGAATTCCAGCTTCCAAAACACGTCCCCATCATCTTTCACAACTTGAGCGGATATGATGCCCACATCTTCGTCAAAGAGTTAGGGAACACAGCAGGTAAGATCAACTGCATCCCCAATACCGACGAGAAATACATCAGCTTCTCAAAGCAGGTGGATGATCTGGAGATGAGGTTCATCGATTCGATGCGCTTCATGCTCTGCTCGTTAGATACCCTGGCCAAGAACCTCACCCCCGACCAGTTCAAGACCGTGAAGGCGAGATTTGACGACCGCTACGAGCTGATGATCCGTAAGGGAGTATTCCCCTACGATTATATGGATGGACCGTCCAAGCTGGAGGACGCCCAGCTCCCACCCAAAGAAGCTTTCTACAGCACACTCTCCGGCGAGCATATCAGTGATGAGGACTATGCACACGCTGAGAGAGTCTGGGAGGTCTTCGGGTGCAAGATCATGCGCGACTACCACAACCTTTACCTCGAAACCGACGTACTGCTGCTGACCGACATCATGGAGAACTTCAGGGATGTATGCATGAAGCATTATATGCTCGATCCTGCCCACTACTACACCTCCCCCGGACTTTCATGGAATGCTGCTCTCAAAACCACTGGGATCAGATTGGAGCTATTGTCCGACCCAGACATGCTCCTGATGTTCGAGCGAGGAACCAGAGGAGGGGTGGCCATGATCTCTCACCGCCACGCCCGTGCCAACAACCCTTACATGGAGACCTACGATCGCTCCCAGCCCACGAAGTACCTGATCTACCTCGACGCCAATAACCTCTACGGGTGGGCAATGGCACAGCCCCTTCCCACGGGAGACTTCGAGTGGATGGAGCCGGAGGCGATCGAGGACGTCTTGAGGTACCCCGACGATCACGAGTACGGTGCCATGGTGGAATGTGATCTGGAATACCCGCATGATCTCCACAACGCCCACAACGACTACCCACTCGCGCCGGAGAACGTGGAGATCAACAAGGTGCACAAGCTGGTGCCTCATCTAGGTAAGCGTGAGAAGTATACGCTCCACTACAGGAATCTCAAGCTGTACTTGGAGATGGGCATGAAGCTCACCAAAGTCCACCGAATCATCGGGTTCAGGCAATCTCCGTGGCTGAAGCAGTACGTCGACCTGAACACTGCTCTTCGAACCGAGGCCAAGACTGAATCAGAGAAGGATTTCTTCAAACTCATGGTTTGCTCAGTCTTCGGCAAGACTATGGAGAACATCCGAAAGCGGGTCGACGTCCGACTGGTTACCACAGAGAAGCAGGCGCTGAAGCTCGTGGCTAAGCCCAACTTCGATCGTCGGGTCGTCTTCACCGAAAGCATGGTAGCCGTCCACATGAAGAAGACGAAGCTGAAGTTCGATAAGCCAGTCTACCTGGGAGCCTGCATCTTGGACATCTTGAAGCTCCAGATGTACGACTTCCACTACGGATTCGTGAAGAAGATGTACGGTGACAACGCCCGGCTGCTCTTCACCGACACCGATAGCTTGGCCTATGAGATCCAGACCGCCGATTTCTACCAAGACATCGCCCCGCACGTCCAAGCGAAGTTCGACACTTCCAACTATCCCGTCAAGCATCCCTCCGGCATCCCAACCGGTGTGAACAAGAAGGTGATCGGGATGTTTAAGGACGAGTGCGGTGGCATGGCCATGACCGAATTCGTGGGGCTCCGAGCGAAGCTATACGCCTTCAAGGTGGATGACGGTCAGACCACCAAGAAGGCGAAGGGAGTCACCAAGAGCGTCATTAAGCACAACATCGCCTTCGAGGATTACAAGCGATGTCTCGACACTCAGAAGGAGATCTACCGACCGATGAACATCATCCGGAGCCACCTTCATCAGATCTACGCCGAGGAGATCAACAAGATCGCACTCTCAGCCAAGGACGACAAGCGCCACATCCTACCTGATGGTATCAGCACCCTCGCGCACGGTCACTATCGAATCTAAATAAATGAGCAGCGTACGAGTTTACTACTTAACTCTCCCACTCAAACCCCTCTCAAATGTAGAGCTTGAAGAAGCTGCCTCGGCCCTAGGGATCCATCGATTCAGAGGGGTATTCATGAGAGATGCCCTACCACCAGCGCCACGAGCTAATGAATGCGGCATCTTGAACCACGATGACTTCCAAGGTCCCGGAACGCACTGGACCTGTTGGCACAAGCGCGGAGGACTCAAAGTCTACTTCGACTCTTACGGTCTGCCTCCGCCCGACGAGATGGTCGACTATCTGCGTCCGAAGATCCAATACAACACCGATGAGCTGCAGCATCGCGGGAGCGTGGTGTGCGGTCACTTTTGCCTCTACGTACTCAAGATGCTGTCGGAGGGTAGATCGTTCGATGACGTGATATTCTCGCTATAAATAAATGGACAAATTCGGATCTCACTCGAGAAAACGCGCATTGGTCTGGTCCCAAGATCTCGATATGAACGACAACCGCATCACCGGCCTGGGGGCACCGCGAGAGGGGTCGGACGCTGCGACGAGGCACTGGGTCAATCTGCAATTGAAAGAGGGTCAGAAGGATATCGCTGAGCTCGCGGCAAAGATCGACAAGGTCTTGAAAGTGCTCGAGGATAAGGAGAAACGCTTGAATGGCATCGAGAAAGACGTGGCAAAGTGCCTGCCCACGATCGGTGGTAAGATGACTGGCGCGATAGATATGCAGGGTCATGCTATTCGTAACCTTCCCGAGGGAACCGACTCCAAGGATCCCGTGACGAATGGTTGGTATGCAAAGAACTGGCAGGATTTAGCCTTAACCATGCAGGAGAAGATAAACGCTGTAGAATCTAGATATAAAACCCTCGAAAAGCAGATGGCTGATAAGCAGGAAAAAGATTGAAGCTCTTGAAAAGTACGTGAAGTTTAAGCCTCCTACTCCCGGCAGGATCGGTTGACCCCCTCCTCCGCTTCTCTAGTCCCCCACTCCAGGGACTGGAAAATCGAAGGACTATTGGAGCTCGGAAGCCTTTACCCATGAATTGAACGTCTTGGGATAGCCTCGCCATTTGACGTAGACTTCCCGTTCTCCTTGCCGGGTGCGTCGCCGCAAGATCTTTTCGATGCGAAAGAGTTCTTGGGTGGTCTTCTGGAGCTCAGGCTCGTAGAAAGATCCCTGAATCTCCTCGTCGTTGAGGTCCTTGAGACGATACGTGGGCGGTTGCGTTCCTAAGACCGTGGATACGGTGAAGACTTCTTCGGTCCAGCGTGGAGTATATCCTTTCTCGAACACGCCCTTCTTCTTGGTGATTCGAACCTTATCGCCAACCTTGAATCGCGGTGGTTGCATGGGAGGGAGATCTCCGTAAAGGTTCCAGAAGACTTTGGTTTCGTTCTCCTTCTGACTGGCGGCAGTGGGAGTCATCTTGATGGAGCGGTGCTTGGTGGTATTATATTGATGAACCAGATCGCTTAGCACATCGATATAGGTTCGCGTGGAGTTGGCGGAAAAGTACTTGAACATCTTCTCCTTCATGGTACGGTTCCAACGCTCCACGACGCTCGACTTCTCTTCGTTTTCGGTGGAGTAGAGCTCGACGTCATGCTTCTGGAGAAGCCCCTTCACCTCTTTGTTGTAGAATTCCGTTCCTTTGTCCGTCCATAGCTTCTTGGGGATGCGAGACTTGAAGACCGCTTGGAAGGCGTCGCGCACCGTAGTCCCCTTCTTATCCTTGAGTGGCACTAGCCACCCGTACTTGGAGAAGACATCGATGATGCTCAGGATGAACTTATGGCCTTTGTTGTCTCGGGAAAAGGCACTCATATCCACGAGATCGGCTGCCCAGGTTGCATCTATTCCACCCACCACCACACGACGCTTCTGAAATTTGCGGCGGATTGGCTTGTGCAGTTCCTCGGCTAGTTCGTCCGACCAAACGAGGGTTTTTTTTTTTTACCCCCAATCCAAATCGCGCTTTGGTACCGATGATGGGCTTGACGATGCTACGGTCCAGGCGTTCGCGTGCGGTGGGGTCGGAAATGGCGTCGAGGGAGGCCAGCATGGTCGCGTCACAGATGGAGTTGCGCGAGGCCGTGTCCTTATGCCTGGCGTAGCAGAGATCGTGGTGATACGCGGCCTCATCCACTCGATTGATGGGTTTCGACCAATCCTTGGGGGTACCATCGGCGTTCAGCCGCTTGGCGAGGTTGGTCCCAGGTCCGGTGAAATTGTGGCCTGGAAGGTGCATCTCTATGGGTAGTCGGTTGATCAGGTGGTTCATGAACCCAGTACCCTCCACGGACCGGATGAACTGAGATTTCCTAGAACCGCATACGGCGCAGATACCCACCTTCCTCCGTCGTCCGTTGCTGGTCGGGATCACTCCGCGGCTATTCGTCTCGGTCTTCGTTTTGCACTTCAAACAGTACATTCCCATTTATATATATAAATGGACGTTGAAGATATTTCGTATAACGATTCCACCTCGACCAGGTGCAATCACTACCTTCTCCCGCAGCGATCAATCCGAGGCTTAATCATAGGCAAGTCGGACTGTGGCAAGACGACGCTGCTGAATAACCTCCTCTTGCGCGAAGGGTGGTTAGACTACGATCGACTATACGTCTTCGGGAAATCGCTCCACCAACCCATCTACCAGCTGCTGCGGCGGGCGCTGGAAAGGGGATTCTCGAAGGACGCTATCCGAGAAATACTCTCCATCAAGGATAGATGCCCCTACCCATTGATCGATGTGGTGGAAGTACTAAATCCATCGCCTAACCCTGGCGGTATCGAAGCCTTCTTCTTTGAGCATGGAGACGATGTGCCAGACCCCCGCGAACTCGATCCCACCCGCAAGAATCTCATGATTTTCGACGACTTGATGATGAGCAAGCAGAGTAAGTGTGAAGATTACTACGTGAGAGGTCGTCACAACAACGTGGACTGCTTCTACCTCTGCCAAAACTATTTCAAGCTGCCCCGGCAATCGATCCGTGAAAATACCAACTTCATCTGCCTCTTCGAGCAAGATGCTAAGAACCGCGAGCACATCCGTCGCGATCACTGCAATGACCTCGCCAAGGAGCAGTTTGACGTCCTTTGCGACCGCTGCTGGTCCGAACCTTACGGATTCATGACGATCGACCTCACGAGTCCCAAGGCGGATGGAAAATATCGATACAAATTAGAAGAGTTCTATGTAGTCTAAGATAAAATCATGAACCACGAATCTTTGATTGATCAGATCGAGCAGAGGGAGCGCATGATCAAGCTGGAACCCATCTTTTTGCTTAATCATATACTGCTGAAGTACGAATCTTGGGTGGAGCAGATCGAGTTGGAGTTAGGTAGACCACCAACCACCGTCGAGCTACAGATCATGCTGAAGAGTCCTTTAGGTGCCCCTGAGTTTAAGTGGGAGTTTGAGGATTACCTCAAGAATAGGTGCGAGTGCCGAACGGAGATCGGAGACCCCAGCGATGTATACCCACTCTGCGACTTCTGCCAGGACCTACCTACAGAACTCAGAGAGAGTCTCTGTCATCCTCATGAAATGGTGTGGTCGTCGAACACAAAGTCATCTTACTGTATGAAGAGTGGTCATCCTCATGAAATGGTGTGGTCGTCGAACACAAAGTCATCTTACTGTATGAAGAGTGGTCATCCTCATGAAATGGTATGGTCACCGAACACAAAGTCATCTTACTGTATGAAGTGTGGAATGGAGCCAACGGGACCTATGTTCGATGAAGCAGATTTTGATACACTGAATGCTCGTCGCCATAACGGGGTGAGAAACCCTGCCAGATCCCTCCAACCTCCATGTTCAGTCAAAACGACCCGTGGACACCAATGCACATTCCCATGCCGGCCGGGTAGCGATAAATGCAGAAGGCACTTGAATCCTTCAAGGATCGACCCTTATCAGCTTCCTCCACGCTGGCAGTCGATATTCAAACGCTCTCCAACGCTTAGGGGGCGTTCCGTCAAACGCTCTAGAACGCTTAGGGGCGTTCCGTCAAACGCTTAGAGGCGTTTCGTCAAACGCTCTCGAACGCTTAGGGGGCGTTGGACCAAACGCTCGGGGGCGTTCAACAGCGATCAACGCTATAAATAAATGACATTCATTAAGATCACCGACCCCAAGCAACGTGAGACACTCGCTAGGGAATTGCAGGATCTCAAGCGAAGTATTCAGACTAGCAATATGCAGCATCGCCTCGACAATATCGGACTCGACCGCGACCTCGCCAGGATGTTCAAGCCCGTGGTAGAAGCTCAAAAGGAAGCGGCCTCGCAGATCACTAAAACGATCGAGGAACTGCCTGCGCCGATGCCTGCGCTACCTCCCCCAACCGATTTATCCCATCCATTAGCCATTGAACCACCTCAAGACACCCGCCTAGGCCCCCGGGCGACTCAGTATCTGCAGCTCAGCATGACTCCAGCAGCCGACCATACCTTCGGATTGAGGGTAGAGGACGATACCATCATGATCGGAAGTCGGCCCGTCACCTTCGATGGAGATGATATCTTCGTCGATGGCGTGCGCCACAAGGGAACCCCCGGTCTTTGGGAGCTCATTGTCAAGAAGCGCCCAGAATCGTTCGATCCCGAAGATTTGATGACCTATGGAGATATCCTGCGAACCTCGGGTGCCATGTACCAAGGAAACTCCGTTCTCTCGCGGACCCCCAAGTCGAGCCGAAGTTACAAATGGAAGGAGATCGTTTCTCATCTCTACCGGCAGGACAGATATGGCTCCGGACTCCAAACGGTATTCTTACCGAAAGACCTCGATTCGTTGATAGATCGCCTCGAACTTTGCGCCGCCGCCTATAAGGCTGGTAATAATGGGGTGCGCAACGAGATGGTGGCCATCCTCGATGCTATGAGGGCGTTCGGTCACATCGACGACTCCTATTACAGAGAACTCCATCGCAGCCTTCTCCTATAAATAAATATACGATGCCATTGTTGATTAAGCACGGATATCGACGAAAATACGTCGTCGGCGGGAGGGGGCTATTCGATACGGTCGCTAACTTGGCCGGACGCATATTCACCTCCTCAGCCGCGAAGACCTTGGGAAGCAAGGCCATGAGCGCCGCCACCAATGCCGCCCTGAAAGGGGTCGAAAAGGGGGCCTCCAAAGCTGTGGACTATATGATCGATAAGGCAACCTCCAAACCTCGCAACCTCGTCAAGCCAAGTAACCCCACGATGACTCCCCATCAGCAAGCTCGGTTGAGCAATCTGATCTCGGGAAATAATTCCACGATGACCTCCCATCAGCAAGCCCGGCTGAACGATTTAATTTCTGGAAGTGGTATTGCCACAATTCACGACTTCGTCCGCCGCTATAAATAAAATATATCATGTCAAACATTCTCGACATCGTCGAACCCCTAGCTTTCGATGAAAGCCTCCAGGAATATCAAGTCCACGAATACGAACCTCAAGCCGGGGCTCAACTGAATAACGCCGGTGCTGAAATACGCATCAATATTGAGACCCAGGATCTCTTCCTTCATCCCGCTGAGAGTTACCTTTTGGTGGAAGGAAGGCTCCAGAAGAATGATGGGACCGCCTATGCCAATGCGGATCTCGTCTCGCTCGCCCACAACGGTATCATGTATCTGTTTCGAACCATCACTTACAGGCTCTCCGGTCAACAGATCGAGCACATCAACGACCCTGGCATCGCCACCACCATGCTAGGGATGCTGACCTATCCCGACGATTTCTCCAAATCTCAAGGTCTCAACCAACTGTGGTTCAAGGATTCCACCGCTATCGCCGCCGCAGAGAACTCCGGTTTTGCAATTCGCCACGGGTATACCATCGTCAAACCTACCAACAAGGGGTCGTTCTCCTTCGCAATTCCCCTGAAGCACATCTTCGGCTTTGCGGACGACTACGATAAGATCGTGTACGGGTTCAAGCATGAACTGTCTCTCGTGCGCGATTCGGATGCCAATGCCGTTCTGAGGGCTGCAGCCGTCAATGACCCGGCAAGAATCATCCTGAGTAAGATCTCCTGGTTCATTCCCCACGTCACCCCCTCCGATCAGGAGAAACTGCGGTTGTACAAGACCATCCAGAGCAAGGGTAAAATCGATTGCGGTTTCCGAATGCGACAGTGCGATTCCATAGCCGTCCCCGAAACGTCTCAGTTCAACTGGCGGTTGACAGCCAAGAGCGGTCGAGAGAAACCCAGATACGTCATCGTGGCCTTTCAAACCGGCAAGAGCAACGACCAGACCCAAAATGCTGCCGTGTTCGACCACTGCCGCTTGCGAAACATCTACGTCACTCTCAACGCTGACCGCTACCCCGCCGTAGACTTTAATGCAGGTTTCACCCAAAATCGGACCGCTAGACTCTATAAGACCGCGGCAGATTTCCGGAAGAATTACTACAACATGGATCCTCGCCACAGTAACTGCAACATAACACCCAACGACTACATCGACCTGTACCCACTGTTCGTCATCGACGTAAGTCATCAGTCCGAGCGGTTGAAAGAGTCTACGGTCGACATTCAGGTCCGCGCCGAATTCGAGCGTAACGTGCCAGCCAATACTCAAGCGTTCGCCCTCGTAATCTCTGATAGGATTCTTCAGTTCGAGTCCGACGGCCAGAAGATGAGCGTCGTATTCTAGTATAAATAAATGGATCAATCCTTGCTACAGCGAATCGTCGAGAACACTGCCCCTAAGCAGGGGTTTTCCTTCATTGTGTCCGACAACCAAAGTCGGATTCTCACTCAATTCAGCCCACCCCTGCAACTGAGCGAGGGAAAAAGTTACGAGATGGCTTTGGTCAATCTGGAGACGTACTACTCTTTTCCCAATATCCATGCGGGTAACAATTCCTTCCGCTACTCCGCGGACGGTGGTGCCAACTGGTTCCCCATCGCACTGAGTACCGGGTCCTATGGCATTGAAGACATCAACAATGAGATTCAGCGTCAACTGCGTCTCAACGGTCACAAGACCAAGATCATTCTCGACGCCAACCGCGCGACTCTGAGAGCCACTCTAACCCTCGCCAGAGATTATCAAGTGGACTTCGACGTCGAAAACAGCATCAACACCGTGCTGGGCTTCGGGCGCAAGGTCTACGCTTATGACCGAGGCACGAACGGTTACACGGAGGGTGATCTCATCGTCAACATCATCAGCATCAACAGCATTCTGGTGAATAGCGACATCATCCATGGAAGTTACGTGAACGGAACCCAGCAGTCCACCATCTACAGTTTCTTCCCCGATGTGGACCCAGGCATGAAGATCCTTCAGACCCCACAAAATCTAGTGTACTTGCCCGTGACTTTGCGAACCATCAATCGTATGGAGACTCATCTCACCGATCAGAACGGCACCCCCATCGATCTCAGGGGCGAGAATCTCACCATTCGTTTTCATCTTCGCGAAGTATAAATAAATGAGTTACTCCGAATACAGTTTGAGCTTGACGAAAAGTCAGGCCGATAAGCTCCAGCGGGCTGTGAAGAAAGGCTGCCCGATCGCCATTCGTTTGTCCCACGCGAACTTGCAAGGCGACCACAAGATGATGCTCACCACGCAGCAGATCCAAAAGATCTCCAAGCTCCTGCAGAAGGGTACCGGTGGTATGACTCTGAGGATGAGCACCTCTCAGTTGAAGGCGAACGTGCAGAAGGTGGGGGGTTTCCTACCGATGCTGGCCGGGCTGGCTGCGAGGGCTCTTCCCATGATCGCGAAGACCGTATTGCCGGCCCTAGGCATTGGAGCTTTGAGTGGGTTAGGTAATGCCGCCGTATCCAAGGCAGTCGGTTCGGGGTTGTACTTGAAGCGCGGCGGATGCATCTGCACCGTGCATCCCAGCGGGGATGGACTCTACCTGAAGCCTTCAACCGCACGAATCGTCCAGAGGGATGGGCTCTACTTGAAGCAGGGTCGGCAGTTCCACGATGGCTCCGGTCTGATCTTAGGACCCAATAGTCCATTTAATAATATCCCCTTGCTCGGCATGCTCTTATAAATAAATGGATGAAATCAATGCCAGTCGTATAGCACTCATGGAAGAAGAACTCACCTCAGAGATCCAGAGGTATGAGCATGCCTTGAGAATCTATAACCGTTTGGATAAGGTCATCTCCATTGCACAGGGTGGGTGTTCCGTGGGCAGTCTACTGCTGACTAGTGGTACCATAGGATCTGCCCTGACTGGCGTAGGTATTGTGGCATCCATCCCCCTTGGAACCCTAGCCTGCCTATGTGCCACCGGTACCTTAGTATTTTCCTTGATCTCACGCCGAGTCGTCAAGAAGAAAAAGAAGCATCAAGATACCGTGCGATTAGCCCGATCCTTCAAGTCTCAGCTGGCCGGTGAAGACAGTGCTCCTGCAATCTGTCTGAAGAGCTACTACGATGAAAAGGATCAGTTGCGTCAACCTTCTACCCTATTTAGTGAAGAACTGCATGCGCATGCATCGTAAGTTGTGTTATTCCATTCGCTCCTATCTCCCCCATTTCATTCAGATTCCTTTCAGTCAAATTTCCCGATCCGTTTGGATCGCGAAATTTTTACGTTCTTTCCCTGTTTCTAAGGTGTTATTTCAATTTCTGATTCCTGTGTCAGGTTTTGTATGGGGGGCTTGATCCGTTTGCACAAAACCTTGATTTTTTCCGGATTTCAAGCAGACTTTTTCCTTGTGGGGCAGAACTGTCGTTTCAAGCTGCGTCAACCTTCTACCCAATTTAATGAAGAATTGAATGCGCATGCGCCGTAGTTTGTTTTTTTTTGACCACTTTGATCTGGAGGGTTCTTACATGAGCGCCGAGCGAGGCGTAGCCTCGCTCCCCGCTCATTCAGAACCCTCCAGATCAAAGTGGTCAAAAAAAAAATCAGGAAATCAGAAATTGAAATAACACCTTAGAAATAGGGAAAGATAAGGTAGATACAATATGAATCCTGAAACAGTAGGTTACAGTCTTGCCCAACTCCCTCAACCCGTATGCGAAGAGGTTGAGCTTACCCCCATCGAAGAGGAAGATTCTTACTTCAGGTGGGAGGTGGATGAAGATGAGGAAGAATACTTCGAATGCAGCGAAGAGGACGAGGATAAGGCAGAAGAAGAAGACTTCTTCTGTGAAAGTGACTTCATCAGTGAAGGTGCCTTTCAGGAAAAAGTGTCAACGAAGCTAATCAGGGAAGCCAGAAGATGGGAGGACCTGCCCACCTGGGTAATCTTTAGGATAATGGAGGTGTATGAATGGTGGGACGATGGAAAAAGAGAATACATCCTCACCCTGAAAAACGTAAAAGGAAAGACATACAAAGTCTGGGCACCCCACGAGCTCAACAATGACTATATGCATGACTTGAAAGGAATGTTCATTCGGAGCACAGGATACAAGCTGAGCAGTCAATATTATGTCTCATACGATCTGGTGAGGAAATGAGGTGTGAAATGAAGGATGCAAAAAAAAAAAAAATTTCTCGATCCAAACGGATCGGGAAATTTTGCGTTCCCCACCCCCCAAGAGATTGGTTTTGCACCCCTCATTTCCTCACCAGATCGTATGAGAGGTACTGTTGCTTGGACTTCTTGCTCAACTTGAATCCCGTGCTGCGAACGAAAGCTCCTTCCAAGGGAGTCATCTCTTTGCTGAGCGTGGGGCAAGCCCATACTTTGGATGTCGCTCCTTCTCTGTCTTTCAGGGTAAGGATTTTGCATTTCCCATACTTACCATCCACTTCAATCACCTCCATGATTTTATAGATCACTCCGGTGGGTAAGTCCTTCCATTTGATGGCTTCCTGATTCTGGTCCTGCACCTTTTCCTGAAAGGCACCTTCACTGATGAAGTCATCTTCCTTGTCTTGGGGCTGGGGCGTGTTGATGAAAGCAGTGTGTTCCACACTCATTCTTGTATATACCTTGTCACACACTTGTCTTTAAGGTGTTCTAACTATCTTCAGGGGCGACTTGTATGCCATGATTGTATATTTACCCCATAGTTAATAGGAACCCCTCCCCGTTTGCATTTTTGGTCCGGATTGACATTTCCAAGCAGGATTTTCCCTTAGTGCGGCAGAAACCCCCTTTACACACTACTCTTGGAATACTCAGAGTCTATGTCTAGACCACATGGAAAAATCGGAGTCTATAGACCACTGGGAATATTCAGAGTCTATGTCTAGACCACCGGGAATACTCAGAGTCTTTGTCTTGACCACAGGGAATAATACTCAGTCTATGTCTAGACCATCGGGAATACTCAGAGTCTATGTCTAGACCACCGGGAATACTCAGAGTCTTTGTCTTGACCACATGGAAAAATCGGAGTCTATAGACCACCGGGAATACTCAGAGTATATGTCCAGACCACTGGGAATAATCGGAGTCTATAGACCACCGGGGATACTCAGAGTCTATGTCTAGACCACCGGGAATACTCAGAGTATATGTCTAGACCACTTGTAATACTCAGAGTCTATGTCTAGACCACAAGGAATAATCGGAGTCTATAGACCACTGGGAATATTCAGAGTCTAGTATACGTCTAGACCACTGGGAATACTCAGAGTCTAGTCTATGTCTAGACCACTGGGAATACTCGAAGTCTATAGACCACTGGGAATACTCAGTGTCTAGTCTATGTCTAGACCCCCTGGGAATACTGGAGTCTATAGACCACTGGGAATACTCAGAGTCTAGTATACGTCTAGACCACTGGAAATACTCAGAGTCTATGTCTAGATCACCTGGAAAACTCAAAGGCTATGTCTAGACCACTTGGAATACTCAGAGTCTTTGTCTTGACCACAGGGAATAATAGGAGTCTATAGACCACCGGGAATACTCAGTCTAGTCTATGTCTATGTCTAGACCACCGGGAATACTCAGAGTCTATGTCTAGACCACTGGGAATACTCAGAGTCTTTGTCTAGACCACTGGGAATACTCAGAGTCTATGTATAGACCACTGGGAATACTCAGAGTCTATGTCTAGACCAATCGGAATAATCGGAATCTATAGACCACCGGGAATACTCAGTATAGTCTATGTCTATGTCTAGACCACTGGTAATACTCAGAGTCTATGTCTAGACCACTGGCAATACTCAGAGTCTTTGTCTTGACCACAGGGAATAATCGGAGTCTATAGACCACCGGGAATACTCAGTCTCGTCTATGTCTAGACCACTGGGAATACTCAGGGTCTAGTATACTTCTAGACCACAGGGAATAATCGGAGTCTATAGACCACCGGGAATACTCAGAGTCTATGTCTAGACCACCGGGAATACTCATGCAGTGTCTATTTCTAGACCACTGGGAATACTCAGAGTCTAGTATACGTCTAGACCACTGGGAATACTCAGAGTCTAGTCTATGTCTAGACCACTGGGAATACTCGAAGTCTATAGACCACTGGGAATACTCAGAGTCTAGTATACGTCTAGACCACTGGGAATACTCAGAGTCTAGTCTATGTCTAGACCACTGGGAATACTCGAAGTCTATAGACCACTGGGAATACTCAGAGTCTAGTATACGTCTAGACCACTGGGAATACTCGAAGTCTATAGACCACTGGGAATACTCAGAGTCTAGTATACGTCTAGACCACTGGGAATACTCGAAGTCTATAGACCACTGGGAATTCTCAGTCTAATCTATGTCTAGACCACAGGAAATACTAAGAGTCTTGTATACGTCAAGACTACTGGGAATACCCAAAGTCTTGTATATGTCTAGACCTCTAAATATTACTGTGCAGTATATATTACATGTATACATAAGGAAGTATACCCTATACCACTCAGAACGCTAGGTGTACATACATGTTACAATTCACATACTAGAGTTATGGGAGCGCTATATGTTTGGCATGCCATAAAGTACATGTATACATTTGGTAATGCAATAAGAAATGCTTTGGATTGCATCTTAGACCTTTTGAAACATCAAATGTAAATTGCATAAGACATGCTTCCGAGACTAACCGAATTACTCAATGTGCAGAGCATTTATACATTATGTAGTGCGTTTGAAACACTCGAAATACTCATTGTACAATTACATCATGTAGAGGGTCCTAATTGTTCGAATACTCAATGTACATTTTACATTATGTAGTAGGTCCTTAATATATGACTCGAAATTCAGTTTTCTGGAAACCACCAGATTGCAAAGAGAACACCAAAAACAATAAATCAGCAGAAATTAAAGAAACACAAACAACATTGGGTTTTTATGTTGGGTGCTACTAACTGATATTAGGCACACGAAAAGTAGGGTCCAAATGGCAATCACTGTCCCATATACACTATTGCATTGAAGAAAACGGGATTTGCAGGTGTTTAAAAAGTGGAAATGGTCTAAACAATGTAATTTATTTACACAGTGGTATTATCTATACTAAAAGTCACCGTTTTCTATAAACTTTATATACATTTAATTTTATTCCTTTATGTTGTACTTGTACATATATTTTTATACAAATTAAAAATAACGGTTTGTGTTGCTAGTAACTGGATCGAGAGGGCATTACCACGACGTGCCAAATTGGTGCATAATAATCAATACCAGCTGAACTTGTTTTAATACAATAATAAAAGTCAGGTGCGCCACAGTTAAAAGGTAAAAATCCAAACAAAAAAACATAAAATATAATGATAAAAATAGTAATAATAATAATAAAAGAGAGGGGCCCGAGCACTTTCGGTCAAAAGACCTTCTTCAGGGCGAGATAGAGAGAAGTAAAAACACACCCGTATGCGACAATGACAAGGAGACGAGTGAATCACGTGACAAATGGCGGACAGCTGTGATACATGTACACACAACACAAAATTTTTTTTATACTATTTTGTTGTATTTAGTCTAACATAAAAGGTAGATCTTGAACTTTCTCAATACAGTAATAATAATAAAGGATGACAAAACAATAGTGGACACTTATAAATAAGTGTTTTTTATATTCATTCCAAACGGATGGCTGGATCCCAGGAACTTAATAATCCTCTGTTCTAAAGATTGCCGTTGTTTTTCGCCCATATTAGTTTCCATAAGAACGGTAACATGCATATCAGAAATATTATGGTCAAGCTGTCTGAAGTGGCGACCAACCGGACAGTCTCCACCATTTCGGACACTCCTTATGTGTGCCGCAAAACGGTCACCAAGTCTACGGTAGGTCTCACCGATATACAGCATTGAACATCTTTTGCAATGGATAGCATAAATTAAATTTTCTGATATGCAGGTAAAACCGCTCCTAAGGGTAAACGTATTAACTGGGCCCCTAACTTCGTCAGTCTCCCAAGTAAACGGACAGGTGGAACACATAGGTCGCTCGCACTTCTTAGTGCCAAAATAATTGGCTGGTTGGCGACAGGCAGTGTTTCTTAAGGAGCTGGTGACAAGGTGTTGTCTCAAGCTTTTCCCCTTTCTGAAGGCCATTACAGGAGGCGTGTCAAACACTGCTGCCATGTGTTGGTCCTCCAAGACAATGGAGTGAAAATTGTTTATTAAAATGTTCCGAATGGCAATGTTGTGAGGATGGTACGTAAGTACCAAAGGAACACGATCACTCAATTTTTGTTTCTTCGGCTCCAATGCCGAAGTTCTGTCTATTTGGGAGACCGAGGACAGAGCTCTATCTAAAACCCTGATGGGATATCCTCTATTGACAAAGAATGTTTTCATTTTTTCGCTCTGTTGTTTAAAATCCGAGTCATTGTTACAGATGCGACGAAGTCGTAAGAATTGTGACTTTGGAATAGCATTTTTACATGCCTCTGGATGGCAGGAAGCGTAATTGAGATAGCAGTGGGCATCCGTGGGTTTGTAAAAGACGGATGTTGTGATTCTGTTATCTAGAATACGGCATTCGATGTCAAGAAAGGAAAGTTTTTCCTGGGTGATGTTAAAAGTATACTTGATGGCAGGATGGTAGGAGGAGACAAAGTCAATGAACAACTGGAGTTCCTGTGGACTATCAGACGAGACTCCAAATACATCGTCTATATATCTTTTGTAAAGATCCGGAACAGGGCCAATATACTCAGAGAACATTCTCTCCTCCAAATAGCCAACAAATAGACACGCAAAACTGGGTCCCATTTTTGTGCCCATGGCCACACCACCAGTTTGTGAATAAAAATTACCATTGAATTGAAAAGTATTTAAAGTTAGAACCAACTCAGCCAGTCGTAAGATGATGTCGGTTTTTATGTAAGGATTCGGTCGTTTATCAAGAAAGTGTTTCAAGGCAATTAAGGCATCGTTATTTGGAATGCTGGTGTAAAGAGCAGTAATGTCCATCGTGAAAAGTCGAAAATCCTCAGGATTCTCTGGTTCAAAATGTTCCAGAATGTTCAAAGCATGGGTAGTGTCCTTAACGAAAGTGGGAAGGTTCTCCACGATTGGCATAAAAATGGTGTGGAGAAGACTGGAGATATTTTCAGTCGGACAGCTACATGCAGAGACAATAGGTCGGCCAGGATTTCCAAGTTTATGGATCTTGGGCAGCATATAAAACCGAGATGTGCGTGGTTGAGAAACAATAAGTTTATAGGCTGTTTCTGGTAGGTCACCGTTCACAATGAAATCCGTAACAACGCCCTTAATAAATTTCTGGTTATTTTTTGTATTATCTTTTTTAATTTTAGAGTAAAAATTCTTGTCATTAAGTTGGAACTCACCTTCGGAGACATAACTAGCAGCATCCCAAACAACTACTGCGCCACCCTTGTCAGCTGGTTTAATGACAATATCTGTGCGTGACTTAAGGTTGCGGAGGGCCGCCTGTTCTTCTGGTGATAAGTTGTGTTTCTTAAGAGGTTTAGTCTTTAAACCGGTAATTTGGTTGTGACAAGTTTTGAAATAGCGTTCCAAAGTTGGAAACCAAGAGGTTTTAGGTGTGAAGTCAGACCTCTTTTTGTTGAAATTAAAAATAGATGCCTGATCGTTACCCATTTTTTCATTTTCCTTTCCAAAAAAGAATGCTTTCAGCAGAAGGCGACGGAAGAAATTTTGTATATCGACTTCATTCTGGTATGAATCAACGAGAGGAATAGTAGGAACAAAATTTAAACCTTTGGATAGAACACTGATCTCTAAGTCAGAAAGAGCAGTGGACGGGGATATTACATGTACAGTGTCTTTGGAATTGGGTAATTGTTTAGTGGTGGTACAATCAGTAGTATCATCAGAAGACAGGAGTGAGAATTGACCAAATTTTCTACTCTTGACAGAATTAAAATGTAGGAAGACAAGTTGGTTGACATGTCGTATCTGTTGTATAATACTATCGGCAATAATCTTGTGACAAAGACTAAATAGCCTGGTTTTAAGGAGAATTTTTCTCTCGCGGAATTTTTCCAATTTTTTTTGGTTGGCTTTGATGGTGAGTCGAATAAGTGACATGGCAAAGTTGGTTTTAATGGATTCAAGTTGTTTTTCAAGAGACGGTTGGTATGAAATCTCATGAATGGCATGGAAGGAGGGTTGAAACCCTTTAGGGATAAAATGAAGTTGAATGCATTTCCGGAGAAAGACTATGTGACGATCACATTTTGTCATGTGTATAATAGACTTATACAAATCTATCGCACATCTCTGTATCACAACGGGATGTGGAGAAATGAATTTGGAAAAGTTTTTAAAAAAATTTGACAAGACTAATTTAGAGGAGGGCATGGTCACAACAATAAAAAAGAATCAATAAAGATAATGAAAAGTTGTGTGGTGGCGAAACAAGAATGATAATACAATAATAAAAGTCAGGTGCGCCACAGTTAAAAGGTAAAAATCCAAACAAAAAAACATAAAATATAATGATAAAAATAGTAATAATAATAATAAAAGAGAGGGGCCCGAGCACTTTCGGTCAAAAGACCTTCTTCAGGGCGAGATAGAGAGAAGTAAAAACACACCCGTATGCGACAATGACAAGGAGACGAGTGAATCACATGACAAATGGCGGACAGCTGTGATACATGTACACACAACACAAAATTTTTTTTATACTATTTTGTTGTATTTAGTCTAACATAAAAGGTAGATCTTGAACTTTCTCAATACAGTAATAATAATAAAGGATGACAAAACAATAGTGGACACTTATAAATAAGTGTTTTTTATATTCATTCCAAACGGATGGCTGGATCCCAGGAACTTAATAATCCTCTGTTCTAAAGATTGCCGTTGTTTTTCGCCCATATTAGTTTCCATAAGAACGGTAACATGCATATCAGAAATATTATGGTCAAGCTGTCTGAAGTGGCGACCAACCGGACAGTCTCCACCATTTCGGACACTCCTTATGTGTGCCGCAAAACGGTCACCAAGTCTACGGTAGGTCTCACCGATATACAGCATTGAACATCTTTTGCAATGGATAGCATAAATTAAATTTTCTGATATGCAGGTAAAACCGCTCCTAAGGGTAAACGTATTAACTGGGCCCCTAACTTCGTCAGTCTCCCAAGTAAACGGACAGGTGGAACACATAGGTCGCTCGCACTTCTTAGTGCCAAAATAATTGGCTGGTTGGCGACAGGCAGTGTTTCTTAAGGAGCTGGTGACAAGGTGTTGTCTCAAGCTTTTCCCCTTTCTGAAGGCCATTACAGGAGGCGTGTCAAACACTGCTGCCATGTGTTGGTCCTCCAAGACAATGGAGTGAAAATTGTTTATTAAAATGTTCCGAATGGCAATGTTGTGAGGATGGTACGTAAGTACCAAAGGAACACGATCACTCAATTTTTGTTTCTTCGGCTCCAATGCCGAAGTTCTGTCTATTTGGGAGACCGAGGACAGAGCTCTATCTAAAACCCTGATGGGATATCCTCTATTGACAAAGAATGTTTTCATTTTTTCGCTCTGTTGTTTAAAATCCGAGTCATTGTTACAGATGCGACGAAGTCGTAAGAATTGTGACTTTGGAATAGCATTTTTACATGCCTCTGGATGGCAGGAAGCGTAATTGAGATAGCAGTGGGCATCCGTGGGTTTGTAAAAAACGGATGTTGTGATTCTGTTATCTAGAATACGGCATTCGATGTCAAGAAAGGAAAGTTTTTCCTGGGTGATGTTAAAAGTATACTTGATGGCAGGATGGTAGGAGGAGACAAAGTCAATGAACAACTGGAGTTCCTGTGGACTATCAGACGAGACTCCAAATACATCGTCTATATATCTTTTGTAAAGATCCGGAACAGGGCCAATATACTCAGAGAACATTCTCTCCTCCAAATAGCCAACAAATAGACACGCAAAACTGGGTCCCATTTTTGTGCCCATGGCCACACCACCAGTTTGTGAATAAAAATTACCATTGAATTGAAAAGTATTTAAAGTTAGAACCAACTCAGCCAGTCGTAAGATGATGTCGGTTTTTATGTAAGGATTCGGTCGTTTATCAAGAAAGTGTTTCAAGGCAATTAAGGCATCGTTATCGTTTTAATCAAACAAACATCATTTCACTGACATGAATTAATCAAGATTATTTCGCCTTTAAATTAAGAAATATCCGATTAAAAATTAAATGTACCTTTTTTCTACTCCATTTACTATGTGGTTATTGAACTTTACGCTTTTATGCATAAGTTTCTTTCTTTAAATTAACTTATTTTAAAAAACGAATGATACTGGGTTGAAAGAATGGCTCAAATACGTACATGCTCCTTCATGTGAACAAACCGTTTCCATTTTTGGCTTATATTCATCGTCGCGTTTTTCACTATAATTTTGTCGCTTGTCGGAGTTCTTATTGTTTTGAGCGTGGGTATGACTTACAGAATGTTTATCAATTATAGACTTTTGATTAAATTTGGATCTGTTAGGCATGTATTGACCGAGGATGAAGTCCGAGGTCAATATATTACTAACTGAATTTTTTTGAATTTAAACATATTTTATTCAGAAATAAATCTGAAATGGATTGGATAGCAGGCAAAGCCTATATATATCCTCTCCATTTAGGCAACATTCAACAGGTGGAATAATGTATCAACAAATATAAAAATATACCATGTACAATTGTATCAATAATAGTGTAGCAAGAAAGACAACTCTAGTATTATCAATGGTGCAAAATTAAAAGAATACATGAACTAAATATTGAGTTATCTTATGGAAAATTAAATAATTATTATAACAATAGTTGCCTATTCTGTAGTATAGTTTACTTCTAACAGTCTGGGCTTTAAATAGAATAGGTTATATTATTTTAAGAGTATCATGAATGTGAAGGGAAAAAAAATAGTTGAGTGAGATTATTCTAATACAAAAGAAAAGAAGAAGGAAAAAAAAATAAAGAAAAAAATATAATAATAATAATGTAACATAGACTGTATGTCAAGTAGTTGTCATACTCATTCCACCATGCATGTGTGTATTAAAAATATTGAGTTACAAGAATCTTTTACACTCTTTAATATATTTCTGTACTGACAATTGTAGTTTTACATTATCCACATAAGAAAGAGTTGCATTACCAAATAGAATGTTATTCAGGTTGTAATCAATATTCATATCATTGCATACTTTCTGCAGTGACCTTCTATATTCTGTATATGAAGGACAGGTTAGGAAGAAGTGACAGTTGTCCTCATTACAGTTCCTGCAGTGTGAGCAGTTAGGGTTATCGGTCAAGTGATGAAGGTACAAATGGTGGTTTAGGTTGCTAGCTTCATTCCTTAGTTGACAAAGGTGTATATTTTCTTTTCTATTACCTGTGTTAAAATATTCAGGTGCTTTTCTGTGGTCCGAGTTTAAACGTTTTTTAAAGACATCAACAGAGGGACTGGACTTTGTTGATGTTGGTAATTTATTCCAAGAATTTATTGTGCTTGGTAAGAAGCTTTTAGCAAATGCCATAGCGTTACAGAAGGGAAGACGCAAATAGTCTCTAGATATTTGTTGGCGAAGGTTATAATTATGTAGGTTATCAACAAAGGGTTGTACTATATGAGATAAATAATCAGGAGCAATGCCATTTATTATTTTAAACATAAGAACAAGCTGATGTTTTTCCCTACGCTTATGTAAGGGTTCCCAGCCAAGCTCCTCATATAATTTTGATTTTGAGGAGCTGACACGGAGACCTGTAATGATTCTTGCGGCTTCAACCTGTACACTCTCTAGTAGATTTGCTTCGTATAGAGTACAGTTGTTCCATACTATATCACCATATTCCAAAACTGGCCGAATGAAAGAGAGATATATTTTGATAAGTGCTTTTCTTGTCACCTGATATTTTAGCATTCGTAGAATTTTCAGTCGATCACATGCCTTTTTATAAATTTTGTCTATGTGGCTACTCCATTTTGCATTACTTTGGAAGTCAAGACCTAGGTGTGTATGTACAATTACATCCGTCACTTGGTTATCTGGGCTTCCAAAGAAGACAGAATGGTTAGCCACTTCCCTACGTGAGAACAGTAGGGATTCAGTCTTTGAAGGATTAAATTTGATAGCCCAATCTTTTGACCAACTATATATATGTGTTAAGTCTGATGATAGTTTCTCAGCAGCTTGTACATAATTTTGATTGTCTATAATAACAAAGAGAGATGTATCATCCGCAAAAAGCTTAATGTTACAATTAATTCCATCTATAATGTCGTTGATATAGATAAGAAACAAGAAAGGTCCAAGGACTGAGCCTTGGGGTACACCAGCATCAATATCCCCCCAACTAGAACTAAATCCTTCAAAAACTACCATCTGCTTTCTGTCTTGTAAATAGTCTGTAATCCAGTTTAGTAAATCCCCATGTATACCCATTTTTTGTAATTTATATAATAAACCCTTGTGCCAAACCCTATCAAAAGCCTTTGAGATATCACAAAAGACAAATCTCACATCTTTTCCTACATCTAAATTGCTTAAAACTGTATTATAGATATTTACAAGTTGGTTAACAGTTGAGTCTCCAGGCATGAAACCGGATTGGTGTTCAGTTAGAAGCTGATGTTTATGAACAAAATTATGGATGTGTTTAACTATGATCTTTTCCATCATTTTACATAAGACACAGGTCAGAGAAATAGGTCTGTAATTGGAAACATCGGATTTAGAACCTTTATTTTTATAAATGGGTGTGACATGAGACCGTTTCCATATGTATGGTAAACTCCCACACTGCAGGTCCATATATAATGTATTGACAGAGTCAAAAGTCCATAATTGTTATATTACATATGTAGACATATTATAGTTTTATTAAGGTTGGTGCAAGGGTCGAGTAATTTTTTACGATTTTGTTATGTACATATATCCGGATCTAAATTTAGTAACATAGCGTCAATACAATCGGATCACCTCGGTTATTTCCACCTATGGTCGGAAAGTAATATGGAAGTTTTGCACTAGTGTAATTTAACCTCAGGAAATAATACACTAGTGCAAGGAAGAAATACACGCCGGAATAAAAGTACGCTTACAAGTGTATGTATATGGACCAAAAATCGGTCTAAATGTGATGCGGTACAACATTATTTTAGGGCGATGAAATAGATTATCCTTTTATTATTCAACTATACAGATCTTTATCGAAGCAGAACTAAAAATCTAATACAAGATTGTATTTTTTAAACTTAAATTCGCTAACACTGCCAAAAAATTCCTTCTTTGACAACGTTTAAATGCATGAGTATTTGTTTACAATCGGACGTCATCAACGTCAATGACAAGCCAATCAAATGAATGAACTGAAACGTCACAAGTTATTTGTAATCACTGAAAATAGTTCAGTGGAGATCACTTACCTCCGAGGTCACTTTCTCGATTGAGCGTCAATATAGGCAAAAATAGAAACATAACGTCAATATACCAAGAAGGCACCTCTTTGATTTCGAAGTAAAGAAATACATTAAATATCCTTTAAACCACACGACTAAATAATCCAATGAAAATGTAAGAATCATAAACCATATGTAATATGTCCCTTTATATGAGATGCGTCATTAGGGACCTTAGCGGTATGGCTGTGTGCCGGAATGCCAACATTTTGAAAGATGAAATTCACAATTTTAACAAAATTCAGTGTGATGCTTAAAATATTAATTTATTTATTATTCATTTTTGCCTAAATAACATTAAAATAATAAGTTCTAAATACATGTAATTTTAAAATTTTAAAATTCACCCTTTTCTGTAAAAAACTGTGATATTTTACCTACACCCCTTGTTGTACCCCTTTGTACCAATAAAAAAAATGTTGGCATTCCGGGAACACCACAGCGTTATATAGAACATTATGGTAAAACGGATGTCAAACTACAAGTTAAAAATAGTTATCGAACGCAAATACATAATATTTACGTGTTGCATCTTTTTTTTAAAACAAAGTTGAGTACATTTCATTTGACATTTATTTTCATCGAAATTACTTAATTTCAGAACTAAATCTCGCATCCGCAACTCCTACTACACCACTGCATGGAATTTAAACGTTTACAGAATATTTTTTGGACAGTGCCATTGTGCACCAATTAAGTATTTTACATTTTTATTCAAATGATATTTAGTGCTTCCCAGAGCATAACATGGAAGTTTGGAAGTAGTAATCTCTCTCCTTATACACCTGCTGCATGGAATTCAATTACTCATTTTGCAAAGTCCTTGTCAAATAGTGCCATTTTGCTCCAGATGTTTAACATTTTGATCGGAATGATGTTTTGTGTTTCAAAAAGCAATACATGGAATATGCTAATGGGAACCTCGAGGGTGAGGGGGGTAGGCATTAGTAAGCTTTTGTAAGCGTAAGGGTTATCAATACGTAAGCATTGAGAGTAGTGAGGGTTATGCATTAGCAAGCATTGGGAAGCGTGAGGGTTATGCATTAGAGAGCATTGGGAAACGTGAGAGGGGTATGCATTAGAGAGCATTGGGAAGCAATAAATGGGTATGCATTCAGTGACCATTGTTGAGCGTGGGGAGTATGCATTAGTAAGCATGGGAAAGCACGAAAGGGTGTGCATTAGTAACTATTGGGAAGCGGGAACGGGGTATGCATTAATAAGCAGTGAGAAGCGTGAAAGGGGTATGCATAAGTAGTCATTGGGAAGCGTTGGGGGTATACATTATTAAACATTGGCTAGCCTTAAGGTGGTATGCATTAGTCAAAATTGAATAGCGTGAGGGGGTATGCATTGGTAACCATTGGGGGTATGCATTAGTTAGCGTGAGGGATATGCAATAGTAAGACCCGGGTATATGCATTAGTAAGCATTGGGATCGCGTGAGGAGTATGCATAAGTAAGCGTGAGGGGGTATTCATTAGTAAGCATTGGGAAGCGTGAAGGTTGTGTGCACAAGTAAGCATTGGGAAGCGTGAAGGTGGTGTGCACAAGTAAGCATTGGGAAGCGTCAGGGGCTATGCATTAGTAAGCATTGGGAAGCGTCAGGGGGTATGCATTAGTAAGCATTGGGAAGCGTGAAGGTGGTGTGCATTAGTAAGCATTGGGAAGCGTGAAGGTTGTGTGCACAAGTAAGCATTGGGAAGCGTCAGGGGCTATGCATTAGTAAGCATTGGGATCGCGTGAGGAGTATGCATAAGTAAGCGTGAGGGGGTATTCATTAGAAAGCATTGGGAAGCGTGAAGGTTGTGTGCACAAGTAAGCATTGGGAAGCGTGAAGGTGGTGTGCATTAGTAAGCATTGGGAAGCGTGAAGGTGGTGTGCACAAGTAAGCATTGGGAAGCGTCAGGGGCTATGCATTAGTAAGCATTGGGAAGCGTCAGGGGGTATGCATTAGTAAGCATTGGGAAGCGTGAAGGTGGTGTGCATTAGTAAGCATTGGGAAGCGTGAAGGTTGTGTGCACAAGTAAGCATTGGGAAGCGTGAAGGTGGTGTGCATTAGTAAGCATTGGGAAGCGTGAAGGTGGTGTGCACAAGTAAGCATTGGGAAGCGTCAGGGGCTATGCATTAGTAAGCATTGGGAAGCGTCAGGGGGTATGCCTTAGTAAGCATTGGGAAGCGTGAAGGTGGTGTGCATTAGAGAGCATTGGGAAGCGTCAGGGGGTATGCATTAGTAAGCATTGGGAAGCGTGAAGGTGGTGTGCACAAGTAAGCATTGGGAAGCGTCAGGGGGTATGCATTAGTAAGCATTGGGAAGCGTCAGGGGGTATGCCTTAGTAAGCATTGGGAAGCATCAGGGGGTATGCATTAGTAAGCATTGAGCAGCGTGAAGGTTGTGTGCATTAGTAAGCATTGGGAAGCGTGAAGGTGGTGTGCCTTAGTAAGCATTGGGAAGCGTCAGGGGGTATGCATTAGTAAGCATTGGGAAGCGTCAGGGGGTATGCCTTAGTAAGCATTGGGAAGCGTCAGGGGGTATGCATTAGTAAGCATTGAGCAGCGTGAAGGTGGTGTGCATTAGTAAGCATTGGGAAGCGTCAGGGGGTATGCAGTAGTAAGCATTGGGAAGCGTCAGGGGGTATGCATTAGTAAGCATTGGGAAGCGTCAGGGGGTATGCATAAGTAAGCATTGGGAAGCGTCAGGGGGTATGCATTAGTAAGCATTGAGCAGCGTGAGGGGTGTATGCACAAGTAAGCATTGGGAAGCGTGAAGGTGGTGTGCACAACTAAGCATTGTGAAGCGTCAAGGGGTATGCATTAGTAAGCATTGGGAAACGTCAGGGGGTATGCATTAGTAAGCATTTGGAAACGTCAGGGGGTATGCATTAGTAAGCATTGGGAAGCGTCAGGGGGTATGCCTTAGTTAGCATTTGAGAAGCTTTAAGGTGTATGTATTAGTAAGCATTGAGCAGCGTGAGGGGATATGCATTAGTAGGCTTTGGAAAGCGCGAGAAAGTTTGCATTAGTAAGCCTAGAGAAGCGTGAGGGGGTATGCAGTAGTAAGCGTGAGGGATAGGCGATAGTAAGCATTGGAAAGCATGACCCGGGTATGCATTAGTAAGCAGTAAGTATTGGAAAAGCGTGAGGGGGTATTCATTATCAAGCATTGAGGAGCCTGAGGGGTGTATGCATTAGTAAGCATTGATAAGCGTGAGGGGGTATGCATTATTAAACACAGGGAAGCGTTAGGGGTATGCATTAACCTTTGGTTATAGTATATGTTAGTTTTTAACTCAAACACGCTTATTTAAATCCTTTTTTAACTGAAAAACTATAATCTTATAAAAAATTAAGTACATGTATTATTAATTGACATTTAAATTTAACCACTCGCCAACACATACGGGTTCATTTTAATTTATACGTAGTTATGACTTGCATAATGTTTTCTTTTATATTCCCACGCTTGGGTTTTCCGTGTTTACCGAGTCTGCATTCATTTTGTCCTCATAATTAGACACATACATGTCAAAATCAAAACTTTACCCTCCTATTCATTACATTTTTTAAAGCAGTATTATATCAATCCATAATTCAATAAAGTACTGTACATCTATTTATAAATGAAGAAAGAAACCGAAGTACCATAAGATTAAAAGACGTGCTTTTTTAATCTGCCAACATCTCTGTAATTGATTCCATTCGGATCAAAACGTACACTCTACAATTATTTACTGACATATTATAGAGAAAATCCGTAGCTCTTTGGTCCGCCAAATCAAAAATATCCAAAGGAGCAGCTAGTCTAAAACTAGCATTTTCATTTGAGAAAAATTTGGTTTATAGGGTAAACAGGTGACAAACAGGTGACAAACACCACTAACAATGCAAATTATGCCTCCAAAATATCCCAGTTTATTAAATATTCAGACAATTTTAAAACATTACCATGTAGTAATTTCAATTAAATTAAAAGTCCCACATAATTCCCATTTTGTTATTGTCGCAGCGTGGAAGAACGGAGGAGTAAATGAAAGATTTAATTTTAGCAAGATTGTTTTCAATAACACCACGTTGAACAGAACTATTTAGTTTTTAGTACTAATTTTCATGTTCTGAAATTTGATTTGTCAGTTTTTCCGCTAATGTGATGACTTCCTATAGGAGTTATTGACCCTTAATTACGATTCTTGACAACATTTTCTGGTTTGCAATATAACTATCGCCCGTGAATGAACTCTTGTAATAATAAATTCAAATTTGGTCCTGTAACTTCGCTATAACAGATAACTGTCGTGCTCAATAGACCAGTAAGACAAGACTTACAAATCACGTGGATAATAAATGTTAGATGACTTTTTGAAGGAGTTATAATACCCTTTTAATGATTATTTTATACCCAATTTTCAGGTTTTTTTCCTTATACATGGTAAATTAAATCCTATCCTGGAAGTAAAACTGTAAACAGTAGAAGCCAAAACAATGTACACGTTCATGTAGGCACAGCGGATGGTATTTAGAATAAGTTGTCAAATTCGTGAGGTACTGAAGAAGTGGGAGTGGAGTAGAATGCATTCATTATTAAACATTTATGAATCTTCGATCGTGGGTGTAATAAATAAATTAGGTCCATACTTTAAAGCATTTTGCACTAATGGAAAAGTTGGTTAAGAGTATTATGTATACATTCAACCATTGAAAAACAAAATTATTAGTCAGCGATATAATATTTAAATAATAGCATAATAACTGTTGACTGAGATAAACAGATCGTTTAAAACCTTTTTGGGGTTACAGGGGCTTTTTCATTAAAAAAAAATCAAATTTTTAAAAATTGCAAGAAAACGCACAATTATTTTAAGTTTGCGTCATTTCAAAGTAATATTGGTTACTCTATTAATACAATATGTACTAGTAACAAAAATGCTACAGATGTTCACAAAATTATTATGATATACACGAGTTGTCAGCTGTGTTAACTATATATAATATATAAGAAATTTCACATATTCTATTCTAAACATCCCAGCAAAATTGATTTTAAATATAACATTTTCCAAAAAAATAATATAGCCAAAAACACTAATTCCTTACAACCCATCGAATTTTGAATTTGTAAAAGATCAGGTCGTTGGTACGAATTAAAATGAATCAGTAAATCTACATTTATCTTCAAAGACCATGATGAGACATAACATGCCTGTAACCTACGCACGCGATAGGTATAATGTTGTACAAGCCTACAAGGCTCCTAACAACATTTTATTGTATGCAAATATCACTGCATTTATTGACGGATGAAAATATAAGTTGCTGATAATTAATTTAATAATCTTTGCACGCCTACGACGCTTTTTAAGAAGATTCTTATCACTCACAAGACAGTGTTACAGTTCTTTGACATTTTACTAACATTGGATATTCATTATCTCTACGTGTTAAAAATAGCAACGCTAATTAATAGCCGGGCCAGTCATGTGGTGATTACCAAAAATACGGCTAGTATATGAATGGTTATGAATTGAGCTCACCTACCGGCTGACTTGTTTTTGTATTCAAGTAAGTAGTTTATTTCCAAATACAATACAGTATATAGGATTTATAATACACGTTAGATATATATACAATGTGAGACATTAACAGATTACAAACATGTATAGACATGTACAGCGGAGTTTGGCATATAATGAACATTAAGATGTACGTCGCTTTTCAGCTACGTACAAGTATTTTCCTAGATTATTAAGCTCTTTGATGTTTCGTATAGATAACAATTGTATCATTTTGTAACATGATGGATTCCTATAATAATAAGATTTTATAAATTTAGATCTTATATCGTTATAATTTTCACACTCTAATAAAAAATGATATTCATCTTCAATTTTATTATTATTACACATCAGACATTTACGTTCTTCTCTGGGTAGCTTATAATACCTTCCCGTCTCAACATGTAAGGAATGAGCATTAATTCTATATTTAGTTATCAAATATTTGTACATACTCTTTACAGGCCGATTCAAATAAAATTGAAGGTTATTGCCTTCGTGTATAAATCTATAATACATACATTTTGGTGATATATCAAAAAATGACATGGCTTCAGATACATAATTATCGACAATTCGTTTTCTAAATTCATACAAAAAGTTGTGACTGTTAATGACAGACTGCGATCTCCATACATCATTGAAACCATACTGATGTAAAATATCTCTTATTTTACAAGCCCAATTCAACTTATTGTTCGGTTTTACAATTGATGACTCAAACATATCTTCATAAATGCTTTTTAAAATACAGTTTTCGGTTGTTAATAATTTCAACCAGTAAGACATCATTTTGACATATCTATTCACATACAATGGTGTACGACCGAGCTCAAAATAAACCATATGGTTAACAGTTGATTTTCTCACTTTAAGTATGCGCTTCAAATAATTTACATGAATAGACTCTATATCATTTGCTTTGTGATATCCCCATACTTCACAACCATAATTCAATATACTCGAAATATAAGTATCGAAAAGTGATAGTTGCGTCTCTACATTAAAAAAATCATCATTTATTTTACACAATAAAGAGAATTCTGCTTTTCTACCTTGTTCAGAAAGAACTTTCTGAGTTACAGTAAAAGTGCCATTGTAATTAAACAGGAGACCTAGGTAAGTGAATTCATTACATACTTCAATCAATTTATTATCTAAAAACCATTTCTCTTCATCTCTCACACCACCTCTATTGTGGAATACAACAATTTTGGTCTTCTGTAAATTAATATCTAAACCTTTTTGTAAGGAACATTCATGTACAGTATTCAACATTCTTTGTAATTCAGATACACTTTCACTAAAAAGGACTGTGTCATCTGCATACATAAATAAAAAAAGATTCAACATTTTTACCTCATAGGGTTCAATACCCTGATTGATAAGTTCCACTTCTATTTCATTAACATAAATCGCATACAAAAAGGGAGATAAAGATTCTCCTTGCATCAGACCTATGTTACCTTTAAAAAAATCCGAAAATTCACCATTTAATTTAACACAAGACTTAAGTTTCGAATACATTGACATAACCAGTTTTAGCATATTACCACTTATACCATATTTTAACATTTTTTGCCATAAGCTATAATGCACTACGCTGTCAAATGCTTTGACATAGTCTACAAAACAACAATATAGCCGTTTACCATTACTAAGTGATTTCGTTATGATAGAATGAAGGGCGAAAATGGCGTCTCTCGTACCATATCCTGGAATAAATCCAAATTGGGCATCCGCTAAGATACTGTTGTCTTTACTCCAAGTAATGAGTCTGTTATAGAGAATCGAGGTGAATAACTTCCCAACATGTGACACTAAAGATATACCTCTATAATTTCCGGTATCATCTACAGATCCTTTCTTAAATATAGGTACGATTACACTTTTCACCCATATTTCAGGGTACCATCCTGTATATAACACAGCGTTGAACAGTTTTCTTAAAATTGGCAGTAGAATATTTTTTCCTTCCTTTATAAACTCATTCAAAATTTTATCAATTCCTGGAGCCTTATCATTGCTCAGCTTTTTAATACAAGAGTCGATTTCCTTCTCAGTGAATGGTCGGTCCAATTCTTCAAAAACTACATGCACATCTCTGTTTTCAATGAAGTTATCAGTGTCTTGTATATCATCTTTACACACTAGGTTTTTAAAATGACTGACAAAGTTTTCAATAGAAATGTTTTGTTTTACCACCTTGCGTCTTCTTCTAAACTTACGATAAAAGTACTTCGGGTTAGTTTTTCTTAAGGTCTGTAGCATATTCCCTCTATGATGCTTGTATTGTCTCCTTAGCTTTCTTTCCATGCACTTAAACTTTTGTTTAGCTAAATTTAATGTCAATCGGTTTTCATAACTTCTTTCTCGGTTAAATGTATGTAATTTTTTAACATAGTCTCTATATAAACTTTTACACTCTTCATTTATCCACGGTTTGTCTTGTTTAATATTAGCCTTGGGCCTTTTTGTATAAGATTTACTATTACAAAGGTCGCATTTTAATGTTTTCAAAACTTTAGTTTCTGTATATTTGTCGACTACATCGGATAAAATACTGTTCATTTCTGTAACGATATTGTCAATATTCTCGCTATCTATTCTGTTCATTAAATTTTCTAGACGTTGGGCATTGAACACCAATTTCTGTTGTATTTCATCTTTCGTCCCTTCATTCCATCTATAGCTGTTAATTTCAGTTACCTTACATGTACATACAGTGTTCAACCTAAAGTTAATATTTAATTTTAAATCAACTATTAAAGGATCATGACAAGAGAAGGTAGTAAAAGATCCTACCATAAATTTATCAATTATGTCGAAGGCTGAATTAGATAGCAACATATAATCTATAACACTACAGCCATTTTTGTTTTGAAATGTAAATTTTGCACTGTCGTCTTTAAATCTACCATTACATATTCTCAATCCTGAAGACTTACACAAGTTCAATAATTTTCTTCCAAACGCGTTCGGGGTTTTCCGGTCTTCAGTAAGTCTTTCATTAGGAACATCCGATTCATAGTTAATAAATGATTGAATATGTTCATTTAAATATTTAAGAGAGTCATCTTGTTGCACAAAATCTTTTTCTTTACCTATCCTCCCGTTCAAGTCACCAATAATGGCAATGTTACCTAAATTACTATACTGTTCTATACTTTCTTGCAATATTTCAAAAATATCAATATCATATTTACGATAAAAAACATTGTTATCTGGGGGTACATATATAGCACATAAATAAACATCTTTTTGATCAAACATTATACATTTATCTATTTTTAACCAAATCATGCTATCAGCACAGTCTTTTAAAATTTCTATGAACGGGTTCAACCAGTTTCTATAAAATATAACAACACCGCCACCATTACACTTTTGGCGATGTACACTTTTCTTTATAAAACCTTCTAATTCTAGACCTTGTGGATATTTTACCCAACATTCATTAAAACACAACATATCGTAATCCGTTATATAGGTAAGGAATTCATTATCTCCTAATTTCTTAATTAAACTTTTTGACACGTTCCAGGAACACAACTTCAATGAACTCTTAGCTCGAACTTTCACATTCCAATCACTTTGTGAACCATTCTCCGCGGATTCCTATTCTTTCCACATGGCACCGTTGACATAAAGTTTATCTCCAATTAAATACGCGTTTTTCTTTTCTATCCGTTTTTCTATCATTACTGGTATTAACTTTTTTCGTCTCATGAGTACTTCTGGTGGGTAATGTGGACTTATGCCGTATTTAGTTCCTTTTAGATATCCTGATCGTGTTCGCACTTTTTCTCTGTCGCTAAACTGGGCAAATTTTACAACTATAGGCCTCGGCCTTGTAGCGTTTTCGGTTTTCTTCCCTAATCTGTAGACTTTCTCGATTTTTATATCCACCTTTGCGTTTGCAATCTTTAAATATTTTTCACAAAAATCCAAAACGATATCAACACAGTTTTCTGACTTGTTTGTCGAATTTAGTGCAACGTGATCGTTCTTACCTCCAACTGCGCCATGTTTATCCTCCTCGGTTTGCTCCGATTCCATAACTTCCGGCATCTCGTCAATCGCGAAAAACAACAAATTGTTACTGAGGTTTTGAGTTTCTACGTCGATTAGTCTATCCTTCACTTTATTACTTATATCTACTTTTTCGTTAATACTTGCAAGTCTACTTTTTATCGCGACATGTTCATCTTTGATGTTAGACAAAAACTCAGCACTACGTTCTAATAGAGCTATTCTGTCTTTACAGCTTTTTAATTCATTGTCTATATTGGCGAATTTTGTATCGAATTTATTAAGTCTCTCCTCTATTGTATCAAGTTTATTCAGTTTCGTTTCTATGCAACTAACTTTACTACAAAGTTCCTTCAACAACGTTTCTAATCCCTGTATTGGTTGGTGTGGAACTGGTGTATGACTAGGTATGGCTTGTTGATATTGCTGCTGCTGCACAAGTTGATAAGGCTGACCCGAAAACGCACTTATCGGTGTACTGGACTGCATAGGTGTGTATTGGGCATAACATTGATTAATTGGCGAATTACTCATATTGCTAATGTTCCGATAAGTGTTAATGTTTGACTCAGGTGAACTGTAATTATTGAGTACAACTTGCAATGCTTCGCTTATTGTATCGGATAAATGTACCTTATTTTCTTTATCACTCTTACTTGTCTGTTTTCTTTTCCGTGAACTGTCTTCAGCTTTGTTTAAATTTGAACTTGTTTGTAGAGAGTCGTCGGTTGAAAATTGTCCCTTATCTGGTGTCGAATTCTTCGCTTTTTTTATCCTTCGTCTCGGCATCACTTAATCCCCGTAATACATCTCTGTTTTTTTACAGTTTTTAAGTAAAAAAGCTAAATCCCACGTATTATCATCAAAAACTTTTGGAGAGAAAATTTATCACTGCCATCTTACTTGGCGCATGCGTCAAACGAGTAAGATTTCATTCAACATCGCTACAAGAAAAAAAAAATACAGACACAAATCTGACTCAATGGTTTAATGTCAGCTTACATAATCCCATTTTGGTTAATCTTTTAATTGTATTCATTCAAATGAGCTTGAGACTTTTATATGACAAGCGAGACAACTTTAATTTCTCAATAAAAAAGTTACAAATTTCTGCTTATGAAATATCCTTGCTATATTTCCTACCGTGACTTCCTTGAGTATTGCTCACAGAAAGGGTCATTTCAGTGGCGGATCCAGGGGGAGGGCGTAGGGGCGTACGCCCCCTTTAAAAAACAGGAAAAAAAAAGAGAACATGGAGGGTAACAATCAGCGCAAAAGGCAAAAATGTAATCCCCGCTCGTCGTCGCCATAAATTAATGCATTAACGGTACTAATTCGTTTATTATGATATCTCTGTTGTATATACTGTATCAAATAAAGGTTACTGAACACTATAAAAACCTTGTTCGTGGCTTTCCTTTTCCGATATCCCCTTTTTATCCCCCCTTTTGAAATCCGGTATCCGTTCCTGCATTTAGTAAGGATTTCTAAAAGTTAAAGTCGTCCTTGCGTGAATTGTATAGTCGACATCATGCATATTTCGATATAAGATGAAACAGGAATAGTTAAATTATGCATCAAAAGCTAAGGTTAATGATGACGAACAATAAACACCCAAGTCTCTATCACATCTTTTTATGAGTTACAATGATGCTAAAACAACTTGCATTAAAAAATGGTGAGAAAACTCATATTAGGGGGAAAAGAAAAATTAGTCGCACTGTATTAACAAAGTGACACAATCAATCACTGATCATGCTGGAACAACTTTGATCGCGACATCTTTTCAGTTTCAAAGTTTATCGGCCCGGAAGCGTTTTTGTCACGGGGGAGATTTCTTCCCAATAACTAGTTAATAAATGTATTAAAAGACAAAGACAAACGGTACACAAAAAACGTTTTGTTTAGGATAAAGGACATTTTTTGATTACATATATTGCCACAAATGACACTGAAAGTATTGCCATTTTAAAATAGAATTAATGTTATCGTCAACCTTAAAGATGGATTATTTTGAAAAAATATGTATGAATGCAATATAAATGAATAATAAAATTGTCTGTTTGAAATTGTTAAAGAGGTTGTTTTGTTAAATTGTCCTGCTTATGGTGATCCTAGACCGGATACGATAAAACTAGTAGAAATCATAAACAATGTAAAGACAGGGGACTGAAATACATTTAAAAAAAATCTCAGCAAGGTATGGTACAACCAATTTTTTCGATTCCACATAAGCAAAAAACGGACTATAAAAGTTCGGAAGATATATAAAAAAAGGTTTATACAAACTGACACTCAAGTTTAAGAACCTTACGAATTAAAAAAAAAATTAATCAGGGGCGTAGCTAGCGCAAAATATTGTGGTCGACATAAAAGAGAGATTTTACAGCAGGAGGTCTGTGAGCTAAATCCTGCATTTTTTACGTTTAATGGAATTACAATGTGTACGCATCTGTGTTTGCGTACAGGAGTCGATTTCACAAAAAGACGAAAGGGTAAAATATATCGTAAGTTCTGACGTCACAATAGATTTCCCTTTGATCTTCCAACATTTACGATAGATTTTACACTTACGACTTTTTGTGAAATCGACTCCTGGTTGCTACGCCCCCTGTTAACGATGAAAAACTAAATAAGGACGGATATTTACAAATTACATGTACTCGTAATTCTTCGTGGCAGTTTTCCTAAATGCTTCATGTAACCATATATTATTATAGTGCAAAATAAATCACTTTCATTTAATCCTTTTCAACGACTCAATCTTTTTTATCTTATGCTTCGTTGGCGCTTAATACTGCATCTTGTACTTACTGTAACGATGTCAACAGCTCACCAGAATTTTATTGTCGTAATCCGAGTACAGTGATTATTCGGATGTACGGCAAAATTTAGTCCCATTTCTTTAAATAAAAAATTCAAACTGGACATATTTATACAAAATTGAAACATGATATACATATCTTTTACGTTTCAAAATATCCGGAAACGATCTGTATTAAAGTGATTTCGTTTTCTCGTCTTTGAAACAGGTTTATAGTATGCTAGATTTTCTGATCGACAACATATTTGTTACTTTTGGAGGATATTATTTTTCAGCAGGCAATCAGAAGTCCCATGGGTACAAACTGTGCCCCACTACTTGCCCATTTGTTCCTGTATTCTTATGAAAAAAATATTTTTCAACGTCTTATTAAAGACAAGAAGTTAGCCAAAGTTAGTCCTTTAATTTCACTTAAAGGTATATTGATTATGTCCAATCAACCCTCAATGGGCTGATTGGTTTCCGTTAATATATCCTTTACAACTGAAAATTAAATAAGCCAAAGAAAAAGCTTGATCTACACCATTTTTAGACTTACACATCGAATATGACACCAACGGTCCATCTTAGCACAATAATTTACGACAAACAAGACGATTTTCCTCACTTATGCAGCAATATTCTCGCTTCCCCTTCATAGGTGACTACCTTTTTTAATTTACCAGGTTGTGTTTGCAAGAGCTTGCAGTGGGTATACTGATTTTTGCAAACACCACCAATTTCTTTGCGATAAACTAATAAACAAGAAAAAACGACTCGTCCGCGCCTTTAATAAGTTTTACTATAAATACAACTTCATCGTCACCAAATACTCTATCTCGTTTGAAAATATGGTTGCAGATAGGTTTCCCAATTTTTGAATTCAAAAACAGTGAACGTGCTACGATAATTGTTTGATACACCTATTAGTGACTAGTGTTATAGTTTAAACATATTTTATTTGCAAAAAAATCAGCAAAATGGATAAGACACAAGTTAAACAAACTCATGAAGTCTTCTCCGACAATAGCAACTATTTTGTAATAATATAACTAGTGTTATATTATACCCATCTATTTTAATCAACTAACCAACTCACATACTACAGTGATGGAAGCGGGAGGTTTGGCATGCCATAAAACCTTGTTTAACCCATTATTGGCATTTCTTTTGAAATGTCTGTGCTAAGCCAGAACCATTGCTGCAGTTGCTACATTTTTGGTTGTTGGTTCTATGATTTTGATTTGTTGATTGTTGGTGTTTGGTATGTTGTTATTACCTTCATTGAACATTCAGCTTGTTGCCGCCTGATATCTAGATTGTGTATAGCTGATTATATACCAGGGGCGGATGCAGCCTCAAATGAAAGGGGGGGGTCCAAATTTGTCATGGTAAGGCCACCATGCCGACCTCACAGAGGTCGTATTACGGCAGGGGGTCTGGGGGCCGCTTAAGGCCCGCAGAAGCTCTGAACGAAATGGTGTAAAATCCTGCATTCTGACGATTTCCTGACACCTAAAACATGTCCGTTAAAATGTCATTTTGTTATGCTAAAACAAAAAAAAGAAGGCTTTTTTCAAAACTTTTTGATAGACCTCATGCTTGTCAAAACGAAAGGGGGGGGGTCCGGACCCCCTGGACCCCCCCCCCTCTGGATCCGCCACTGTATACGCAAATGCTTTTTGACATCTAAGTGCCGGGAGTGATTCTGCTCTGCTTCAATACCAGTAAAAAGGTTAAAAAAAACATCTTTAGGAACATATGAAAATGATAGCTCAAGAGTCAATTACTTTATTAATATTTTACATAATTACATGTATACAAAATATTGCACACAGATATCGGATTGTATCGACCACAAAACAATTTTGATTTGTCGTTACGGTCTCGCAGACAAAAGAGATTTCTTGGTACTATAAAAGGAAAAATACTAGTAACCTGTTATTTATTTTGGTCACAGACCGGATACAATTAAATCTTCGGAAGTTTTAAAGGCTGTTAAGGTAGGAGACTTAAAATGCAATTAACGAACTATTTAATTTTATTCATTAGACTTTCAGACGAAATTTAAGATCATTTGTAAATATTACATTTAAAGAGAACATTTCATTTATTCATATTTAATAGACTACGTTACAATTTTACATTTGTTAATATCGTAGCAGCAACATGTTGTGTAGCAAAATGTTTCATTTCATTTTTTAAATGAAAATAAAATTAAACTCCTTATACATATAAACAATTTTGTTACAAACTGATATTTTCAACAATCTAAATAAAAAAAAAAAACAACAACAGGACGGATACTTACATACAATTGGTCCGTATTGCAATTTAAATAAATTAAATCATTCAATAATTAACGTTTTTTCATTATGTTCACGAGTTCACGATGATATCGCACTTCCAAGCTAGGTTTCCACTTAAAGAGAGGTCTTTCATTCTTGATATGTTGCACTGAACTAATGAGGTCAGTCAATGTTTAAGAAATAATTCACGGAGGCTGTGGTTTATCATTGTTTTACCACGGGGTGACCATTTATGTCGTATTATTTTATCCCGAGCGACAGCACTGACAGTACGAGTGTAGGCATCATTATGTCACTATCTGATCAAACACTGACAGTACGAGTGTAGGCATCAGTATGTCACTATCTGATCAAAGCACTGACAGTACGAGTGTAGGTATCAGTATGTCACTATCTGATCAAAGCACTGACAGTACGTTTGTACGCATCAGTATGTCACTATCTGATCAAAGCACTGACAGTTCAGGTGTAGGTATCAGTATGTCACTATCTGATCAAAGCACTGACAATACAACTGTAGGCATCAGTATGTCACTATCTGATCAAAGCACTGACAGTACGAATGTAGGCATCAGTATGTATGTCTGATCAAAGCACTGACAGTACGACTGTAGGCATCAGTATGTATGTCTGATCAAAGCACTGACAGTACGACTGTAGGCATCAGTATGTCACTATCTGATCAAAGCACTGACAGTACGACTGTAGGCATCAGTATGTCACTATCTGATCAAAGCACTGACAGTACAGGTGTAGGTATCAGTATGTCACTATCTGATCAAAGCACTGACAGTACAACTGTAGGCATCAGTATGTCACTATCTGATCAAAGCACTGACAGTACGACTGTAGGCATCAGTGTGTATGTCTGATCAAAGCACTGACAGTACGACTGTAGGCATCAGTATGTATGTCTGATCAAAGCACTGACAGTACGACTGTAGGCATCAGTATGTATGTCTGATCAAAGCACCGACAGTACGACTGTAGGCATCAGTATGTGTGTCTGATCAAAGCACTGACAGTACGGGTGTAGGAATCAGTATGTCACTATCTGATCGAAGCACTGACAGTACGAGTGTATGCATCAGTATTTACAATGTGATCAAAGCACTGACAGTACGACTGTAGGCATCAGTATTTACAATGTGATCAAACACTGACAGTACGACTGTAGGCATCAGTATTTACTATCTAATCAAAGCACTGACACTACAGGTGTAGGTATCAGTATGTCACTATCTGATCAAAGCACTGACAGTACGGATGTAGATATCAGTATGTACTATCTGATCAAAGCACTGACAGTACGGGTGTAGGTATCAGTATGTACTATCTGATCAAAGCACTGACAGTACGAGTGTAGGCATCAGTATGTCACTATCTGATCAAAGCACTGACAGTACGGGTGTAGGTATCAGTATGTCACTATCTGATCAAAGCACTGACAGTACAGGTGTAGGCATCAGTATGTCACTATCTGATCAAAGCACCGAGAGTACGACTGTAGGCATCAGTATGTGTGTCTGATCAAAGCACTGACAGTACGGGTGTAGGCATCAGTATGTCACTATCTGATCAAAGCACTGACAGTACGAGTGTAGGCATCAGTATGTCACTATCTGATCAAAGCACTGACAGTACGAATGTAGGCATCAGTATGTCACTATCTGATCAAAGCACTGACAGTACGGGTGTAGGCATCAGTATGTCACTATCTGATCAAAGCACTGACAGTACGAGTGTAGGCATCAGTATGTCATTATCTGATCAAAGCAATGAAAGTACGACTGTAGGCATCAGTATGTCTGATCAAAGCAATGACAGTACGAGTGTAGGTATCAGTATGTCACTATCTGATCAAAGCACTGACAGTACAGGTGTAGACATCAGTATGTCACATCTGATCAAAGCACTGACAGTACAGGTGTAGGCATCAGTATGTCACTATCTGATCAAAGCACTGACGGTACGAGTGTAGGTATCAGTATGTATGTCTGATCAAAGCACTGACAGTACGGGTGTAGGTATCAGTATGTCACTATCTGATCAAAGCACTGACAGTACTAGTGTAGGTATCAGTAAGTCACTATTTGATCAAAGCACTGACAGTACGTTTGTACGCATCAGTATTCACTATCTGATCAAAGCACTGACAGTACGAGTGTAGGCATCAGTATGTCATTATCTGATCAAAGCACTGAAAGTAAGACTGTAGGCATCAGTATGTATGTCTGATCAAAGCAATGACAGTACGAGTGTAGGTATCAGTATGTCACTATTTGATCAAAGCAATGACAGTACTAAGGTAGGCATCAGTATGTCACTATCTGATCAAAGCACTGACAGTACGGGTGTAGGCATCAGTATGTCACTATCTGATCAAAGCACTGACAGTACGAGTGTAGGCATCAGTATGTCATTATCTGATCAAAGCAATGAAAGTACGACTGTAGGCATCAGTATGTCTGATCAAAGCAATGAAAGTACGACTGTAGGCATCAGTATGTCTGATCAAAGCAATGACAGTACGAGTGTAGGTATCAGTATGTCACTATCTGATCAAAGCACTGACAGTACAGGTGTAGGCATCAGTATGTCACTATCTGATCAAAGCACTGACAGTACAGGTGTTGGCATCAGTATGTACTATCTGATCAAAGCACCGACAGTACGACTGTAGGCATCAGTATGTCATTATCTGATCAAAGCACTGACAGAACGAGTGTAGGCATCAGTATGTCACTATCTGATCAAAGCACTGACAGTACGAGTGTAGGCATCAGTATGTACTATCTGATCAAAGCACCGACAGTACGACTGTAGGCATCAGTATGTCATTATCTGATCAAAGCACTGACAGTGCGAGTGTAGTGTAGGCATCAGTATGTCACTATCTGATCAAAGCACTGACAGTACGAGTGTAGGCATCAGTATGTAACGATTTGATGAAAGCACTTACAGTACGAGTGTAGGCATGAGTAAGTCACTATCCGATCAAAGCACTGACAGTACGAGTGTAGGCATCAGTATGTACTATCTGATCAAAGTACTGACAGTACGAGTGTAGGCATCAGTATGTACAATCTGATCAAAGCACTGACAGTACGACTGTAGGCATCAGTATGTCACTATCTGATCAAAGAACTGACAGTACGAGTGTAGGTATCAGTATGTCACTATCTGATCAAAGCACTGACAGTACGAGTGTAGGCATCAGTAAGTCACTATCTGATCAAAGCACTGACAGTACGAGTGTAGGTATCAGTATGTCACTATCTGATCAAAGCACTGACAGTACGAGTGTAGGCATCAGTAAGTCACTATCTGATCAAAGCACTGACAGTACGAGTGTAGGTATCAGTATGTCACTATCTGATCAAAGCACTGACAGTACAAGTGTAGGTATCAGTATGTCACTATCTGATCAAAGCACTGACAGTACAAGTGTAGGTATCAGCTTGTAACGATCAGATCAAAGCACTGAAAGTACTGACAGTAAAAATGTAAATCCAGTTTTCTGAACAAGACCTGTTTGCTATATTTTGTAATTAAAGTGCTTAGTTTAAACAATTAGAATGCATCTGTTATACGACAAGCTCAGAAGGCTATTGTCGCAATGCCAAGCAGTTTGAAATATCCATGTAAGTCATCATATTATAGAATAACGATCAAAACTTTAAACAATCAAATTCAAATCAAATTCAAAACAATGCTCCAACATTAAAATATTTTAATTAATAGTTTCTCTATATTTCTCTATACATGTATATTAAAGGTGAGAACCATTCAAGCAAATTTATTATAATCAGACTGCAAACTTTTTAAACAAAATTATACCAAGAAAATTCTCAGACGAATTATCAACGATGTAATTTAGTTACACTATATTTATTGTCATTACTGCTTACTAAAAGCGACTAGCATTTTCAGTTAGTTTGTACCAAAACAACAACCGGAATCGCAGATTATAAATAAAGTTTTAAAGTTTTTTTCTAATAGGAAGTTTTAGTACTTGTGGTTCGTGCGTGCCATACAGATGTACTCATGTTACGATTTGTCGATAAATCTGACACTACAGAGACCACTTGGGGACATTACAAATAACTTGTTTTTATCATATCGGCAGTGATTTCAGACTACCATATCAGGTCATAGAGCATATCCGAGGGCTAATATGGGTCGAAGGCTGATACCAGGGTCCATATGAAAAATGACAGGCCATAAGCTGTTTATCACATATTTGATAACCAATAGCCAACCTTTTATCCGAAAAAAGCAGATAAAAGCGTAATAAAACACAAAACTAAACAGTTCAATATCATAAGTTCAGAAGAAAGCAAATATTTATCACAGAAGTGCCACTCAGTAAAAACTCATTTTGTCTCGTTTGATATTTTCATTTTTCATACTATCAACAAATGTAGAAGTTTTTTCTGCAGTGACAGCAACAAGCCTGTCATCCGTCACTTTGTTAGTTGAGGTTGTCATCCGTCATTTTGTTAGTTGATGTTCGTCTGCTATGTTGACATATGAGCGGAAGTGCAAAATTAAAGCGAGAGCTAAAAACCGATATCAGCCGCAGGGGCTAATATCGATATTAGACCCGAGGGCTGATATAGGGCCATCACTTCTGGTCATATCAAATATACAAAGATGTTCATATTATTACCAAATATTGGATAATACAACATTATGCAGTCTAAGTATCAATTGTTTTAAAGTTCCACGCAGCTCTTGACAGTCAACATGTAAAATACTGTGTGTGTTTAAACAAAATCGACGTTACTCGTATAAGTGTTCTGAATATAAATTGAAATAAAATTACAATGTGATGTTAATTAGTCCCGTAAATAAGCAGTATTGGTACAACTCTATAATTTCTGATTGTTAACCATAGCCTAGTTTATTAAGCAAGCAAGGAGTGTTTTTTGTTATAATATAAAGATATTATTGTCTTTATTCTATTCTATTGATATTAGATATTTATATTTTGCTTAACGTAATGATTATGAAATTTATTTCTTTGGTGAAAATTCTTTGTCGGTATAAAGACTTATTATAATACAATTATTTCAATAAATTGTCGATATCGTTTGTTAGCAAATATATGTATATTAAATCCCCATTTGAAAACAAGAAATGTTATGTCATGTGACCAATCAATAAAAAATGCACTTGATGGTCAGTGTAGTTATTATCATATTAAAATCACGTGATACTTTATATATGTCCTTCTGTTCTGAGGGAAAATATCAGAATTTTCATGATATATGTTTAAGCATGTCAGGACCCTCTATTCATTAACAAAAGTATAAATTTTCTGTACAACTTTCAAGGATAAAAATATGTAAAAAAAGTGTTGCAAAGGATGATATGCTGGTGAGTTTAGTGACAATTTATATGAGTTTAAATTTTTAAACAAGCCTACAAGCTTATGAATTCGAAAACCAAAGGAAAAAATGAAAAGAAAAGAAAAAAGTCAGAGAATCAAATCACAAGCAGTGAAAAGCCAGGTAAACAAAACTGTAAACACGAACTCAGTATATTAAATGTAAACAAAAACAAAGACCTTGACCCGAAAATGAATGCTGCAAATAACGTGAATCCAATAGCTCAGAATTTTGGCTCGCCAATATTCACTGGTGGAAATTACCCATCTTTACAAAACGTCCCAAGTCAAAGTTATAGTCAACAGTCGCCAATTCAAAGTTTCTACAACGTACCATATACCCCACAAGGCCCTGTACCTCAACCTCAACAAATTTTCCATTCAACTATGACTCAACCAATAGATGCGGCAAAAATAGACAACCTGACCACGAAAATAGAACAGATGTTCAGTAAACTGTCATTATTAGACACTCTTTCTGAAAAAATAAATAAATTCCAGTCGACTATGAACACCCTAGTAACAAATGTTAATGATGTGACCAAAAGGGTAGCCGACGTCGAAAAGAGTATTAGTTTTATAAGCGAACAATATGAAAATAACGCGAAAGAAAATAAAACTATTCAATCAGAAATAAGAGATATCAAGGTTAATAACGATGAAATGTATGGAAGTGTCTCTCGCCTTACAAAAGATCTAGACGAGTTACGCGAACGACACATTGACTTACAAATACGTTCGATGAGAGAAAATCTAGTTTTTGCTGGGATACCTGAAAGTAACGAGAATGAACAGAGCGAAGAAACGGGAATAATTCTAAAAGACTTTATGAAAAATAACCTAAAAATAGAGCAACCGATTGATTTTATTAGAGCCCATCGCTTCGGCAAAAAAGATAAAAAACCGAGACCGATAGTGTGTCGATTCAAGTCATATAACGACAGGGAAGCAGTACGTAAAAAAGCGTCAAACTTGAAAGGGACAATTTTTAGCATTAACGAGCAATTTCCCAAGGAAATAATTGATAGAAGACGAGAATTTTGGCCTTATTACAAAGAAGCTAAAAATCAAGGAAAAAGGGCGTATTTCAGAAGAGACAAACTTTTTATTGACGGAAAACTATTCGTAACAAGGGTACAAAACCAAGATGTCAATGAAAATAAAACCGAGCGCCTTAGTAGAAACACAATATATGAAAAACAAGGCGCGCGACCGAAACAACACCCCCGCAAGAGCCCCCTAAACGACGATGACGAAAGTGCTATGTTTTATTAGGATCACCACGGAGGATTACATAATTGTAGTAAATCTGATTACTCAGATGGAACAGACGACCTTAACAATAGCCGGGATCAAATCAACTCGGACAAAATACATACTCTGCAAGTTCTGTCATTAAATGTGTGCGGTGTCAAAAATAGACTGAACTATCCTGAGTTTAAATCATTGTTAACAGACTTCGACATAGTGTGTTTAACCGAGACAAAATTGGATGACTTCGATACTATTAATACCAATGAGTTTATATTTAAATATAAGAATAGAAAGAACTTTATAAATAAATCTGGCGGTATAGCCTTAGGGTTTAAGCCGTATCTCAATGATTATATAAAAGAAATACATAGTGATTGTGAATATGTTCTTTTGTTTAGTGTAGATAAACAGGTGTTGAACTCTCCTCAAGATATTATATTTGGTATTGTATATGTACCCCCTGAAGGTAGTTCTTATGCATCTATGGATGCCTTTTTTGATATTGAAATTGAACTACAAAGAGTGTGTAGAAAATCTGAATTTGTGTGTTTATTAGGTGATATGAATGCAAGAATTGGAAATTTAAATGATTTCATTGAACAAAACATAACCGATGACTTTTTTACAGAAAACATTATAGATATAAATGAGTTTAATGATGTTAAAAATTTAGAAGAATTAAACGTTCCGCTATATAGAAACAGCCCAGACCTTACTATTAACGGTCTTGGAAAAAAATTTATTGATTTTTGTAGAAATAATAATTTCTATATTTTTAATGGTAGAGTTGGAAAGGACCGTCAAGGAAAACCAACTACCAAAAATAATACGGTTATCGATTATGTCATTAGTACTACAAATGTATTTCCTTTTGTAAAGGATTTTGAAATTTTGGATTTCAGTTCATTAATGTCTGATGTTCATGCCCCTTTATCAATCAAATTTTTATCACCCTTCTCAATAAAACAACCCCCAAATACTTTACTTAAGCCGAAGATAAGAAAATGGAAACCAGAGGCTAGAAATGTTTTTGAAAACAATTTGTGCTTAGATAGAATTGATACTTTATATACCAACTTATTACTTTCGTCCGTAAATATTGATCAAGTTAATAATACTGATGTTAACAATTATATACAAGAAATTGTAACTATTCTGTTAAAATCTGCTGAAGATACATTTGGTCTTTCAGAACAAACAACAATTAAAGGTTTAAATGAAAATAAGGCCCATAGAAAACTATGGTTTAATCATGAATGTAAACTCGCTAGAAAAAAATTTTAGAAGAGCACAAAGATTATATAAAAAATATGGTTCTAATTTATTCGAAACTAGACTTAAACTGGCTGAATCGAATTATAAGAAAGTAATGGACAATAATATAACCAGGTTTAACAGAGAAATGCAAGAAAAAATGAGAACCATGAGACTTAAAAGACCATTAGATTTTTGGAGAATTTTCCGTCAACGAAAAAGAGAAAATACTACTATTTCTATGGATACATTATTTAATTTCTTCAAAGATATCAATAAAAACCATTATGAAATTTGCAATGATTTTAATATCCTGAATGAAATTAACAGAGAAGAAGATGATTCAAATGACATTTTGAATGTTACAATAACAAAAGAAGAAATATGTAAGGCTATAAGGTATGCAAAAAATAATAAAGCGCCCGGGGATGATAATATTATAAATGAGTATATAAGCGCAGCATTTAATCGTATGAGTGACATATTTGTTTTGATATTTAATTTAATCTTTGATACGGGAATTGTACCCGAAGCATGGTTAACTGGTATAGTAGTTCCTATTTATAAACAAAAAGGGGATAAACTAGAGCCAAAAAATTATAGACCAATAACGTTGCTTTCTTGTATAGGAAAAATTTTCACCTCAATTCTGAATAATAGATTAAATAGTTTTCTAGATGATTCTTTCTTACTTCATCAAAACCAAGCTGGTTTTAGAAATGGCTTTTCTACTAATGATCACATTTTTTCGCTATACTCATTAATAGAACTTCTTAATTTACGAAAAAAGAAACTCCATTGTGCTTTTATTGATTTCGAAAAAGCTTTCGACTTTGTACATAGAAATTCACTGTTTTACAAATTACTTGGATATAAAATAAAAGGAAAGTTTTTACGTATTATACAGAACATGTATGAAGATGTTAAATCATATATTAGACATAATAATGAGTCTTCTGGTCTTTTTAAGTGTGAAATGGGAGTAAGACAGGGAGAAAACCTTTCACCGTTACTATTTTCATTATACCTTAATGATTTACAAGCATACCTAGAGGAATTGAACATAAAAGGAATCGAGTCTGTCAGTCAAGATGTGGAAGCTGAACTTAACATTTTTATAAAAATTTTACTGTTTTTGTATGCCGACGATACAATATTATTAGCGGAATCAAGTGAAGACCTACAATTAATGCTTGATCATTTTGCATACTATTGTGATAACTGGAAGCTTAAGATAAATATTGAAAAAACCAAAATTCTTATTTTTTCAAAGGGTAGACAGTCTAGAAACCTTAAGTTTTACTTATATGGTAAAGAGATTGAAATTGTCAAAAGTTATAAATATTTAGGTGTATATTTTGCTAGAAGTGGTTCTTTTTTAACCACACGTAAATATCTTAAAGAACAAGCTACTAAAGCTATGTATGGACTGTTACAAAATTGTAGAAGAAATAATTTATCTATAGATTGCCAACTAGACATGTTTGATAGAATGATTTTACCTATATTATTATATGGGTCAGAAATCTGGGGCTTTGAAAATATTGATATTCTAGAAACAGTTCATCTGCGTTTTTGCAAGACTATTCTCAAGCTGAAAAATACAACACCAAACAGTATAATCTATGGAGAATTAGGCAGATTTCCAATAGCGCTCTCAGTTAAAATACGAATGGTTAAATTTTGGTGTAGACTTATGAATGACAATAAAAACAAAGTTTCTTCAATTTTATGTAAGTTAGTAAATATTCATTTTAACAACTATGGTCATGAAAGCAAGTGGGTATTATTTGTTAAAAACATTTTGGATAATTGTGGCTTATCGAATTTATGGAGAGATCCAAATCAATATCCAACAGAATGGATAGAAAAATGTGTTGAGTTAAGGTTAAAAGACCAATTTGTACAAGAGTGGTCTTCAGACATTTTTAATTCGTCAAAAACAGCTTGCTATAGGATATTTAAAACTAAATTTGAGTTCGAAAAATACCTTTCACTTTTACCATCAAATTTAATGTTTAGTTTATGTAAATTTAGATGTTGCTCTCATAAGCTACCAATTGAAGTAGGCCGATGGAAAAACGTGCCAAGACAAGAACGAACTTGTAATTTATGTAGCTCAGGAGAAATTGGAGATGAATATCATTATGTTATGTCATGTAACTCTTTTAGTAAAGAACGAAATCAGTATTTGCCAAAATTTTGTCAAACAAGACCAAATGTTATGAAATTTAATTCATTATTCTCATCAATGGACATTACAGTTCTCATGAAATTAGCCAAATTTACACAAATTGTCATGTCAAAGGTCGTCCCTCCTGGTTAGCTGAGTTAAAGAATATTGTAACTTGATTTGTATCACACATGCATTGTTTGTTATGAATTTATTTATAAATTCTCTGTAACAAAATGTTTATGAGAAATAAAGTATTCGTAGTACTTTTAGGGGTCTTCAGTGGCCGAGTGTTTAAGGAATTAAGTCTAGATCACGTGTGTGTCAACACTCGAGTTTCATTGTGAGCAGGGTGCGCTCGACTCAAATCTTAATTCAACAAGGATTACTAGTTTTGATACCATAGATCAGTGGCGCTTGAACCCAAACTATATTTAAAATACAAATGAATGAGATGTTGTAGAGCTTTTATCACTAACATTCCAAAACGTTATAAAAAATCCGGCTAAGGCTATCTTAATCTTGAAAATAAAAAAAACCCCTTAGATTTAAAATAATTTTCGAAATTTCAGGGCAGTAAATTTAGACACATAATAATTGAATTATGTTCTGATTCAGTAACAAAATGCATGAGTGTTATTATGAATGTCTGGGACAATTGTACATAATAGTATTGATGATAAATGCATTAAAATTAATTAAGATTTTTATTTCGCTATCTAAATAAATTCTTTAGTCGGAAACTTAAGTGGTGCTCTATTCAATGCGATATATATATAGTTTAAAATAAGTGAGCTATATAAACTTGCAATTTGCAAATCTAGCTAGACGTAAAATTATTGTATAATTATTAATAATATTCACAGCATTTATCAATACTGTAAAAATAAGAACGCAAACCCATGTAATGGAACACGAACATGAGTGATCCCTTTATAATTATTTACCGAGCTATGAAATTACTGTAAACTTATCACTGTATTTTAAATAATACGTTTAAATAATAACGTACTAAGATATTGATTTGTTGATATCGACTCAACCACCCCTAGGTAAATTGATTACCTCATTATTTGACCTGACATGGCAAATTCTTTTCCTCGTCGGAAATATGAAATGACTGAGCGAATTCGGTCAAATATAATTTTGTTTTAGAGTTGACAAGTGTGTCAAAACCTGGGAGTAGCAGGAATTTTTATAATAGTTTTGAAGTAAATTCAATTTCACAGTTCAGTTCTAATTACGAAAAGGACCCCTTTTTTTAAATACATATAATTAATAAGAAAATCTATTTAATTGCAAAAATATCTATTAACCCTTAGCCATTTTTAAATGTTAGAAATATTTCTCAAAACACAAATGATTCTGAACGAAAACTATTATTATTTTTTAAATGATTTTGTTGTAAGTAGCAGTTTATTAGAAACAAACAACACATAAAAACATACAATCTACTACAACCAAATGCGTTATAGTATTTATCAAAATGCAAGAAAAATCACCTATCATGTCAGTGACATTTTTTCACCACTGAAGGACCTCTGTGGCCGAGTGGTTAAGGTAGTCATCTAATATTGACCACATAGTCTGTCAATACTGACGTTGCGGGTCTCGAGTCCCACTGCAGGCAGGGTGTACTGAACTCAAATGTTAATTGACAAGGATAGTCTACTACAGGTTGGATTTTCTCCGGGTACTCCGGCTTCCTCCCCAAACAAAAATGGGCGCAATGATATAGATGAACACCATACAAACAAACAAAATATCTTCCACTCTAACCTTAAGTTGGGATTTTTTCTTCCCTCCCGTTAGATATCACTTTTACATGTACAATTATTGGCAGCTAAAAATTAAAATCTGCCTTATGTTACACATAACCCAACACACAAGTTAGTTAGCACCGCTAAAATGTACAACTATGGAACGCCACAGCTGCCTTATGATACACAAACATATATCATTAAGGCAACAAGCATACTATTTAGCCATTATTCTACACAATTACGACATTTAATTATACTATATTGAGACTAACCCACATCAACATTTTTAAACTATAAAGACGTTGAAATACACCATAATGATAATCTTTTACACTATTTAACTAATATGCTATAACATAAAGATACTTCATTATATCATGATGATCATTTACTATACCACGAAGACACTTAACTATACTATGACGCCATCGTATTATACCATAAAGACACATTACTATATCATTAAGACATCTTAATATACCATGACGATGCTTGAGTATATCATGAAGACATCTTAGTATACCATGACGGTACTATACTATGACGTCATCTTATTATACCATAAAGACACTTTACTATATCATTAAGACATCTATACCATGACGATGCTTGAGTATATCATGAAGACCTCTTAGTATACCATGACGGTACTAGACTATGACGTCATCTTATTATACCATAAAGACACTTTACTGTATCATTAAGACATCTTAATATACCATGACATTTAACACTTTTACAATAAATTGTTATAACCCAAATAAAAAAAAACAGAAAATTAAATGCTATATATCATTTTGCTATGATGTTTCTATCCACTAAAGGAAGGTTGTTATTGCATTTGGGGTTTCTGGCCCCTACCCTTTCAGAAAAAAGGGCTAAAATGGGTGTATTGACAAAACTTCTGTAGAATATTTATTTTTCATCCGATTTTGATCATTCTCTTTTCATTGTATTCCTCAGTAAATTCTGTCAACTAAATGTGACAACTGTTTTTATGTATCTTGCACCGTTACATTTCTACATGTAAGGGGGGTCAAAATTGAGCCTTGCCCAAAAAATCAACTTTTTTATTTGTGGTCCGAAAATTTCAAAATCTTTTCTTAATTGGAATCCTTGTGAAAATCTCTGCCTGCATGTTTCAATCAGATTTACAATATCTCGTTTTCAAGAAATTAGGGGTCAAAGGGACCAAAAACGCCAATTCTAAGAGTTTGTCTGGACACATGGTTTTATGCAAGAACTTTAGTTGTCGTGGGCCGGTCAATTGTTATGTAGTTTTAATATAATATTATTCACCACTAAAGGAAGCTTCCTGTTGCATTTGGGGATTGTGGCCCCTACCGTTTCAGAGAAAAAGGGGCCAAAACAGGTAAAATAGATGTTTAAACAAACTTGTAAAACGTTTATTTTTCATCTGATTTTGATCATTTTTTTCATTGTATTCCTTAATCAATTATGTTAACTAAATGGGTCAATGGTTTTTATGTATCTCAAACTGTTACTATGCTACTGTGGGTCAAAATCCGGCCACGCCCCAAAAAATCAACTTTTTTATTTCTCGTCTGATTTTCTAAATCTTTTTTTTACAACGGAATCCTTTTAAAAATTCTTGCCAGCATTTTTCAATCAGATTTGCAATATCTCTTACTGTTTTTGTGATATTATGGGTCAAAGCAGCCAAAAACGCCAATTATAAGAGTTTTCCTTAAATGTTGGTATAAATATATAAAAAAAGTCAAATATACATTGAAAGTCCACCACAGAATGCATATGTCAAAAAGCTTTGTGAGTCCACCATGTGCTGCATGTGTCCACAGCATTTGACAATTCATATTGGGCCTCCAACATACAGGGTTAAACATGTTGCGTTCGTATCATGCTGCGCTCAGCGTAGCTATTTATTAAAAAATCTTCAAGGAAACTACTGAACAGAATTTAATGAAACTTGATAGGATTGATCCTTAGAGTATACTGCACAACATATGTTTCACTTTTTGATTCCTCAAAAAACATGGCTGCTGTTACTAAAAATAGAACATAAGGTAAAATCTAAGGGGTTGTCCCTTTCAATGTAAAAAATCATATTTTTTCATGTTTTTGCCTTATAGAATGAAAACTATTGCAGATAGAGAAAAGCTGTGGTGGCCTGCTTTAATGTTTAGCTCATTAAGCTCTACAAAAGTCTCCATTAGTTCAAAGTTGTCAAATGACTCTTTTAGAGGTTATGCCCTTTTAAAGGTTGAAAATCCTGTTTTGGCTTTTAGAATGAAAGCTATTGCATATAAAGAAAAGGTGTTGATTGCGCTGAAATATTCGGCTTAAAAAGCTGTGAATAGAGACCCTTATGGACCAGGTGAGCGATTCAGGCTCCTGTGAGCCTCTTGTTTTTCCCCAACAATTACTTTTGATATGGCTGACTGATTGCTATAAATCTTTATAGTGATTTTCCTTAAAAAAAATGATGATGGGATTGGGATTCCTTGTCATGTTTTTCTATATTTTTTGCAAGGTAATTTGTGACACATATTGGTTACTAAACAGAGAAAGAATTTTTCCCTGAGCCCTTTTTTCTGTTAGGAAACTAATGACCAAAGGGGTAAAATGCAACTTTTTATTTTCTTGTCTTATTTCAATTTTTTCAAGTCTAGTGAAAAATCATGGAAAAATCTTTAACAGAAACCCTTTTTTAATACGAATATTGTATTATGTTATGGCGTAGCTTTTTATTGAACTTTTGTGTTTCATTGTTAAATGTTTTTGTAACAGTTTTTTAAGCAACTACTTCTTGTAGACATTTGAAACTTTATATGTGACATATTTTTAGGTCCACAAGTACCAATTTTAGGTTTCATCAGATGACTAATTCCTGTTAACTGACTTGGTCATTCAAAATTTGTGGAATGCAAGACATGTATTTCTCACAACAGCATGTTTGCCCTGCAGTAAGGCTCCATCAACTATGATTTCTAGTCCTTTTATGAGTTCATTGTTGGCGCAGGCAAATACACGTATGTCACATTTTTAGTGTTCACACTTGTTAAAGATTTGTTGACTTGATTTCATTATTAGCACATTTATGATCAATATCGTCAATGCAACCTTAAAGTATGAGGTTATAAACTGTACATTTAGTTGTAAGGGCCCTTTATCGAAGATACGGACACCCTATAGTTTTCACTTTGTCAGTCCGTCTGTCTGTCCATCCATCAACAATTTCTTGTGAACAGTAAACCTTAAAAAACTGTTGACAATACAGTTCTGAAATTTGCACAGTTGCTATGCAGCTTGTCATGTGAATATTAAAATTTCATGCAAATTGGTGAAATATTTTTTGGGGAAAAACTTAAAATTTGTATAGAAATTAAAATTTGAGAATTGGACTTTGTGAACACTAATCTCATAAACTTTTGACAATACGGTTCTAAAATTTTGATGGTGTGCTTATTTAAATTCTTTATAAATCCGTTAAATATTTTAAAAACACTTAAGATTTTTTTGCTGATTAGGCCCTTTCTTCCTTGTCAGTATTCTAGTTTTTGTTTCGCCTGCGAAGCGGAGTGAGACATGGGTATTACTTTACCGGTGGCGACAGAGGCGCGTTAACTCCGCATCAACACTTTTGTGTTGAAGAACATATCAAAGCTATAAATTTTTCTGTTTAAATTTCAAAATTGCCAAAACCCTAAGGTTCTTCCTACCCCAGACATAGGTTGATCTTGGTCATAATTTTGTTTCCAGTTCGGCATATTTGGTTTTATTTTTGTCTGCTCGTCATATTCATATAGTGTTTGGCATCTTCAATCTTTCGGTAGAGCGCCTCTGATAAGTCTTGAATAGACTTTTAAAACGCTATTTTTAGAACTTTGGTACGGTACTATTTTAAAACGGGCATCGTAGCCCTACAAAATACTGTTGTAATATTTGTTTGTTTGTTAGTACACAGAAACTGCTGCCTATTATATTGACATGTGAATTTATTATGGAAGCGTGTCTTTATGACAGAGAAGTGTGACATTATAGAAAAGTAAAATGCTATAATGGTACTTATACATGGCTTAGTGATATATTAAAATTTCTTTCTAGTACAACATGTGATCTTCTTAATGTAGTACGTTGTCTTTGTAATATATTAAAAAGTCGTCATGGTACAGTTAGATGCATTCATGATATAATAAAGTACCGTCATGGTATACTAAGATGTCTTCATGATATATTCAAGCATCGTCATGGTATATTAAGATGTCTTAATGATATAGTAAAGTGTCTTTATGGTATAATAAGATGACGTCATAGTATAGTTAAGTGGCTTCGTGGTATATAGTAAATGATCATCATGATATAATGAAGTATCTTTATGTTATAGCATAATAGTTAAATAGTGTAAAAGATTATCGTTTAGGGTGTATTTCAACGTCTTTATAGTTTTAAAATGTTGCTTATTGATGTGGGTTAGTCTCAATATAGTATAACTAAATGTCGTAATGGTGTAGAATAATGGCTAAATAGTATGCTTGTTGCCTTAATGATATATGTGTGTGTATCATAAGGCAGCTGTGGCGTTACATATACAACCGTATACGATAAGAAAATACTAGCTTTGTCAGATTTCCGGATCCTGTACTTTTAAACTGTTATTTGGGTGGATTTATATTTTAATATTTTGTAACATATTGACGTGATTTCAAATGCACTTCGCTTAAAAATTTCTGAAAGCAGAGTTATATCCAGCTGAAACAAACACAATATAAATTGAATGTTTCGATTTGCGTACAAAGTTCCTAGATGTCTAACTTTGCGATTTCTATCCCCGATCAAGGCTTCACGATATGACGTAATATAGTCTAATGGTCCAAATTATTAACCTTATTTCGGTTGTAAAAAATTTATGTTTTTCAATAAATCGTGGATTTTGTTGAGGCATTTAAAGAATATCGCCGAATCCAATTGTTGTCGTACTTGTAATTCTCTCAATGAAATCAAATATACGTTTTTCGACGTTTTAGCAGCAATGAATAAAAAATTTGGTCTTAGCGATGTATAATTAGTTTGTAATATGTTGGCTAGATAAACGAACGAGATTTGAAATTATTGTTAACTTATCACTGATATTTAAATGCATTCATTCATATGGTTTCAATTATAACGTATTCTGATTGACTGGTTGATCTTTGACTTATCTATTTAAGGATTAACTACAAAAAATATTTTCTCCATCGAGGGATAACAAAATTTCCGTTGTGCACATTTAATATAATCCGCTACGCGGATTATACAATGTGCAAAACGGAAATTTTGTTATCCCTCGATGGAGAAAATATTTTTTGTAGTTAATGCTTATAAATAAATTCAAACAATAGAATAAACTCCACAATTTTATTTTTGTAACTGGACATTTTTGAAAAAAGAGATCAACACAAAAACTGTTATTTTCCCGTGGAGTAATATATGACGTCAAATGGCGCGTGTCTCCATGACGATCGAATTTGTTTTCCATCCTCTGATAGAAAATATTTTCCAGCCAATCAAAAGTAAGTTTTCTCGCAAAATTTATTTATTTAACCGCCCCTATGGTAACTTGCTTACCTCATTATGGTTTACAATTGACCTGCCATGACGATCGAGTTCCTTTTCTCGTCAGAAAATGAATAGGCGGAATGACATAGTGTGCCAAAACCTAAGAGTCAAATGAAAATCACTTTTAATTAATATTGAAGTAAATTTAATTCTACATTTTAATTTTTATTATCACTAGAACCTCCTTTTATTAAATATTTATATATATTTAATTTCTTTCGAAAAGTAATTAAAAATTTTAAACATCTCTTTAACTCTTTCTTAACTGTTTATTTTCAAAACACAGATAAATGCAAACAAAAGCGATGTTTTGTTACAAAACGAAACAACGAATAATATGCATACATTAAAAAATATTGTTAATTTTAACAAAAAATCAAACGCACCATATGTAATTTATAAGGAAATTATAATTAAACAAAGCGCTAGTAGAAGACTAGATCACAAATTATGTGGTTGAGAATTATTCATTTACTTGTTCTGCTATACGTATTAGTCGGACTTTTATACTAGGCTTCTTCAACACAAAGACAAAAGGTTAGCATTTTCCTTCTTCAAGTTCACGTTACATTAGATAATTGACGCGCTTTTCATTTAATAATAAAAAATTTGGTGACTATCTACCCCATTGAACTTGAAATTAAGACCAAAGTGTGATGTTCAGAGGGAAAATAGAATTTGTCAGTTGTAAAGAAATGAACAGGGAGATGAATTCCACTACTTGTTTTTATCTATTTTAAAGAAATCAGAAGAAAAAACTCCGAGCTCTCTATATACTGAGAGAATATAAAAAAGATAGAGCTAATTGTTCAAGAACAATTAGAAAGGTCTTTCCCAGATAGCTTTATGAAATTAATTTTTCTTCATCTCTTATTGTGAACTTCTCTACATATGGTTGTCAAGGACTTTCGTGGCCGTTGCTAAGGACAAAATGCCACTTCCGGTTGTAAAATGACATATATCAGTAAAGTACATCATCCTAATTTAAAATTATATGGTTGCTAAGGACTTTTTGTAATGGTGACCTGGTTGCTATGGTATGACCTTGACCTGTGACCTTTGAATTTGGGCTCAAATTGAAGGCCTTTACTTGATGATCATGTTAAACCTATATGTTTATTATCTGTAACGGTTTTCAAGTTGTATGCCAAAAACTGATTAACCGAAAAAGTCAAGAGCCCGAACTCGAAAATGGTTCATCGCATAGTTTCGGACCAAATGTATCAAATGAAGGCCTTGATTAGAGGAGTATTTTTCCTATTTATTGTCTTCTATTATCTTTTATAGTTTTCGAGTTGTAATGATAACAAGATTGGAGGCCTAAGGTCGAGGTCACTTCTGAACTTTGACTTCGAGATTTTCTTTAAGGACATGTCATAGGACGATAAATGGTGAAGACCTTTTCGGTTTGTGATAAGCGGAGTCCTTGAGACATTCAAGGTATACCGCTCGCCTTCGCTAGTCAGAAATTTTTAGCCAAAATATGTCATAAAGTTGTCCTAAAAGTTCCTTAACATTTGTCACTTTTTAGTTTTTTGTATCTGTTATCGTTCCAGAGATTACGCGATAACAAGGTTTTCGGTGTTTGGGTAGATAACTTCGTAAAGAAAAATGTTTCGATTTCATCGGGTGATTTTTGAATAGACTTTCAGTGTCCAAAACTTGTCTCAAAAGACCAAAATGATATGTCGCGTACTTTTAAACTATTTGGGTTTGACAGTTGGCGGAAAAAAAATAATCAAAGCAAAAGCAAGAAGATCTTCCCACTGGAAGTGAGAAAGACCTTAATTAACGCGTTACTTCTGTCTGCAATGCCCAGTTAAGTTTTCTTCAATAAAATAAGATGAATGTCTATAATGAATTGTGAACCATAGATTTAGACATAAACTGTAAAAAATAATTTATATATAGTTATATTGCAAATTTAATCAACTTACTGATATATATATATAAGTCTAAAGAGTCTACCAACCAGCAAGCTTATTAAGTATCGGATCGACAAACATGACGATACAGCATCAACAAAAAATAACATACAAGTCTAGAAGATTATGCAACGATACAAATGACGTTGTTTCTTGTCAAACATTTAGACAAAGACTGACCAACGAATGGCCTTAGTCATTGAATGTCAATATAAATAAATGACGTAAACAAGTCATAACATATTGATCTTGAAATTTCTCATTTCCAACTTAACCCAAAATAGTTGCTTCACAAGTCCGCCAGCCGCGGACGTGCCGTGCTGTTACTTTGCTTTGCTCAAATATTCCAACAAGATGTAATCAAAATACCAAGGTGACAAATTCATTACGCCAGACGCGCGTTTCGTCTACTTAAGACTCATCAGTGGCGTTTAACTCTAAATGCTTAAAGAATTTTTTCATTCGGTGATGGAATAATATAAGTCCACTGGGATCGTGTAAAAACACAATACAGGTAGTTCAAAATATTATATAAAAGTCTAAAGAGTCTACCAACCAGCAAGCTTATTAAGTATCGGATCGACAAACATGACGATACAGCATCAACAAAAAATAACATACAAGTCTAGAAGATTATGCAACGATACAAATGACGTTGTTTCTTGTCAAACATTTAGACAAAGACTGACCAACGAATGGCCTTAGTCATTGAATGTCAATATAAATAAATGACGTAAACAAGTCATAACATATTGATCTTGAAATTTCTCATTTCCAACTTAACCCAAAATAGTTGCTTCACAAGTCCGCCAGCCGCGGACGTGCCGTGCTGTTACTTTGCTTTGCTCAAATATTCCAACAAGATGTAATCAAAATACCAAGGTGACAAATTCATTACGCCAGACGCGCGTTTCGTCTACTTAAGACTCATCAGTGGCGTTTAACTCTAAATGCTTAAAGAATTTTTTCATTCGGTGATGGAATAATATAAGTCCACTGGGATCGTGTAAAAACACAATACAGGTAGTTCAAAATATTATATAAAAGTCTAAAGAGTCTACCAACCAGCAAGCTTATTAAGTATCGGATCGACAAACATGACGATACAGCATCAACAAAAAATAACATACAAGTCTAGAAGATTATGCAACGATACAAATGACGTTGTTTCTTGTCAAACATTTAGACAAAGACTGACCAACGAATGGCCTTAGTCATTGAATGTCAATATAAATAAATGACGTAAACAAGTCATAACATATTGATCTTGAAATTTCTCATTTCCAACTTAACCCAAAATAGTTGCTTCACAAGTCCGCCAGCCGCGGACGTGCCGTGCTGTTACTTTTCTTTGCTCAAATATTCCAACAAGCTGTAATCAAAATACCAAGGTGACAAATTCATTACGCCAGACGCGCGTTTCGTCTACTTAAGACTCATCAGTGGCGTTTAACTCTAAATGCTTAAAGAATTTTTTCATTCGGTGATGGAATAATATAAGTCCACTGGGATCGTGTAAAAACACAATACAGGTAGTTCAAAATATTATATAAAAGTCTAAAGAGTCTACCAACCAGCAAGCTTATTAAGTATCGGATCGACAAACATGACGATACAGCATCAACAAAAAATAACATACAAGTCTAGAAGATTATGCAACGATACAAATGACGTTGTTTCTTGTCAAACATTTAGACAAAGACTGACCAACGAATGGCCTTAGTCATTGAATGTCAATATAAATAAATGACGTAAACAAGTCATAACATATTGATCTTGAAATTTCTCATTTCCAACTTAACCCAAAATAGTTGCTTCACAAGTCCGCCAGCCGCGGACGTGCCGTGCTGTTACTTTGCTTTGCTCAAATATTCCAACAAGATGTAATCAAAATACCAAGGTGACAAATTCATTACGCCAGACGCGCGTTTCGTCTACTTAAGACTCATCAGTGGCGTTTAACTCTAAATGCTTAAAGAATTTTTTCATTCGGTGATGGAATAATATAAGTCCACTGGGATGGATCGTGTAAAAACACAATACAGGTAGTTCAAAATATTATATAAAAGTCTAAAGAGTCTACCAACCAGCAAGCTTATTAAGTATCGGATTAGACTTTTATATAATATTTTGAACTACCTGTATTGTGTTTTTACACGATATATATATATATGTATATATCATGTATATATCAGTATATCAGTAAGTTGATTAAATTTGCAATATAACTATATAACATAATTATGTACAGGTACACACTAAAGTATAAAATACAAACCAAATATAAGATGGATGATACATAAACAAAAAAAATTATAATTCTAGAGGATAATGCAATGATACAAATAGAGATGGTTCTACTATAAAAAAATATATGTATTATTAAATACGACAAAATTTTCGACCAACTGATGGCCTTCTTCAGTGTCAATATCAATCTATAAAAATTTTGTCGTATTTATTAATACATTATTTTGTTTATATCTCTTGATCGCAACCTCCACCTACACTTCGAAATGAAATGTGACGAAACTTTGACACAATCGTTGTCACAAAGAGCCATTTTGCACCTGATCTTAGGCATTTTGATTGCAATGATAATTAGGTTTTCCCATTGCAAAACACATATTTTGCCATCCAGTGACATTGAACAGCGGGGGATATCATTCATAGGACGAATAATCTAATCGTGCCCGAGCGTTTTGTTAATCCGACAATTTACAAAGCTAAAATAGGACTTTTACGGTTGTAAAATTTCGGCCTATATCAGCTTGTGAGCCTTGCTCAAAGTTTTACTAGGTTAATTTTGATATGATTTGTCACATATAACATTCTTTCACGAATTGATGTTTTTGTCTGAATGGTGTTTAACGCCACATTCACCAATTTTCCAAGCCATATCGTGGCATCCAGTTTTTATTGGGAGAGAAAGCCGGAGTACCCAGAGAAAAGCCCCGAGGTTCGGTATATAAACTGGCGATCCTGGTTAATTGGGATTGGATTCGAACACACCCTGACTGCAGTGAGACTCGAACCCGCAACCTTCACTTTGACAGGCACGTGATTTATAGTAGACTATTTCTACCTTAACTCGGTCATCGAGGCCCCTTTAACGATTTGAATGCGTTACGTCTAATTTCTTCATAAGGGGCACTGCCACTTTGTTGCGGACGCCCTATAATGATCAGTCTGTCAAGCCGTGTGTCCGTCCGTCCGAAACTAATCGTGTCCGGGCTGTAACTTTTTTATCATTTGAGGAATGGTTTTGATATTTGGAATGTGTTGAAAATATCAAGGTCATGTGTCGCATACCGTGGTAGTTGATCTTTGACCTTGAACCTTGACTTTAAGCTCACATTATTTCTATCTGTATGACATATTCATGTCCGGGCTGTAACTTACTTATCTTTTGAGGTAGGTTTTTTTTATATTTGGAATGTGGCTAGATAATATCAAGGCGATGTGTCGCATACCGTGGTAGTTGCCCTTTGACCTTGAACTTTGACTTTACGGTAACATTATTGCTTTCTGAATGACAAATTTATGTCCGGGCTGTATAACTTTTATATTTTGCTGTAGGCTTTTGATATTTGGAATGTGGTTAGATAATATCAAGGCGATGTGTCGCATACCATGGTTGATGATGACCTTTGACCTTGACCTCAAGGTCTGCGGATCCACATAGATGGAAACCATCTCACTGATATCTAGTTGGCATATATGTCATTGGACATAAATCATCGGCCATTATACAATTAATGACTTTGATATAGGTCGCTATCAGGATTTATCAGCCAGAGAAATGTAATATTCACCGAGCCGTTAGCCGTCATTAATTGTTTTATTACATGAATAAAACCACCATCTCTCTTGATCAGAAAAACTGAGGATGTATATTCTATTGGAGCGCCTGCTTACATTTTGTAATTGTTGTAATGCTAGTTACCATTAATATGTTTTATTTAATACTGCATTTTGATATCAATTTGCTGATAATCCTGAAATTCCAGTTTCAAATATTGAGAAGAGTATAATTGAATGAATATATCGCAGAACCGACGTTTCTCCCATTTGTTGTTGACACACACGATGTATGTATAGCTGACGTAATTGAATTGTGTACAATTAATACAATCGATTTGTTTGGACGACTGAATTTGTTAAGACGGCTATTCTGATTGGCTAAAACATAAAAACCAGGTCGAAATCTGATTCTGCTTGACTACTATGCAGCGGAATCGTGCAGCGTACAAACATTTTAAGTAATTTTAGTACTGTTGCGATTTATCGTGACCCGAAAGTTGTATTTTGACCAATCAAAACCACGCAAAATTCTATTCATGTAATAAACGTAGTTAGCGATAGATAAATCACTAATAAATGTAAAATGTCTTACACGTGGAGATTTTAATAACGTTTATGTACAGTAACTTAAAAAAGTCTGATTGCTTGTTGACATGAAACTAAATAACTTTACCCCCTTTATTAAAACACCACGGTAGTGTCAATCTTACCACCATAACAGTTTGATAAGTGACGTCATTACAGAACTGACAATAAGGGTTAGCAATTAGTGGATCAAATTTCAACTTTAACACTAAATTTGATTCTTTAGCTATTGAATTTAACAAATTCCATACTTCCATTGATATATATCTATTTAGCCAATAGGTTTAAATTCATTGACATGTACTATAGCGAGAATGGGCTGATCAGAGGAGGTGGCAAAGGTAATTTGTCGTCTATTTTATGTATTTTTTATGCGATTATTATTAATTTTTTAATTTACATTTAATAATATTATATGAACAGACACGAGAAAGTTTTAGACATGTTATTTTTGGATAATGTTGAGATTTGTTTGCCTTATGTCCAATTATTATTAATTATAGTATATAAAAGGTTAATTTACTGATGCTAGAATTAATACCCTTTGGCAGTAGGTTATTGTCATTATGTGGAAATAAACTGACTTTTACATAACGATTTTTTGAGAAAAATGATTAAAATTTACAAAATTTTATATTATAACCATACACAAAACACATATTACTTTTGATATAAACAGTAACATGTAACATGTTTTATACAGAGAGGGAATCGTCAGTATTCCTGTATCAGACTAACTGTCTCAATCCCAATTTTTAAAATGAATATCAGATAAATTGTTTTGTTTTTTAAAAGGTGTTTATTAACACCACTTTTGGAAATTATCAGCTATATCATGGCGTCCAGTTTTATTGTGGAGGAAGCCAGAGTACCAGACGAAAGCCCTAACGTTCGGTTGAAAACTTTCAATCCTTGTCAGTTGAGATTTGAGTCGAGCACAGCTTGCTCGCAGAGATTTGAAACTGCATCCTCAGTGTCGACACGCCACGTGATCAATAGTAGTTAACCACTTGGCCAACGAGGCCACTAGCGGATACATTTAATATGGAGTAGGCATTGCCAAAATGCGAGCACAGACAATATAGTCCTTTATTATTTAAATATAATGCGATTTCATAATTGACGTTACTTCCAAATACCCTAAAGGTGCCTCAACTACACGTCTTTCTTTGTAATGGTGACGTCACATGAAATGTAATTTGATTGTCAGTTTTTAAAGATCGATTTAGAGAGTGCAAAAAATAGTATGAAATTTTTGTTGTTATTTTTAAATATAACATTGACTTTTTATCGTTGTCAAATTTATTTTTACCTCTTTCATTAATATTAAATTTAGTGCTTCACTTTGTTCCAGTTTTTTGACAATATCAACTTCCGGACGAAAAAATAATCAATATCATTTTGATCACGTGATTTCATTTTGATCACGTGACACGTAATTGCCGTAGAGCTCACCGCTATTCGCGGGCAGCTTCGCTCGCTGCCCGCTGCGAGCTGTGCTCGCTATGAGAAATGTATTCTGTTTACTAAAAAGTGAGCGATGTCGGCTTATAAAACAGAAGAGGATTGAGTCTCCAATCCGGGCTTTAATACTGAAACACTGTCTGCGAACAATAGTGGGTAACGCAGTGTCGCACATCGAATGCGCATTAATGACTTTTTTTGTAGATATTGTAAAGTTAACAAAGTTGTTGTCTTGTATGTATTCTTTGCGTTTTGATAATTTTCTATAACAGATTTTATTAATTCATTTTATAATGAATCACTGGGGGAAAGCCACTTTTCGTAACTTAAATTACGAACGGCCCAACATGGCGGACGGTGAAAGCGGTAACATTTTGTTTTATCAGTTTTTATGCATTATAGACGTTTTCTAAGTAGGATAAAATGACCAAACTTTAGTACATTTTGTAAAGTTACCATAACATTAAACATTTCATAGAATAAAACCCCCCAAAATGGTTTAAAACAACTCTGAACAAATCTCGAAGGCGTTCGCAACTTTTATAAGAAAAATTTTAAAATGTTTGTAACTTATATGACAAATGTTCGTAACTTTATTATCGTATGATTGATTGTGTATGCAAAAAGTGTATTTATTGATCATTAAAAGAAAAAGTTTCAAATTAAAAGTTTTTCTTCTGGGAAGTCACAGGTTTATGTAAAATTTTAGAGGCTAATTTACAACGGCTGGGGTGAGTCGACAATTTTATTACATGCAATGAAAGTATGTAACATGTAAATCTGTACTGTACATATTTTCATTACTTTAACAGGGAAGAAAAGAGAAAATGTATGGTAAATCTTTGCCGTAAATATTTTTAATTTTAATATAGGGAAAATATCTACTTTTTAAAAAGAAAAAAAATCAGGCATATGGAAAATAAAACTTTTTGTTGTTTTATGTATTCAGGGTAGGTAATGCTTCAATTTGAAGACAGTTGACAGGAAATCACTTCCACTGGCTATGTCAATATTTTCTAATTTTGCATGATTCTTACAGAAACTGTATTAAAATACTTTAACCCGGAAGAATGCAGAACAATTTAGGTACATCTGTACTTTCATTACCTTTGCACGATTCAATTTCGGCTCAACTCAGCCTTCTTACTTATTTGCGACCGAGACACTAAATAGCGATTTATCAACATTAATACATGTAACATGTAACATATAATTACCGCACATGCTATTTCCTCCAGATATGGAAGCCAACGATATTGACACACTTGTTGTGGTAAGTAAACACACTAGAAAATTTTCAAATCAAAATAGGGGGAAGAGAGGTTTACATGATCAAGGCTTAATATATTCGTTATTGTCGTTTTTATCTTAGTAGTTCTATGTCCAGAAGGGTGGTTTTCTTTGACAATTTTAGGATTGGATTTTAATTATATATGCATTGTTTTGGTCTGGACAATTGCAAATAGCGACCAGCAAACATGGTTTGATATTTTCCGTCTTATTATCAATATTTATAGATTATTACATGGCATTTCCATATCGGCACTGATATCAGCCCAAGACTCACATATCAAGCCCGAGAGCTTGCTCGAGGGGTGATATGGATCGAGGGCTGATACCTTGGGTCGACATGGAAAATGACATGCCAATGCCATAATCTGCTTATCAAATATTTGATAACCACTATTCGACCTTTTTCCGAAAATAAAGCAGATGAAAACAGTTTAATATTTAAATAAAATGTAATAAAACACAAAAACATATACAAAACTTTAATTAGTTCAATATCATAGGTTTAGAAGAAAGCAAGTATTTATCATAGATGTGTCACTCAATAAAAACTCATTGGGTTTTTTGTTTGTTTAGTATTTTCATTTTTCATAGTATCAACAAATGTAGAAGTTTTTTCTGAAGTGACAAGAACAAACATGGCATCCGTAATTTTGTTAGTTGAACTTATCGTCCGTCATTTGTTATTTTAAGTTCGTCTGCTATTTTGACATGAGCAGAAGTGCGAAGTTAAAGCGAAAGCTAAAAACAGATATCTGCCACCGGGCTAATATCGATATTAGACCCGAGGACTGATATCGGCCCATCAGTTCCGGTCATATCAATTATGTACAAATGTTCATATTACTACCAAATATGTGATAATAATGTATCTTACATTTTCGTTTGATAAAATTGTTGAAATGCGAAAAAATATATCAATTCTTGACTCAGTTTAAACGCATTAATATATCATTGTTGTTTATTTGTACATTTAAAACTCGATTGTTCTACGATTTCCTCATATCATTATTATAATAGTTTAATGATACACATGATGTTCAAGAGTAATATTTTGGATTGTTTTGTTTCAGTTGTTTTTTGTGTTTGTATATTTCTTCGAATTAAATTTTCTTATATAGAATAACAAAAGTGTTTTCACATGTAAAGGATAATAGACTTTTCCCATGTCTGCATTTTGTAAACTTAGAAAGCTAGATTTACGGAATGCCTTACATTCAGATTAAAAAAATAATTGTAATAATGACAACAGAAAGTGAAAAGCAAAAAGATATGGGACCATGTCATCAAAGATGTCTTGTAATCAGACGATGCTATCTCCATACAATTTAAATAAACAAGGACATTTATTAGTCCTTATACCTTCATTGCCCATGGTTTACACTTTCGTTCGTCTAAGATTTTTCATTTTGTTTTTGTTTTATTGACTTTCTATTTTTTATTTACATTCTTTGATATTATATGACTGTATCCAAGGCGCCGGCCTAATCGTTATTTTTAAATGTCAAATTCTTCAAACCTTCTGTCATACTGTAATGCGTTCTTACATTTTTAAGTACCATGGCATCACAATAAAAGTTATGAAAATCATAGTAAAGTTACGAACATAATAGTAAAGTTACGAACATCTTTTTATAACAAACATTTCAAGTTACGAACAACACTCTACGAAGTTACGAACGCCTTCGGGATTTTTTCAGAGTCATTTTAAACCATTTTTGGGTGTTTCATTCGATGAAATGTTTAATGTTCAGGTATCATTACAGAATATACTAAAGTTTGGTCATTTTATCCTACTTAGAAAACGTCTATAATGCATAAGAACTGATAAAACAAAATCTTACCGTTGTCACCTTCCGACATGTTGGGTCGTTCGTAACTTAAGTTACGAACAGTGGCTTTCCTCCAGTGATAAATTATGAAAGCTTACTTAACATAAATGAAAATATACTTTAAGACTTTGTCATTGTTTTATGTCAATTTTTTCCAACGAAAACTTATTTATGTAAACTTTGACTCTTTAATTTTAATTGTAATAATAAACGTAAATTAATACCGACATCAGGAAATTACCATTTTGTATTTATCAGAATTACAATTGTTTTTGTGTGAAATAATATTTGAAAGCTGGCAGAATGTTGATATTTAAAATCCTTTACCGTTTGTAAAGAAACGAATCTAAAATTCAAATAATTACACCCAATAATATTTTGAAAGCTATAGAAATGGGTAGTAGGTAAATTATATTTTGTAATCATACAGAAGTTTAAATGCTTATCTATTGTATTCCTTTTGCGAATTAAGCCCCTCTTTCCTTTTTCAACTAACAGCCTGGAATTCGGGTAAAAGATTTTATATACATTGGACACTTGCACCAACTATTATGGGTATGTTCGCAACGTAACAATTTTGCAGAGTTTCTAGATTGTCCGGTTTTAACTAAACAGTTTTAAAAAAGATTTGAATATATGAATTAGACATGTGAACCTTCTGTTATGAATGGTTATATTTCATACATTTTTGCAAGTTCTTAGTTAATTAATGTTCTTGTAATACGGGTGACTGCAAAAGCAGTGACTCGTATGTGATTTTCTAAAGAATTGTTTTTGTAAAAAACTTATAGAGCCGATAATTTCAGACGCCTCACTTTGGCACCAAGTTTCGTTTACCTCAAAACGAGCGAAATAATTTCAGCTGTATCACATAAAATTTTCGGGTGTCATGTTAGATAAAATGTTTAGCAAATTTAGAAACTCCAAAATAGTCCAGAAATGGGCTTTGCACAATTTAGCTGAAAAATAGCCAATACATAACAAATTATATAAATAAATTTATTTATAAATTATATATGAAACTGTATACAGGTCTATAACTGAATCACATTATTATTACTGGTCCACAACGGAATCACATTATTGTATACTAGTCCATTACTGAATTACATAACTGTGTATCGTAGGTCCATTACTGAATTAGATAACTGATATAGGGCTATAACTGAACCACATTAGTGTGTACCCGTCCAGTACTAAATCAATTATTGTATAGTCCATTACTGAATCACATTATTGTATACTGGTCCACTACTAAATCACATTATAGTCTACTTGTCTATAACTGAATCACCTTTTTATATACTGATCCGTTACTGAATCACATGATTGTGCACTGGTCCATTACTGAACAAAATTATTGTATACTGGTCCATAACTTAATCACATAAATATATACTGGTCTATAACTGAATCACCTTTTTATATACTGATCCATTACTGAATCACATGATTGTGCATTGGTCCATTACTGAACAAAATTATTGTATACTGGTCCATAACTTAATCACATAAATATATACTGGCCCTGAACTGAAATACATTATTGTATACTGGCCCTTAACTGAATCACATTATTTTATACTAGTCTATAACTGCATCACATTATTGTATACTGGTCAAGTACTTAATTAAACGATTGTTAAATACTGCTCCATAACTGAATTCTGGTATTTTCTACTCGTCCAAAACTGAATCACATTATTGTATACTGGTTCTTAACTGAATCATATTTTTTAAATACTTGTTCATAACGGAATGTAATCACATTATGTTATACTGGTTGTAATTTAAGATGTGTCCTAATTTTTAATTCGAACTTTAGGACAATAAAATACGTGTGATAAGATGATTTTAGGATGCCATAATTTCATTTTGTTTTTTTTTATTTTTACATTTTTAAGTTTTAACATTCAACCTTTGAACCAGTACAAAGAAGAGTTCTTGCAGTCGAACCGGTTTGGATCAATTATAAAATTGCGCCAAATTATATCAGATTGACAGACATGTAAACGAGACATATAGGATCTAACACGGGTGGTAGTGCAAGACGGGAAAATCTCAGACACCCAAGTGAACAGATTTCTGGTCTCCAACGAGGCTCCAGAAAATGTGATTGGAGATCAAAAGAAACCTTTCGCGAGGGTGTCTGAGATTTTCCATTCTCGCCCTACCACCGGTGTTTAATTCTATTTCTCACAAATTAGTTTAAAAAAATCCAGTGCTGTTCTGTTGGAAGATGCCAACAAATAGAGTTATCCACCTTGAACGTAATCTACAGTGTACATTTGTTAACAATCTGATCACCTCGGTTATTTCCGACTATTATCGGAAAGTAATGATGTCACTTCCCCGTCCCTTGACGGAAACGGCCGAGAGATGTTCCGATTGCATTTGTTGCGCCAATTGTTTTTTATGTGTACCGCTATCAGATTGCGGCTTAAATTTGTTCACGGAAGCTCAGAAATGTAGATATATATTATATTTATATTAATATTTAAAGAGCATAGTAAACTAACACAACTAAAGTATATTATATTTTATGATTTTTCTAGCTAAATCAACAGTTGACGTCACATACATTTTTACCGGTTTTAGGTTTTTACTTGTCACAATTTTAATATTTAAAATACATATAGTTATATATTTATTGATACATGTGTATAAAGCATTAACTTACTTTTTAAGTACAGTTCACATTAAAATTTTGTTGTCTTGATAAATTTCTAAATTAATCACACATGTATAAATTACTAAGAGAATACAGTTTCGAAAACACTGACTGACTTAGGAAAGTCTTAGGACGGGTCTTAGACCTCACATCGAAGCTATCATATTACCATCATAGCAAAGATGTCCTAACGATGTCTTAAGCATTCTCCTAGGAAACAGAACTTTTACATGTGTGATAAAACTGAGAAATTATAGTCACCTAAATTTCGATGTTGACTCCACTTAAAACATGTAAACCGTCGTTTTATAAACATGCATCAATAAATATATAATTATATAATTATATGTATTTGAAATAAATTTTTATAAATTTAAACGTCCAAATTAAGTTTTGAATGTTGTGTAACGCCATTTTCAGAAATTGTAAAAGCTATATAGTGATGTATTGGGGAGGAAAGCGAAGTACTCCGGAAAACCCGACTTTCGGTGGGATGTTTGATTGGGGTCTAATCTAATGACACTTCAGCTTTATCATGCCGTCCAGTTTTTATTTGGAGTCGAACCGAAAACTATATTCACTTTAGCTGACGAATGTAAATAATAATTATTATAACACAAATATGTACACAGTATACAAATCGCTCTTGAATGAATAGCACCTTTAAATTAAAGGGTAATATATTCGATAATAACTTTATGACAAATGAAGTCCAAGATTGATGGCCTTAAATATTGTTGTAGTTGGCTGTTTACTCTTTTAAACATTGTATTTGTATTACACTCTTTTAATCCGGAGCTCTTAGACTATGCATTCAAAATTGTTATTATAGTCTTACGGTTTTATTTACGGTGAACATAGTACTTAACATATATTTAAAGATTATTCGTCAACTAAATATTTACCAAACTAAAAGCTATCCCCAATCGTTATGTAATAATTCTATCAAAACATTTTGATCAAATGTTTTCTAATTTCTAAATATTTTTAATTTTAATATAGGGAAAATATCTGCTTTTTAAAAAGAAAAAAAAATCAGGCATATGGAAAATAAAACTTTTTGTTGTGTTATGTATTCAGGGTAGGTAATGCTTCAATTTGAAGACAGTTGACGGGAAATCACTTCGACTGGCTATGTCAATATTTTCTAATTTTGCATGATTCTTACAGAGACTCTATTAAAATACTTTAACCCGGAAGAATGCAGAACAATTAAGGCACATCTGTACTTTCATTACCTTTGCACGATTCGATTTCGGCTCAACTTAGCCTTCTTACTTATTTGCGACCGAGACACTAAATAGCGATTTATCAACATTAATACATATAACATGTAACATATAATTACCGCACATGCTATTTCCTCCAGATATTGAAGCCAACGATATTGACACACTTGTTGTGGTTAGTAACCACACTAGAAAATATTCAAATCAAAATAGGGGGAAGAGAGGTTTACATGATCAAGGCTTAATATATTCGTTATTGTCGTTTTTATCTTAGTAGTTCTATGTCCAGAAGGGTGGTTTTCTTTGACAATTTTAGGATTGGATTTTAATTATATATGCATTGTTTTGGTCTGGGACAATTGCAAATAGCGAGCAGCAAACATGGTCACGTTGAAGCCTGTTTGATATTTTCCGTCTTATTATAAATATTTATAGATTATTACATGGCATTTCCATATCGGCCCTGATATCAGCCCAAGACTCACATATCAAGCCCGAGAGCTTGCTCGAGGGCTGATATGGGTCGGGGGCTGATACCTTGGGTCGATATGGAAAATGACATGCCAATGCCATAATCTGCTTATCACATATTTGATAACCACTATTCGACCTTTTGTCCGAAAATAAAGCAGATGAAAACAGTTTAATATTTAAATAAAATGTAATAAAACACAAAAACATATACAAAACTTTAATTAGTTCCATATCATAGGTTTAGAAGAAAGCAAGTATTTATCATAGATGTGTCACTCAATAAAAACTCATTGGGGTTATTTTTGTTTAGTGTTTTCATTTTTCATACTATCAACAAATGTAGAAGTTTTTTCTGAAGTGACAGCAACAAACTTGTCATCCGTAATTTTGTTAGTTAATCTTATCGTCCGTCATTTGTTAGTTTAAGTTCGTCTGCGACGTTGACATGAGCGGAAGTGCGAAGTTCAAGCGAAAGCTAATAACAGATATCTGCCACCGGGGCTAATATCGATATTAGACCCGAGGACTGATATCGGCCCATCAGTTCCGGTCATTATAGGTTATTTACGTTTTCTGAAACGAGATGCGTTTTCTCGTCCATATCTCATCGAAGGGCGACAGCCCTGAGATGAGATGACGAAAAAATGCATCGAGTTTCATAAAACGTAAATAATCTGTTTATCGCTGTTTTGTAACATTGTGACGTCACAGTGTTTACTTAACGACATCTTGATAGCGAGCTGAGATGGGCCCATCTTAAGCTAGTAGAGTGAGATGGAATAATATCGCACACAAAGATCAAAGGACAATACTGCAAAATAGCGATAATTTAATGATACACATGATGTTCAAGAGTAATATTTTGGATTGTTTTGTTTCAGTTGTTTTTTGTGTTTGTATCTTTCTTCGAATTAAATTTTCTTGTATAGAATAACGAAAGTGTTTTCACATGTAAAGGATAATAGACTTTTCCCATGTCTGCATTTTGATTCAACTTACTAAGCTAGATTTACGGAATGCCTTACATTCAGATTAAAAAAATAATTGTATTAATGACAACAGAAAGTGAAAAGCAAAAAGATATGGGACCATGTCATCAAAGATGTCTTATAATCAGACGATGATATCTCCATACAATTTAAATAAACAAGGAGATTTATTAGTCCTGATACCTTCATTGCTCATGGTTTACACTTTCGTTCTTCTAAGATCATAGTAAAGTTACGAACATCTTTTTATAACAAACATTTTAGTTACGAACAACACTCTACGAAGTTACGAACGCCTTCGGGTTTTTTTCAGAGTAATTTTAAACTATTTTTGGGTGTTTTATTCTATGAAATGTTTAAAGTTCAGGTATCATTACAGAATATACTAAAGTTTTGTCATTTTATCCTACTTAGAAAACGTCTATAATGCATAAGAACTGATAAAACAAAATCTTACCGTTGTCACCTTCCGCCATGTTGGGTCGTTCGTAACTTAAGTTACGAACAGTGGCTTTTCCCCAGTGATGAATTATGAAAGCTTGCTTAACATAAATGAAAATTACTTTAAGACTTTATCATTGTTTTATGTCAATTGTATCCAACGAAAACTTATTTATGTAAACTTTGACTCTTTAATTGTATTTGTAATAATAAACGTTAATTAATACCGACATCAGGAAATTACCATTTTGTAATGATCAGAATTACAATTGTTTTTGTGTGAAATAATATTTAAAAGCTGGCAGAATGTTGATATTTAAAATCCTTTACCGTTTGTAAAGAAACGAATCTAAAATTCAAATAATTACACCCAATAATATTTTGAAAGCTATAGAAATGGGTAGTAGGTAAATTATATTTTGTAATCATACAGAAGTTTCAATGCTAAAACATTCTTATCTATTGTATTCATTTTGCGAAATAAGCCCCTTTTTCCTTTTTCAACCAACAGCCTGGAATTCGGGTAAAAGATTTTATATACATTGGACACTTGCACCAACTATTATGGGTATGTTCGCAACGTAACAATTTTGCAGAGTTTCTAGATTGTCCGGTTTTAACTAAACAGTTTTAAAAAAGATTTGAATATATGAATTAGACATGTGAACCTTCTGTTATGAATGGTTATATTTCATACATTTTTGCAAGTTCTTAGTTAATTAATGTTCTTGTAATACGGGTGACCGCAAAAGCAGTGACTCGTATGTGATTTTCTGAAGAATTTTTTTTGTAAAAAACTTATAAAGCCGATAATTTCAGATGCCTCACTTAGGCACCAAGTTTCGTTCCCTCAAAACGAGCGAAATAATTTCAGCTGTATCACATAAAATTTTCGGGTGTCATGTCAGATAAAATGTTTAGCAAATTTAGAAACTCCAAAATAGTCCAGAAATGGGCTTTGCACAATCAGCTGAACTGAAAAGTAGCCAATTCATTTAACAATTATATAAATAAATTTATTTATAAATTATAAATGAAACTGTATACAGGTCTATAACTGTATCACATTATTATTACTGGTTCACAACGGAATCACATTATTGTATACTAGTCCATTACTGAATTACATAACTGTATATCGTAGGTCCATTACTGAATTAGATAACTGATATAGGACTATAACTGAACCACATTAGTGTGTACCCGTCCAGTACTAAATCAATTATTGTATAGTCCATTACTGAATCACATTATTGTATACTGGTCCACTACTAAATCACCTTATAGTCTACTTGTCTATAACTGAATCACCTTTTTATACTGATCCATTACTGAATCACATTATTGTGCAATGGTCCATTACTGAACAAAATTATTGTATACTGGTCCATAACTTTAATCACATAAATATATACTGGTTAATAACTGAATCACATTAATGTATACTGGCCCTTAACTGAATCATATTATTTTATACTAGTCTATAACATCACATTATTGTATACTGGTCAAGTACTTAATCAAAAGATTGTTAAATACTGCTCCATAACTGAATCCTGGTATTTTCTACTGGTCCATAACAGAATCACATTAATGTATACTGGCCCTTAACTGAATCACATTATTATATACTGGTCAAGTACTTAATCAAAAGATTGTTAAATACTGCTTCATAACTGAATCCTGGTATTTTCTACTGGCCCATAACTCAATCACATTATTGTATACTGGTCCTTAACTGAATCATATTTTTTAATACTTGTTCATAACGGAATGTAATCACATTATGTTATACTGGTTGTAATATAAGATATGTCATAATTTTTAATTCGAACTTTAGGACAATAAAATACGTGTGATAAGATGATTTTAGGATGCCATAATTTCATTTTGTTTTTTTTATTTTTACATTTTTAAGTTTTACCATTCAACCTTTGAAAGAGTACAAAGAAGAGTTCTTGCAGTCGAACCGGTTTGGATCAATTATAAAATTGCGCCAAATTATATCAGATTGACAGACATGTAAACGAGACATATAGGATCTAGCACGGGTGGTAGGGCAAGACGGGAAAATCTCAGACACCCAAGTGAACAGATTTCTGGTCTCCAACGAGGCTCCAGAAAATGTGATTGGAGATCAAAAGAAACCTTTCGCGAGGGTGTCTGAGATTTTCCATTCATGCCCTGCCACCGGTGTTTAATTCTATTTCTCACAAATTAGTTAAAAAAAATCCAGTGCTGTTCTGTTGGAAGATGCCAACAAATAGAGTTATCCACCTTGAACGTAATCTGCAGTGTACATTTGTTAACAATCTGATCACCTCGGTTATTTCCGACTATTATCGGAAAGTAATGATGTAACTTTCCCGACCCTTGACGGAAACGGCCGAGAGATGTTCCGATTGCATTTGTTGCGCCAATTGTTTTTTATGTGTACCGCTATCAGATTGCGGCTTAAATTGGTTCACGGAAGCTCAGAAATGTAGATATATGTTATATTTATATTAATATTTAAAGAGCATAGTAAACTAACACAACTAAAGTATATTATATTTTATGATTTTTCTAGCTAAATCAACAGTTGACGTCACATACATTTTTACCGGTTTTAGGTATTTACTTGTCGCAATTTTAATATTTAAAATACATATAGTTATATATTTATTGATACATGTGTATAAAGCATTAACTTACTTTTTAAGTACAGTCCACATTAAAATTTTGTTGTCTTGATAAATTTCTAAATTAATCACACATGTATAAATTACTAAGAGAATACTGAAGACATCGTTAGGATTCTATGCTATGATGATAATAGGATAACTTCAGTTTGAGGTCTAAGATGAATCCGAAGGCGGTCCTTAGTTGGTCCAGAATTTTTTAGGACAGTTTCGAAAACACTGACTGACTTAGGAAAGTCTTAGGACGGGTCTTAGACCTCACATCGAAGCTATCATATTACCATCATAGCAAAGATGTCCTAACGATGTCTTAAGCATTCTCCTAGGAAACAGAACTTTTACATGTGTGGTAAAACTGAGAAATTATAGTCACCTAAATTTCGATGTTGACTCCACTTAAAACATGTAAATCTTCGTTTTATAAACATGCATCAATAAATATATAATTATATAATTATATGTATTTGAAATAAATTTTTATAAATTTAAACGTCCAAATTAAGTTTTGAATGTTGTGTAACGCCATTTTCAGAAATTTTAAAAGCTATATAGTGATGTATTGGGGAGGAAAGCGAAGTACTCCGGAAAACCCCGACCTTCGGTGGGATGTTTGATTGGGGTCTAATCTAATGACACTTCAGCTTTATCATGCCGTCCAGTTTTTATTTGGAGTCGAACCGAAAACTATATTCACTTTAGCTGACGAATGTAAATAATAATTATTATAACAAAAATATGTACACAGTATACAAATCGCTCTTGAATGAATATTACCTTTAAATTTATGACAAATGAAGTCCAAGATTGATGGCCTTATTAATATTGTTGTAGTTGGCTGTTTACTCTTTTAAACATTGTATTTGTATTACACTCTTTTAATCCGGAGCTCTTAGTCTATGCATTCAAAATTGTTATTATAGTCTTACGGTTTTATTTACGGTGAACATAATACTTAACACATATTTAAAGATTATTCGTCAACTAAATATTTACCAAACTAAAAGCTATCCTCAATCATTATGTAATAATTCTATCAAAACATTTTGGTTAAATGTTTTCTAATTTCTGTATAATATCCAAATAGAGTCCACTTAAGAAACAAACAATGTTGAAAAACTAACAGCTTTTATGTGTAAACTGTAAATGATTACAGATTCTAATATTACGTCCTGCTTTAGATATGTAAACCAAGCAGTGTCCAAATTCCAATATGGTTAGTTCGCACATGCGTAAGCTGTGTGTTTTGTGTAAATGTAAAAACGGACTTAAAAATGCAGTTTGGTATGTGTTAACCATAATTATCGTTATTATTAATAATGCAGTTATTTTAAGTCAGATCTGAGATTTATATGATTTAATTAAACTACTCCCGATACATTATTTTTTAACAATTCTACAGTCGAATTAATATGACGTCACAATTAGAATTCCGACGTCATAATACGCTGAACTGAAAATTCCAAACTAGAACAATGCAATTTCGTTAAGATTTTTCAATATTTTGTTAAAAAGGTACGTATATTCAATAAAATGACGAGAATATATGTTTATGTCAATTATATTTGCTTTAACATACTGTTTTGGGATATATTTTATTAGTTTCAAAAAACAGTTTTACCATTGAAAACGTCCTCTAAGAGCCGCTTCAAAATTTTAAAACAATTGTTAGACATATTAGAATCAAAATAGATTATTGCAATTGGGCTCTATGCGAATTAGAACATGGTCAGACCTTATATTTGTCCTTATATTGACAAATATAAGGTCTGACCTATCTTCTATTTCTTAATTACATTAAATGATTACATTTACCACTCTTTCAAAATACAAAAACCTACAAATTAGCTGATAATCTTATTATGATATCATTTATTAGATAATCAAGGCTTGGTGAACCAATGTTGAGAACATAAGCTTTTACATCATGAAAGCAGTTCAACATCAGCTGTTGGTGTCGGCTTTCTTAATAGTAACAGCAGTGGCCAATCAGACCGGTAAGGACTTTATAGGACAATAAAATAAATGCATAACATTTTTTTTGCATTTCAGTGTACAGTTGAAATTCAAGTCTTTTGAGCTTCGTTGCTATTTTTTTTTATGTTTGTTGTATTAAGCAGTATTCCAATGTATATAATTCAGGAATAATCTTGTCAGACGGTGTTACAACAAGTTAAAATGGAACGTGGTACAAAATAAACTACCATTAAGAAACTTGCGCATGTCTCTTTTAGTAGACGAACATTCAGACAATCACAGAACAAGGTAAAACTAATATAGAGAAACGAGCATAAGGCCATTTTACGGTGAACGGGTGAAACCATTTTAACGAGCATAAAGACATAGACAATGGCTTTCAACGTATAAAACCTTTAGTCCTACATGATACAAGTGAAAGTACACACTGTCCTAGTTAAACAAGCATGAAGATGTACTAAGATTGTTCAAGGTACTCAAATAAAGATGATTGCAAATGACTTAAAATGATCCAAAAAGGCAAAAGTTTAACGAGAATAAAGGCACTAAATCAATGTGCAATCTATAACAGTCTAGTCACTTGTTTACGGAAAGCAGACACTACTAGCATACTCGCATGATACGAAGTGAAAACCCGGTACAATTTAAACGAGTATAAATATTCTTGCGTGTTCCTCGTTAAGCAAACGAACATTCATAACCACACAGTACAAGATCAAGCGAGCATAAAGGAACTTAGACAAACGAACATAAAAGGATTCTTACATGGAACAAGGTAAACAGAACAAAGACACAAAAATATCGTACTAAGTAAGGCGCATATATTGTTCGAGATAAACGAGCATAAATCCAAACTTACATGTATTTAATTAATTTTATCCGAAAGTGATAATAAAAAAGATCCTTTAATTTATAGATATTCAATCCATATTTACGGATAAAAGAACAGCAAATGTTTTCTTGAAATCAAGACATAAAAGAAGTGCATCTGAAGAGTGCCGTGAAGGCTGTTATAGAGAAGAAATGTTGGAAATCTGGCCTCCAGCTCAAGCTGTGAGTAATGACTCTGTCACACATGTCCAAACTTAAAGTGTACACTTTTTAATCCTTAATAATAATTATCAATTTATTTTTTATATAAATAAAATTTTGATTTTACTTCAATTATTTATGTAAATATAATTTTAATTTGACTTCACTGCTTGTTTGTAGCCAAATAATTAGTTTTCATTTAAAAAAACAAATATTTCTGTTGCAACTAAAATGCAATTAAAGCTATCAGAAAGTGGTATTTTATTATGAAAAAAACTGTTTCAACTTGTTATAATAACATTATACCGTTATTTACTTAAAAGATTTTAATTTAAATATATATTGATACACAATACAGTTTAATTTGATTTGTTGTTTGGGGATCGAACAACATTTTACTGTAAACGTGGTATAGAACGCCACATGACAACAAAGTTAAGTACCATATGCGTTAAGTCGTTCTGCAGGGAACTTTATTTCGGAAATAATTTATAAGGAATGCTTTCAATAATTAAACATGTTATAACATGGTTACGGTCTTGGTCTTTATACTCTCTACATTTGATGTTTATTAAGCGTAAAATGAACCTACCCATATTAGATCCTACTTGTTAAAAAAATTAAAACCATTCCTTAAAACCGTGGAGACAATATGTATAGTTTCTGTGTTGTGTCTTAAATTTTAAAGCATTTGAAAATTTCTGCCGATCACACATCTTGGATTATAATTGGCGTGCTTTTCGCCTTGACGATCATAACAAATGTATTAATGCGTTAAATTCTGTGCAAAGGTATAACGAATTACTGGCTCAATAGTTCTATGTAAAATGAACAAAAAAAAATAACTGAACAGTCCTATTCTGAAACTAACTCAAAAGATGAAGTAACACAATTTATTGAACCTTTAGTCAACAACATTCACTCACTGTTTCCTCATTATTTCGTTGATTCCTGATTAGCCTGTAAATTTGTACTATTTAATATATGTTTTTCTTAATTAGAATCAATTTGATCTGTTTTCGTATTTTTGAAGGATGCATACATGCTCTGGTATAAATGTCAGCCGCTGGCGTGTGTTGCAGGTTGCTATACTACTAACGGCGATTACTCACACATCAATAACCTGGCAGTTAAATGCTATCGTAAGTTCACCGTTGGTATGGCAGAAAACACACCTGTCTATAGTTCGGTAATGTAGGGTATAAAGTAAGCATATGAACAACTGCAAAAACCCTCTGCCACAAACTACAAACGAGACGAGTTAAACAAACCAATTATAGGAGCCTCATACTTCAGTAAGGGTGCAGAAAGGGAGACACAAAAATATAATTACTCAAATATGATGCCTTTTTACGCTTCCACGCATCAAATCAAGGTTTTTTTATTTCTTAAAGCAAATTTTATCTTTGTGATGAAACCTGTCATTGAAATTAAAACGAATTTGGTGATTTGTAACAACCTGTTTTGCAATAAAATTTTCAAAGATGTACAAATCGTTCTTTATGATATATATAGAATGATATACTATTATAAGTATATATCCTCTGCTTCATCATATTTTTTCAAAATCAGAAGTTTATTGCAAGACTGTTTGGAACAGTCAACCCGTTTTGCAATAAGAACGCATTTTACAATAAAATTTTCAAACATGTACAAATCTTTCTTTATGATGATGTGGATTATCTATCAACAAATATAAAAATAATGATAGACTATTATAACAATATATCCTCTGTTTCATTATATTTGTCAACATCAGAAGTTTATTGCAAAACGGGTTGGAGTACTTTTGTTACAGTGCTTTGAAATTTTCTTAAAAAGTACGGCTGGCAACAATGAAGAGATAAACATGTTTGTCATTTTTGGTTTTTATTCTTATTATTTTTGTGAGAATTAAAGTTAGAAATTATTTATAATTTAATAAAACTATTATAAAGAAATATTATTTTTATAATTATAAATACCATTAGTGAATTAAAAATATATTCTTTAGTAGAAGTTCAACTTCTTTAGATGCAAGACGTAAGAAGCTGCCATTTCATTGGCATGTAATATCGGTGTTGATGACAACTGCTATATAATTATAATATTTTGATAATCATGTGCCAGTGTTATTATAAATATAGGAATAACCGTCACCTAAGCTAACAAATAATCCCTCGCATGCAAACCCAGACAAGCACATTACCGAATTTGAGCTTTTAAAAGTGCTAGCTGTAAAAAAGTATTAAGTCATAAAAGAAACAACATGATATATTAAACATTCTATATTGTTAAATCACATAAATTCCAGTTTGCACATCCTTTAATAGAAGTAACAATGAATACTTTAACAATTACCACACACTACAACACACAGTGAACTAATGGGTTTTCCCCGAACATGAAGAACTGAGTGGTCTAGCCATTAGATGAAATACTTCTAAATACATGCATAAAACCAATTGCATACGTAGGTGGTTACCTAAATCGATGCAAAAGTAAATATCTGGAGGGTAAGAGCTCAGGTAGATCAGAAAAATGTAAAAATGCATGTTGTAGAGAAATATTGCAGTAAAACAGAATCTAGGATATGTAAACAATGTTATGTAATATAGCGAACTAAACGTTTGGCGAGAGGCTTACAATGATGGTATATTAGTATGAAATATGTCTTAGCAAAAGTGAAAAAAGTGAAAGGCGAAGTTTACTAACCAAACAGAATTCAACGACCAAGAAGAATGACTTAAATTTATCGATCAGTGTAAAACTTCGGAAATCGCTAAAAAAGAAGATCTGAAGTAATACACTAAAGCCAGTTTAATTGCATCGGTCCTTACTAACAATACAAATGAGAATGAAGAGACGGAGGACAAACAACTTATCAAAGTTAAAATCTAATGGATAAGAACATTCAAGAACGGAATCAATGTAAACGACAGGCGGACTTTATAAATAACGTTATCATTACTGTTAACTTTTATTCTCGACATACGTCAGACTGCTTCAGCAGTAAAATAACTAGTTTAACTAAATTAGTCATTCTTCTGTTAAAGCCAAAATATGGAATGTGCTAACAGGTTAAACTAGTTTCCAACGTAAAGATGGTGACGACGTCTAATTATGAGAAGATAATCGTCTATCTAAAAGGTGGATATAAAATTACCATTTATAAAAAAGAAAGTAAAGGATCATTATTGAACTATTGATGCAAGTATGTGGCTTTATGTTCGAATGTAAGCATCATGTAGACATTACGTGGATAAGCAAACCGTAGCATGTAGTTTATACATTAGGTTCTTAATGCATCTTGTGAGGAAATTAACAAAGTTTCCAACTGGCTGAACTTTTCTTCGAGCACAGAATTAACATACCAATCAAATGCGATGTTGGCATTGAGGCCAAAGTATGTCAACTGTAAGAAGGAAATAAAGCTTGTTAAAATCTCATATCAGGTACAACGAAGCAACATACTTCTGTCGTAGATGTTAGTAAATTCACCAGATGTACAAGACATTACAACACAAGACAAGTGTATTGCAAATAATGCACAAAAGAGTGTTGCAAAGGGTCTAGAGTATTAAGGTTAAAATAAGCTGACAAAGGTTGAATAAATGCATATACCTCAGCTAATAACTACGAGTGAGCAGTTAGCGTTGCGATCAGGAAATACGCGGATTCGAATGTTTCATGACACACTTGCTAATTTGATTTATCGAAGATGAACACATATCAGTATCAGCGTCTTGCAATTATCGTGATTCAGTCACAAAGAGTGTTAAACTTAAAGAGGAACGCAAAGACCAGTAGCAAAGTTGTTTCAAGACAACAAATCTATTATTTTTATATCGTTGACGAACAAAGACAAAAACCCTAATAAATATATCCGAGTTTAACCTGGTTCGTTATTACGGCCAGCTCTCGGGAAATATGACGCGGAACTGCACGCTCTTGTAACTCACAAACAATGGAATTGTTTCAATCGTACTACGCAGACTGAGTGGGTACCATGCACATCTGTTACTTAAGTAGTTTAGTAAAGGCAAGCTCGGAAGAGACCATTTTAAATCGTAGAAAAAGGATTAAGTGCAAGCCAGATGGATCATATCAGCCTGTCAAAACAAAAAATGCAATATTAAGACCACTTTCATCGTACTCTTTACGTACAACGATATCTTCGTTAGCTTAGAAGGTTCTTTCACGTAAAGCTTGAAATTGAATCCTATTGGGAAAAGAAATAAATATTTTTAACCAGTATACAAAAAATATAATAAATAAATCTACTTCTCAATCTCAGTAGTTCACTAGAATAAGTTTCAAATAAATAAGTTAAATTATTCTTTAATTTGCTCAAATCACTGATACCCAACAACATATGACACATTATCTTTGGAAAATGTAACTATGTTGTTTTTGTCTACATACGTATTATATACTTTGTGGCAAAGTGTATGATATGATAATACACCGACAGTTTTATTCTCAATAAGACGAAATATATATATTATTTAGATATGACAGAATATTTCTAAACTATCAGTACATCATGCTTTCCTGTAGAATTTTATGTACAAACTTTTGAATAAAGGAGTGACGCGTTTCTTTTAATCATTATTAAAGAAACTATTAAAGATCAAGATAATGTTAATTCTGTTTCTTAATCGCGTTTATCAGAGCTAACATCAGTATCTTTATTTGAAAAATTTCGTTTAAAAAGTACATATATGCTTCGTACAAAATACCAGGTTTTGCTATTTCCAGCTGATTGTGATCTAAAAGCAAACCCATCTGCCTGCGACATTTATTATTCAACTGACATCCAAATAACGAAGTTAGGAAACTATAGATGGGGCATCGGTACTTGTGTTGCCCAGGATGTATGTGGTAGCTGTAATGACGGCTTCTATGGTGGAAGTAAATACTGTTACAGTAAGTAAACTTGATGGGGCATCGGAACTTGTGTTGCACAGTATGGATTCTAAGGTGGAAGTAAATACTGATACAGTAAGTAAACTTGATGGGGCATCGGAACTTGTGTTGCACAGTATGGATTCTAAGGTGGAAGTAAATACTGATACAGTAAGTAAACTTTAAATGCGGCATCGGCACTTGTGTTGCTGGATGTTTGCGGTTGCTATAATGACGGATCTATGGTGGAAGAAAATACTGTTGCAGTAAGTTAACATTAGATGTGGCATCGGTACGTTTGTTGCCCAGGATGTATGTGTCGTCTGTAATTACGGATTCTATGGCGGAAGTAAATATTGTTACAGTGAGTAGTTAGATGGGGCATCGGAACTTGTGTTGCCCAAGATGTATGTGGCGGCTATAATGATGGATTCTATGGTGGAAGTAAATACTGTTACAGTAGGTAGTTAGATGGGGCATCGAGGGGTGTGTTGCCCAGGATGTATGCGGTGGCTATATGACGGATTCTTTGGTGGAAGAAAATACTGTTACAGTAAATAAACATTAGATGTTAGATGTGGCATCGGTACTTGTGTTGCTCAGGATGTATGCGGTGGCTCTAATGCCAAATCCAATGTGGAAGTAAATACATGTACAGTAAGTAAAAGTTAGATGGAGCATCGGTACTTGTGTTGCCCAGGATGTATGTGGCGGCTTTAATGTCGGATTCTATGGTGGAAGTATATACTGTTGCAGTTTGTAAACTTTAAATGCGGATTCGGTACTTGTGTTGCCCAGGATGTATGCGGTGGCTATAATGACAGATTCTATAGTGGAAGAAAGTACGTTACAGTAAGTAAACGTTAGATGTGGCATCGGTATTTTTGTTGCCCAGGATGTATGCGTTGGCTGTAATGACGGATTCTTTAGTGGAAGTAAATACTGTTGCAGTAAGTAAACTTTAGATGGGGCATCGGTACTTGTGTTGCCCAGGATGTATGCCTTTCTAGGTTTACAGGCAAACTTGTCTTTATATAGTAATCAGAAATATATAATTAATTAATTAATGCGATGACGTAATTAAAAAGTTAAATTGAATCATTGTGTCTTATATGCGAAAATTAAAATATGGACCAGATTAATTATTATAATTTACAAATCTTTCCTTGCTTTTGACTGTCAAGTAGGCGTCTCTCATTTTGTTTTACTGATTATTTTCAAGAGTGTTAGAAATTTAAGGGGTGTGAAAACTAAATAATTTTCCACTGAAAATCTGTCAATTTTTGTCAGCATTTCGTTATTGTAAATGTTCTTTTCATTTTTGTGCGTGTTAGATGTAAACGCACTAATTGTGTCAATATCATTATTTGCATCTTAGATCGAACGTCTGGCTTCTTAGTTGGAAGTTGGAAATTGCAAAATACAAGCAGAAAAAAGAATCATAAGAGCAAACAAATATAATTCACAAGTTAACTTTTTATTTGTGTATTAAGGGTGACCATAATATTCAACAAATGCTTAGCAGTGTCATGCAAGAATAAATAACTAATGTATATTAAAACAAGAGGTTTATATATTTGTTTCAGTGTGTGGACAAATTAGCCACTGTAACCACAGAAAATGTGGAAACCTTAACAGTAACCTTGTGTGTGCATGGTGTGATGGTGAGATAGCTGAAAGAATATACTGGAGGGCCTATACTGGACACCTAGATAACAGAATTTCTTGTCAAAGTAGGTTCCGTTGAGAATAATGCTTTCGATTTCTGTGTTTTACGAGTAAACCATTTAAAATAAATTTGCTCATCACGGCTTGGAATTCCGTCACTATTTTGTATATTCAGAACGTGTATAGATCCATTCCACGCCGATTACGGAATAAAACTAATCAGTTTTAATTTATTGTCTTTTCCCATCTATTTTTTAATGCGAAAAAAACTCCTTAAGTACTCGTGTAAACACATATCACATTTCAGTTATTATTCTTGATGGCAGGAGGTCGGCGATTTTTACCCGGCACTCCGTTTTTTGCTACAATTAATACTACACGTCATTATATAAATTTAAAACAAATGATAAAAGTGGCGTAAACGCTATTGAAGCAAACACACAATTTATTAAGTACAGTATGTGGACAACAGTCATTACGTTTTTTGCCGTATTGGAAATAATACTTGAATATTTAATAACAATTAAAATAAGTGCTCACCACTCCAATGTTAAAAAACTTCAATATTTGCTTATATGTCCCTTTGAATGTATTACTTTCTGTAGTCGGCATGGAATGGACCTATACAAGTTCTAAATAATGGCAGAATTCCAAGCAGCGATGAGCACAAAATTAAAAAAAAAAGTCATCGATAGAATTTGTGTTAGAAATGTTTCTTTTGCCATGGGTATTCACAAGAAGCCTAATATTGTTGATAGTGTTATTATCGGGAAAATGGGCAGGCCAAGGTAAACAAGATAGCTGGTTTCTTTCTTTCCAGGCTTTCGTTGCATGAGACCCATGGCATGTCGCATTGGCATCTTGAAACAAGCAACCTTAGTCAGTTGCTTCCCACAGTATGGCTTGACGTATTTAAGACAATCGGGACAATAAGCCTATCCTTGCGTTCTAAACTTTAACAACTTTTATTGATCGCTGAAAATCACTGTTCTCCAGTTATTCTGTACTGTCCAAGGTAAATGAGAACGGCATTACTGAACTCTGCGAACACGGTTGACAGCCCGGACTCCTAATGTTTTACTAATTGTGCTTTTTTTATTGTCAAATGTATAAAATGCCCTCTGAATTGTCTTACACACTTGAACATGATTATGGTTGTTTAAATTGTTCATAATGTACACTAATGTTGACGACCTATCCTCTCTTAAACTTTGATTCAAAACCCGACAGAGCCGGTTGTCCATTTTTGGTGGTCTTCCACTTCGAGTGTTATTTTTAGATGAACCTCGCTCTTCAAATTAATTCATAAAAGCTCAGAAATCTTACATTTCTTCATGCCCGGCTTATTAAGTTGTAGGATTTAATATTTTTGTCCAGGGTCATTTCCTTTCTTTACCTATATTTTATGTCACTAATTTATGACATTTTCACGTTGTTTTGTAGTCAAGGTGGAGTGTTACACATATGTAACATAGTAAATCTACTTCTTGGACTACTAGCAGTCGACTATACTTCACCGGACAACAGTTCGCACAGAAGTCAATATTAAAATATGCAGTATAACTAATAAAAAAACCAATGAAACTTATAACCACACACGGCACACAAAGAACAATTAATTAATTACACAAGTGTGCTGATAGTTTGTGTGTTTAGTCCATGAGTTGTATAATATATAGCTTTGATTTTTTCACTTCATAAAAGATGCAAACTATTAATTTCACTGTTAAACTTTCAATGGGATCTTTTGTTGCTTTTTTATACCTTGTGAACAAAAAAAATTATATCGTTAATTAAGTGTAAAAGTTAACCATTTTTATATTCCTGATAACCAATTAACAACATGACTGTACCCTGTTTCCTAATTGCTATTCGTTCATGCACGTAGTATCAACTCACTTAATTTGTAATCGTGATCAGTTCTTCCCATCAGTTTTGTTCGTCGTGCGTCTATCGTTTCATAAAACTTTTTTTCATAATCTTCTCAGACACTTTTAAACACAATAAAGCCACACTTTTAACTATTATTACTGGTTACGACAAAATTCCTCGAAATCAAAGTTGTATTAGGAACTAGGATGGGAACCACTTGTCAAGAGACGGAAGCATAGGCTTATATTGGTGTACAAAATAATTAATGGACTGGCTCATAGCTATCTGTCAAATCTTGTGCGACCACATATCAATAATATTCATGATTATAATCGCAAGTGACAGAAAATAATGATAACCTGGGATTGCCTGTTTGTAATACTATGGCATATTCCAAGAGCTTTGTACCCTCTACTATTAGACTTTGGAACCACCTTTCATCATCAACAAAGAATAGTCCTTATACATTAGAATGTGTTCTCAGTTTGTATGTTTGCATTGTATATCCAACACGTTGTACATCTGTATGTTGCCTTGTATGGAGAGGATTTATATAGGCTATGCCTGCTATTCAATCCATTTCACTTTCTTGAATAAACTATGTTTAAACTTTGGCGCGAATGATGATTTTCATGTTGTGTACAGATATTTCTCATTTAGTCCCGGCGAATATCACCGCTATAGACAAATCGTAAATTGACGGCAAGTATTTAGCAAAAATGGCACCTATTTGTATAAGATCAAAATATAATGTATATTGCTGAGACTTTGTTTCTCACATTGTTGTTTTTAGAGACCTGCTCATGGAGGACAGACAGTACAAGATGTTTTCCTGGAACTTGTGCCTCTGAACTAGCAGCCAATTGTGTTTGTTCTCCAAACTTTATTGGAACCCACTGTGAGGAAAGTATGTACAGTCCTTAAAGTCCAATGTATTCCATTCTATTAAAATTTGCATTGACGTCTGCTTAAGCTACTTAAATAAAATGTGTGTGCTTATACACGTCTTGAGTTCTACAATACATGTTGTACTTTAAACGTTTCACTTATAATCATAAGTTTAATTTCATTAAGATAAAAATGGCTTACATTTGGCTATATGGGTTCCTCAGCTTGTTTATCTGTGAACCAATATTTCCCCAACACTCAGGAAACTTTTAATGGAAATTCCAAGGCGAATTATACAATATTTCAAACATCATTTAATGTGTGCTTAATATTATAATAATAATAATAATAATATAGTTCATAGATGTAAACCAGTTTTTCTACCAGGGGAAATATGTTCATAATCGGTTAAACCACGTTTTCGTTCAAAATAACTTACTTAACTCGCTGATAAAATAAGTGGTATAAAATTTGCATTTGTTGATAAACTAAACATTCAAATCGTTCTTCCATTAACATAATTGTATATTACAGTTACAGACCTGCCACCTATCGTAGAAAATCACTGCATATTTTATGATGATCCAAACCGACCAATAGAAAAAATAGAAAATGATCCCAATTATATAAACAACGGCTATCCAACTATATGGTCTAACTTCGTTTACTTTGGCACAATACAAACAAAGATGTCTGCCAAGTACCTTCAGCCTATTATAACTTTGAATGCTGACCATTATGTTAGAGACTTTAAAGTTGGGCTGATAGAAATGAAAACGACATTAATCTTATACAGGGGTAAGTAATTACATATTTATTCACAAATATATAATATTGGCTGACAGAAGAAAATGTGGAACATTTAAATTGCCCTTGTCATCTCCTTATAAAAGATGCAATTTTAAGGTTTTCAACTAAAATGTTTTATGCCCCCCGATGTTGTACAAATAACGCTTTGGTTAACTAACTAGTATGATCGTAATCTTACTGTAAATATTTCCCATGTAGACACGACCAGCTTCCGTTTCGTTTTAGAGCTCTATTTTGTTACTGCTTTAAGTCAATGTGGACCATGGTCATTGTTTTCATCAGTCAATATACGTTTTACTGTTTTCAATCGAAACTCTTTGATCAACTAGTCATTGGTCTACTGATCACTCAAGAATCCGCCAGCAATCAATAATCAATCAGTCAGATCAGTCAAATCGTTCTTCAATCCGTGCATCCGTTCATTAACGGATTTGAAACGATTTGAGTGATCTGACGGATTAATGTCGTCAACTTCTGGTCAATGAAATTGACGAATACATAACTATTTCGAAATGCGAAGTTCACTCGCAAATATTAGAAGTACAAAGATGTCAACTGTTATTTCCCCTACGTACGCAATCTATTTCCGGCTCGTTTTACGTAAAAGTAAGGCTTAAACTAGTGTAAAGTTTTAAATGATTTAAATAATAAAAAGAAAAATAGGTATTACTGCATCTGTCTCGGAATATTAACAAATGATGTCGGCAATTTAGGCATGTCGCGTTTTTTGTTCCCATTACGAACACCATTTTTGGTAATTATATTACGCTATATAATATGGCTTCCAGTTTTATTCTGTTTATATTTGAAATAGTACCTGGTGAAACCCCCGACCTTCGACAGGAAAGCTGGTCGTCTATTATGTATTATATTCGCTATTTCATTTTGTCACATAATTAACAAACATTAATACAAACGTGCAATAAATTTATTTTACTTTGACCCCGTTTGTGAAATAGAATAGAAACTACACATATACATCTGAATTGAAGATGCTAACAAGATGAAAATTATTTCCGATTTTCGTATTTTTGCCGCAACAATTTGCGTGTTCGCTTTATACAAAATTAAAGGCAAAGTATGGTTTTTTTTAAAGATTAGTTTTTTTTACCATTTTCTCGTTTACTCAAAAAGAAATAATCAACAGTTGACGATCTTGTAAAATGATATTGCAGTTAAAATGTTGTATATTTAACGATATCTGTTATTTATAGGCGTTCGATAATTAATCATATAACAGTATAAATGTCTTCCTAAAAATTCTGGAGTATTTGAATGATAATTGAAGGACCCACTTTTAAAAGACTTTTCTCTACAGCGTAATTCGGGCTTAGTTAGGTAGCTGATTAGTCAGTCATCTACTATTGATCACATGTTTTGCATTTTCCGACTAATTGCTGGTAGGGCGTGCCCGATTCCAACTTTATTGACACGCTTTAAAATTAACATGCCACCTGTAAGTTACCACTATGAGACCAGGTATGGCGGAACATTATGTTTTTTGAAGGGTGCCAAGATTTTTGGACTTTAAATTGGATTTATAGACGTCGAAACAGAAAATGGTTATTAAAGCCGCTAGATAAGGCAATTTTCTAGTGTCAGTTATAATTCCCAAGTGTTGCGTTTACGGATGCAAATACTGTACTTGGTGAAATTAAACTAAGGATGTTATGGTAGTTCCATCATATCTGTTTGTAGAAATAAAACTAAATTTATAATTAAAAACCACTTATGTGGCCCACATTTTTCACATTATTTTTGGAATAAATATATTATTTTCAACTAAAAATGATTGTATGGCTTCTCACATAGTAATCTTATATGTAGCTGTTTCAAAGGATAATACAAAATTAAACTTGCAAACTTACAAAAGAATTATTATATGAATTTTTATCATACAAATTTTAAATATCTCATTTTTTTTAACCTTTATAATATATTTTGAGTTTACTGATCGGGCAGTCTTCATTAACCTATAAAACGTTTTTTAAGCATATTTTGTCTGACCTTCTACGTCTATAGTTTATAAATGTAGTGCTCAAATAGGAAAGGTAAAATTGGATTATTATACAAATGCAGCAGAAATAACTTTCTATCAAACCAACATAAACAATAAACCCTTAACTGATCACTAACTTTACATTATTCGAACATCGTCCATATGAACAAATATTTAACTCCCTTTTGTGCATCATGACTATTCATGTTTTATGATTGAAAAAAGACATTCTGAAGGAGTTAATCATATTTTTACGTATTTATCATTTACATGTATGTATTATTAAGTTGTGAAAAACAGGCGTTTATTCCTTAGAAAAATATCGCATCTAAGGCAACCTCTAATTTGAATATGGAACGACTTATAGTTAGCCATTACGAAATATCTGTGTCACATATGACCATTGATATTTGACGTTTGACGTCACCGCTTTTCCTACTTTTGGATTTTTAATACCCGGGGATATGATTATTAACTGGATTTTTACCTAACTTCGATTCTTTTTTCTTATAGACTTGTATATATATATATTTTCTTATATTACGCAAGAGCACGAAGAAATGCGTTTAAAAAGTACTAATTGAATGTAACTTAAAGTAATTGTTCTATATTAATTATTATTAATACTTATATTTTACTTATTTGAATTTGATATAATGTTTTGTCTCTATTAATTCAGGTGGTCAACTATATGACACCAAGGAAAAGAACTGTGTATCAATGAGTCGAGACGCACCCATTGACCAACTAACATGTCCGCAAACTTTCCAAATCAATACATTTACCAACCCATCTTGGGTACCACTTAAACACGATGACAAGTAAGCATTTATTTACCCATTTTCTATTATAATTTCTTATTTATTTCATTATTAACATTCTTATTATCACCTAAGAGAGATACCCGAGGACATTCTTAATATTATATAACAATTCTGAGTATTCAAAAAGCGACATGCTTATATTTGGGATTTTTGACACAATGTTTATTTTTTTACAATACACATTTAGGCCTTTTACATTTACAATGAGAAGACCTTAATCTATTTCTTCTGATTATTATAATTAAAGGTCTTTCCATTTCAAGGGAGGACATTATTGTCTTTCTTCGGATTTTTGTTATTTATATCCAACAAGTTATCTAACCAAGAAGCGTAAAAAGTATTCAACATATCATTTTGGTGTTTCGTGACAAGTATTTTGTACTTAAGGATTATTTGGAGTCGACACTGCAAAACTGGTAAATTTTTCTTCACGGGGTTATCTTCAGAAACACAGAAACCTTATTATTAAATTATAAAATTTTAACAGTAAAACTGATCGTTGGTAAACTGATGAGACATCTTATTGCACATTATTAAAAATTTTTTAGGAAGAGCATAAACAAGCCACTGACATCGGAACATTTGACGACTCCGTTAATGCTCAAAACTCACAAACTCTAAGTCATAAACACCTTGAGTCTCCACAAATCGTCATTGAATACTTGATTTTAAAAATGGTTTCACCTCCAGTAAAGTAATAAACTTCCGATTTTTAATAATCACTGTAGGTTGATTAAAGTCGCTTGCGCCGACATATTTTCAGATTCAGTTCATTTTTAGTCTAATGGCATCAACTTCCGTTTTGATAAGTCACTTTTGGTTTTTAGAAAGTCATTACTTGTTCACAAATGTCCCTGGCTACCATATGTTTTCGGGTTTAGGACAACATGTTTTATCAAGACATTAACGTCAGGTGTTGAAAAACCACTAACGATTTTCAAAAGTCACTACCGGCCATATTTTTTGTGTTCAGCAAATTTTTTTCCAATGGCAATAACTCCAGTTTGGTGAACAACTTTCAGTTTTCAAACTTTCACAACAAAAGTCCGTATCAATTATGCGCGTTCGTGTTTATATATTAATATAATACTAACTTCTAGTGTATAAAACAAAACGTTACTTACGTTTGACCAAAGTCCCAAGTTACTTTATATTTTTTGGTTCGCGACAAGATATCCTATTGTTTTAAAATTCACTGCCCGTTTAAAAAGACTCTAAATTTATCGATAAATAGTTTATTCCGGTTCAAAATTCCAGTTTAGAACAAAAGGGGAAGAGAAAAATAAAAAAAGACCGTCAATTGTTTGTAAACAATTACCTTTTTCATTTTTTTTCAGCCACATTTTAAACAGCGCATAAAAAGATTGCTACATGTCATTTTAATATTTTACACGAAGTATCGTAATTTTAAGATTTATTTGATGTTCACACTGTGACACCAAAACTCATTATTGATTTACCTTACCAAAAACCAAAAATCTTGTTAACCGGAACAACTTATAAACTATATTAGATACAGATAACAGGAAAAATAGGAAATGTTAAAGGCAAATTCACTATATATTGGCCGAACCAATCCAATGAGTTCTTATTGGAGTTATGCCCATAGAATACTTGACTCCGTAAAAGGTCACAAATCATAAATGTTCATATCAACAATGTTTTCAAAATCAGAAGAACATTTTTGACAAAAAATATTAACTTCCGGTTTTAATAAGACACTTTTAGTTGAGAAAAGTCATTAGCAACTATATATTTTTTCGTGTTTATAAAAATTGTCCCTAGCAACTATAAGTTGTCAGGTTCAGGACAACATTTTCTGTCAAAGGACATTGACTTCTGGTTTTGAGTTCAGATTAACAGAAGAGGAGAAAAATTATTTCCTTACAAAAGTCTTGGAAGACCTTTTTAATTACTCGTAAACAAATTGCCTTTAAATATTAACATTTAATAAATTCTGTTATAAATACTTTAAATCATAAAATGTTCAATTGTTGCATTACAAAGCTACTCATATTTTAAATTTAAAGAATAATCTACCGTGTCTCTGCTACCAATGGAGGATATGTGAAAGTACATAACAGAGATATAACTTCGTCTACATACATCAATACTTATTATTACAATGGTAAGACAACAACAAGAGAGTTTGAATACCATTGGGATATTATAAATCCGTATCATTGTTCAGCGGCTTCAGGAGCATCTTGTACACCTTTTCTGTTTATTGCATCAGATGTCACAAACAATGTAAGTGTTTATATAGACATATTAACTTAGCAAATAATTCATTTGATAGTAATTCTATGGTTGCTCCAGTAATTTTCCGACAATCAATTTTCACTTTTCTTAGAATAAATCCTAAAGTTGAGTTATTTTGTCGAATACCCATAGGTATGGTTAAGGTTATAATTAAGTTAAAAAAAACAGAAAAATAATTGAATAGAAATAAATATAATAATGTTACTTATTATGTTGTGCTATTTATGACTATACCTCTGATAAATTTTTTTTGTTGATGTTACAAGCCTCTCGTTCTGAACATTCACTTTAAAGTTGTTTACAATTAGTTACTAATAATTTATTTAAAATAATCAATTGTGTCAATTATACAAGTGATGTTGCATTAAATATTTTTGTTGTAAACAATATAAAATAATAATAGTGGTTGGTTCATAATTTTTTTGCATTATAGCCTGTAATATCATTTACCTGGGGCGGATGGTCAGATGACCTTTCTGGGATATATGAATACCATTATGACCTGTTTGAACTTGAATCTCTTACTTCTGCTTTGATGGATGGTAAAACCTTAAAACAGAGTGGTGTTTTACCAAATAATTCTTTTTCTGTAAGTACTAAAATGATCGAATGTATATGTCATGATAATTAGTGTTTGATATACAGATGAAAAAGACATTTTTTCAGATATCTGTAATACGATTTGTAATGTAGTAGAATATGTGCTCGTTTATCTAACTTACATATTTAGAACAACTTTCTGAGAGTGGCGTGATGTTTCATTTGTATTTTGTTGATTCATACAATTATTAAGTAGAATATTTGTCATAGAACCTGCTGTGGCACGACACACTTGACTTTATATTGCTGATTTATTTAATTTTTGTAGTACCAAATTTGCGAACAGTTTTTTTTAACAATGTTTGATTTTGTAAATGTACCATTTATTTCTATTATACTAAATGCCAACCCTCCTTGGAAAAAATTGTTTGCTAACATTTTTTAATTATTCTATATTTTACCTTGTTATTACGAAAATTCAGTAGAAAAAATGTAGATACGATAACCTGTCCATGTTTTATAGTATGCCTCTGTTGTTAAGTTGTTACAAATCGTCCTTGACTTTTGCTACGGAAATTTTACATAATAAGTCAGCCATTTTTGTTTCTAAAGGGACATTACGATGTTTACAAATGTTCGTCTGCTTTCGTGACGTTCAATGGTATTCGGACAAACCGCGAGACTTTTCCCGACTAAACTGTAGACGACATCACCCGAAGGATTTCGAGTAGACAACAATCGATAGTTCCTAAAGTAAACTTCCGTTCTAATTAAGGTCAAATTTTAGTATTGAAAATCGCCCGTTCAAAATTAATAAACTGCTTTGTTTCAAAACGCTGAATATCTCGAGGAAATAATTATTGATTTCAAAAAGTTCCCTTATTGATCTACAAAAGGAGCATAAGCTGACCCATACGCGGTAAGTAGTTTTCATTTGTAGCGCAAAAAACACTCTACACCATACGTCAACACTTACTATAGATAATAATGAAAATGGTTTTTTGTTCAGTACTGCTATTCTTAGCTTGCTTGATCCATAAAAATTGTCATTATTAGTATACAACAAATATTGCAGTTCATGTAATGGTAAGCATGAATCAGCTAATTGCATTTAGACTTCAGATTAGAATAATGTAAAATATTTTACTTACTCAATCGCGAGATGTCATCTTACATCAATTGATTTCTTATGTGTCTACTATGTGGTGTTGTGCCTTCTAATATGATGTTGTAGACTTAAAAGGCGCTAATAAGGTGCTGTTTACCTCTCATGCAGTGTCTACTGTAATAATACGTTTATATTTATCCCGGATGAAGCCAATAATGTTGTTTTGTTGACCAGATTTTATTATTATATTTCTGACAAAATATACTAGAGGAATGAAATTATTTGATGTTAATAACAAATAAATTTTGGCAACGACAGTAAGCTTATCATTTTAGTTGCTTTATTATATACAGGTTAAACAAAAGTTATATTATTTTTATTAGAGTTCACTAACAGTTTTAGAACCAGCTGTTTATTCCATCCATATTTCTGCAATTGACAAGGCGGGAAACTATAAAACCGGGCGAGGCATCTTCTTTTTTGACGACATGTCAGTGGTTACATTACAAGGAGTGAAAACAAAATGTACAACTGCTTCACAGAACACTTCATATGAATGGGTTGTACAAAACACTAATACTGTCAAAGTTATTTGGACTGATAGATTTTACAATTTACGCCACAAAAATAATGGTTGGCTAAATTCAGTGAATAACATGCCTGAAGGTGCCGCACCAGTCTACGAAGATTTGTACGGAAACAGGACCAATAAAGCCATCAACAATATGCATGGTAATTGATTGAAAATATTTTTCCTTGAACAAAGTTTTTTAAGAATAGACAACTAAATGTTTATTTAAATAGCAGACTATTTTCTTCTCTTGAAAGTTGTTATGTAACTTAACCTTGCATTATATCAGTTTACTTAGTGGTACTTTAGAATTAATTCTTGTATAAGCAACTACAGTGCAAGTTCATATACAGTCATGATTATTATAATATAACAAGTAAGGCCAGAAGTTATCGTAAAAACAGAGATTCAAACTGATTTACGTTACCATAAGGGCAGATATATCTCTGGTTTTATTGGTTCTCAAGTTAGCCGGTTTCTTTGGCTTTGATTCGTTGATTGGTGTTTGTTATTTTATGATTACACTGTCCATGAACAGTTTCATTCGATTTTTTTTTCTGAAATAGAATTTTTTTAGGCACTGTCCTAAAACATTTTCATTAAATTTGTTACGAAGAAATTTTCTTAGGTTACGTTTAAAAATCTCTGCTTTCTTCTTAGAACATTTCTTAACAAAATATCTTTGGTTTCGTCTTATTGAAAAACTTGTCAACGTACTGAAAATAAAAGCGTTGGTTTTAAATTAAAGAAATAATGTAAATGTTTTTAACGTCTTCTTTAGTACATTTACAAATATTTAGTCTTGAGAACGTTTCTTCAAGAAGCTCTTCTACGCCTTCGTCCTGTAAGCGCTGTTTGAAAAATCGAGTATAAAATTTAAAGTGTAAATATCTCTTTGAAAACAAGAGGAGGACAAGTTTACTTAGCAAAGAAATCAGATAGATATTTGAACTGATTTTAAATAGGATGTTCGTATCTGTAACATTATTGGAAAAGAAAAATATATTTGTGATTTTAACCAGGCTGTTCGTATCTGTAACATTATTGGAAAAGGAAAAAAACATTTGTGACATTTAATCTTCCGCGGTTGCTTGCCTATCACTTAATATATAAAGATTCAAAGACAAGTAAAATGTAAGTAAATAACATCCCGATATTCACCGTTATCAGAAATAAAAAGCTTTACAGACTGTATCACTGTTTTGTAGAGCTTACTATATCCCAACTTGATTCATTTCAATAGCATACGCATTGACTGCAGTAAAATGTAACATATGTTAGTATTTTAGTACAAGTTAGGCAATTCAGCCGTTTTATCTATGATGTTTCTTAATTGGCATATTTGTAGGGATTGTTGACTACAAAGTTGCATATCAAGTTCATGACCCATCCTTAAAAGATGCCAGACCACTGACATCCTTACCTAGTTCTCAGTTGCAGAATCAAAATACCTTACTAACAATCAACTGGGCAGATGGTGACCAGCTTAATGTTACGGTTCAAGCATATGATATTTTGGGTGTTTACAATGAAGATATAATAACAGTCTACAGAGATGCTTCCCCACCTATTATTCAAAATCTTTGGCTAACAAAAGGTGACAGATTAAATGTCAGTGTACACAGTATAGAAGATTTTACTAAAATGACGTAAGTTCCTCAGTATTTGATAAGTTGCACATTTTTCAAAATAAATAATTAAATGCAAGGTTTTCTTTTTACAAGATGCATTAATTTAATGGCAAAAACTAATATACTCTTAGTAGGGAGTTTGTTAAAGGACTCAAACGGTTGCTTCTATATTTGTTACACTGTATGTAGTACTAAGCATTATTCGAAATACTATAAAAGTAGACTGCTCTAAGAAGAAATAATTTCCGAAGTGGAGATCAATTTGAAAATTTTGCGAGTTTACTTTATTATGTACAAGGTAATGGGTAAAGAAATAAAAACAGACTCCAGCTCGTTTGTCAGATTTTTAGATTGTAACATTAATAGATTTTTTTATAATAACGGTGCAATGAAATATAATTTAGAGGTTTCGGTTGACCTATGTACACGTTTCCATTTAGATTAAAACATTGTCTGTATAATACTTGCCACTATAGGCAAAGTAAATTATTTTAACAAAGAGTTTAATTAACTATAAAATTAAGAAAAAGAACCTAAAAGAATAATGTACCAATTGTGTACCCAAATGTTTTATACTGAACACTCATGTTTTGGATATAGATTGCCATTAAATTTTTAAATTTAATATATCGAATTGGAAGTCTTTTGTGGTATTGTTGATTATGCTTAAATACGCGGTAAGATAAATAGACACACACATACAGGTACAAACGATGCCACGAGTAAGGAAATATATATTATTTGAGAAGAATGAGGATAACAATAATTTGGTACATAAAGAATACATTGCAGCTTGCACGAAACAATTAACAAGCTGTGGAATATATTTAGAACACATAGAAAAAGATCCTGGGCTTGTTCTAGTCTTTGTGTAAAATGACTTCCACATAGTTGTATGTGATTTTAAATACGCAACTTGTGTGCAAACACTAAATCAGTCGACCGATGTTGAAATAGCGACACAATATCCTAAAGTCAGTTGCACATCAAAAAGCTTGTTTGGAATGACGCGTATTTGCTTAGACAAATTTCTCTATCTTTTCTTAATCATTCTAAAAATTAAGTACTTAGTCAAAGAAGGAGAAATACAGATTCTTTATCACTTGAAAAATAACTGTTTTCCTTATACACAATTTTTCTGGCAAACAAATTTGTCAAATTTGTCAAATTTGTTGTGGAAAGAACAATAAATGTACACATTAATATAGTTCTTATCAGTTTAAAATAATTCACAAAAACATTGTCTTGTTTTAGATTTGAATGGGAAGCCTATGATGATCATAGTGGGTTGGAGTCAGTATATTGGAAGTTGTATGACAGTTACGGAACCTACATAGAACATGGTCATGAAGATATAATAGCACAGGGCCATGCTGTTGTGAGTCTGTTATATAGTCTCTTGGTTACGTCAACTCTTTCGGAAGAACTACAAGGGATAAATTGTAGCAATATTCTTATTATAAATATTCAACTACATTATGTACTAATTATACATAACAATAAATATGAGAAATCGCGATTAATTAAAATGGTCAACATAATGATGTTGGATTTACGTTTATAAATAACACGCAAATATCTCCGTCTATTTAGTTACTTTAGAAATCTCGAAAGTGTTTTATTTATAGATTTAGAATGTTTTCTTGACCGTTATCAAGTGTCTTACTCTAATATATATGTTCTTAGTAAAATGAAACCGCTAAACCACTAATACCTTTAGTATATATGTTTGTGTTAAAATGTATATTAGGGCCTCGGTGGCAGAGTGGTTAAGGTAGTTCGTCTACTATTGATCACGTGTTCTGTCAACACTGAGATTGCGGGTTCGATCCTCATTGCGCTCCAGGTTTCCTAGCGAAGGTTTGGGGGTTTTCTCCGGTAACTCTGCTTCATCCACCAGTAAAAACTGGACGTCATGATATAGCTAAACAATTGCTGAAAGTGGCGTTAAACCAACATTCAAACAAACAAAAAATGTATACAATAATAATTTGTTTACAATTTGCTTTTATTTTATTTAACAAATAATAACTTGAAAACATCAGATTTCTTAGGAGGAAAGAATTTAGTTGATTAAGTTTTGGTTTAGTTAAAGTTAGGAAAATCTTTGAAGGAATCAAATACAGTTGCATGCGAAAAAATCGTGTATACGTTATGAGTAATTTATTTTGTTCGGAGTATATTGTAATAACAAAATTGTAAAAAGTAAGTTGAGAATAGAAAAATTTCAAAAATCTCCAAAAAACCAAGGAAGGAATTGTGTTTGTAAATTTAATTGAATAATCGGAAGATCTTTTGTTTTATTTATTTTTTTGGATGGTGTTTTAACGCCACCTTCAGCAGAAGAGAGAAGAGGAAGCCGGATACCCGGAGAGAACACCGACCTGCGGTAGGAAAACTGGCAATCTTTGTCAATCAAGATTAGAGTCGAGTACACCCTACCTGCAGTGAGAATCGAACCCGCAAGCTCAGTGTTGACAGACCACGTGTCTTTTGTTTTAAAACCGTCGTATGCTTTGAATAAGTTTACAGTTGTTAATAGCATTGATACTTTTTATTTTAGGATTTAACAGACTGCCAAACTAAATATGCGTCATTTCCCAGGGGAGCTAACTGTTATTGCACAGCGTTTATGGGATGTTATCACAGACATTTCCAAGTTAAACCAGAAATTAAGGCTCAAGGTGGTTTAAAATTGAATTTTGATAAAGGAGTTCATGATTATGATTACTACATACAGATTTCGGTCACAAATAAAGCAATGATGAAAACAACAAGTACAAAGAAAGTATGTAACAGATTACAGTCTTAGTTTTTTGGTTAAATTGGTAGTGTTATTCTAGTAAACAAGTAAGTGCTTATTAACGTTAACATCATTTTGGAATCGACGTATTGATGGTATGTGACTATTATTCAGTGCTGTATTGCAACGCCTGAATATGATTTATTCGAAATTTACTTAAACTTAATTCTACATTTATGGATTAATTTGCACAAGCTTTTTTTCAATACATGTCTTTTTCTAGCAGTTACAATTAATATCAGATCTTTATAACACATTGTTTTCATGATACAATTTTATGTCTATATATGATATTTTGCCTTGTTCTTGTAGGTTACTAAAATAAATGTGCCATATCTTAAAAAGTACACATTTGTGCAATGTAATCTTTGCTTTTACTGTTTACATATTAAAACTTTTTTTTCGGAACATAGGTAGGCTTTTCGTTTCAAAAATATACATTGTTCATGACGATGAGTAATAGGTATGTAGTCTGCTTACTCGTCCGACTCACTAGAGTGCACCTAAAAACCCCCGCTCGACGCGAGTCGGAGGTATATAGCGATCCCGATGTCGTCCATCCGCCCACTGTTATCCTTGTCATCGTCCAAACTTGGTTTCCAGATTATTATTCAAAAGCTTTCTTCCGATTTCAATGATCTATGCGGTATTGCTACATATCAGGCGGGTAGCAAACCTAGTGGCTGGAGGAATTCTGTCAAAGGTCATGGTCACAATTGACAAAAAGCGTTAGAAATTTTCACAAAAACTGCTTTTAATTTTAATGGGAAATTGTAGTTTCGTGTCAGACTGTTTAGAAGTCTGTCGTTTTATGGGAAATTCTTTCAAAGTGCAAGGCCACTCTCCCCGAAAAACATTTTTGTACAAAAATACGCTTCTGGATGTTAAGTTAAGTTTGGATCTGATTTCAATGAAATTTGTAAGATAGTTACATAGGTGTGAAGGAAGGTTTTTGATTTGGAGAAATAGGTCCAGGTCACTGCCGCCCAAAAACATTCGGATTTTTGTTTAATAAAAATACATTTCCAGACAATAACTCGCGGTCAAAGTTCAAGGAATTCGTTTGTCTTTGTAATCCGAAGGGCTATCTATGTTTGAGTAAGTTACGTTTGGTTTAAGTTGTTTATTTTGGGGCGGATGTCCTATTCACAATCCAGATTTTGTCTCTCTCCTGTGGTTTTCGATTCTTGTTGAATGATCGATTGTCTTACCTCTTTTCTAATGATTGTGGATGTTAATGTAAGGTTTTATTAATGTTCGATCCTTTTTTAAAAGCAAATTATTCTTTTTTCTTTTAAGAAACATAATTCAAATTTTAGCAAACGGGAACTTTTACTTATTATTTACGCTCTGTTTTCTTTATTTTAAGAATAACTCTAATAAAATCAGGTAACTAGGTTTTCCTTTTTATGTTTCGCGTCGACTGCCTCGCTGATTAAATATAATTAATAGTAAACAATAAGACATATAATTGTAAATCCTGGCGTCAAATAAAAAAAAAATAACGCATTTTATTGATGTTTTAAATATATTTCAAATGTTTTCCGTACAAGAAGAACTCAGGAATTTGTTAGACCTAGGTTGAAGGTATCTCTTCAAAGTTATGTGACCGCCATTACGACTTTGTTGATAGCTATAGAAAATATATTTTGCAATTACTATTTCACATTTTTTTCTTAGCCATCAATATTCTTCTATTCATGGATATTCACGGACATTACTACAGGTTTTTCAATGGATGTATACTTAGAAACAGTTCGCAATAACTAGTTTGCGTCACATGCGTTCACCGATGTTTCACATATGTTTATACCCCCGCTTCGAAGAAGAGGGGTATACTGGTTTACCCCTGTTCGTCCGACATTCGTCCGTAACATAACTTTCGTAACAGTTTTTGTCAAGAATTACCAATCACAACCATTTGAAATTGTATATGTGACCTTAGTGATCCTACATTGCGAGTAGGTCTGTCGTATATCTTCTTCCTACTAACGACTTAGTCAATTCAATGATGTGAATAGCAGGGGTATACTGAGTGCGCAGTAGCTCACAGGTTACTAGTTTAATGGGTGTTTGGCGTTTGTTGTGATTGTTCGTTGTTTTCCTTCGTATCATATGCCTGCCATTAGTAATTTCGATTCTTGTTGACTATTCTGTTTTCTTACATGCTTACATTTTTCTTATTAAAAATATAAAATTTTGTCTTGCAATCATTACATTTGATGTACAGTAAAGGTAGCCGAATAAATTGTTGTTTTTGGCAGTGCCGAAAAAAGTCTACTGTTACCCTAATACCTCATGGTTTACGATATTTGGTATGCTGTTCTGGTTGTGACGTTTTGTCAAATACTATATTTGTGTGTGATGTCGTGACGTCAGGCTATCCCAAGAATACGCATCGAAAACTTTGTTCATGGTTTTCATTAGTTTAAAATGTATATGTGGTTTGCAGGGTAAAAATATTCGTACATTGTCAAAAGTATAAGTTTATTTGTACTCTCGACAGAATCTAGCTTTTCTACCTGTTTCCAAAGCTCGTAAAAATTTATGTTACATTTTCTGACAATATACAAATGTAGAAAAATTCAATTTAAACCGAATTGCCACTTAGGCAGTGATGGTTCATCTAAAGAGCGAGAGTTCAAAAGTTCTGTTTGTTTTCAAAATTTAAATTATCTACAAGATAAAACAAATAATTTCAACCGTTTTCTTATTTCTTAAATTGAGTCTGACGCAAATCAATATTTTGATCACAATTGTGATATTGCAAAAAAAACGAGGCAACTTATTGAAGAGATTGGTTACTAGGCAAATGCTTATTTATTGCATCAACTACTTTTTTACATTAATAAAGCATAATATGCCTACTAGTATATGTCTTTGAGGGATGTTGGGTGAATTTATAACGTAAACACTTTTGATTTATTGATTATACTTAAGTAACTGTTGACAAAAACAAGAATGGTCTATATTGAACGTATAGTTTTTATCAAATCTGTTGTTTGTTTGTCTCTTATAAAATATTTAATGATTATATTCCTACCAGATGCAGCTTAAAATCAGACCTAAAGAACAAACACTACACTGCATTTGCAAAACGAACACAATGAGCTGTATAAATATCGGGTAATTAGCCATGACAGAACGTACTTTGTCATCAGTGACTCTGAATCAATAATAAATATCCTGAAGATCAAATCTGTCAAAATATTAGATTTTCCAGTTGACAACATACATGTATTTGTCACGTTTGGAGGACATGTTTTTCACCAGACTGTTGACATTATAATGTTTGTCTCTATCCGAATGTGTAATTGTCCCTTTACATTCAGCTTTGTTGTTCGGTCGTTGTTTTACATTCGGTTTTGTAATTGTAAATTAATTTAAAAAAAAATACAGCCTACAGATAAGGTTATAATGAACATTGTTTTGTTTTAACAAAACGTATGTGACATCAGCTGTTCGTTTTACAACGACAATATTGTTTTGTCTGTCAATCCTACCAGTGATTTACATTTGTTTGTGGTTAAATTCACTGCGACTTCAATTACGTCATCTCACTTGCAATACGAATACAACATGAAAAATCAAAGTTAATTTCAATTGTTTTGGATATTATTTATTGTAGATAACTATAGACGTATCACCTCCACATGCTGGTGTCGTGAATGATGGTATAAAAGGGGGTCCAGAAATAGACTTTCAACAAGGCATGAACCTTGAGGCTTATTGGGACCAGTTTTTTGACAGAGAAAGTGGGGTATTCTTCTATCAGTATATTGTTGGTGCTGCATGTGCGGATAAAACGAACTTTGATTTAAACCGGACACATCCAAATGTAAGTTAGAATTATAATATTGAACAAAAAACCGTAACCTTGTTTAGGTCTAAAACCTACTATTGACTACAGTCACTATAACAATACACTTGTTTTCTAGACATGTTTCAGATACATGTACATATTAATATATAGTATAAATATATAAAAAACGAGACACCACCTCTTATTGGTACTAATACATGGGAGATATTTGGGGATAGTGGTTAATAAAGATGGATGAATAATATTTAACATAAATTGTGTATCAAGACAAATGCACACGTTTTAATTAAGGATTACTTCCACTCAAAAAGTTATCTATATAGGTTTTTTGTTTGGACATGAATTGCCATTGTTTAATTTAGAGCTGCCACTGAGGAGAGTTAATTTTCTAATGAAACTAGCAATATGAAGTATTGTTGGAAGTGGCGTTGATTTAAAGTCACTGCTAAAAATTTTGGTTAACTGGATAGTTGTTGTTAAAAACTAATTAATTTGTTACTAGTAGGAATAATTTTGGTTATGAGTTTTAACCCTAGATTATGCATGAATTACCTTCTACCTATATTTATTATATCTTGTGTTTTTAGAAAGTTTCTTTATTGATCGCCCATCTGTCCGCACGATATCTCCGGGTCAGTAGCCCTTGTTCGGTATTGACATGAAATATAGTTCATAATACATTACATGTAATATATCAATGCTTTTAAATTCCCCTGAAATTGCAAAGATACTTTCCACGACTAAAAGTATAACAATAACCGCCTTTTGAATTTTCAGGTTTCATGGTTATAGGATACTGTAAGACAATATCATAAATAGAATTCATTCATTTTACAGGTAATCGAGACATACAACACTTTTGGGAGCCATACTGCTACAGGTGATGGAACATATTACTTTACTGTCGTGGCTTATAACAGAGCCTTAGATGCGTCAATTCCTGTTTGTTCGGACGGAGTAACAATAGACAGTTCTATACCAGGAGTAAAGGAAGTTGTCGTCAAAGATTCTCTCATAACTGGTGGTTTGATTACAGATTCTACGCAAACTAGTTACTACATACTTGGATCAGATCGTGTCAGACGGTTGATACCTAATCCTACTGCAGACTGTATGTAAGTACTTAAAGCCCTAAAACAGTAAGCAGTGACTATTTTACAGTTTTGACGTGCCATATTAAACGTAATAAATAATACCGTAATTCTAAATTTAAATGTTTGTTTTGTTGACAAAATTCAAGATCCTAATTTGTGCATCTAGCTTTTTTCATGTCTTTATAGAAGTTCTGACAACTTTTACAGCTTGTAAAAATAATTTCGCACTCAATTAAGTTCTAATTTGAATTTTAATGTTAAGTGTTACCTTATGTATTGATATGTTGAAATGTTTTGCACAAAAACATCCCTAAATATAACACATTTGCGAAACGGAGCCTTTACATACTTCCCTTCTACCCTTTTGCAAGGTTAATGATGGACTTTTACACAGTAACACTAAATAACGATATCGTTGAAGAAATATTTAATTACATATTATTTACATTTGCGTTGAAGCTTTTTATAAATATTAATCCATATCTCCATAAAACTTGTCTCACAGTTGCAAAACAGATGAAATATCTTTACTGGCACAATTTTGTGGGGCTATGCCACATACTGATGCGTGATTGAACTTGCAAAAGGGTATTTCCCAATATTTCCTAAGTGGTGCTTCACTGTCGCCGAGAGTCATGGTATTGTTTTTGTTACGTTTGGATATCAAATAACAATGAAAAGATTTTCGTTTACAGGAGCAAAGCAACAAGTCTAAGCAATATTGATCTTTACCCTGTACAGCGATATGAAAACAAAAGTGCCGTGGAAGTGGATGGAAATGCATTCTGTAGTAACTCATCTAGCGCTCCTACTAATATAGGAATAACCTTGTTTAAGTCATCTTTAGTGAGTACATATAAATAATAGACATTTCAAGTTTAAAGTTAATTAAATTGACACATAAAAAATTAACCAGTTTATATTATAACCTTAAATGTATAATTCCTTTTTTTTAAGGATTTCATAGCTGGATATAAAATGTCTTATACATATCATTAAATGTAAATAGGAACTTGTAGTTTGTTTTTATGAACGATTCTTTGAACAATTGAAATCTCCGATTTCGTTCTTCCAAGAATGTTTAAAAGTCTTTTTTTGGTTTTAGACAAACGAGCTAATAAAAGTGGTTTAACGAACGGATATTTAAAAAAAACTATAACTTAAATAAAAAACGGACAGTGCTGATTTCAACAAGATAGCTGTAATGCTTTTCTTTAACTTAGTGTTATGTAAAGACTTCTCGTTACTATACTGTATTCCATTTTAGATAGATTTATCTTTACTATACTGTGTTCCATTGTAGTTGGAGTTTTCTTGACTGTATTCATTTTCAGATGGAGTAAGTGGCCTTACTATATTGAATTTTAGATAGAGTTGTCCTGAATTGTTTTTACTATACTGTATTTTATTTCAGATGTACTTTATTACACTGTATTACTTTGTAGATGGAGTTGTCTCTATTATAATGTCTTTCATTTCAGATGGACTTGTCTTTATTATACTTATTCCATTTCTGATGAGTTGTCCTGACTTGTCTATATTCTTTTTCAGACCGAGTTTTCCTGACCAGCCGTTACTATATTGTATACTATATTGTATTACGTTTCAGATGGAGTGTCTTTATAATACTGTATTCCATTGTAGATGGAGTTGTTCTTACTTGCTTTTAATAAACTGTATTCTATATCAGATGGAGTTGTCCTGGAAAACTATAGATATACCAGCTAAAGTTTATGATTTTGAAGTAGGACTTGCATCAACTGCCGGAAGTGCAGCCCCAGATATAATGTCTTTCCAGTCTTCAAAACAACATGAACATTTCAGGATAACACATGAAAATGTGCCGGAAGCCACACTTTTCTACGTCATAATAAAGACCATAAGTAAATCAAATGTAGAGGGGCTAACGGTAAATTATCATTTGATGTATTATGTGTTCAAATTAAAGACATTATTGTGTTAACATCCAAATTATTACTTTCTGTCTCTATCTGATGTGCCATCATCGTTTGCTTATTTCCTCCTTTTGTAAAATTGAGCACATATTTTGCACATTTAAGAAGCAAAGGTATATACTGCATAATCCTATACATCATATCAATATATTGTTCATTTAATAAAATAAAAAAAATTATAATCGCAATTGAGAGTTTTACTACCCAAAAGCTAAGGTCACGAAATGATAAAGAAGAATGTTATAAAATGTTTAAGTACTGCCACTAATTAATGACATTATAATCAGTTGCTTAAATGGGATAATTTGTTTAATGTACCTTCCAGACAAAAAATATAAATATCTCTCTTGAAATAAAAATGAGCTTAAAGTTTTAAACTAGTTTGTTTACTAGTGATATGTTATTCGACTGTCAAAAAACTACAGAAAGATGGAGAAAATAGTTGTGCCATCTTTCTACTCCAAGAGTGGCATAAATGAAATGCGTATAATTAAACTACAGCATGCACTAGCCTGGTATTTTTGCATAATGCTTTATCCAAGTAAAGTACCAGTACATCCTGTTTACCGAATAATTAAATTTCTACACATAGTTGACATACATGCAAATTTGTGTGAAAGCGGGGGTATCACTAGTTTATATTAGCTAACAGTCCATACTTGTTTTTCATGTTTGGAGTGCATTTTTGTTCAACTGTTAAAATTCCAATGGGTACTAATTGTGCTTCTTTACTTGCCGACCTGATTTGTAATCTTACGAGTCTGAGTTCTTAAGAGATTATATAGATGATGTTTTTCCCTCAACAATTCTTAATATGGTAGTTATTTGTATTCTATCTTAGTGAGCTTGAAAATAAATATTTCACCAATACACTTAGGTTTGCATCTTAACTAGACGACTACTAGCTGTAGACTCCGGAAAACTACAAAATAGACTAGACAAACGTTTTCAATTGTCAATAAATATCAACAGTGTATGGTGTGTACATTTTACAAAGTTGTCCCACTTTTCTAGACATCTCAGTGCTTAATTGCGTCACACTTTGTGTTTTGTGTTAGTCATAAATAGATGTCAAGTTTAGGACAAAAAAAAACTTTTTTAAAAATCTAAGTTGCAGCATTGTCGATATATTTTGATGTTAGATACAAGTTCTATTTTGAGTGTAATCCCTCTAAAAGATTTCGTGACACCAAAATCTCTATTTGATAACATTTATTTTCAAATACTATAATGTAAAAAACAAAAACAAACAACCTCTTTCTTACGGTATTAAGCTGTAGTATTGTTAGGCGTGGGAAAAAAGATAAATATGAAGAATCCAAATGGACAACACAAGCCGAAAATTAAGTCTAGTTTATTATCTTATTTTCACACTATAACATGAAGTATTGAGTATTTTAGCTCAGTGAATTCCCTTCATATCTAATGTTTTGTGTGTTTCAGACACTTGGTCCCTGTTTTATGGATACAACGCCACCAGATTTTACTGGCTCCATTACTGTATCACTGGCTGGAGATCATATGGTAGCATCCTGGCCAGTCAATGCTTTTTCTGATAGTGAAGAACTTTTTAATTTGAAATATGAATTTTCTGTCGGTAGGTTACGGTTATGGCAGTTGACACAAACATAAAGATTATAACTTGGTTTGAATGTCCAATTTCAATTTGGGTTAGATTGCTCGAATTCATTAAAAAACAAGAATTAAATTTACAAAGTTTAGACGTTCTTCCTTATTCGGCTGCCAACAAAAATAAAAATTGATACCTCTATATGGCTGGAAGATTGCTGAAATTATCGTTAACACTATTGTAGTAATGGTATTGATAAATACGTAGTAGAAATCTTTTTTAATTTTAGGTCACACGGAATATGGTACAGAAATTCAAAGTTACAAACCAATACATAATGGGGCAACATGTATAGTGACTGTCTCTCCTACATGTACAGCAGTCAATATTTCAGAAGCTGAATGGAAAATTCATGGACACCATACGTATTACATTTCCATCAAAGTAACCAACACGGCAGGACTAGTGAAGATTCAGACATCGAGCCCATACATACATGATGTTCAACTACCAACAGAGGGAATTGTCCGCGACATTGGAACCCAGGTATTAGACAGATACTACCCATCATAGCTATAATTATATAAAAGTTGGAATAATTATGTCGATAATTGTTTTTATCGTTTTTTACTTTTTTACATTTAAGTAGCTTTTTACTCTTGTAGAACGTTATGTCTTAATAGAATCTAAAATTGTAGAAGACTAAGACTGTCCATTAAATATTGGACTGCTCTGAAGCGAAAATAGCTCTGTGGGTAGAGGTAATTGAGTTTCTTTCTTGAAAGTCAACTTAACATCAAAGTTATATAATTATCCTAGCTAAGTGTTGACTTTATCTTATAAAGACTCATTAGTGGCGCTTAAACCGGCCACAAATGACCAAATAGTTAAGATATTAAGATCGCTCATCGCCAAAATTTCAAAGCTTTGTACAAAATTAGCCCATGTGTGTTCACCTTAGTAGTATAAACCTTATGATTTAAAACTCGGTAGTAAATTTAACTAGTGATTATATGAATGAATGAATGAATGAATGAATCAATCAATCAATAATGTTGTTTATAGACTCGCCAGTCCATTTAGAGAGGCATTATCTTGTCAATTATATTATAATATGCTTTAACAGACACAAGTAATAATATAGGTAATAGCTATGACAGAAGGCATGGAAGCTTTCTGACTATTTCTTAAGACTCATAATTTAAATTTTTACTGAATAGTTTATACCATGATGTGATTATGTATTATGTATTATCATAGGTATTTAACTCTTTTTATTTATTGCAAATTTACATTTTCTTTCAGATGATCACAACAGACATTCCAATGAAGGTATTTTGTAAAGCTATATACCGTTAGTTACCTTAATATCTTTTCTTTTAGTTTATGTTTGTGTAATTAATAAACGATAATCAAATAGGAGTGCTTACGAAAACATCTTCACCATAAAATGAAACGTCTTTGCTCAGTTTAGCCATGTTTTAAATTTTGGAAGGAATGCAGTAACTTATACTGTTTGTGTAACTATACATAATATATCGTCTCCAAATTTTATTTAGTTTATTTTCTATCCTAAAATTGATTCTATAATTATAAGAATTGAAAAAAAAAAGGATTAGCTGTGTGATTATTTGTCCTTTAAGCCATTCTCACACCTACATTTTATACAGTACTTGTAACGAGAAGATGAAGCAATCGTCTCCACATAGTTCATATAAGCTTATGTGTAGATGCCCTAATGCTACGCTAAGGAACTCATTTTCAAGTAGTACTAAAATTTTAAATTTGTTTAATACAATAAAGTGGATCAATCTCTATGTACGTTTAACATGTTTCATTTAATGTTTTTAAATAAATACTTTTAAGATATTACACATACTAATGTAATATTCTGTTATATATAAAAAGAGAAACACAAAGACCTTATGAATGTTTCAAAATGCAAATTATGTATTTTACTAGATGTATGAAATGATCAATCGTTTTTCCCATGAACTTTGGGGTTTAGTCAACTGGTACGTTAAAAGAACGTTAACGAGATTGATTTATAACATTAAAATACTTCCTAATAATTTCGGTTCCTGCTACTCATCACCCGCCTCCAGGCCATAGTATTTCGAAGAAAAATTGCACGAACTGATAACGTAAACCAGAGCTCAATTTCGCGGCTGAGAAGCAGATTCCAGGACACTGGCTTTACCAATAATGTCCCGAGAAATAAGGGAAACTCGCATAATTACTTCTAGTCGAAATTGCTACATCCGGGTCTTTTATCTACGTACGAATCAAACATATGGCGCAGCATTCAAAGTAGTTGGAATACCCAAAGTGAGAAGGATCAGATCGCAAACCGTGCGCAACTTACTTTCACAATATGACATTAGACTCAGAAGGCTGGATTTAGGAGCAGTTTTTTCGCTGTTACATAGACGACAAGAGTTCGACGGTCAACAGATTGAGGGCTAGACATTCCGCAAGTGTCGTAAAATCTGGTTCAGCGACAAGTTCCGTTCCGTTTTCTGCTACAGAAACCTGATGTGAGAATCCGTAGATACCAGCGTAGGAATGAAAATTCTCCTCCTTTCCAGAACGATGATATCTTCAATGGAGGAAGCTATATGATGGGGACGATCTCTTTTGACCGCAAAACAGAACCGGTACAACCCCCTTGTAATTTAACGGCTAAAAGGTACAGAAACGAAATTAACCCAATTAGGTAATTAAGGCGTGTAATTGAACGACAGATGGAGTTTTTCAAACAGGAACACTACAGATTTCACAAAGCTCGCCTAAAAGGACTTCTTGAGCAGAAAACTGTAATGTGCTACTATGCAAACCACCTGATTTAAAACCGATTGGACACTTATGTGACCAGCTAGATTTACGTGTGCGCCTGCGCCGCATCAGACCAATGATCAGCTACGTCAAATGTTGCATCAGGTATGTCGAACAATTCCACGTAATAACGAACAAACATTGATTGGACATGCTCAGGAGATGAGGATCAGTGTTGGCAGTTCAAGCTGGTGATACACGTTACAACTTAAAAGTGAACGGAAATATTCATAATTGTGATCTGATCAAATGACTATTATTCATTAATCTCTAAGGAATTGACTGTTATTGTTTCCATTAAAACCAATTTTATGAGTATTTATATTTCTAATTGTAAAGTTTTTATCTAAAATATATCTTGTAGGATAAAAAATCCATCATGTGTTTCTTTTTTTGCAGAATATAATATGGAATCATTTGTGTCTACTGCTTATAAAACAAAATATACTGCTGGTTAATAGTAAATAGTAATAGTAAAGTTATTCAGCTTCAGGATCATAATTATTTGTTACAAACATTTATTACAAATTTTCAACATGCATTCTCACAAATGTTTTTGATATTGTTGCGCTCCTAACGGCAGTCATTACAGAATGTTCAAGTCCTGTTGGGCAAACATACTAGTTAACGTAGAATAACCTATTAAGGAACACATTAGATTGAAATCCTGCTTCAACGATTACAGAATACGCTCAATGCTATTTATATATGTCTCTGATTTGTTAAATTGTCAAGTTTAACACAAATAAAGACTTTAATGTGTTATTTTTGTAACGCAAAAAAAATTAAAACAGTACTTTTCATTACAGCATGGTTAACTTTGTTTTTGACACCTGTACATTTTTTATTATTTACTAGGACATAGAGGATGTTGATTTCCAAACAGATACAACCAGTATGACAGCTCGATGGTCAGGATTTGTTCATCCACATTTAGATGTAACATACAAAATAAGTATTGGTAGTACTAAAGGAGGAAGTGAAGTCATTTCTATGAAAGATGTTGGTAGCAGTTTGTCCTATACAGAGACAGGGTTATCTCTCACTCCTTTTCAGGTAAATTAACTTTGTATTGTGCATATTGAAATTACAAAAACTGCTTTCTATTGTAAATTTAATCACTCTGTAAAAATGTATTTTTCTAAATAAGATGTGTATTTTTATTATAAGTAGACTGTAAATAATTGGTACTTGCTCATGCAGGGCACTTTTTTTTACACAGTACTGATTTTATGTTATTATTAAACAATCTTAGTAATATTCTATTTACGAAGCTAGAAAAGGCCCCTCAAAACCAATTATATCACCAGTATTTTCACACGTCTTAACATCCAGTCAACATGTTTTACTGATGGAAGTGTACCTTCCATGTTTTTCATGTATCTTTTGTCAGCAAATGCAAAATGCAAAATAATAAAGATAACTATTGTTTTTAATTAAAACACGCAAAGCAGAAACAGGGTTGTAGAGTAGTTTTTAAATCAGCGCCTTTGGGTTTTTTCAATAAACATTTAAAAAGTCAGTATTATGAGATTTAAAGATTATTTGGTAAACAATTGAAAATAACAAGGATAGACAAAACTAAAATAAACTACAAAAACCCCACGAACTTTCAGTAGGTTAGTCGTATACACTATTACTAACAACACTTGTCCTGTTTCTGTTATATGCAGGTGTCAGTGAATTTCAGGACATGAAAAGGCAAATTGTCTCTACCAACAAGAACACTAAATTACACAATGTAATCTCATAAAAATGGCAATAGCATTTGCCCGTGGAAATATGCATCACTAAATAGCAAATAATTAATGGAGTAAGGAATGGATGCATCTTAAGTAAATTTGTTTTATGAAATACAGATTTGTTTAATATACTCCTTGCAATATCAATAACTGAAAGTGCGACAAGTACCTGTGTTGATAAAAACATTTGATAACTAGTCGTCATCTAATGTCCAAAATAAAGAACTATAAATACATGATTGGACAGATACACTATTTACGGCTGAATATTGCTGTCTTGTCATTGTGCTGTTTGATTGTGCCCATAATTAATATAATGTTCTTATCAAAATTAATTGGGATTATCAGTTATCGGTGTATTCATTATCAGATATTTTTCACGCTGTAGCTGAATTTATAGAGGTTACAAACTAATACTCTGAAGTATTATTATTCTAGTAAACCTAAATTTATACTAAACTGTTAATTTCTAATTACTCTTTTAAAGTTTTTAAAATATGCATTTTGATTCAGCTGTATGTTGTTCATGTTTTCCATTGGATATAACTTCATCTTTTTGTTTTAGTTCGAGTAAAGTTATCAAAACCAAATTTAAAAAAAAAATTATTGGTGCTCTGTATTAGTTATTATGAAAAAACCGTACCAAGCAGAATGTTAAAGTATAAAGTTCTAAACAAGGAGTCATTTACTAACAATAGACTTAAAATTAGATTCTGCATTTTTCTGTGCAACAAAGATATTTTGACTGAAACAATTTAATAAAATACAAATTTTTACGTTTATTATACTAAACAACATTTTTGTTATCAGAAATACTATTGGACTGTAATTGCTGTCAGCTCAGCTGGTAATACTGAAGTTTCTTCTGATGGTGTTACCATAGTTACAGCAAATGCTCTTTTGACTGGTGTACTTATTTATGATGGGGAAACTTGCAATATGACAGGTATAGTAACATGGTTATAAGATCCTCAGAAGTGTGCAATGTATATTTTAATTGCAATGTTGTATTTTAACCATCATTGCATAAAAATGAGCTGACAGAAGGGTGCCTGAAGGCACTGATAATAAAATATAATAAACTGTAATTGGTGTAGGTTTTTTTAGAAGAACATGTTTAAGGATTAACTAAATTTCTATTTATATAAAGTGCCTTCCAGCACCTATAGAGATTTAGTAATATATCTAAATAAAACAGATAGTGAATAACGGAATATATATTTCCGATATTTAGCAGTATTTTTCTTTGATATCTATGTGTTGTTTTATTCGATCCCAACTTACAATCGCTGTCAAAACATCGTTAAGTAAACACCGTGAGGTAACAACGATGTAAAACATCGATAAACAGGTTAATTACATTTTATCTAACTCGATGCATTTTCTAGTCATCTCATCTCGGGGCTGTCGCCCTTCGATGAAATATGAAAGAATAATGCATTTCTGTCAAAATCAGTAAATAATATATTAACATATTCCACAATGTATTGTGTTTAAGTGAACTGAAGTAAGTCGCAAAGCAGTCATTAAGAATTATGTAAGGAAGCGGTTAGCTACATTCGGTATGCTATACCATCTACAGATTTTTAACATTATTTGTTGATGTAAGATTTGTTACAATGCCAATTAACTATGATCAAATTGTGCCATCAGAAACCACAAGCAACAGCCCCAACAGGTTTATATTTGTTTCGCATTATATGATTTACTGTCATGACATATGCAGTATGTAAATACTTTATAGAAACAGTAGCTTTTTTATTTCGCATTTTTTTAGGTTTAACCCTGGGTCATCATGAATCTGTAAGTTGATTTTAATATGTTGTATGCATGTACTGTTTGGATACTGTAATAAAATGTGTATCATATTTCCGGTGTTTTTGCTTGAAACGTAATAATGTATTTTAATTCAAATGTGTTTATTGCTTAAATCAACATGAAATAATAACTTTATGTGACAAATGTATGATAAAAAGAAATGTTTACTTAAACATCTGATCGTTGCTGTAAAATAAACTCACATTTGTAGGATAACAGAATTTTCTGTACAAATGATATAGATGAACAGATGTCACTAAATTCCATGAAAGCTTATTGGACAGTTCCTGTTAATATACAGTCCTACACTACGGATGCCTTTATTGCCATAGAAAAAAGATCTGTTGTCGGAAGTATGTTAACCTTAAATGAAGTCTATCTCTGAATGTTTTTCTTAGTACATAAGTGATGGAGATCAAAGAAATGTTAGGACTATACATAAAAAATTCATGCAAACAAATATTATTATATAATTAATATAAACTTATACAAATACAGAAACATTAATATGAATGAATGGTTGTAAATAATTTTAAAAAATTTATGTAATAACTTCGTTGAGGTTTCTCTTTTTAACTAATTTATATAAAAAGCAAAAAACATGTATTATTATTGTAGAGAACTGTTCAGTTTCACTCATTTGTATTTCTTATAACTATATATTTTTTTCTAGACGTGTGGACAATATTTCGTGAGTTTGTGTATGTTTCGACAGTTTTTAAAATCAGTATAGATGATCTTACCTTAAGTTCAGGTGTCATGTATCGCCTTGTATTAAAGCTATGTGCTAAGACAATATGTTTCCAGACGATTAGTACTGATGGTGTGATGGTGATGGCTAATCCTCCTGCAACAGGAGCATTCACGGTAGAACATCTTAACACTACTCTAACAGGTGCGGCAGAAAAGGTCAGTGTATAATAGTTGTCGTATAAGACACTTTTGTAATGGAAAAATTATTCGGTTAGAGTATTTTTGTAAGTATAATAAAAGTACAATCGTTTCATTAATAAAGAAACGTCTGTGCAATCATAAGATTGATCTTCTTGTAAGAATCCTTTCTATACAGCTTTAATGTAAACAGCTTTTGAACTAGTCATATAAATACCCTAGCAATAGTTTTGATTGGATTATAGGAACCAATTAGGCTCATATTAAAAGATTGGGGATTGATTTCGGCTAAATTAATATAGGTTAAATGGAGAAAACAATATATGTGAACAAATATTATTTTTTGTCGGACACAAGATGAGATTTTTTTAAACAAATATTTCTAAACATCATCACACAAAAAATGAAGTGTTATAAGTACTAATTCAAAGAACAATACAACTATATAAATTATGAAGCCTTTAGTTATGAACAAGCTATGTATAATGACAACCTTTTTCAACCAACAAATCTTGGATTTAGAAAGCTAGTTATAGTTTACGAAAAACAGATTTTAACGCGATATTTCACATAAAAAATTTCCGAATTATGTCAACATAAAAATATTGCTTGCAACTTTAACGATGTAAAAAAAACAAACGATATTGCAAAGTTAGAATTGAAAAAACTTCCAAATTATAGCTTCAGTTGTTGGTGATTTGGCACATATACTAGGTTAAATAAAAATTGCACTGGTATATATTTTTCTACGTTAATTCTACTGATAGTACTTTACAGGAAAGTAAAAAAAACAGTATAAATGTTAATAAAATATTTCTTGGATTTTTCTGTGTGCTTTTGTTTTACACTAAAATATGTTTTTGTGTTAATGGAGTTCAACCCAACTTTTAGCAATTTTTCAGCATGGCTTGTAATTTTACTTTATGGGAAAATCTGGAGTGAACGGCGAAACAATCGATATTTTGCACGAACATTGACAACTAAGGCTGAAGTCAAGCACACCCTGCCCGCAGTAAAACTCAACTTTATTGACACGCTGGTTGGCAGTAGTTGATGACTAACTACATGAATTAAACTTAGACCCGTGTCTCTAAAGGTGGATGAAAAAGTTATATTTTATTAATGCTGCATTAATATTGTAAATTTATTGCAATATATTTTTCTCATCGTAGGTGCATGTTAATAAAACGTATTGATAAAATAAATAAAAGATTGTCTAACTTCAGCTAATGATTACAATGGACAAATTTTATGACCCAGACATAGAAGATATAAACGAAAAATATGACGCTATATGGAAATATGAATACGCAATAACAGACAATTCCGTACATGGAAAAACATACACAATCTGGAAAAATCTTGTCACCTTTACAACGAGTGGAAATCAGGTAATTTGTCCTAACAACACGTCAATGGTATAGTTTTTAGAGATAAATTATTAGATTATGTTTCTCCTCTCTTTCTTTATAATGCATCTGTTTTGACTGTGGTGTTTGCTTTTCACTTTAAGAAGTCATCGTTTCAATTGCCATATGTTAATCTATGGAGTCTATTTAGTAGAATAAATGCAAGATATTTAGTGCTATGTTTTGTTTCTAAATGGTTCCCAGTTGTATGAAAGAACTCGTTAGATAATTTTTGGTACTACTTTTTCCTTTGTTTTGTTCGCAGGTAATTTAATCCCACTTTGCCAATTTTTCTGCAATTTCATCGGGCACAGGTGTTTGAAGGGAGGGAAGCGGGAATACCAATTGAAAACCTACGACTGGCATACCATGACAATTTAAGATAGAGTCGACAAAACCCTACCATGCCCTACCCGTAGTAAGAGAACTTACAACCTCAGTGTTGAGACACATGTGATCAACAGCAGATGGTTAAATACCTTACATACTCGACCATCGAGACTTTTTAGTTTGATCCTTCTGTCTAATTGCATGAATATAGGAATTCCTATTTATCGTTACGTCATGGCCAAATTGTTTATGTTCCGTTTGCGTTTTACAACATTTGTAATCTTTTTTTATTCCCGAGTGGGTCTTCTATGTAAAATATCAGATTGGTCTTACTTCCAAAGATGCGAGCAATTTTGCAGTCATATTTTCTTTTAGAAATGTGTTATCGCATCGGTGAAAACTCGCGTTTGTTATACAGATTTACTGCCGCAATCGAAAAACCAAACCATCTTCTTTTAGCAAAAACATGGTTGTGGTAGATTTTCTGGTACTTCGTTGTCCGTCCGTCCGTTCGTTCGTTCGTCCCTCCGTAACAAACAATTTCTGTCGCAGTTTTCTTAGCAACTATAGGACGCAGAAGCCTGATATTTTCAATTTTGTTCAATATTTTCCAGTATACATATAATTTATATTGCAAAATATAATTTCCAAAATTAACTTTTTTCATAATCATATTTTGTTGCTTGAGAATAAGGAATTCACGTGTGTTATATGATATTGATTAGCCTAGTTTTAATAGGCATTATATATATTGTAGCTATCTTTTGAAGTCCAGTTAGATGGTACGATGGATTTTTCTAGGTGTAAAAGATTTTCAGTGAGAGGATATAATAAGGCAAAACTATACTCTGTTGTATCTGCAGACATTAAAGACTGTAATGCATTTAATCCTGTACTTATAAATCCAAACATTGTAATAGATGCAGTAGGAATGCCAGATGCAGTTGGTAGGTTTACAGTATTTCATTTGTTTAAATGTGGTTTTACACATTATTAGCAATATTTATCAATGTCATAGTGCTTAGTTGTCAGCACACCTTTTCGGAAGTTGAAGGTTTACATTATAAGCAATTCTATATTTCAGTTCTCAAAATTTCAAACGGAATGTTGCTACATGTGTTTACTGTTTATTTACAGATGGTATAGGAAGAACTATATATTTGGCTAAAAATGCTTTGTGGACAATTCCTGATGAAGATTATACTCCTTATAAAAATCTGATATCAGCTGTTTGGCCTTCACTACGTCATCGAGATTATCAATATGCCATTATAGATGCACGAACTGTCGATGTTACAACATACTATAAGCAGATTAATCAACTCAACCTTGTAGACCCATGTTCTCATCCTGATGCTATTAGATGTGGTAGTACGAGTAAGTTTATTTGTTCCGATTGCTTGATAGGATCAAATTCGTATTACAGGGCATATAAAGTTAAATTTGTAGATAATCATCCAAGTCAAATTTTATCTATATATTATGCACTGAGTATATTAATGTTTAACGTCGAATTTCATTACGCAAATATGTAGTATTATACATGCATTAATATATTTCTTAATAATAAGATTGGTCTGATTTACAATCGTTATCGTTAGTGGTGATCACAACAAAAATTAGTTGATACCCGAATAAGATGTTTATTAACAGCAACAAAAATCAAACTGAAGCCACCACTAACCTAAAAGAAAATGTTTTCACAGTTGTATCACAGTAAATGTAGACAACAAGTATATTACTAAATTAATGATATTCGTGTCAACATCGAATTTTGACCACTGTTGTGGTAATGCTCCCTAGTCTAGCAGTTACAAGCAGAAATATCAATTTAGCTAGGCGCTGCGAATAAATTATCATAACAGATACATAGATTATAAATTTACTATGGCTTTACTTTTTCAATTAATTTCAAAGTCTTAGAACAGAAAAGCTCTGTTACATTATAATGTTTTAGTTAACACATTTGGGACTAATACATGGGTTGATAAGTGTGATAAATGTCCACTTTATTAGTTCATAGAGCTATGTAGAAGAATAGTTAACCTAATTTTACCTAGGTTTTGTAAAACTTGCATCACTTTATTTCAGGTAATGAATTTATGAACGAAGAATTTACTAACGATGAATTAATCCATGGAACCAAATATACAGTGTGTGTCCATGCTAACCGTAAACTTATACCACGCGAGACATGGGTAGAGGAAATACCTGCAATTAATGCATGCAGTGATGGGATAGTTGTTGACTTTACTCCACCTACAAAAGGAAGGGTCTGGATAAGTCACAACCCGGGCACCTTGTATCAGGTATACTATATTAATTTCGACAAATTGATTTACAGCCTAATGCAATAAACCTGGTCATTTACATCGACAGTTATTCCATTCTGTTATCGCTAATTCATTTAGTTGCTCTGATATAGGTGCACAGTTGCCAAGATATACATTTACATAATCCAATATATTTGAATTAACTAGATTCTCTAGAATTATCTCTCTTTTTTGTTTAGTGGTATGAAATATCAAAATGTCACAATAACAAAGTTTATTAATCACATTTAAAGGCAAATAAGGATGATTTCAATTTACATTGTGATACAAATATAATATACAACTATAAACTACACTCGAAGTACATAAACATAAAACGTATTAACATTTTTACAAGCGTCGCAATCGGCTATGGCGAACGTCTTATTTTCTCGACTTACTTGTCAGTCAAAAGGATTTTCGTTAAGGGCCGTAATTTGTGTGCAGGAAGGAGAGGCAGCAGTTTCCTAAGGATTTAAAAATTGTTGATTTTCCTTTTTTAATCATTTAAACTAAAATTAATGAATAATTTTCTCCTTTCGTATAAACAATAATGCATGTGCTTGAAAGAGGACTTAAGAGGGTGTCCTTCTTTTGTGCTATTGAACTAACGATCGTGAATAGAAAATTTGAGTAAAGGTCAGTTTCAAGCAATTAAAGGATCGAAAAACAGAGTTTATAGTATTTTGATCGTGTAGAGCTGCAATGGGTTCTACATCTGACGTTCTAGACATCTGCCCTCTTTGGTTATTGCAACCAATATAAACATAATTAAAAAACATTTATGTACTTTTCTGCAATAAGCTTTAAAAAAAGTGTGGCTTCTGGATATAAGAGAAAACGAAACTACTATTAACAATAATATGTTTTTCAACATTAAATCACCGGGTTTCAGACCTCAAACACAGACATTTATGTTAACTGGGATGGTTTTCAAGATATCGAAGAGTATAATATAGGACCACACTCTTCAGGGATAAAAGAATACATACTGGGAATAGGTAAGTTTATAAAATTCAAAATAAACAGATTAACAGTTTGTTATAAGCTTGTTATTTCATAATTTAACATTCTTCCACAACATTGCCTTGTGGATTTAACTTGAAAAGTCTGGTTTAGTCTTAACCTACAAGAGGCATCTTAAGAAAAGACTGATGTATTGATAAATGATTTAATGCGGATAAATACTTTTCATATATATTACTATCTTAAAATAGTTGACTATTGTCTGCAGTTTAACAACTAAAAATTGCTTTAAATTTTGTATCTTGATTCCATTAATAAAATAAAAAATGTATGTCAGCTGCAATACTAGATCCTTGTAGCTAAATATTTAAAGATTAATATGAAGGGATTTATGTTTACATAAGACATTTATTTCTGTAGGTACCTCCAAAGAAGGAAATGATGTGCATGCATTTGAGAATGTAGGTGTTGTACAACACAAGGCTCTACATCATCTTACTCTACAGAATGGATACCAGTATTATGCTACTTTAAAAGGTAAGGAGAACAAATGTGAAGGTCTTTCTTAGTCACATGCACGTGCATTGGTAATCTTTATAGATTACCTTGTTGCTATGAAATGACCATGACCCATGACCTTGTGCTTAAAGTGAAGCTCTTTTCCTACTAATCACTATAACTAAACATAATTATATCAAGTTATAAGGCCAAACAGATAAACCGAAACGCTATCTTTTATGGTTCTTGAGATAAGTGCAAAAAAGGACCAAGAAGTCGTCTGACCTTTACCTTGGACATATGCTACTTGGGATAAATATTAGTGGTCCCCCAACGCTCTAGGATGTTACAGTTTTTGAGAAAAAAATTTTGGCGCTAAGAGCATGTAACCAGAGAGGGAGCCGATCAAAAATATTTGTTTTGAATGACAGGAGTCAACTAACATTTTTAATACTTTAGATTATTGATATCAGTTGCGTTGCTGTAGCTGGTACGAAAACAAGGGTTCAGAGCAGCTTACTCCGTTACTAAATATAAATCCGTTTCTTTGGGTGAGTCAGGTCATCTCTGAGTATGAATGGCACCAAGTATCAAAATGATATGTGACGATAATTTTTTGCAAACGGATTGACTCCAGTCACGAGTCGAGAAAATCAGCGAACTGCGAATAATTTTTTTTTATATTTCTAAAACTGATTTTCGGAATGTAAAAAATTACAAACGCATGCACAAATGGTTTCTTCTAACTGGTAACAACTTGTTAATTAAGGGTTGGTTAACTTGAAAGTTCATGTGTACCTGGGTACTGGATAATCCACCTAATGTACGAATATGCACTAGATTGACTCGAGTCACGAGTCCGACATTTGAGAAAATTTGCGAACGACATTTAATGAGGCTGCTTCATATTTCCAAAATTAATTGTAGGAATAAAAATACTCGCAAACACATACACAAATGGTTTCTTTCAACTAAGCAACAAGTTCATGGGTTCTATTTTTCATGGGTACTGAATATTCCTCCTAATGTACTAATATGCACATGCTGTATTATTGGAATATTATCTGGTAATATTGTTTGTTTGGTTGAATAGTGTTTAATGCCACTTTTAACATGAGTCAGTATATTGTCACGTCCGGATTTTATTTGTTGAGAAAGCAGTAGTACTCGGAGAAAACACGAACTCCGGTAGAAAAACTAGCAATCATTGTAAGTTAAGATTATTCAAAACGTGTAGTAAAACAAGTAATTTTAGTGATCAGTCGTCGTAAATAACAAAACCTTTTATTTTGCAGCTGTTGATTTCGCTAACAGAACATGTATCGCTGTGTCAGACGCTATTACAGTTGATACGACTCCTCCTGAAACATCCAATAAACCAATTACAATCTCCAACCGCCACATAACATCCAGGACTGAAATTAATCCTTGGTAGGATGTAAATGCCATAGTTTGTAAAATACACAATCACAAACACGATATCGATATCAGTAATTTAAACCGACACGTATATTTATTTTTAATTAATCTAATATATTTTTACATTATGATAAAAATTTTTATAAACCCTGTATCAATTATATAAACATGTTTTGATCGGCATTTTAGAATAAAGTCTTTAGTTACATGTGACTTCACTAACAATATTTTGTATTTTATTTTTTTTTGCTTACGAAATGTTGTCAAATGCAATACTTGTTTGTGACATCAGGATTTAACTAGAATCTAAAACTAACTAGAAAAGAAGTCAGATATCAGATAAATAGTGCACTTTTTGATATTGTCATGGTATAAAATGCTATTTAGGGTTGCAAGATAAAACAATATTTGTACATTTTCAGAATATATAATTGTTGTATTCGCTGCCACACATACATATTTTTAATACTTTTTGACATTGCACGAATATTGTATATTGATTGTATTTTTGATACATACATGACATGTTGCTCTGTATTTTTAAAGAACGAATACAACATCCATCACAAATTTAAAATTATAAATACTGCATTGAGCATTTTCTTATGACAAACTATGTAAATTATAAATTATAATGTAGAGGTTTGTCATGGTCCCAAATTCGACTTAAAGCTTAATCATAGCATAAAAAAATTGGTTTTGGTGTCAAACGCTGCAGTTAAATGTGTAGTACAATTTTCTTGATAAAAAGCAGTAAAAATCGTTACTTAACAAGCCTTACAACCTCGTCTTTGTAGCACACCCTAGTTTTCCTATTGAAAAATGTGTATTGTCAGAAATAGACTATATTTTATTAACATGTCGTTATAAACGAACATTCTACATGTATATATATAAACTGTAATTCTATGACGAAAAGACATGTTAAAATTAACAATGGATTAACAAACCCAGTATAATGAAAAAAAATCCAGTCTCCCTATAGGTTACATTAAACCAATATTTTATATTATGTTATTTGGGACAAATTATGCTGTTCTTGCAACGTACTGAATATTTTAACAAAGAAATAGTTTCTACATAACATGACCAAACGATAATTTGCACAGCTGTCTCATACATCATCACAAAATGTGGTAATATACTCATATTTCTGGTTATTTGTATTTAAGAAAAAAACCCATATAATCGTAATGATTTAGAAAAATTATGTTTTATTACACATTTTAACACATTCGAACATTTTAACCATAAATTTTACACACGAATATAAGCTAGGCATAAACTAAAGTAGATAACGTTGGCGTAAATGTGGCTAATATCAAACAAAAAACCTTTACAATGATTTGTTTCTTCAATACGACCTTAAGTGCAATATAACTTTGAAATTGTGACATAACTTAGCAAACAGGTTTAGCATTTGTATGCTATAGAAGTTAAGTTGCATGAAAATAGCAATTATTGTCCCTCCGAAAAAATCGTCCTGCTTTAAACATTCATATTACATTCATTTTCTTACTGTTTTTATACAATAATATTTCAATTTTAAAGCTGGTCAGGAGTGTTTGTAGATTTAGAGAGTGGTATTGACTATTACATGTGGTCTGTTGGATCAGAACCAGGCTATACTGATATGATGCCATATATGAAGGTCGTTGGTGAGGAATGTGGAGAGACGGATGAAAACAATCCCTTAGATCTGCAAGATGGTCATTACTATTACATTAACGTCAGGGTAAGCTGTTAGTAATGAATCTAAAAACCACTTCTGCTACATTAATGTATGTGTAAGCTTTTGGTAATAAAAGATAAAAGATACCATTTCTACTGCATTAATGTCTGAGTAATTTGTAGATATTGAATACAAGGCAACCTTTACTACGTTATTAATGTAAGAATATGTAGTTGGTAATAAATATTGAAAAACGCGGCTAAAACACTCACAGAGTAATCACAGCAAGTTTATTTGAGGTATCCGGACCACAATTTACCACTTGATCATATTTGGTGTCCTGGATGCTCGTTGGCTTTCTATGAAGCTGACCTCGGTAATGTTCGGGAAACATCGTAAATACTATATAACTATCAAGTTTTTTACTCAAAATTACATTAATTTTTAAAAAGGACTCAAAGTAAAACAATTTCTTTTGTATCATTAGGAAGTAATTTATTTAATACAGCTGTAATTCGTGGTCGAAAAAAAATTTGAGCAGTAACGTCAATTATGGGTCGGATACCCTAAAAGACGAGTGCACCATTACTTCTACACTAATGTGAGAGCAAGGTGTGTTGATAATGAATATAATGAAAATAATATTTTAAATTGACGACGTAAATTCTTTTAGGCTTTCAACAAGGCTGGTTTATCAATCCTAGCTACATCATGGGCCTTTCATGTTGAAACAACGCCACCAACCGCTGGTCATGTATATGATGGGGACAGATTACAACTAACAGGAAGTGTAAAGGATATTGATTTTCAGACGGAGACTGAAGTTTTACATGCATATTGGGAAGGATTTTACGAGTCCCACTCAACTATTAAGGAATATTACATATCTGTTGGAACTTGTCCACAATGTGAGGATGTTTTACCTGAACAGGCTATTGGGATTACGTACGGTAATATAGTACATAGAAAATATAGAAAATATTTTTCAATGTTGTGTTTGGCAACTTATGACATACTTTTTTCAGTAAAAATCTACTTAAATCAATGGGTACACCAGATTATAATTTGTTGAGGTATTAATAAAGTTACTATTTAATTTTGCAATCAAAAATTGCCTAAATAACGCGTACATTAAACAAGGAATGACGTCACATTTGCCTTCAACATACTGTATTTATGTTTTGTGCAATATTGTAATCATTGCAACCCTATCTAACATTTCAAATGACAGTATCTCAAATTATTGTAGGGTTGACAATAGCGGCCATTAATCTCCGTTATTTCTTACGCTTCTTATAATAATGAGTTTTTTTTGTATTAAGAGTTAACGCTTGAGAACATCCATCTTGGGTCAGGACTTCGATATTACGTCACAGTGACTGCCTGTAATACTGCCGACATGTGTACATCAGTCACATCAGACGGTGTGATCATAGACAACAGTCCTCCGACAGCAGGAGCGGTTCAGGATGGGGTGGGATTCTATGACACTGAGTACCAGTCTTTAGTGTTAGTTTATATTTTAAATTACAATCCTTAACGTCCGAGTCATGCAAATGACAATTGTTAGATTTCTATTATAATGTGATTAAAAAATAATATAAATTACAAATTACCAGACTTCACAAATGTTTATAGTGTTTCAATACTATTTTTTAATGAGTATTTTTTAAAAACTTCAGAAATTATATATCTGCCAAATGGTATGGATTTGATGATCCCCAGTCTGGTCTTGCAAAGTATGTATGGAGGGTCGGCACTACACAGGGTGGAAGTGACATTGTGGCAGAGACACAGCTACATGTGACAGAGACAGCATCAATATTAAATATTTTACCTGTTATGCCAATAAACAGAAGGATCTATGTAACTGTAAGAGCCTACAATAAACTTGGTATGTACTTAGAAAGTGCAATGTAAATGTTTTGCCAACAAACACAATTTGACACACAAACTAAAATTACTATATAGTAAAAGATCAAATAAAATTTGTTAGTTTGTAAATTGCATATTAGTATTATTTACCTTGTAATAAACAAACATTAACAGTCAAAAACTGTACAAATTTAACTAAGCATAAGAGAGATACTTAATTTAGAATACTTTTGATTTAATTAGTGTGTGAACGGGTAGCTTTTGTTAACGCATTGCTATCCTGTATTTTTCTATGAGCACAACTGACTTAAATATCTATTGCAGATTCCAAGTAGGTTTAACCCCCAAAAGTGCAATAGAAAACTATGAATAGAAACATGATCTATGCATTTTGTTTACAGCCAAAATATGCAGTCGCTTGTTTTCATATTATTTTGCAGGGTTGTGGTCTGAGTCATCTTCTAATGGATTCCTTGTTGACATCACAGCTCCAGTCATTACTGAACAGCCAACATTCTCGCAGGACTTTGGAATTAAAGGATTGACACAAATATACAGAACATCAATGAAGATAGAATGGACTGCTGATGATCCTGAATCATTTATAAAAAGACAATATCTGTCTATCAAGTCTCACATCGGAGGGGAATTCATGTTATCATCACAACCTGTAAGGGATTAAAATAACAATATAAAATATTTATAACACCAAATATTGATTTTATGTTTAGACCTAAAGGACAACAATTTAGAATATATAACTTAGTTAGACACATGCAAAAATTGTTTTAAATACTTCAGTATAACCCTGTAAACTTAAAAAAACAAACTTTTTATAGAACAAGCAACAAGATTGCTTGTCACTAGTTCTGTTCATTTGTTTGTGCTAGCCATGACCTTGTGATTTCGTATTTGGCTTTTGTTCTATCGATGCTTGTTATTGTCTGCTTTACTTTAATATCGTTTTCAAGAGATTTTAGAGGTTAGTGATCAATAAAAAATATACATAAAATAGAAACACTAATTATTTAGTGAATGTTTGTAAATATTGTATTCAACATAAGTTGTTTTGTACCACCTAGTCATAAACAGAGAAGAGTTGATGGTTTTCAAATAACAGTAATTGATTTGTAAACCCACATTCATGGTTGGTCATGTCAAAACCACTATATCATTTATCGTCAAACATATTCGCTTTTTGGCTTAGTTTATAAACTATAGATACAAAAGCTTTTAATTTTGCAATCATAATTAAAACGCATCGCCCCACATTTAAAAGACCCTAACGACTTTGGAAATCTGAAGTGCTAACACGGACAGTGTAAGAACGTAAAGGGAGTTGATCTTAGTAAATACTGAGATGTTTTTAATGATGATATTTAAAAATCTTACAAACATCTTTGAAAAAAACATGTGTACATTCAAATATATATCGCTACATTGTGTACTTTGCTGTATTTCCGCTGATATTTATGCGCCGTATTATCTCTCTCCTCTAACGTCAAATGGTCCAATCTTTCCTAGCTAAAGTAAATTAAACTACGTGACGTATCGATGTTACAAAACAGTGATAAACATATTATTTGATATGTTTAAAACTCAATGCATTTTCTTGCGCTATCTCATCTCTATGCTGGCGCCCTGTGATGAAATAGGGACGAGGGAATTCATTTTGTTAAAAATGTATATAATATATAAATAAATAGATCAATATTTTCTTCTTTTACAGTTTTTAGTCAGCTTTTGCACGTCTGGTGCTTTTCATATTTTGATTATTTTATTAGGTGAATGGTATTGCCCGGTCCTATGTATTCACTGGATTAGACTTACATGATGGCGTGACGTATTATGTCACATTGATTTCCTGTAACAGTGCAGACATTTGTACAACTAGTACATCACCTGGAATGTTTGTTGACAGTACGCCACCATCCAGAGGTTTGTTGATCAAGGGTTAGGAGATAGAGTAAAGATGGTGTTTTTTATAATCATTGTACATTGTTCAATGGATTAGATCCCCATAATGTGTTGGAAATAATATTATATTACATGCATTTTTTGTAATATTGCAGTGAATTGTACAGCTTGTTATATTAAAGGGAATACTTATCGACAACATGTATTTTAGGCATCTATTAAACACAGATATAAAAAGTGTAAAATAGTGGTTAAACATATTTAAAACAGTGCAAAAAATACAAGTAATAGTTATTGTCACTGATTTGGTTTATATAGAACCATATGAAGACGCATATTACAAGTGATATGCCAGAATAATTATGACACATACAAGATACAAATTGTTTCATTTTTGCCTCATACTGAAAAATTTTCACACATCTAATTATGTTTTATGTTAGAAAAGGTTAAATAAATCTAAGACGTACCAGTCTAGTAAACTTAAATATAGTGCAGTAAAAAACTACCAAACTTACCTTTTCGGACTGTTTACAGGAATGTTTGCAATTACAACAGACCATGCTGCAGATCCTGACCTTGCCCGACATACCCTAGGCTGGATGACTTGGGCAGCTTACTCTCTACAGCTGGCTTGGCTTGGATTTAGTGATGTCCATTCTAATATTAGTTACTATAAAGTTCACGTTGGTTCAACGTATATGGGAAAAGATTTAAATAAGGTATTAGATTTTGATCAACATAAGGATTTATAACTTTTAACCTGTAGATTTTTATCAAACCAAGGAATTGTTAAAATTGCTCAATAATTTTATCAAATATTAAAAATTTGAACAACAGTTCTTGTAATGATGAGACATGCAGTTAATATTCGAAAGGCATGTACATCTACATATTAGCTACTTTTGATGAACTATTAGAGCTTTAAAATTAGTAAAATTTTCTACAATTACATGTAAACCCCCAAACATGTGTTATAAAATGTTTTGTGTGCAATTCAGCGCATAAATATTTACACTGTCATTCAATTTCTAAATTCAAAATAAAAAAATATTTTAAAAAATGTTTATATGTTATCATTATTAGTTAGGTATTACCTTATAATAGTGTAGGAAAATTGAAATTCTAATATGGCCTGCCTAAAATGAGTCCACACCAGGTGTAAAACAAGTGTATATTCCTAATTAAAGCCGCTAACGATCAACACTCTTTATGCCGACGTCATAGTACTGTTACAGACGACGAGTGAGTTGTGGCTGGCTCTGACATTTTCTGTACTGTTATTTTGCTGTGACTGAATATTATTTAGGATGTGCGCCTGGTCCTAAGCGATTAAGCAGTTTAAGTACAGTGTAGAGAAACATAATAATTTATTATATGCAATAATTATAATGGTTAAGTGTCATATAAATAAATAATTAAACGATGGTGGCCAGGCATGAAAATCCTCCAAGGACCTTGTTTATATGTATATTATATTGATTTGACATGTAATATTAAGAAAATGTTTTGTAAGATGTTGACATGGTGGGATAACGTATATATTTGGTGTAATGTTAGCTGACTTTAATATCGTAAAATGTAAATGGTTTGCTCTGAGCCTATATGGCGTCTTTCCCTGAGTCAAGACGACTGAGTCTGAGCCAAATCTTGAGTTTCATTACAGTGTAAAATTAGTAAGAACCATGGCTCACTGGCAACCGGAAGGCTTATAAAATTATCATGAGGCATTTTAGATATTATATGTACCTATAGATGTGGCTTTATCCTCTAGATGTAATATGACAGTGATGTGTTCTTTTCAACGTTATGGCACCATTGCGATTCAAGCTCGCTTTTATACTCTCCTGAAGACTCATGCACGGCTCACAGATTGAGAAAAAGCTAACTTAGATATATATCTAACATCAATAATTAATGGCTCACGCGATACATCTAATATGCATTAATAGTGATACACAAAACCAAAAAATCAAAAGGTTCAAGTACATTTACAATTAACATAGAACGTCTACAAAGAATTGAAAACCGCATCATTGGTTACCATGGCTGATGAAATAGTTCTGACACTGCCTTTGTGACATAGATCATAAAAATTACAAAAAAGCAATGAATTAATAGAAGGTCAGAGATCAAATTATGTTATTCCTTACGCTATGAAATTTATGAATTTTCAGTTTCAAGAAAGCTTAATACGACCCAAACGATAAATGAATAGGTAGGCGACACATCTGTGCCCAGACCCTTTCCCGTCAACGTACGCTTAGCTGCCAAAGTTACGAAAATAATGATTTAATGCCTGTGTGTTGACGTTAAAAATTTACTGCAACTGTAACTTCGGGTTCGTGATTTTTATGAAAAATTACTATTATATATGCCTACATGTACTCTCATATTCACAGCTAATAAATTTTATCAATAAAATAATTTTAACAAATGTGTTAGTTTCTTTTACAGATGCCAAATTCATAGTTTGTGAAAAATATTTAGAATTTTGACAATATAATTCAATCAACTACAGTTGTATAACAGTACAATTTTTTCACATAATTTAACAACGTCACAAAACTGCCCTACATGTCCTGCAAATCAAAGGTTACGTTGTTAAAAAAACAATATATATATTCTATTAGATTCGAAATATGCCCTCATGTAATATCTTGCTAACGCTTGGGATAAAAATATTGGACATAAAGGGCCAACCGGTGGTAAAATCAGTATATATTTTCCCTCATTGTTTTGTTATTCTGAAAGTAGTTATAACGTGCAATTTGATACACCAACTGAGTGCTTTGTTGTCAGATAGAGTTGTTAAGTTTGTGTGTGTTTTTATCGACTTAGGATGCAGATAAGATGTACACACATGCAGCTTCCAATAAATACCTTGATGATGAAGGTTATGTTCAGTTATTTCTTATTGACACAGAAGCGTTGACCGCATATGACAAACTCTTTATAACAGTATGGGCTGTTAATGGGGTAAGTTGATTATGTTTTCTTCAATTGTTGCCTGTAAACAGAAAAATAAAAAAACCCAATAAAATCGTTTGCGAAGTTTTGAAGTTTTCTGACATAAAAATATATAGATTGAAACTAGTAGATTATACAATCATCCTATATGTATCTTAGGTGCAGATTGCCAGTTTTCCTGTCAGAGTTTGTGGGTTTTCTCCGGGAACCAATTTATCAATCTTTTATGGTACAAGAAGCTTAATGAAAACAATCTTAAATAGAACCTTCGCTTTTATAAAAGAAAACATATACTTTTCCAAAACATAATGCTTTTGAAATGTCAAAGTATACCAAATGCAATAATTGAAAGAATAGGATGGTCACTTCCTAAATGGAACACATTATGCGAAGCATAATGCTTATGACAATTACAAATACCGGCAGTAAAGATGTAGTACATCCGTATTTGGGGTTAAGTGCAGTTTATTAAAATTTTTATTCTATATTTTTCTTTCGATAAGTTTATTGTTTCATATATTTTGTCCTAAATGTCGCTGAATTATTGCTTAAGCGGGAAACAAGCACCAACCAAAGGACAGTATTTTAAACATTAAATGTTGTCATTATGGTATCCACAGTCTAAAACAACATGTATTGGTTCTTATTAAAAATTATACATATATCAGTACTGTAGTAGTGTTTATTACAACTAACAGGCAGGAGTCAGGAGTGATTTGATACATTCTGCTTTTACCCGAGTACCAGGTGGAGCACTAGATTTGATAAGGCGCTGTAACGCAATGTCATGTGAAGGTCACTGTGTGTGTGCTCCACAAGATCAAAAATGTCCATACATTCCAACAATCGGCCAATGCACTGACATTTCTGACTGTAAGTTTTATTTATACATTTGATATAACAAGGATAAATAAAAGTAACATTGAATCCTGTATATGTGGTTAGTATGGCGGGAGTGATGCTTGCTGAATCTTTGTCTTTTCGAATGACGGTAATATTGGTAACATCCGCAAAACATTCGTTTGTATTATGTAGAGCAAATTATAATAAAACATATACAGTTTGCTTCACGGTAATTTTTGCACCCATATGCGAATAGCGAACTAAGTGAACAAGTGTCAATGTTTACAGTCTGCAATTTCAATGAGAGTTTTGTCTAGTATTCGATTTTTCAATGCAAATAATATTAAAAAAAATAAACTTATTTGATTGGTTTACTGGACGAGCTTGTTGTGTATACAGGTTATACTTATAGCTAGTGTCTAGTATCAGTTTGTAGATATATGTAGACCATATCTTATAAACGGTTATTATTACGACATTATGAATGTTAAACAAATTAAAGATAGTTAATGCATTGTAAGTAAACGACTATTTTGTTTGTTGTAACTAACATCTTTTAACTTTACAGCAACACAACACCAAAAATGTAATTTAAAGTATCCATTGTTAAAACTGATTTTTTATAATTAATAGATAATGTAAATAACCTGTTATTGGTGGAAGACAGCAATGGTTACTCGACTAAAGATCAGGCAGTAACAGCGTCTGATAATGTGTTGAGGGGAATGTGGCTTGTGTCACAAAGACAAGGACTGAAACCATTGTGGTAAAGCATTTATTGAAACAGAATTATATTTTAGAATTGCATTTTCTTTTATTTACCATACTTGTAAGAATGAATTGAAGCAAAAATTATTTGATACTTTAATCGGTGCCCAACATAACCTACATAAAATTGTGGTAATTGTAGAAAAATACTTACAAAATACAATAATTGGTTTCTATTATTGATTGAGATAGCTATATCTTAAATGTATAAAGAAGAAGCACATAAAACAATAATAAAACAGTTGTATTGTCGTACAGTAAAAGGCTATACGCCAGTAATGTCTAGAAAAGTTTGAATGCGACATGAACAGATGTTAAAAATATTGTGAAAATAAAGCATTCAAGCAGCTTACCGTACAATCGCTTCAAAAAGCTTACAAATATAGTGCAGAGAATTTGGCAATGTTGACGGTCCGTATATAAGTTGATCAAATTGAAGTTTGTTTTCTCTAGCAACTTTAACTATGGAAGGGAAATAGAAATAAGATATCGTTTGAAAATATTGTTTGGCATTTTATTATTGTATATCTGAATCAATTGATATTTGGAATTTAATTATGCAAGAAGTTACTGATTGATTTCGTGTTAAGTGTCGTTCTTTTGGTAGTGTGAGTTTGAAAATCTGTACTGTTCATCATATTGTTACATTGTCCATATCATTGAATTTATAATTTTGTTATAATCACTTTGTGTAAATTTTTATATGTAGGCTAAATTGAACTGAGATCTACAATAAAAGTTTTTGTTTTATTTTAATTTTAATTCCTCTTCTTCAGGTATGAATGGAGCGTGGGTTATACATCTTATAATACACCACAAGGAATCTACGACCTAATAGAAGATAAGATGTGGCAGGATGCGGGACAGTTGACAGACTCCGTTTTCTCCACTAAACCAGGCACTGTATCATGTCTTTACTTCTTCGTTTTAGATGTGTTACAAATCAAAGAATAAATTCTAACATCTAACCATAGCATTGCAGGTTGAAAATAAATAATAAAGAAAAGGTGTACCTGTTTTCTCTAATATTCTAAAGTCTTGCTTGAACGCATGCATTTTTTGTCTTCTGTACATTATGAGTAGAAACAAACTATCACAACGCTAAATAAATTTGTTTGTCTCGATCTCAAATAACGAAATAGATCTTTAATAACACCTTTGAGCGTATGAGTGAAATTAATTACACAATGGAAGTGATAAGCATAACCTCAAGATGTAGCTGCGATTATAATCAGTGCTAATTGGTTAATCATACTTTTGTTGAACAGCAATACGTCATATTTCATCTTTCAACAGTACACCTCTCACTATATAGCTACATGTGTACTGCACATAAGCAAGAATATTTATTTACATAAAACTTCATATAGAATGCATTGTGTTGAGTATACCTTTATATGTTTATAAATCAATCCATTAAAACAGAGCATTCTAATTTTACAATACACAAAGTGCATGCACTGTCTGTGTTTATATTGCTACATGTGTACTGCAGATATGCAAGAATAATAAAACTATCTATAGAATGCATTTTGTTGAGTAGACCTTTATATGTTTATAAATCAATCCATAAAGACATAGCACTCTGATTTTACAATACACTGGTTTGTCTATGCAGTAAAGTACATGCACTGTCTGTGTTTATATTGACAGAAAACTATTTACTTTTACGCTTATTTATACGAGTAACATGAATAAACAAATATAAGTTAACTACACAAGAGAGCACTATTTGATAGACTATAAATCTTTGCAAACCAAGATCTTTCCCATCAACAATTATTGTGTGGACAAAAACAAATATTTGTTTCGATAACTCTAAACATCACCCTGTGAAAAGCATCATTATAAGTATTCATTGACTCGATTACAGGTGTGTCATGAGGTCACCATAATATTACTTGCTACTTATTTCATGTAAAGAACAAAAAAAAACATTACCGAAAACTTTGGCGATAACCGGTACACAGCCAGTATTGTCATTTATTTACAGGTATTAGTTTATGACAATTGGAAATCAGTAATACTAACCACAATTGAATTCTTATCTTCAGCTTGTTTTCTGTTGCTGCCTTAATTTCAACCTTAAATATACTATTGGATGCCTTATTATTTGTGTTACATTACGACACATGTCAATTGTAAAACATTATTTGCTAATTTGTGTTAAAACTTGGGGTGTTTGGAACTGCAAAAAACAACTTTTGTATTTATATAACCATTTATTAAAAAATACTTGTATCGATAAATCAGTTCTATTGACATAAATTTATTATAAGTTCCGTTTTATTACATTTTCTATACTAATTTATTTATGAAGTCATTTTTAGACTTAATGTTTTTTGTATTTTTGCAGGTGTTAAGCTACACAATACTCTGTCGTACTCTGTTTTTGTAAGAGTTTGGTATTCAGCAAAGCAATATGCCATCTTTAAATCAAACGGAATTTTCGTAATTGGGCAAGCACCTGCATTAGCGTCCACGAGAGGAAAAACAGTAAGATTCTATTACAGATTATTCGGTATTCATTATATATGTCTTTATCATTCATTGTGACAAACAAAAACGACAAACGTATAACTCCCTATGGCTTTTGTCTTTGCCGAATTTTACCTCCGTTAAAATCCAAAGTAATTTTTATGATTTTGTCGGATAAACGGCAATTAAGTCCTATTGCTCGTAATGTAGCAAATAAAAAATTCTAGCTTGGGTCTATTTATAAGAAATTCAAACATAACATTCATCTTCTTTACGTTATTTCAGCTTCAGACATTGAAAACCTAACTGGAAACGATCTTTATTGAAGAAATTTCTTTTTGTTTTCATTGAAGATGCACTTGGAAAATGCTATGTTGATAATTTTTCCGTATATGGATAATCGTGGCAATTTGCATACAGTAACAACAATTCCGTAGAATAATCCAGTAATTTACATATACCCTCCTAAGATTCAACACACCATTCAATTTCGGGTTTCTCGATGTTTTACACGTTGTAAACGCAGTTACACAGAGACACGAATGTCATATAATACACAACTCACAGCGGCTTATTAAAAACGGCAGTAACTTTCATTTCGTATCAATAATGATCTATCTTAAACACATAACGGTAAAAAATGTTGACACTGTTGAAATATATCAAGATTGGCCACAGCTGATGATATATGCAACTTCTTTTGCACATCAAAGTGCCGGTAGTGATTCTCTCCCGCTCTGATACTTTACGAGTAATGGGACTAAATTCGTACCCCTGCCAAAACAGTGAGAGTACACATTTTTAATGGTGACATCATATGTGTTTTTGAATATAAAAACAATAAAACAACACTGGTTGATCTTAAACTGTATTATTTTATTTTATTGGTATATTTCATACTAATGAAGTACACAGATTTTAAGCTGACAATGATGGTTAAGTAAAAACAAAACACCATTTATAAATCGGTACACAGTTCTATTGGCCTATCTTTTTGGCCTATCTGTTGTTGGGAAGATTGTGACATAGCAGACCTTTACAATACACAATTTTATGATTGCAGGTTATAGAAAGAGTAAGAGGTACTACAATTAAAGATATTGACTACATGCAAGTAGGTCGACCCTTAACCTTTGACTGGAATGGCAAATTCCTGCAGGCTGCAGAAACAGTGCAACGCTACGATATTTACCTTAGTACTTTTCCTGGAGGTAAATGTCGATTGACTAAATATAATATTTTTTAAATTTCGAAAATGTTGGTTGCTTTTTTACATTAGTAGTATACCAATTCAACATTTTCTCAGCTTTATCATGGCTTCCTGTTGTATGAAGTAATAAATTATATGTAAACAGCCAGGTTTTAAAACAAACTGAACTCAATATTAGGCTAAGCTATAGTAATTACAAAAGTTTCATCGACTGGATGAATAAAGTTTTGCTTGTTAAAATGTTGTTTAGCGCCACCTTCAGCAATTTCGTTAACCATGGCGTCCCGATCGTTGGTAGCAAAACTGGCAATCCATGTCTATTAAGATTGTAATCGGGCACACCCTGCCCGCATTGAGACTCGAACCTGCAACTTCATTGTTTCCCAGACACGAGATCAATAGTTTACAACGAGGCCCCTGGCTGATTAAAGTCAAACCACAAATACTGGAGATAAAACCGCTTTGGTAATGTTATATTTGATTGATTGATTGGATGTTTGATTTGCGTCCAGCGAGCAGTAGTTCTGCTGTATTTAAGACGAGGACAAATTGACAAACTATAAACCAACTTTGGAAAGTTGGAAAAGGAAAACATTTTGAATGCCACTGGAAAAGTATAGGGTTAAGTTAGAGGAGAAAAAAGGAGCGCTGTAATCGACATCTACAAAAGGAATTTTGATGCTACAATAAGTGTGACACCCTTTGAAGACGTTTCCTTCTGTTGTCCACGTCAGGCCTTCCGTTTTGTGACCTAATGACCTTAAGCAAACCCTATCCACAATACGGGGACGCGCTGGGCAGCTGTGTGCTTCTCGTACTGAAAATCCTCACAGTATGGCCCCAGTGTTTTGATCTGAGGACAAGTTACAAAAAGTCAAGTCAAATAAAAAAACTTTATTTAGAGACGGTGAACATTAAATTGACAATATAAGCTTGTATATCTTTTGGCCGACACGTAAACATAACATCGCATTTAAGAAATACAATCATTAAGACAGTCATATTAAAATATATTAACACAGGTTGTGAAAAGTTTATTGTTAACATATGTTTGAGGATAAATCAAACTAAAATAATCGTAAATAAACCTGCCACTTTGTAATCTTTTACTTATAAAAATAATTGGCAGTTAAAAAGCGAAAAGCATACATTAGATAATTTGACGTCTGGTTTTTAAATATTCTGAATTAAGATTGCATAACTTTTGAATAATTGGAGTCCTTTAAGCTTCTTTGTTATAATATTATCAATGACTTTTGGTAGGTTACGATATAATGCCTGTAGCAAGTGGCATTCCAGGAAAAGAAACTGCATATAACTTATCGGGCATAACACTGAACCCAGGAGTTGTCCATTACACAAACGTGATCGCTTATAACTATGCAGGAGCTCATACTACAGCAACATCAGATGGGTTTATGATTGATCGTGCTAATCCGATAGCTGGCATGGTTTATGATGGAATAGGTATAGTACAATATAGTTTATAAGTAACATAAGTGTTTATGGAATATAATTCTGTGACTTAAAACCATACAGTCATGCAACATTTTTTAAAACAAAAATGTAAGATAATTCTCTTATTCCTCAGCTATTGTAGTTTTCAGCATATATTTATATTACGAAAAGGCATGCCTAAAAGAATACAACCATTAAATGTGAAGTCTTATCTATTTCTTATTTTCTTAAATACGATCAACTGTTTCTTTGGTTTTCTTATTCAATAAAACTGTAAAGCTCGGTACTAGAATATAGCTGAAAATTACTATACAAAGACCAAAACACAGTTTAGATTTTGGTATTCGTTACAACTGCTGTCGTTAAATTACTTTATAGAATCTGCAACCGTTTCCATTAAAATAAAATGTTTTCATTTGGAAAGTTTAAAATAGGATTGTGTAATAAAAACAAGTAGAACTTTGTCTTTATTTCTGTTATTTAACGATGAATTACAGCTACAGATCAGATAAGATCAGATCACGCCAAAAATAGAGGCGTGCTTAAAATTTGTCTTTTTTTTTATTATTTTGTACTTCTGTCTTAGGAACCAAAGATTTAGAATACAAAAATTCCTCAAGTTACGTGGAAGCTCACTGGCATGGATTCACAGATACAGACTCTGGTATAAAAGAATATCATTGGTGTGTGGGTACCACTTCTAAAAAGGACAGAAAACCAGAAAACACAGAATGTAGTATTATCTCATGGATAAACGTTGGCCTACATGTGTCCGTTTCAAGAAATATATCCTTTACTTTTACAGAAGGTATGTAGAAAGTCTTTTAAACAACTTATATGGAATATTTTGAAACATATCTTTCAAAAGTTAGAAATCCAAAAGGATTTTACTTTTATATAACGAGGTTTGCATAACACCTTGCGTTTTTAATAAGGTACAGGTTTGTCATTGTTATCGGGTGTTATCATTCTTCAAATAGCTTAGTTTTCAAAGCCTATCAGTTTAATCTACGTTAGCTGCTTATTTGACATATTTTGCCAATATTGCTTATATGACAACAATAAACAGTTATTCTGGAACTTATCGTTTTGAAAAAAAGGTAAAACACTTCCTAACTAGTTAAGAGTTTTGTGCCGATTCAGTTGCAATTTTTATTCCATCAATATTACTATACCTTTTCCCATTTTAATAGTAATCCAGGACAAAAAGACTAAATTTATTTAATTTTTAAAAGTGTTATTTGATGTCAATTGGGATTTTTTGTTGAATAATGTTTGCTCTTGACCATTGTTTTCAAATATTTGCCTTTGCAATATTTGTGTAAAACACATTTTTATTTTGTTTTAAATTATATTCCTGCTAGCTAACGTAACGAACCACTTTTACATGTATATATTATCTTATTTTCTAATTCGTTTCATCAATTTTTTTACCCTTTATGAGCTTTAAGTTGGTTCTTATAACGTTTTTTTTAAATAAGAGAGATCAAAATCGCAAACTGTTTACGATTTTTCGCCGATTTTTATGTGATTTATTTAATTAAATGAGCTTTCTGTGTTTGAGAACAGATTTGAGTTATTTTTTTACTGGTTTGAGAAATAAGTGTAAGAAATGGCTGGTTATTTGTGTTATCCATTTTAGCAAAATTTTATATAAAACTACGTAAGGGCTCCTCTATCGGCATTGCTGAAGTTTTGCAATGCCAACCGTGGTTCACAAATGTTTTAATGACTTGTTTTCCTAAATGGTTGCATAAGAAGTTTGGATAGCGTTATAGTCCAATGAATTTTGACCAAATTATGGCCCTTGATATTTTTCCAATAACAGTGTTCCAGATATTTTAATACCTTGAATAAATTATGTTATAACTGCTGAATGTGACCAAAATAGCTTTGCATGTATTACCACATCAATACGTTTTGAATGCTTGTTTCTAAAGAATTAAATTTGATTATTGTTTAGAGAGCGTTATCTACATATCTTATATATGTTTTGTTTGCCAGTCGATATATTAGGCGTAAGGTGCAGGTATGTTATATTAGAAACATATTCCCCACAAAACATATTGTTGGATCGTCACTTGTGTTCACTGAAATCAAGTTCTTTGTAAGCTCGTTCGTAGATGTACTACAAACTACTTTGATGGATATTTGAAAAAAACGGTGGTATTTGATTACTTAAATGCCAATCTGAGTTAAGTGACATGCTTTCTTAGTTCATGATATTATATTTTAATAGTCATGGTTAACATGTCATTTTATAGTACAACCTTATGATTGATCTAATATAGGGAAATAAGAGAACTTCTTAATATATCTTTTTTTGTAGATATGAAAATTTACAGTAAAGTCTATGCTATTGACAATGCAGGATTAAAGTCCCAAATTGTCGTCTCAGATGGCACACTAGTAGATACAACTCCTCCTGCTCCAGCTAAATTTGTTCATATGGAAGAAAACATTCTTGACAATCCTTCATTCGAAAGTACAGGAGGGAATTCAATAAATTGGCAAAATGTTTCCTCTACCGATATTTGTATGGTTTCTAACAGTTACCATCCTTTGTCATGGATACCAACAACATTTACTTGTATGGCTGTTGTATCATCTGAAAAAAACTTAGCTAGAAATGGACGATCATTTCTTTTTCTCAGAGGAAGTATTTATCAGCATCTACTGAAGGTGACTTCTGGAAAAATGTATAGAATTTCCTTCTTCTCAAGTCATCTACCAATACTAGATTCTGTAGCCTCTAATAAAGAAGGATTTGTAAAGTTTGGTGAAGGCATCAAACAAGTGTTTTTAATATATACTAAAAGTTATCGGCGCGATGGGCACGGAGAAAGCATTGGCAGGGAAGAAGTATCGTGGCACAAACATGTATATTATTTTATAGCGACAGAAAATATGGCTAATATAACAGTTGGCAGTATGGATGTAACAACAGGAATATTAATAGATGACTTTGCTATACAGGAAGTTAACTTTACAACCGGTCATATAAGTGGTCATGTTAATGGTCATATTGTTTATCTACACGAATGGAGCTCTATTCATGGTGCCTGGAGCTTTATAGATCCAGAATCTCCTATTATTGATTACACATGGGCAATAGGTATGTAATTATTGACATTTTCCCTCAATACTATGTTGCTACTATTTTAAAGTTTTATTCATAGGTACCTATATTATTTGCATACATACATGTGTGGTTTTTGATGTCAAGTGTATATAAAGCATCGTTTTTGTTTATTTGTTTGTTTAAGATATTATTTGTCGTCGTCGGTAAATAAACGTCATAAATAGACGAATATTTCAGTTTATGGAACTTAAGGCATTACATTTCAGACAACTTTTGTCATTTGCTGTGTTAAATTTTCTAAAAGGTTGCATTAGTGGTTACGATTCGATTTAATTGACTTCATTTAAAAAGCGCAGCAGAGAAAAAGGCATTGGAGACATCAAAGAAGCCTTACTAAGGAAATCATCGCTATAGACTAACTTTGCCTTTGGTCATCACATTTTATCGTTGAATATTGATGATTTAATCGTGACTATGAAGTCTACACAAAATATTTTACAATATTTAATCATGTTTTTAGGTTACTCTGCTGGAGGAACACAGATCCAACCATTCAGAAGTGCAGGTCTGATGAATTTTGGTATGAACAACAATGTAACTCTTGTGCATAACACTTACATATACGTGACTGCCATAGCCAGAAATGCTGCTGGATTAAAGGGGATTTCATATTCTGATCCGATCCTTGTAGACTTGACCCCACCACATATCAAATTTGTGTATGATGGAAGAGGTCAGTATTGTGCTTAATTTAATGCAAGTTGTTCATAAGAGATCTTTTCCGTTAACGTGCATTAGGTCACATTTACACGTCTGTAAACTGTTTTTGTTTAAATAAAGCAAATGTTAACTGTTTTTCAACCATTAACTGTTATCTCTTTTCCTAAATATTGACATTGTTAACTGTTATAATGAAAATAAAAACACTGTTAGAACATTGTTAGCTGTTTTACAGTTTTTTCTCTGCTATCTGTTTATTTATTTTATTCACCACTCTTTTCATGTAATTGAATCTTCCTAAGAAGCGAGGAATATATATAAGATTCCATACCAGTTATTACTGACCCCCTTCTAGCCCCCCTTATATAAGCTCAAGACATATCAAGTTCTTACTAGTTTATTTCCATTTGGTTCATTAGCATTTCGGTTTCTCTAAACAATTGTAAGTTTCTTGGAATTGTTAAATAGCCATGTATAGCATCATTTAAAACAGTCAATGTTTAACGCACAAAATGATTCATATAAATTAGTTATGTATATCTTTGACTTGTTAGACTTTAATCTGTAAGACGCTACATTTTAATGTATGTATTTAACACATAATGAATAAGTTAAAAAATTACCAACTTTAAAATTTTAATAGTTAATGAATATTCGAAAAATAAGAAAAGAATCATAAGGTATAGAGATAAATAATAAAAGAGAGCAATCAAAATATAGTCATATAGTATGCAGATCAATAATTAAAGAGAGGATAGAAAGTAGATATATTCATATAATTTGGAAATAAATTTAACGATTGTTTTTCCACAATTAAACAAAAAAACCACTTTGTCTTACTTAACAGGTGCGGATGAAGATGCTTGGACATTCAATGAGGTTGCAGCAAACTGGGATATGGAGGATTTAGAATCTGGTATCAAGTATTGTGTTTGGGCTATTGGTAAATACACTTTCTTATACTATTGATTTAAAAGTGTTTATTTCTTTAAATAATAATGGTCTTATGAATTTTGGGTAAAATGTTTGCCAGTAATTATTTTTTTCGACACAAATACACACACAAACAAAAACACGCACAGACAAACAAATATAATTTCGAGCCAACAGGTCTTCCACAGATATATACATTAAATAAATAAAACATTGTGTTCACTATAATGTCTTGTCATTTTTATGCATTTTGTGAACTTTTTGCAATCGTTAAATATTAAACACATCCCCGATCTAAAACAGTTTTGATATAAAGACATATATAGGTCAGATTAATATTTCTGATTGATGATTGGTACCGATTTTTTATTTTTCATTTTTAATATTATAATCTGAAATGCATATATTTTGCTTACATGTATTTTATGTATTTTTATTACCCTTTGTTACTCTTTTATCAAAACAGCTATACATCATTTTCTTTTTCTGTTACCCAAAGCTCAATTATGTTTTGTTGCTGCAGGTTACTCTCCAGGGTCTATTGAATTATTAGAATATACAACAATAACTACAAAGTCAGGAACATTGGATTTTGACTACAAAGTTCTAGAAGGCTATAAGATTTATACTACACTTAGTTGTGAGAACAACGCTGGCTTGATAACCACCAAGTCATCAAACGGTGTTAGAATATCAAACAGTCCACCATCTATATCGGCGGCTCAAGTGGAAGTTGTTCCAATTTCGTCTACAGAATATAGTCCTCGCGATATGTATCAGGGCATAAGTGACACGTTAAGAGTAAAATGGTCAGGATTTAAAGATAGTATTGGAGTAGAGACTTATCAGGTAAACTCATTTTGTTAGTCGCCAGTTTTTCTTGATAAGGCTTGAGTGTGTTACTAGGAATTAAAGATATTGTTTGCACATCCACAACACAAACTCATAAATAATATAACAATATAAACACCAATAATTAATAAATATAGTGAATCGTTACATGAAAGGTCGTCCATTTTCAGTCAGTGTTCAAGGTTAATATCGAAGGCGTCATGGCGTATATATATTAATTATTCTGAGGTTCACACAATTCATTAATGTAGTTTTTAATTTGAATATTTTTTTAAGTTATTCTGTATGACATTTTTCGGTTTTTAAATTACCATAATCTGCTGGTAAACAAAAGGAGACTTCTTACTTTTGTTTTGCTTGGTTTTGATTCGTATATTGTTGACTTGTTTCTCCAAGGCAGTCAAAAACATGTATTTTCTATCCAGATTGTCTTGATTCTGTCAGGTGGGATAATTATCGGATTTTCATCAGAGTAATACAACAGGTACCATACGTACAGCAGGAGTTGTTGACCTTTTCTGAGCATGTAGATTTTGTGTATTTTTTTTTTTTTGGTTTTTGTGTTGTGTGTCTATTTTTGCCATTGTTGTCCTCCTATTTTACTATGCTATTTTCTGTTCTCGAGTTATCATTTTCTGATTATACCTCGGTATCTTCGTTTTTTCCTTTTATAACTTTAAAAACAAAGTAGAGCTCCGTTGATACATAGTTTGTCGCAATTGTAGGTCAAGTATCAGGAAACAAAATCCGAAACCATGTTTTTCCCTGCAAACCAGGAAGTTTTATACTCTCACTTCACTAAGATGTCTATGACAGATGATGTACAATCAGTAGCTGTTCAAGCAATGAACAAACTATACCTGAAGTCGTACGCTGTATCTACTAATGTTACAATCAGAACTACAACTCCTCTTGTGGACAGTAAGTTTACTTTTAGCTGTTACGATATGCGATTAATTAATATCCTTAAAAAATAAAAAATTATCTCCTGTTTTAATTATTGTGCTGTTATTGTGCATTTAGCAGAACATTTTTAAATCTCAAACTATATACTCACATATTTAGTGTGCTGGCATTGTTAGTTGTTTTATCAAAAGCTTATTGAACCTATTTATTTACACTTACAGCATCCAAGACCATGGGTATATCCTGGCAAAACAACCAGTTTGTGGTATCTTGGAATAACGTTTTTAGCTCTAGTGATCATCTGTTCTATGAAGTATCAGCCGGATCAAATGAGTTTGGTGTCAACATTCTTCATTGGCAGTTTACGAACCAGACAAGTGTGACATTTGGTATTCCTGCTTTCATTCGTGTTGAATCTGGACTAGAAGTTTATGTTTATGTTAGAGCCATTTCAGTTGGAGGATTTTTTGTTGAAAAGGGAGGCAAATTTAAATTTCCTTAAACTGGGGACGATAATAGGAGTTGAACAATTTTGTATTTGCTGTGTTAAAACGTTAGAACTTTATGTTGCGTTTTGAATATCATAAAACTTTTGAACATTAAATTATAAAAATTTCACATTTGACAAATATTTGTAACAAATATGCTTGCTACACCATCTATAAGATCTGTGTAATATTTCTTTATAATGTCTGTCTTACTGCTATTTAGCAAGATTATACGAATATTGTGTATCCATGTATATTTGATTTAATTGATGCATTATTTTCTTTTTTTTGCGGGTCCTCGGTGGCCGAGTGGTCAAGGTAGTTCGTCTACAATTGATCACGTGGTCTGTCAACACTGAGATTGCGGGTTCGATTCTCACTGCAGGCATGGTGTACTCGACTCTAATCTTAATTGACAAGGATTGCTAGTTTTCCTACCGCAGGTCGGGGGTTCTCTCCGGGTACTCCGGCTTCCTCCCCCAATAAAAACTGGACGCCATGAAAAATCTGAAAAATTTCTGAAAGTGGCGTTAAAACATATTTCAAATCAAATCAATCAATTCTTTTTTTTGTTCGTATTTCTAAATAAATTAGCCATTTAATTTATCAGAGCCACTAAATAACTTATTTAATTTAAAGGCTCTGAATGATCACGCAAAAAAATAAACTTTACCATACTCACTCTTGATTTTCGTTATGTTTAGATAAAAGAACAATTCTTATTTCAATTCTAAAAAAATGTTGCAAACTTGTGAAGTTTTTGTTCACTGCTGTGAGGTAAAACAGTCTACACCTTCCATTATATTGTTTTGTTTGTGATTTTAAACTTGTTTAACGCCAATTTCAGCATTTTTATGCCATATCATGGCGTCCAGTTTTTCCTGAGGGAAAAAGATGGAATGCCCGGAAAAACCCCCTCATATTCGGTACGACCTGTCCATTATATTTTTATTGTATTGCCTAAATTCTTGTTGCTTAATTGCTAATTCACGTTCTATAAATTAGCCTTAAATTAAATAAAACGAAGAAGCCAGCTTTTGATGACACTCGTGTGAGCTTTGATTTTCACGTATCAGACGTTTGTTGTTTCAAAGAGATGACATTTGCTAGTACCTCATTTTAGACTTGATCATTTACTGTTTGAACGTAAAGCAGTACTATTACGGATTTTCGGGACGAAAAAGATTCATACGACAATAAACGACATGTAATGGCTGATTTTATATTGTCTACAATGCGCCTTGAATGACATAGTGGGCCATCTATATTGTAGATTAAATAGCTTTGAACATGCTTTTAAAAAAGGTGCGGTTTAGGTTTAGTCAGTCTGTATTAGAGTTCAACCGTTTGTGATGAGCAGTAATGATTAGAAATTATATTTTGATATCTCTGTATACGTTAAGGCATAACAGTAGTAAATGTGTACCAGTAACAAGTTACCAGATTGTGTACCCTACATTAAGTACAGTACTGAATACTTCGTTTTGTGTTTTCGACTATAGCCAAAACATTTACTACTGTGCTACCTATATGTCAGATGATGTTTTGTGAATTTTTATTTCTGAGAGTACATCAAGGTTATTTTTTGCATAGAGTGTGGTATCTGTTGTTGAAACTAACTGAAGGCAGTACTCAAAAAGAAGGTATTGTCTAATGGACACTATAAAAACTGCTAAGTCAGCACTTTTTGCATTTTTCTATATACACATATTAAAAAACCACACACAATCACAGAAAAGTGTTGTCCTGTCTTTATTCCATTTTAACTTTCTTTCTGTATGGTCATCTTTACTTTTCGGAATGAATTGGGCATATTCATGGGCATAAAATTTAATTTCGATTAAAAAAATAGGCCAAAAATAAGGTAAATTTTAAACCGTACTGAACAGTTTGAACTTTGGATCAATTTCTCCCAAAGTTTTGATATGACAATGAAAACCTTTGGCTGAAACTAGATTTTGTCCCCATTTGCTGAATTTAGGGCCACAATTAAGCAAATTAATAGGAACAAGTTCAAATGTTTTTAAATTTTAGTCCAAAATAAGCAAAAATTAGCCATAAATGGTAATGTATTGTCTATAAAAGTGATTATTATGCACATGATTTAACAAAACCTGTTCAACAGATGGTTTGAAAAGGCATAATAAGGGTCAAAATATCCAACTTAAAAGAGAAAACAGATTTCCTTTATTAAGTAGAATTTTTTTGTGGAATTTAGTGTTATCAACAGCCTTTGACTGAAATGTTGATACTTTTATTTTGCACTAATTGAAGGTATAAAACAGGTTAAATTAAAATTTGTTCATTTATTTGAACTTGTTTAATAGGTTTTCTTGTCTAAAAGCACCATCTTGTTTATTTGAAGCCACTTTGAAACAATTTAGGGGACAATATGGCATAGTTTAAAAGATGGAGTGGTCAACTATTGAAAGCCACCATATCTTAGTGTGCCAGCATAGATTGGGCTGGCCAATAGTATAATATAAGGCTAGTGCATTTAAAAGGTATCTGTTATAGAACTTTGATATTATTTTCTTATTTAAAATTGCAGGGGCAGTGACAAATATGCAAATTTTTATTCTGAAGATGTCTTCAAACACATGTTATATACATATGCAATTTTTCGCCTTGGGTAGGGCCAAAGAATAGAAGAATTTTTCAAGAACACTTCGAATACCAATATATCTTTTATTGATTTTAATTCAAATATGACCTATGTACTTGATGTATAAATATTGTCTAAATTGGTTCTCTTGCAAACTTGGTATAGGCATAACAGTAGTAAATTTGTACCAGTAACAACTTACCAGATTGTGTACCCTACATTAAGTACAGTACTGAATACTTCGTTTTGTTCTGATTTGGTAAATAGTGGTTAGATGTGTACATTTTTTTAGCTGTAAACTCCTGCATCAATTTAGTTTTAAAAAGTGGTAAAATTTTTCTCAGATCTTGCAAGATAAAAATTTTGGTAATTTTTTAAACAATATAGTATTTTTACATTCACTGCATTAGAAATTGCATGTAAAATTGGGAGCGTCTCAAAATGTTCTAACTAGCGAAAAAAGGAATTGGTCACGGATATATATGGCATATATTTTTTTAATGGAAAATGACAGTTTATTAATTTCCTAGTCCAGGTAAATGCTGATCAATGTTAGAAAGGTATGCAAATCACAGAAAGGTTAGTGTTTTCGACTATAGCCAAAACATTTACTACTGTGCTACCTTAAGTATAGTTGCCATACCAACTATAGATTGCGGCCTGAACTTTATTATAATCAAACAATCTCAAATCAAACAGGCATTACGGAACATAGAAATGGGATAGAGCCTAAAAAGAGTCTACAATAAGCTTCTGTACAAACAGGCCAATTCTCCTAAAACGAAAGAGAATAATCTGGAAAGTTCTCCAGAGAAGGCGGTAGAAACCAATTGTCTCGTTGAAATAATATACGAATAAATAATTAGGAGACAAACTAAAAGTATATTGTGGTAAGGGTTTGATATTTCACAAAACTGATGAAAAGATACTAATTATGTATATTTTTTATGGGAAGATGGGATAAGACGATATGATTTCTTACAATAATATGGAGTAGGCATTGCCAAAATGCAACCACAGACAATTTAGTCTATTATTAATGTTTTTTAAATTTTTTTCACAAAATTTCTTGTTTTACTTTGTTCATTATTTCGCGATTACACCATTTCATGTAGTTATGGCCCATGCAAGAAGTAACTAAGTCAAATAATTAATTCTAATATGACGTGCTTTAAAGGCTTTGAGACCACAACTGTGGTAAAAAAATGATTTATCTATGAGCAACACGCGCTGAGAAGGGCGTGTATTAAATGGCTGTTGCAATTACAAAACTGTAACTCCACCGGAAAGCTATTGAATATGACGTATAAATCTTATAAGTAGCGACACGCGCTATAATTATCCGTTGCAGTATATTGTGTGTTACATTGACGGAACAGCCAGTTTATGGCGGAAATGATGTTTTCTATAGGGACGAAAATATTATAAATGTACTCTAATTGTCTTATTAGAATAGAAATAATTCACGAAGGCTGTGATTTATCATTGTTTTACCACGAAATGACCATTTATGTCGTTATTTTATTCCTCGCTATCGCTCGGGATAAAATAATACGACATAAATGGTCACCCCGTGGTAAAACAATGATAAACCACAGCCTCCGTGAATTATTTCTTAAATAATAAATGCATATGCCTGTAGGTCAAACAGAACACATTTTTGGACATACTGTCCTCGCCCCTCACTTTTCTGTTGCAAAATGCACCTCGTTTTGTTAAGAGATATCGTCTTAGGTCAGTGTTGCTATCCTAATCCCCATTACTCCTATTTGGAACCCCCTTTTTATTGGCTACATAGAAGAAGAAGCATTATCCGCATAATTTATTGGTAGTAATTACGCGTATATTGCATAAACACCGTGTTTTAGGAAAATATCAATGTGTAAACTCCGGTGACTAACTCACAAACCAAATAAAGTCCGAAGGAGTTTTTACATTGAAAATTTCCTAAAACACAGTGTTTAATACATATAATTCTCATAAATAGTCGTTGCATATTTAAATCTGCAAAACCAGTAAAAGAAAACCATCTAGATCTCAAAACGTACCTGAGCCAGAATGCGTACGAATATGAAAAACATAGTAAAAGGGGAATCTCAGTTCTGTATATATTAATAGAAAACAATCCAACAAAATGAAAACCAATTTTTATGTTTATTATATTTTAGTTGAAATCGAATTATTAAGAAATCATTGCGACAGACAAACATTGTTCCCTTTACGAAACACTAGGAGAGTCATAGGAGGACGCCATATGGTTATATATGCGCAAAACTCCAAAATATTAGCGGATATCTTTGTCTCAATACACTGTTATCAAATAAAATATGATCTAACATGGTTTGCTTTGTTATATACGTATAATTAAACAATTTGAATGGAAAGTCAAAACCTGCACATTCAAAGTTATGATGTGATGCAAAATTACTTATGTTTACTTATATTTAGAGCGTTATGTATACTACAGCTAGCATTTAAATCACCTACAATAATGATTTTAAAAGATTCATTTCATATTTATAAGCATCATCATCTGCGGGTAAATATGCTCCAAATATGTAAAAGTGTACAGTATTTGATTACTTTAATTTAATGCCTACAATACATTAGATTGAATATCATTTATTTTGTTTATACAAAATCAAGAGTAAATTTGTATAAAAGGGAAACAACATTTGCGTATGAGTTTGTAACATTCGTTATCAGCTCAGATAAACTTTTCTGAAGGTTAACAAAATGTTTATTGTGACGGGAAAGATCATCTCCTACTTTTTGTGCAGAGGCGTTGTACACTTGCTAGTTGAATTCCCCAACAGATTTTGACTGTTGGTTTAAAAAAGAGTTTATGACGTTCCTATTGCAGTTTTGTGAAATGGTGTTGACTTTTCGATTAACACACTGAGTTCTACCTTAAGTTTATTGTTCTCTGTCTTCAACATGCCTATTATTTTTCTGTTGTCTTTATCAGATTTTTTTCAAATCATTTAGCCTCTAAAGTACTGTTTGCAAATTAACTCTAGTTTCAACATTAGACAAAATAGAGTTGCAACTGGGGCAAGGGGGTCTCGCTTGCCTGTACGTTGCGAAAAACCTCATAAATTTTACTTTGGTCGCCGTAAAGAAACATGTATAGAATTAAGCCGTCCTTTACATACATTTGTGTAGCGGTTCTTTTTGGTCTAGTTTTTCTTGTGTAAAGTGACCCTTCAGGACAACCTTCTTCTCATTTAGCACGATTAGAGAGTATTATACGGTACAACGTTATTGTGTTTCACATTCATGTGTAAGTTCTTTAGGTTTATCAGCTCATTGTCTAAATAAGTAATTAAATTTTGTTCTGGGGCGAACTCTTAGAATAATGGTAAGTCATTTAAATCAATGCAATGTGTTATCGGTGTATCTCTGATTGTTTACATTTTCGTCAACACGAATCGGGGTTTGTGGGTTGGTCATAAAATGAAGAAATTCACTATTCATCGGGGAATACTCCCTGTACGATGTCTCTATTTCAACAAAGTCACATACGTTTCAATTAGAACCTTTGTCCGTGACCCTCATAGTGTTAGTATCACCAAAATCTGAGATTTTTTGGAGCTGACACAAAATCCGTCAACATCAGACACCATATTTTTTGCCTAATTATAATTTCTATAACAGGCCAGATCGATATTGGCAGTTGGGAAACATTAGGAGCAAGATAAGTCCTACAATCATTTAGTTAGTTTAAAATTGTTCGACCACTGCAAACAAAAAATATCTACTGTGAATGAACTCTTGTAATAAGAAATTTAGATTTGGTCCTTTAACTTCGCTATAACAGATTACTGTCATGTGCCCAATAGACTAGTAACTCAAGACTTACAAATCACGTGAATAATAAAAAATTGTTAGATGACTTTTTGAAGGAGTTATAATTGCCTTTTAATGATTATTTTATACCAAATTTTCAGTTTTTACCCAAATACATGGTAAATTCAATCTCTACTGGAAGGAAAACTTTAAACAGTAGAAGCTACAACAATGTAGACATTCATGTAAGCACATGGATTATATTTGGAATAAGTTGTCAAATTCGTAAAGTACTGAAGCAGTGGGAGTGGAGTAGAATGCATTCATTATTAAACATGTATGAATCTTCGATCGTGGGTGTATTGAATAAATTAGGTCCATACTTTAAAGCATTTTGCACTAATGGAAAAGTTGGTTAAGAGTATTATGTATACATTCAACCATTGAAAAGCAAGATTATTAGTCAGCGATATAATATTTAAATAATAGCATAATACTTGTTGACTGAGATAAACAGATCGTTGAAAACCTTTTTGGGGCTACAGGAGCTTTTACATTAAAAAACATCCAATCTTTAAAAAAATATATTTTAAAAAATCCGTTTGCAAGAAAACGCACAATTATTTTTAGTTTGCATCATTTCAAAGTATTTTTGGTTACTCTATTAATAAAATATGTTCTAATAACACAATTGCTATAGCAGTGTCAGATGTGTTAACTATTTATAAACAGATTTGAAAGTGATTTTTTGTTTCCTTTAATACGTAATACATGACATATAAGAAATTTCACATTTTGTTTAAATTAAGTAAAATTTAAATCAAGTATGCGCACAAAGAAAGTGAACTGCGATAAAATTGAAATTTTTTCAATAAATGCAACTTATTCATATCATATGCAAACGTTTTTTTTGGAAAATTGTATAGAACTTAGAAGTATAACAGTAGCGAGTGTTAAAGCACTAAACTATATTTTAATTGTATAGCCAGCCCGCACCTGCAGGTTGCAGACCGAGCCACATCCAATCACACTATCGTATAGCAATAATATTCTGGTTAGGATAACTTATTGCAACCCAAGTGAATGTTCACTGTATATTAACATGAGAACAATCGTCTATTCATACAAAACTATAAAATAACTATATACTCTAGTCATGTGATAGTACAGCAACGACAGTCGCTTGACGCAAAGTCAAATTAATAAACGTTTTGAATACCGTGAAACATTTATAGCACTGTAAGTGAACATATGTGTGTGGATAAAATGTATGATAAAAACAGAAGAATTATTTATAAATTTTTCCCATTATAATTAAGTTTAAAATTAGTATAACAAAAAAAAACTAACTATTTTAACACTTAGCAATGAAGAATCTACTGGCGCACTACGAAGGCTCATTAAATAAGACATTCTAATGAAAATCCCAGCAAAATTGATTTTAAATATAACGTTTAAAAACAATAATATAGGAAAAACACTTATTCCTTTCAAGCTATTGAATTTTGAATATGTTCAAGATACTGATTAATTTTGATACGAATTAAAATTAATCAGTAAATCTACATTTATTTTCAAAGCCCATGATGAGACATAACATGTGTGTTACTTACGCGATAGGTATGTTGTTTTTGAGACTTTTATATAACAAGCGAGACAACTTCAATTTTCCAATGAAAACAAAACAAAATTCTTGTTAGGAAATATCTTTGCTATATTTTCTACCTTTACTTCCTTGAGTATTGCTCACACCAAGCGTCATTTAGTAGAGATCGTGTAAATTGAAGTCGTCCTAAATTACATAGTCGCCATCATGCATATTTTGATATAAGATAAAAAACGAATAGTCATATTATTCATCAAGAGCTAAGGTCAATGATGAAGAAGAATAAACACGCAATATCACATCTTTTTAATGAATTACAATGATGCAAGCACAAATTAAAAGAAAAAATGGGGAGAAAACTCATATAAGGAGGTAAAAAAATTCTTCGCACTGTATTAACAAAGTGTCGAAATCCATCCATGACCATGCTGAATCAACTTTGTTGCGACATCTTTTCAGTTTTAAATTTTATCGGCACAGAAGCGTTTTTGCCACGGGGGAGATTTCTTCCCATTAACTAGTTAATAAATGTATTAAATCGGGTTTTCTGTTTAAAATTTTTAAAAAGGTCGTTTTGTTAAATTGTCCTGCTTATAGTGATCCTAGACCGGATACGATAAAACTAGTAGAAATCATAAACAATGTAAAGACAGGGGACTGAAATATATGTTATAAATTTAAAAAAAAATCTCAGCAAGGTATGGTGCACCCAAATTTTGCGATTTCACATAATTTCATTTTAACAATACTGACTATAAAAGTCCTGAAGATATAACAAAGAGGTTTATACAAACTGACACTCCAATTTAATTAAAAAAAAATAAAACAGAATCATTCTACACATGCTGTAATTTTTTTATATTCAGTATTTTGATTGGATAAAAACACTTAAATTACGTCATCTAAGATAATTTATATATCGATATTTCCTCTGAGCTTACTACTTTCAGTAACCAAAGTAAACAAGATGGCCAATCGTTAGGGTGAGAGAACAATATTTGTTTTCCGCAATTATATCTAAAAATGTCAAATGAGATTTCAAATAAAATATAATACAAATAATAATATTTAAGGTCACGCTTTTTTGTTTTTTATGAATATCTACAGAACCCAGATTCCTTTGGTACTATGTGCATATTTTTAAGCTTTCCGGCCTTCGTACATTTTGAGGTCTTGATGGGTTCCGTTAACTGTTTTTTATTCTTTAAAAATCGCAACGATTTATTTCAGAGAATTATAATGATTAAACACCGTGTTTCAGGAAATTAACAATGTGTAAACTCCGGCAACTCCCTTACAAGCTTGACATAAATTTTGTGAGTGAGTCTCCGGAGTTGAAACACGGATAATTTCCTAAAACCCAGTGTTAAATCCTATAATCATTCACGACAAATGAGACGATTTAAATTCCAAAATTATAAATTTTCCACACTAATGCAGCAATATTCCTGCTTCCCCTGCATAGGTGACTATCTTTTTTGAATTTATCAGATTGTTTTTGCATGAACTTTCAGTGGGTATACTGCCTTTTATAAGTTTTATTATAGATACAACTTCCTTGTCGAAATATATTCTCGTTTGAAAATATGATTGCAGATAGTTTACCAAATTTTTGAATTCAGTGCACAGTGAACTTGCTACGATGATTGTTTGATACACATATTAGTGACTATATTAAGTCTATTCTAATCAACTAACCAACTCACATACTACAGTAACGGAAACGGTAGGTTTGGCATGCAATAAAACCTTGTTTAACCCACCATTTCTTTTGAAATGCTTGTGCTAAGCCAGGACCATGTAGTAGCTGCATTCTTGGTTGTTGGCTCTAATGTTGCCGGTTCTAGGATTTTGATTTGTGGATTGTTTGTTGTTCGGTATTGTTCTGTTTGTTGCCGCCATGATAAAACAAGTCATTGGTCATTTCATCAATTATGGATAATTTTGACAAACTACAACAAACATGCCATAGTAAGAATAGCCATATATGGAACGAAATTTACATATACGATCCATCCCGATGCAGCACGCCATTCGGGTTCCCAATGTTTTTCGGTTAATAAACGTAACAAAATAGAGACACGAATGTCAATTGGATGGGGTAATTAAAAACGACAATATTTTCATCAAGTATCAATTATGGGTGATCTTAGACACGAATCCGACAAAACATAATGACACTGTCGAATGACATGAAGATTGTGTAAGGCTGATTATATACAAAACTGCTTTTTGACATCTTAGTGCCGCGAGTGATTCACATCCGCTCTGGTACGATGCCTTTAAAAGGTAAAACAATCTGATACCGGAACATATGAACATGATAGCATAGGGAGTCAATGACTTATTACAATTTAGATAATTACATATATACAAAATATTGAACACATATATCGGATAATATCGACCACAAAACAATTTTTATTTGTCGTTACGGTCTCGCAAACAAAAGAGATTTCTTAGTACTATAAAAGGAACTAAACTAGTAACCTGTTATTTATTTGGGTCACAGACCGGATACGATTAAATCTTCGGAAGTTTGAAAGGCTGTTAAGGTAGGAGACAAAAGATGCAATTAACGAACTATTTAGTTTTATTTAGTAAACATTCAGACTAAATTTAAAATTATTTGTAAATATAACATTTAAAAAGAACATTTAATTTATTCATATTAAATTGACTACGTTGCAATTTTACATTTTTTAATATCGTAGCACATTTTTGAAAATATCGTAGCACATTTTGTTAATATCGTAGCAACAACATATTGTGCAGGACACTTTTTGCATTTCATTATTTTCTTACACAATCTGAACATAAAATAAAATAATATACATATAAACAAATGTGTTACAAACAGATATTTTCAATATAAATACCACCCTCCCCCGAAAAAATTATATAAAATAAAAAGGAAGGATACTTACACAGGATTGACCTATTAAAATTTTTTATTATTGCAACATCCCCATTGACAAAATAGTCCATTCACTACAAAAATGATAAAATGATGTTAATGGAATACTTAGTTGGTAAAATCCCCGTGGTTTACATGGGCTTTAGATGAGAATTGAGGCATGGATTCATTTAGATAATTAACGAGTACCAAATGATATATTTTTCAATGAAAAAAGCTACCTTTTCATATATTTTGGAAAGCTAAAAAGCTACCCCCCCCGTTAATTAGATCTCTATTGATTAGATGCATCTCGTATTGTACTTGCATTCGCACTTCTTTGGAAACTGACATAGGCAGTTATTTGTCATGTCTTACTAAAAATAAAAAGAAAAGAGGCACCTATCTGATCAAATCAATGAAAGTACGACTGTAGGCATCAGTATTTACACTCTGATCAAAGTTGTTTGTTTGTTTGTTTGATGGAGTTTAACGCCAATTTCAGCAATTTTTCAGCTATATCATGGCGTCCAGTTTTTATTGGGGGAGGAAGCCGGAGTACCCGGAGAAAACCCCCGACCTGAGGTAGGAAAACTGGCAATCCTTGTCAATTAAGAAGGGAGTCGAGTACACACTGCCTGCAGTGAAAATCGAACCCGCAATCTCAGTGTTGACAGACCACGTGATCAATAGTAGACGAACTACCTTAACCACTCGGCCACCGAGGCCCCTCTGATCAAAGCACTAACAGTACGACTGTAGGTATCAGTATGTACAACCTGATCAAGCACTGACAGTACGACTGTAGTAATGAAGGCATCGGTATGTCACTATCTGATCAAAGCACTGACAGTACTGACAGTAGGAATGAAGGCATCGGAATGTCACTATCTGATCAAAGCACTGACAGTACTGACAGTAGGAATGAACACATCGGTATGTCACTATCTGATCAAAGCACTGACAGTACGATTGTAGGTATCAGTATGTACAATATGATCAAAGTACTGACAGTACGAGTGTAGGCATCAGTATGTACTATCTAATCAAAGCACTGACAGTACGAGTGTAGACATCAGTACGTAACGATATGATCAAAGCACTGACAGTACGAGTGTATGCATCAGTATGTACTATCTGATCAAAGCACTGACAGTACGAGTGTAGGCATCAGTATGTCACTATCTGATCAAAGCACTGACAGTACGACTGTAGGTATCAGTACGTAACGATCTGATCAAAGTACTGACAGTACGAGTGTAGGCATCAGTATGTACTATCTGATCAAAGCACTGACAGTACGAGTGTAGGCATCAGTATGTCACTATCTGATGAAAGCACTGACAGTACGACTGTAGGCATCAGTATGTACAATCTGATCAAAGCACTGACAGTACGAGTGTAGGCATCAGTATGTAACTATCTGATCAAAGCACTGACAATACGAGTGTAGGTACCAGTATGTAAAATATGATCAAAGTACTGACAGTACGACTGTAGGCATCACTATGTACTATCTGATGAAAGCACTGACAGTACGACTGTAGGCATCAGTATGTACAATCTGATCAAAGCACTGACAGTACGAGTGTAGGCATCAGTATGTAACTATGTGATCAAAGCACTGACAGTACGACTGTAGGCATCAGTATGCAACTATCTGATGAAAGTACTGACAGTACGACTGTAGGCATCAGTATGTAACGATGTGATCAAAGCACTAACGGTACGACTATAGGCATCAGTATGCAACTATCTGATGAAAGCACCCACAGTACGACTGTAGGTATCAGTATGTAACGATGTGATCAAAGTACTGACAGTACGACTGTAGGTATCAGTATGTAACGATCTGATCAAAGTACTGACAGTACGACTGTAGGCATCAGTACGTAACGATCTGATCAAAGCAATGACAGTACGAGTGTAGGCATCAGTACGTAACGATATGATCAAAGTACTGACAGTACGACTGTAGGCATCAGTATGTAACGATCTGATGAAAGCACTGACAATACGACTGTAGGCATCAGTATGTACTATCTGATCAAAGCACTGACAGTACGAGTGTAGACATCAGTACGTAACGATATGATCAAACCACTGACAGTACGAGTGTATGCATCAGTATGTACTATCTGATCAAAGCACTGACAGTACGAGTGTAGGCATCAGTATGTCACTATCTGATCAAAGCACTGACAGTACGACTGTAGGTATCAGTACGTAACGATCTGATCAAAGTACTGACAGTACGAGTGTAGGCATCAGTATGTACTATCTGATCAAAGCACTGACAGTACGAGTGTAGGCATCAGTATGTCACTATCTGATCAAAGCACTGACAATACGGGTGTAGGTACCAGTATGTAAAATATGATCAAAGTACTGACAGTACGACTGTAGGCATCAGTATGTACTATCTGATGAAAGCACTGACAGTACGACTGTAGGCATCAGTATGTACAATCTGATCAAAGCACTGACAGTACGACTGTAGGTATCAGTATGTAACTATGTGATCAAAGCACTGACAGTACGACTGTAGGCATCAGTATGCAACTATCTGATGAAAGTACTGACAGTACGACTGTAGGCATCAGTATGTAACGATGTGATCAAAGCACTAACGGTACGACTATAGGCATCAGTATGCAACTATCTGATGAAAGCACTGACAATACGACTGTAGGCATCAATATGTAACGATCTGATCAATGTACTGACAGTACGAGTGTAGGCATCAGTATGCAACTATCTGATGAAAGCACCGACAGTACGACTGTAGGTATCAGTATGTAACGATCCGATCAAAGTACTGACAGTACGACTGTAGGCATCAGTACGTAACGATCTGATCAAAGTACTGACAGTACGAGTGTAGGCATCAGTATGCAACTATCTGATGAAAGCACCGACAGTACGACTGTAGGTATCAGTATGCAACGATCTGATCAAAGTACTGACAGTACGACTGTAGGCATCAGTACGTAACGATCTGATCACAGTACGAGTGTAGGCATCAGTACGTAACGATATGATCAAAGCACTGACAATACGACTGTAGGCATCAGTATATAACGATCTGATCAATGTACTGACAGTACGAGTGTAGGCATCAGTATGCAACTATCTGATCAAAGTACTGACAGTACAAATGTAGGCATCAGTACGTAAGGATCTGATCAAAGTACTGACAGTACGAGTGTAGGCATCAGTATGTAGCGATCTGATCAAAGTACTGACAGTACGAGTGTAGGCATCAGTACGTGACGATCTGATGAAAGTACTGACAGTACGATTGTAGGCATCAGTACGTTAGGATATGATCAAAGCACTGATAGTACGAGTGTAGGCATCAGTACGTAAAGATCTGATCAAAGTACTGACAGTACCAGTGTAGGCATCAGTACGTAAGGATATGATCAAAGCACTGATAGTACGAGTGTAGGTATCAGTATGTAACTATCTAATCAAAGCACTGACAGTACGACTGTAGGTATCAGTACCTAACGATCTGATCAAAGAACTGACAATACGAGTGGAGGCATCAGTAAGTAACAATCTGATCAAATCACTGACAGTACGACTGTAGGCATCAGTACGTAACAATCTGATCGAAGTACTGACAGTACGAGTGTAGGCATCAGTACGTAACGATGTGAGCAAAGCACTGACAGTACGAGTGTAGGCATCAGTACGTAACGATCTGATCAAAGCACTGACAGTACGAGTGTAGGCATCAGTAAGTATCGATCTGATCAAAGCACTGACATTACGACTGTAGGCATCAGTACGTAACGATCTGATCAAAGTACTGACAGTACGAGTGTAGCCATCAGTACGTAACGATATGAGCAAAGCACTGATAGTACGAGTGTAGGTATCAATACGTAACGATCTGATCAAAGTACTGACAGTACTAGTGTAGGCATCAGTACGTAACGAACTGATCAAAGTGCTGACAGTACGAGTGTAGGCATCAGTACGTAACGATATAATCAAAGCACTGGCAGTACACGTGTAGGTATCAGTATGTAACTATCTGATGAAAGTACTGACAGTACGAGTGTAGGCATCAGTACGTTACGATATGATCAAGCACTGATAGTACGAGTGTAGGCATCAGTACGTAACGATCTGATCAAAGTACTGACAGTACGAGTGTAGGCATCAGTACGTAACGATCTGGTCAAAGAACTGACAGTACGATTGTAGGTATCAGTATGTAACTTTCTGATCAAAGCACTGACAGTACGAGTGTAGGCATCAGTACGTAACGATCTGATCCAAGTACTGACAGTACGAGTGTAGGCATCAGTGCGTAACGATATGAGCAAGGCACTGATAGTACGAGTGTAGGTATCAGTACGTAAAGATCTGATCAAAGTACTGACAGTACTAGTGTAGGCATCAGTGCGTAACGAACTGATCCAAGTACTGACAGTACGAGTGTAGGCATCAGTACGTAACGATCTGATCAAAGTACTGACAGTACGAGTGTAGGCATCAGTATGTAACTATCTGATCAAAGTACTGACAGTACGAATGTAGGCATCAGTACGTAACGATCTGATCAAAGTACTGACAGTACGAGTGTAAACATCAGTATGTAACTATCTGATAAAAGTACTGACCGTTCGAGTGTAGGCATCAGTATCTAACTATCTGATCAAAGTACTGACAGTACGAGTGTAGGCATCAGTACGTAACGATATGATCAAAGTACTGTCAGTACGAGTGTAGGTATCAGTATGTAACGATCTGATCAAAGCACTGACAGTACTTGTGTAGGTATCAGTACGTAACGATCTGATCAAAGTACTGACAGTACGAGTGTAGGTATCAGTACGTAACGATCTGATCAAAGCACTGACAGTACTTGTGTAGGCATCAGTATGTAACTATCTGATGAAAGCACTGACAGTACGAGTGTAGGCATCAGTATGTAACTATCTGATCAAACACTGACAGTACGAGTGTAGGCATCAGTATGTACTATTTGATCAAAGCAATGACAGTACGAGTGTAGGCATCAGTACGTAACGATCTGATCAAAGTACTGACAGTAGGAGTGTAGGCATCAGTACGTAACGATCTGATCAAAGCACTGACAGTACGAGTGTAGGTATCAGTATGTAACTATCTGACCAAAGCACTGACAGTACGACTGTAGGTATCAGTATGTACAACCTGATCAAAGCACTGACAGTACGAGTGTAGGCATCAGTAAGTAACGATGTTATCAAAGCACTGACAGTACGACTGTAGGCATCAGTACGTAACGATCTGATCAAAGTACCGACAGTACGAGTGTAGGCATCAGTACGTAACGATCTGATCAAAGTACCAAAGTACTGACAGTACGAGTGTAGGCATCAGTATGTAACTATCTGATCAAAGCACTGACAGTACGACTGTAGGCATCAGTAAGTAACGATCTGATCAAAGCACTGACAGTACGAGTGTAGGCATCAGTATTTACTATCTGATCAAAGTACTGACAGTACGAGTGTAGGCATCAGTATTTACGATCTGATCAAAGCACTGATAGTACGCGTGTAGGTATCAGTACGTAACGATCTGATCAAAGTACTGACAGTACGAGTGTAGGCATCAGTACGTAACTATCTGGTGAAAGCACTGAAAGTACGAGTGTAGGCATCAGTATGTAACTATCTCATCAAAGCACTGACAGTACGAGTGTAGGCATCAGTACGTAACGATCTGATCAAAGTACTGACAGTACGAGTGTAGGCACCAGTGCGTAACGATATGATCAAAGCACTGACAGTACGAGTGTAGGCATCAGTACGTAACGATCTGATCAAAGTACTGACAGTACGACTGTAGGAATCAGTATATAACGATCTGATCAAAGTACTGACAGTACGAGTGTAGGCATTAGTATGTATCTATCTGATGAAAGCACTGACAGTACGACTGTAGGTATCAGTATGTAACTATCTGATCAAAGCACTGACAGTACGAGTGTAGGCATCAGTATGTAACTATCTGATCAAAGTACTGACAGTACGAGTGTAGGCATCAGTATGTACTACATATGTATCTGATCAAAGCACTGACAGTACGAATGTATGTATCAGTATGTAACTATCTGATCAAAGCACTGACAGTACGAGTGTAGGCATCAGTATGTACTACATATGTATCTGATGAAAGCACTGACAGTACGAATGTAGGTATCAGTATGTAAGTATCTGATCAAAGCACTGACAGTACGATTTTAGGTATCAGTATGTAACTATCTGATCAAAGCACTGACAGTACGAGTGTAGGTCATTGGGGACATTACGAATAACTTGTTGTCCCCTCATCTGTCCTCCAGTTCTTGTAATTTTTTCTTCTGAAACCACTTTTCCGTTCAAATAATTTTTAAACGGATGATCCATATTATAATAAATAAATTTTGCGAGAATGCTGAATTTGATTGGCTGGAAAATATTTTCTATCAGGGGATGGAAAACAAATTTGATCGTCATGTAGACACAAGCCATTTGACGTCATATATTACAGTACGAGTGTAGGTATCAGTATGTACAACCTGATCAAAGCACTGACAGTACGAGTGTAGGCATCAGTAAGTAACGATGTTATCAAAGCACTGACAGTACGACTGTAGGCATCAGTACGTAACGATCTGATCAAAGTACTGACAGTACGACTGTTGGCATCAGTATGTAACTATCTGACCAAAGCACTGAAAGTACGACTGTAGGTATCAGTATGTACAACCTGATCAAAGCACTGACAGTACGAGTGTAGGCATCAGTAAGTAACGATGTTATCAAAGCACTGACAGTACGACTGTAGGCATCAGTACGTAACGATCTGATCAAAGTACTGACAGTACGACTGTTGGCATCAGTATGTAACTATCTGACCAAAGCACTGACAGTACGACTGTAGGTATCAGTATGTACAACCTGATCAAAGCACTGACAGTACGAGTGTAGGCATCAGTAAGTAACGATGTTATCAAAGCACTGACAGTACGAGTGTAGGCATCAGTATGTAACTATCTGATCAAAGCACTGACAGTACGAGTGTAGGCATCAGTAAGTAACGATGTTATCAAAGCACTGACAGTACGACTGTAGGCATCAGTACGTAACGATCCGATCAAAGTACCGACAGTACGAGTGTAGGCATCAGTACGTAACGATCTGATCAAAGTACCAAAGTACTGACAGTACGAGTGTAGGCATCAGTATGTAACTATCTGATCAAAGCACTGACAGTACGACTGTAGGCATCAGTATGTAACGATCTGATCAAAGCACTGACAGTACGAGTGTAGGCATCAGTATTTACTATCTGATAAAAGTACTCACAGTACGAGTGTAGGCATCAGTATTTACGATCTGATCAAAGCACTGATAGTACGCGTGTAGGTATCAGTACGTAACGATCTGATCAAAGTACTGACAGTACGAGTGTAGGCATCAGTACGTAACTATCTGGTGAAAGCACTGAAAGTACGAGTGTAGGCATCAGTATGTAACTATCTCATCAAAGCACTGACAGTACGAGTGTAGGCATCAGTATTTACTATCTGATCAAAGTACTGACAGTACGAGTGTAGGCATCAGTATTTACGATCTGATCAAAGCACTGATAGTACGCGTGTAGGCATCAGTACGTAACGATCTGATCAAAGTACCGACAGTACGAGTGTAGGCATCAGTACGTAACGATCTGATCAAAGTACCAAAGTACTGACAGTACGAGTGTAGGCATCAGTATGTAACTATCTGATCAAAGCACTGACAGTACGACTGTAGGCATCAGAATGTAACGATCTGATCAAAGCACTGACAGTACGAGTGTAGGCATCAGTATTTACTATCTGATCAAAGTACTGACAGTACGAGTGTAGGCATCAGTATTTACGATCTGATCAAAGCACTGATAGTACGCGTGTAGGTATCAGTACGTAACGATCTGATCAAAGTACTGACAGTACGAGTGTAGGCATCAGTACGTAACTATCTGGTGAAAGCACTGAAAGTACGAGTGTAGGCATCAGTATGTATCTATCTCATCAAAGCACTGACAGTACGAGTGTAGGCATCAGTACGTAACGATCTGATCAAAGTACTGACAGTACGACTGTAGGAATCAGTATGTAACGATCTGATCAAAGCACTGAAGGTACTTGTGTAGGCATCAGTATGTAACGATCTGATGAAAGCACTGACAGTACGAGTGTAGGCATCAGTACGTAACGATATGATCAAAGCACTGACAGTACGAGTGTAGGCATCAGTACGTAACGATCTGATCAAAGTACTGACAGTACGAGTGTAGGCATCAGTACGTAACGATCTGATCAAAGTACTGACAGTACGAGTGTAGGCATCAGTACGTAACGATATGATCAAAGCACTGACTGTGCGAGTGTAGGTATCAGTATGTAACTATCTGATCAAATCACTGACAGTACGAGTGTAGGCATCAGTATGTACAACCTGATCAAGCACTGACAGTACGAGTGTAGGAATGATTACCTAACGATATGATCAAAGCACTGACTGTGCGAGTGTAGGTATCAGTATGTAACTATCTGATCAAATCACTGACAGTACGAGTGTAGGCATCAGTATGTACAACCTGATCAAGCACTGACAGTACGAGTGTAGGTATCAGTATGAACAATCCAATCAAAGTACTGACAGTACGATTGTAGGCATCAGTATGTAACTATCTGATCAAAGCACTGACAGTACGAGTGTAGGCATCAGTACGTAACGATCTGATCAAAGTACTGACAGTACGACTGTAGGTATCAGTACGTAACGATCTGATCAAAGTACTGACAGTACGACTGTAGGAATCAGTATATAACGATCTGATCAAAGTACTGACAGTACGAGTGTAGGCATTAGTATGTAACTATCTGATGAAAGCACTGATAGTACGAGTGTAGGCATCAGTATGTAACTATCTGATCAAAGCACTGACAGTACGAGTGTAGGCATCAGTACGTAACGATCTGATCAAAGTACTGACAGTACGACTGTAGGAATCAGTATATAACGATCTGATCAAAGTACTGACAGTACGAGTGTAGGCATCAGTACGTAACGATCTGATCAAAGTACTGACAGTACGACTGTAGGAATCAGTATATAACGATCTGATCAAAGTACTGACAGTACGAGTGTAGGCATCAGTACGTAACGATCTGATCAAAGTACTGACAGTACGACTGTAGGTATCAGTATGTAACGATCTGATCAAAGCACTGACAGTACGAGTGTAGGCATCAGTGTGTACTACATATGTATCTGATCAAAGCACTGACAGTACGAATGTATGTATCAGTATGTAACTATCTGATCAAAGCACTGACAGTACGAGTGTAGGCATCAGTATGTACTACATATGTATCTGATCAAAGCACTGACAGTACGAATGTATGTATCAGTATGTAACTATCTGATCAAAGCACTGGCAGTACGAGTGTAGGCATCAGTATGTACTACATATGTATCTGATGAAAGCACTGACAGTACGAATGTAGGTATCAGTATGTAAGTATCTGATCAAAGCACTGACAGTACGATTGTAGGTATCAGTATGTAACTATCTGATCAAAGCACTGACAGTACGAGTGTAGGTCATTGGGGACATTACGAATAACTTGTTGTCCCCTCATCTGTCCTCCAGTTCTTGTAATTTTTTCTTCTGAAACCACTTTTCCGTTCAAATAATTTTTAAACGGATGATCCATATTATAATAAATAAATTTTGCGAGAATGCTGAATTTGATTGGCTGGAAAATATTTTCTATCAGGGGATGGAAAACAAATTTGATCGTCATGTAGACACAAGCCATTTGACGTCATATATTACTCCACCGTAAACTAACATTTTTTGTGTTGATATATTTTTTTTAATATATCCAGTTACAAAAATAAAATTTTTGAGTTTATTCTATTGTTTAAATTTGCTTATATATGTAAACTACAAAAATAAATATCTCCATCGAGGGATAACACAATTTCAGGTGGGAACATTCGATATAATCCGCTGCTACTCGGATTATACAATGTGCAAAACGGAAATTTTGTTATCCCTCGAAGGAGAAAATATTTTTTGCAGTTAATCCTTAAATATATAATAATACAACATTATCAATTATAATAATCAACTGTTTTAATGTTCGGCACAGCTTTTGACAGTCAACATGTAAAATACTGTGTGTGTTAAAACAAAATCGACGTTACTCGTATACGTGTTCTGAATATAAATTTAAATAAAATTACAATGTGATGTTATTTAGTCTAGAAAATAAGCAGAATTGGTATAATTTTGTATTGTAAACCATAGCCTTGTTTATTAAGCAAGCAAAGAATATTTTTTGTTAAAATATGAAGATATTATTGCCTTTATTCTATTCTATTGATATTAGATATATATATTTAACTTAACGTAATGATTATGGAATGTATTTCTTTGGTCAATATTCTTTGTCGGTTTATTGACTTACTATAATACAATTATTTCTATAAATTGTCGATATCGTTTGTTAGCAAAATATATACATACACATTACATACATTATCGCTATTTTGCAGTATTTTCCTTTGATCGTTGTGTGCGATATTATTCCATCTCACTCTACTAGCGTGGGATGGGCCCATCTCAGCTCGCTGTCAAGACGTCGTTATGTAAACACTGTGACGTCACAATGTTACAAAACAGCGATAAACAGATTATTTACGTTTTATGAAACTCGATGCATTTTCTCGTCATCTCATCTCAGGGCTGTCGCCCTTCGATGAGATATGGACGAGAAAACGCATCTCGTTTCAAAAAACGTAAATAATCTATAATTATGTGTAGGTACAACTACCTGTATCACGTCGAGACAGTTGTATACATTCGTATCACTACGAGACGCGCAGCGTCGAGTTGTGATGCGGAATGTATGTAACTGTCAAGACATGATACAGGTAGTTTTACCTACACTTAAATGTATGTAATAAGTTTATCTAAATTTAGAAAGTATAAAAAGGCAAAACAAAACTAATGTTTAAAATTGAAAATTTAGCATTCAACGAACCATTTGTTTATAAATAGAGTTCCTAACGTCACACATTACAGAATAAAAGTAATTCAACGTATCATTGGTTATACCATTCATTGTGACGTCAATAAGTACATCTTGTATCACATATATAGATGATACAAGGTTTTGTATCACATAGGTTGTATCAATCGCTTATATTTCAGATTTTGACAAGATACATACTTAATTTTAGATAAATGTATATATTAAATCCGCGTTTGGAAACAATGTTGTGTCATGTGACCAATCAATAAAAAATGACTTGATTGGCATTGTGATTAATAACATATTAAAATCCCGTGATACTTCATAAATGTATTAGCTAATTTTCTGCACAACTTTTAAGGGTATTGGGTGGCCGAGGGGTGTTTAAGGTAGTTAATCTTATTTTATTTAATTGTTCATGCATCCATATAGGTAAACTGAAGGAAACTACTGAACAAAACAGAAGGTACTATCACCCAAATCTGATTACAGCAAAACAGTATTTTGCTCTGGATACAATAAACATATTAACTAAGTGTTTATCATGGTTACAATATCTATTCACACATTGAATGTCTGAACTCTGTAGTAATCGTTTAATTTACTGAAGCAAATAATTAGATAAATGAAAAAAAAATATTCGTTTTTCCGTCTATTTTAGCAGTTATGACGTTATTTGTTTTGAACACGTCGATCTTTGCGCTATGTTGTCTACATGTATATAAACGTGCAATTCGAAAATGTCATAACGAGATATGAAATTAATGTAAACTTATCACTGATATATGAATGTATTTTGTTTCATATCGTTTAAATAATAACGAACTATGATACTGATTGATTTGTTGATGTTGACTTAACCACCCTTGGTAAATCGATCACCTCATTATTTGACCTGACATGGCAAGTTCTATTTTTTTTATCATAAATATGAAATGATTAGAAGAAATCTGTCAAGTATAAATTTGTTTTAGAGTTGACAAAGTGTGTAAAAACCCGAGAGTATCGGGATTTTTTATATTAGTTTTGAAGTAAATTCAATATCACAGTTGATAATTTTTTGGATATTAAAAAATTCAAAAGACCTGATACATCAAGACATCTTGAGGTCTGGATCTCTTTCCCATTGTAACATCATTAAAACATTTGATTTTTCGACACTCTATACGGCCATCCTCATACACAGCTTAAAACCAGGCTCAAAAATCTTACAAAACGCTGCGTATTCTAAATACCTAGTATGTTAGATTTTCTTATTGAAAACATATTCGTCATGTTTAGAGGACATGTTTTTCAACATACTGTTGGTATTCCAATGGTTACTAATTGTGCTCCCGTCCTCGCCGACCTTTTGTGTACTCTGGTCCAGACCTTTAATTTCACATTCCGCAATATTGATGATGTTTTGTCCCTCAACAATGCTAAATTTGCTGACTATTTACATTCAATTTACCCTAGCGAGTTTGAAATTAAAGACACAACCAATACACTTAGGTCAGACTCTTACTTAGACATACTTCTAGAAATAGACTCAGGAAAACTACAAACTAGAATCTACGACAAGCGTTACGACTTCAATTTTCCAATTGTCAATTTCCAGTTCATTGACAGCAACATTCCAGCAGCTCCAGCGTATGGTGTGTACATTTTACAACTTATACGTTATTCTAAATCCTGCGCTCGTTATATGATTTTCCAGACCGATCACTGGTGTTGACTGCTAAACTACTCAAACAAGGGTTTGTTGTACCTATGTTGATGATGTCACTCTAGAAGTCCCATGGTCGGCACCACGACTTAATTGATCGTTTTGGGAAATCAGTGTCTCAAATACGATCTGACATTTTTGCTGAGTCATAGGTAGTGTTTCATATTCCTGTATTTGACTTTTCCTTAGACAAGACAATAAGTAACTCGACGGGTCCCTTTTCAGAGGCAGGCACTGCCTACTCATCTGGAGCACTTGAGTGCACCCATAGTTGTTATTGGGTTCGGGTTACTCACTTTCTATGTTTTATGTTTTTGGTTTTTGTGTTGTGTTTGTCTATATCCGGATTTGTAACTGTCCCTTGGCTGTTGGCTCTTGTTGTTCTGTCGGTTTTCTATGTTATTTTCTTAGTACTTATTATTTTAACCCGATATTTGAATGCATTTTTATCCATATCGTTTAAATTATAGCGTACTGTGATTGACTTATTTATTTTTGACCTAAGTGTGATGTTCAGAGGGACATTTGTCAATTGTAAATAAATGAACAAGGGGGTGAATTCCAATATTTGTTTGTATCTATTTTAAAGAAATAAAAAAACCTCCGAGAACTCTATATACCGAGCTATTATATAAATTACACTAGAGAATATATAAATTAACGGGTTTATGCTGTCTGCAATGCACAGTTAGAGAAAACGTACTTTTCTTAAATAAAATAGAAGAATGTCGATATTGAACTGTGAACCTTAGATAAAGACATACAATTAAAAAAAATTATATATACAGTAAAACTTTGGTAGCTGGAACTCCGATGGCTCGAACACCACCGATTTCTTGAACTGTTTTTAAAGTCCCGACATTTATTTTTATATATGTTTGTACAAAAATCCTAACACCGATTTCTCGAAAACTAGAACTTATTCACAGGTCCCTTTGAAAGCAAACTCATGTAAGTCAACTTCAATAACTCGAACTGAAAGTATAAGCGTCGGTGCGAAGCAATTAACTTCAGGTACAAAGGACACGGATAACAGAATCCATAACAGTTAATACTGGTCTGTCAATAAAAAAAATAATGCATTATAATTATGTCATGACAGGTGGTAAGTTTTAACAGGCAATTGGACATTAATCGTTTTTTAAACAAAAAATATTAAATGTACCAAGCGGATCATCAAATCAACAGAACATTCCAATTAAAAATCATTTACGACTTTTGTTGACAATTGTGGTTTAATTAATATTAAAAACCAAATGTTAAAGAAAAATGTTTCATCAGTAAACAATGTAGAAATTATTGACTTAATTTAACTGTGATTGTTATACCTTGTTCAAACAGGCTTTGCACAATCAACGGAAGGTAATAATAAGTGATTAGAAATTTTAAATTTCACAAAATATTACACCTAAAATCACTTTATTCGTGTCAAAAATCATGAAATAAACATCTACATACATTCAACACGAATTTTAATTCCCCAAAACAACCATACCGCTTGTATTAAAATTAATGAGCAACATATAAATCAACAAAATTGATCAAGGTGAGGAACAGATACATTTCCGTAGGTTGTCCAACTTCGATGGCTTGAACTACCGATAGCTCGGACTTTAATGGCGACCCCAGCGCGTTCGAGTGTTCGAAGTTCTACTGTAGTTATAGTGCAAATTTAATCAAATTTTGTCGTGAATGTCCGTTTCAAAGTTACAACATATTTATTAATTCAGTTTGAATTAATTTACCGTCCATTTATTGTTAGAAATACGATGTAAAATGGTTGTTTCATCAAATTTATGTTGTTTAAAGAAGAAATAGAAAATCTAGGTACATGTTGTAAGAATAAAACAAACTAGTCATTAACTTGATGTCTACTGATGCTGATGTCCAATGCATCGTTTTAAGTATAATACTGGTTGAAATATAATCTAATAAACATTACATGCCGAAAACTTAAAGTATATCACCCCTCGGGCCACCATTGGGGGTATTTAATCCGTACCGCTCACCTCTTTATTGCATCTACTTTTATCATATCACACACCCATTATGGTATACTTTTGCGTTTAATCGCACTAATTATTGTGTTAAAAGGCAAACGATTAGTTATTCGAAATAGTTGTGTTTTGTTTAGTAAGTATCTACACGAGTATAACTAAATTCTAACAGCATGTTTACCTTTTTGTTTGGTCCATTCATCTGTGCACTATCGCTTATCCGATATACCTTCTAATTATAAGCCACTGAACAGAATTTGATGAAAGCTTCACATAATCTTTGTTACATAATACCATAGTACACCTGATATTTCAAACTGTTGGAATAATATTATTTGGGGTTTCCCATAGCACAACTTGGACTTGGGGGTACTCATCTCTTGACCGCAACTCCACCTACACCTCTAAATGAAATGTGACGAAACTTTGACACAATCGTTGTCACAAAGAGCCCTTTGCACCTGATCTTTCACATTTAAATTGGAATGATAATTAGGTTTTCCATAGCAAAAAACAGATTTTACCATTCAGTGACATAGGACAGCGGGGGATATCAGCCGTAGGACGAAAAATCGTACCCGAGCGTTTTGTTAATCCGACAATTTACAAAGGTTAATTAGTACTTTTACGGTTTTGTATAATGTCGGCCTATATCAGCTGGTGCGCATTGCTTAAAGTTTTACTAGTTTTATTTTGATATTATTGTCACATATAACATTCGTTCACGAATTGATGTTTTTGTTTAAATAGTGTTAAACGCCACATTTAGCAATTTTTCAAGCCATATCGTGGCATCCAGGTTCTATTGGGAAAAGAAGCGGTAGTTCCAATAGAAAAGCCCCGAGCTTCGGTATAAAAACTGGCGATCCTGATTAATTGGGATTGGATTCGAACACACCCCTGACTGCAGTGAGACTCGAGCCCGCAACCTTTATTGTTGACAGGCACGTGATTTATAATAGACTATTTCAACCTTAACTCGGTCATTGAATGCGTTACGGACGCCCTATAATGTACAGTCTTTCCAGCCTGCATCCTTTCGTCCGAACTAATTGTGTCCGGGAGGTAACTTTTTTATCTTTTGAGGTAGGTTTTTGATATTTGGAATGTAGGTAGATACTATCAAGGCGCTGTGTCGCATAGCATAATTGATCACCTTTGACATTGACTTTTGACCTTAAGGTCACATAATAGCTTTCTTAATGACAAATTCATGTCCGGGCTGAAACTTACGTATCTTTTGAGTTAGGCTTTTGATATTTGGAATGTGGGTAGATAATATCAAGGCAATGTGTCGCACACCGTGGTTGTTGCTCTTTGACCTTGAACTTTGACCTAAAGGTAATATTATTGCTTTCTGAATGACAAATTTATGTCCGGCTGTATTTTTTATCTTTTGAGGTAGGTTTTTGATATTTGGAATGCTTTAGAATGTTTTTAGATAATATCAAGGTGATGTGTCGCATACCGTTTTGATGACCTTTGACCTTGACGTCAAGGTCAGCGGAGTATACAGAGATGGATACCATCTCACTGATATCTAGTTGGCCTATATGTTAGTGGACATAAATTATCGACCATAGGTAGTTAGCGATAGATAAATCACTAATAAATGTAGAATGTCTTACATGGAGATTTTAATAACGTTTATATACAGTAACTTTAAAAAGTCTGTTTGCTTGTTGACATAAAACTAAATAACCTATCCCCCTTCATTACCACTCCACGGTAATGTCAATCTTACCACCATACCAATTTTATAGGTGACGTCATTACAGAACTGACAATAAGGGTTAGCAATTAGTGGATTAAATTTGATCTTTAACACTAAATTTGATTCTTTAGCTATTGAATTTAATATATTCGATACTTCTATATTTATCTATTGATATATCTATTTAGCCTGTGGGTTTAAATTCATTGACATCTACTATAGTGAGATTGGGCTGATCAGAGGAGGTGGCGAAGGTAATTTGTTGTCTATTTCGTGTGTTTTTATGCTATTCTTACGATATTATTAATTTGTTAATTTACATTCAATACATGAGAAATGTTTAGACATGCGATTTTTGGATAATGTTTAGACTTTTTTGCCATATGTCCAATTATTATTAATTATAGTTTCTCTAATTTTGACGTAATATTTCAACCGCTTGACCGGTGTGGAAAAAATATTTCTCGTCACTAGTGAATTTGTTGTTCTCAGCAGTTGATTGGTTAAAAATAATAACGTTACAATAAGAACTCATGACGTCATAATCAAAACACCTTCCATTTACCGCGTATTCAAGTCATGAACGTAAAATTGGGTTTGGGAGAATTTGTACTTCGCTTCGCAAATTTACTACTTTTTAAAATTAGAGAAACAGAATCTTACATTAGTACTCTTGGATTATCGGATTTCTCCAATCTTGATAGTTAAATTATGGAATTTTAAATCCTCGCCAATGCTCGGACTTAAAATTCCATAATTTAACTATCTCGATTGGAGAAATCCGATAATCCACTCGTACCAATGTAAGATCCTATATATATATATATATATATACATTACATACATTATGTGTAGGTACAACTACCTGTATCACGTCGAGACAGTTGTGTACATTCGTATCACTACGAGACGCGCAGCGTTGAGTTGTGATGCGGAATGTATGCAACTGTCGAGACGTGATGGATGTTGTTGTACCTACACTTAAATGTATGTAATAGGTTTATCTAAAATTAAGAAGTATACAAAGAGCAGAACAAAACTAAATGTTTACAATTTAATATTTAACATTCAACGAAGCATTTGTTTATAAAATATAGCCCCTAACGTCACACGCATTCTGACGTCATATTTCATTTAAGAAATAGATTATTGCGAGCGGGCTTTATGGGAATTAGAACATGGTCAGACCTTATATTTGTCAATATTTTAAACCGAGCGATAGCGAGGTATAAAATAAAGACAAATATAAGGTCTGACCATGTTGTAATTCCCATAAAGCCCGCTCGCAATAATCTATTTCGATTCTAATATGTCTAAAAAATGTTTTAAAATTTCGAAGCGGTTCTAAGAGGACGCTTTCAGTGGTAATATATTTTTTTTAAAACTAATACGATATATCCCAAAACAGTAAGTTAAAGCAAATAAAATTGACATAAACATATGTTCTCGTCATTTTATTGAATGTACGTACCTTTTAAACAAAAATATTGAGAAATCTAAACGAAATTGCGTCGTTCCAGTTTGAAATTTTCAGTTCAGCGTAATATGACGTCGGAATTCTAATTGTGACGTCATATTAATTCGAATGTAGAATTGTTAAAAAAAATAATGCATCGGGAGTAGTTTAAATCATATAAATCTCAGAATTCAGACTAAAAAATAACTAAATTATTAACAATAACGATAATCATGGATAACACATAACAAACGGCATTTGTAAGTCAGTTTTTACATTTACACAAAACACGCAGTTTACGCATGTGCGAAATAAACTTATTAGAATTTTGACACGGCTTTGTTTACATAGCTAAAGCAGGACGTCATATTAGAATCATACAATGAAAGTCATTCAACGAATCATTGGTTATACCATTCATTGTGACGTCAAGAAGTAGTTCCGACAAAAGTACATCTTGTATCACATATATAGATGATACAAGGTTTTTTATCACACAGCTTGTATCAATCGATATTTTTTCAGATTTTGACTAAATACATACTTAATTTTAGATAAAAAAGGTTAATGTACTGATGCTAGAGTTAATATCCATTGGCAGTACGTTATTTTCATTCAAGTGAAAATAAACAGCCTTTTACATAACGATGTAAAAAAATGATTAAAATTTAAAAACTTGATACATGTATTATAACCATATACAAAACAACATATTACTTTTGATATAAACGGTTATAAAGATATGTTATACAGAGAGAGAATCGTCAGTATTCCTGTATCAGACTAACTGTCTCAAGCCCAATTGTTTAAATGAATATCACATAAATGGTGTTGTTTGTTTAAATGGTGGTTATTAACACCACTTTTGGAGAATTATCAGCTATATCATTGCGTCCAGTTTTAATTGTGAACTAAGCCGGAGTACCAGAAGAAAGCCCCTTACCTTCGGTATGAAAAAATTACAATCCTTGTCAGTTGATATTTGAGTCGAGCACAGCATGCTCGCAGTGAGTCTGGAAACCGGGTTCTCAGTGTCGACACGCCACGTGATCAATAGAAGTTAACCACTTGGCTAACGAGGCCACTATCGAATACATGTATAAGAAATGTATTCTGTTTACTGAAAAGGGCTTTCCTTCTCATTCAGGGAGATATGTCGGCTTATGAAACGGAAGAGCGTTGGGCTCTAATACTGAAACCCTGTCTGCAAACAATAGTGGGTAACGCAGTGTCGCACATCGAATGCTCAGTAATAAACTCATTTGTAGATTTTATAAAGTTAAAATATTTGTTTTCTTTGCTTAAATTCTGTATGTTTTGATAATTTTCTTCAACAGATTTTATGCATTCATTTTATAATGAATTATAAAACTTACTTAACATAAATGAAAATATGCTTTAAGACTTTGTCATTGTTTTATGTCAGATGTATCCAACGAAAACTTATTTATGTAAACTTTAACTCTTAATTTTAATTATAATAATAAACGCAAGCTAATACCGACATCATGAAATTACCATTTTTTAATGATCAGTATTACAATTGGTTTTGTGCGGAAAAACATTTCAAAGCTGGCAGAATGTTGATATTTAAAAAGCCTTTACCGTTTGTAAAGAAACTAATCTTAAATAAATTTCAAATAATTACAAGCAATAATATTTTGCAAGCTACAGAAATGGTAACTTATATTATATTTTGTAATCATACAGAAGTTTTAATGCTAAAACATTCTTATCTATGATATCCATTTTGCGAAATCAGCCCCTCTTTCAGGTTTTAGCCATTAGTATGGAATTCGGGTAAATGATTCTATGTACGACAATTGCACCAACTATTATGGGTATATTCGCAACGTAACAATTTTGCAGAGTTTCTAGATTGTCCGGTTTTAACTAAACAGTTTTAAAAAGATTTGAATATATGAACTGGACATGTGAACCTTTTGTTAGACATGGTTATATTTCATGCATTTTTGCAAGTTCTTAGTTACCTAATGTTTTTGTAAAACGGGTGACCGCAAAAGCTACTACAAAAGTTACTCATATGTGATTTTTCTAAAGAATTTGTTTGTAAAAGTACTTATAAAGCTGATAATTTCAGATACCTCACTTTTCGCTAATTTAAAAACTCCGAAGGGTTCTATAGGAAACTCATAAACACCTATAAAAAGTCCAGAAATGGGCTTTGCACAATCAGCTGAAAAAAGCCAATACAGTAAACAAATTATATAAATACATTTAATTATCAATTGTATATGAAACTGCAATTTAAATATAGCTCAAATGTCAAACTTCCATTGAATAATAAAATACAGTGTTCATTCTACAGTTCGGCGCAGCCAAATATCAAAATAAGAACTAATTTTCTCTTCCTTAGTCATAGTTCATTTACAGCGCCGTTGTGAACTGATTCACATTACTGCTTACCGGTTTATAACTGACTCACATAATTGTTACTGGTCCACAACGGAATCAAATTATTGTATACTAGTCCATTACTGAATTACACAAGTGTATACTGTCCAGTAATAAATCACATTATACTGGTCTATAACTAAATCACATTATTGTAGTCATTTACAACTCACATATTTGTATAGTCCATTACTGAATCACATTATTGTATACTGGTCCATTACTGAATCACATTATTGTATACTGGTCCATTACTGAATCACATTATTGTATACTGGTCCATTACTGAATCACATTATTGTATACTGGTCCATTACTGAATCACATTATTGTATACTGGTCCATAACTGAATCACATTATTGTATACTGGTCCATTACTGAATCACATTATTGTATACTGGTCCATTACTGAATCACATTATTGTATACTGGTCCATTACTGAATCACATTATTGTATACTGGTCCATAACTGAATCACATGATACTGGTCCATAACTGAATCACATGATACTGGTCTATAACTGAATCACATTATTGTTTGTTGGAATGGTGTTTTAACGTCACTTTAAGCAATTTTTCAGCTATATCGTGGCGTCCAGTTTTTATTGGGGGAGCAAGCCGGAGTACCCGGAGAGAACCCCCAACCTGCGGTAGGAAAACTGGCAATCCTTGTCAATTAAAATTGGAGTCGAGTACACCCTGCCTGCAGTGAGAATCGAACCCGCAATCTCAGTGTTGACAGACCACGTGATCAATAGTAGACGAACTACCTGAACCACTCGGCCACCGAGGCCCCTCACATTATTGTATACTGGTCTATAACTAAATCAGCTTTTGTACTGGTCCATTATTGAATAAAATTATTGTATACTGGTCCATAACTGAATCACATAAATATATACTGGTCAATAACTGAATAACATTATTGTATACTAGTCACATAATCACATTATTTTAGACTAGTCTATAACTATATACTGGTCAAGAGCTTAATCAAAAGATAGTTGAATACTGCTTCATAACTGAATCACGGTATATGGTATTGTCTACTGGTTCATAATTGAATCACATTATTGTAAAATGCTCCATAACTGAATCACATTACTGGAAACTTCTTAACTGAATCACATTATTTTATAATTGTTCATAACGGAATCATATTATGTTATACATGTACTGATCGCAAATTCAGATATGTCCTAATTTTATTTTCGAACTTTAGGACAATTAAATACGTATGATAAGATTATTTTATGATACCATAATGCCATTTTGTTTATTTTATTTTTTTTTTACATTTTTAAGTTTTAAAATTCATCCTTTGAACCAATACAAAGAAGAGTTCTTGCAGTCGAACTGGTTTGGATCAATTATGAAATCGCGCCAAATTATATCACATTGAAAGCCATATTTTCGAGACATTTTAGGGTTTAACTTTTTCCAATTTTAATATTTTAATACATATAGTTATATATGTATTGATACATGTGTATAAAGCATTGATTTACTTTTTAAGTACAGTCCACATTGTCTTTATAAATTTCTAAATTAGTCATACATGCAAAAATTATTAGAAGAATACTGAAGACATCATTAGGGCATCTTTGATAAAGATGATCTTAGGATACCTTCAGTGTGAAGTCTAAGATAAATCCTAAGGTGGTTCTTAGTCGGTCCTAAATTTTTAAGATAGTTAATAGTTTTGAAAAAAATGACTGACTTAGGAAAGTCTTAGGACGCGTCTTAGACCTCACACCAAAACTATTATAAGACCATCCTAGCAAAGATATCATAACGACATCTTAAGCATTCTCCTAGGAAACAGAATTTATGCATCTGCGATAAATTCAGAAATTTATAAGGTCATCTAAATTGTGGACTGCACTTAAAAATGTACGTTTTATAAACATGCATCACTAAATATATAATTATATGTATTTGCAATGATTTGATATAAATTAAAACGTCAAAAGGTTTGAATGTTGTTTAACACCATTTTCATCAATTTAAAAAGCTATATCGTGATGTCCAGTTTTTATTGGGAAAGAAGGCGAAGTACCCCGCAAAATCCCCGACCTTCGGTATGATGTTTGATTGAGTTGTAATGCCACTTTGAGGTATCAAGCCATCCAGTTATTTGGAGTCGAAGCCAAAAATATATTTACTTTAGCTTACGAATGTAAATAATTATTATTACAACACAAATATGTACACAGTATATAATTGCTCTTTATTGAATGTTACCTTTAAATTAGAGTGTAATATATTTGATAATACCTTTATGATAAATTAAGTCAAAGATTGGTGGCCTTAAATATTGTTGTAGTTTGCTGTTTGTTTTTTTAAACATTGTTTGTGTATAACACCCTTTTAACTCGTCGGAAGCTCTTAATCGATGTATTCAAAATTGTTATTAAAGTCCTATGGTTCCATATACGGTGTACATAGTACTTAACACATATTTACAGATTATTTGTCAATTAAATATTTACCAAACTAAAAGCTAATCCCAATTAATATGCAAACATTCCATCAAAACATTTTGGTTAAATGCTTTCTCATGTCTGTAAAATATTTAAAAAAGAGTCCACTCAAAAACAAACAATAATGAAAAAAACTAGCAGCTTTATTTCGTAATCTGTAAAAAATGATTAAAGATTCAATATACAGAATTTTTCATGGGAGTTTCTTCTTTATTTATATGAAATTCGTATAGTGGCCTATACCCTTTTTAAACGTCACACGCTAGTAAACATGTACAATGTCCATCTTTACGACCCCCCTCAGTTAATGAAGTTATATTTTATAACGGATTTAGCCTAGTGGTCTAAAGTGCTAGACATAATGCAGGAATAGTCAGTGTCAAAACGGGGGGGGGGGGGGAGTTTTAATCCCGCTGAAGGTATGCAAAAGATTGACAGTATTAAAAATATAATTCTAACAGTTGAAGACGTATATATAAATATGCTTCAGAAATCCTCTGGATAGATACATTATATGGTTGTCACAATATATATTTAAAATTTCTACATGACTTCTGATTGCATATTATTATTTCACTTGTCTTGTACGATTGCAATCTGTCTTTTAACATCATTTATAATAGATGTCAAACAAATTAAACTAAAGGTTGGTTTGATCTATCATTGACTAATAGCTTTACTGGAAATTGTGAACTCAACCCACTTTCATAAAATCGTTGTACGATGCGCAAGACCTTTTGCTAGTTAAACTTGTTTGTTCCTTATAACCCATGCTGTGTCTCTAAATTCTTATTTCCAAAAGAAAAGTCAATACAACATGATAATAATTGACTAAAAGACTTTAATTCCTGATAAACCAATCTATATCTTATAAAAGCTTGTTAGTATGCATGCAATTGGATACATAAGGGTCTGTCTCGAAGTTCAATTCCGTACATAAAGGTAAACATTATATAGCGGATTTAGACTAGGCAGAAAAATTGACATTAGTAATTTATTTTAATGGCGTCCATAAATGTTTTGGTCTATTTGTAATGTTTCATAAGTCCGCTGGATTTATATATTAAACCCTTTTCGCAGTACTTAGAAGTATATTTAATTTTCTACTGTAACTTCGGTTAATTAAGCTATATATTCCGTATTTATCCGAGTGGTCTATGGCGCTGATCAGTGCAGTATATTAGCCGCGTCATAGTGTCTGATACAGTGTTTATTAAGGTTAAGGTTTAAATCCTGACGTGAGAAGAGGACACTATTAGGATCGAATTCTATCACTGTTACCTTCAAGCCTTGCATTTTATTTATTGCACTATAAGTTAGCATTTCGTTACATGGTTACCACAAACTAGAAATACTTACAAAATATCTGTTACTTTCATTATAATATCATTTATCAGATAAAAAAGGTTTGGTGAACCAATGTTGACAACATAAACTTTACATCATGAAAACAGTTCAACATCAGCTGTTGGTGTCGGCTTTCCTCATCGTTACAGCAGTGGCCAATCAGACCGGTAAGCACTTTATAGGACAATAAAACATAAGCATAACAATTTTTGTAGCATTTCAGTGTACAGTTAAAATTTGAGTATTTTGTGCATTGTTGTTATTACTACATTATATGTTTGCTGTATTAAACATTGTTGCAATGTACATAATTCAGGAAAAATCTTGTCAGACGGTGTTACAACAAGTTTCAATTAAGATGTCTCTTTCAGTAGACGAACATTCAGACAATCGCAAAACAAGGTAAAACACAATACAGAGAAACGGGCATAAGGACATTTAACAAGTTAATGTGTGATACTATTTAAACGAGCATAAAGACGATCATCGTATTCATAAAGACATACACAATGGATTTCAACGTACAAAACCTTCAGTCCTACATGATACAAGTAAAAGTAGCACTGAGTCGTTTAATTTGGTCCTAAGTAAATAAGCATAAAGATGTAGTAAGATTGTACAAGGTATATAAAGATGATCGTAAATGACTTTTAAAGTGAACGAACATGGTAAAAGTTAAACGAGAATAAAGTCACTAAATTAGTGTGCAATTTATATACGTATAACGGTATAGTAACTTGTTAAAAGGTAAGCAGACACTACAAGCATACTAGCATGATTTACGAAGTGAAAACCGGGTACAATTCAAACGCGCGTAAATATTCTTGCGTTTGCCTCGTTAAGTAAACGAACTTTCAGGACCACATAGTACAAGATCAAACGAGCATAAAAAGGCCTTAGGCAAACATGCATTAAAGTATTCTTAAATGGTACTGGGTAAACAGCACAAAGACACAAAAATGTCGTACTAAGTCAGACGCAAATATGGTTCGAGAGAAACGAACATAAATGCATACTAAAATGGCATTAAGTCAATTTTATCCAAAACTTGATAATGAAAACGATCCTTTTATTTATAGATATTCAATCCATATTAACGGATAAAAGAACAGCAAATGTTTTCTTGAAATCAAGACATAAAAGAAGTGCATCTGAGGAGTGCCGTGAAGGGTGTTATAGAGAAGAACTGCTGGAAATCTGGCCTGCAACTCGAGCTGTGAGTAATGACTCTGTCACACATGTCCAAATTAAATGCGTACAGTTTAAAGTAGTAAAGGTAGTTCGTCTACTACTGATCACGTGATCTGTCAACTCTGAAATTGCGGGTTCTATTCTCACTAAGGGCAGGGAATACTCGACTCCAATCTTAATTGACTGCTAGTTTTCCTACCGCAGGTCGGGAGTTTTCACCGGGTACTCCGGCTTCAACCCCCCCAATAAAAACTGAACACCATGATATAGCTGAAAAATTGCTGATAATGGAGGTAAACATCATTGAAACAAACAAACAATACATCGTTAATAATTATTAACAATTAAGAAATAAAACTATTATTATTTATATCAATATAATTTTAATTTGATTTCACTGCTTGTTTGTGGCGAAATAATTATTTTTAACTTTTAAAAACAAATATTTGGGTTGCAACTACTATGCAATTTTTTGTAAACGCCATCAGTGGGATTTTTTGTGTAAAAAACTATTCGAATATGTTATTATAGCTATACACTCTTTTTAGATTATAAGATTTTCATATGATATTTTTTCTACAAAACTGCCATTGTTTAATTCTTATAGAGAACATAAACCTTTATTTTAATATATATTGATAAACAATTCAGTTTGATTTGATTTGTTTTTGGGGTCGAGACACTTTTAACTGTAAATGTGGTTTAGAATGCACCTTGACATTAAAGTTTCATTATTATTTGCGTTGAAGTATTTCTCCTGGGAACCTTTTTTGGAAATATTTTATAAAGAATGTTTTCAATAATTGAACATGTTATAACAGTTACGGTCTTTATACGCTTTACATTCGCTGTTTATTAAGCGTAAAATAAACCTATCAATATTAGGTCACATTTGTTAAAAAATTTAAACCATACTTTAAATAAACGCAAAGACAATATTTATAGTTTCTGTGCTGTATCGCAAATTTTAAAGCCTTTGAAAATGTCTGCCGATCACACACATTTAAGATTATAATTAGCGCGAATTTAGCCTTGATGATCATAACAAGTGGATTAATGCATATAACTTCTATTTAAATGTCTAAAAAATACTGGCTCGATAGTTCTATGTAAAATGAACACAAAATTAACTGAATAGTAAAATTCTGAATATAACTCAAAAAATAAAGTAACAACATTGATTGAATCTTCAGTTAACAACATTTACTGACTGTTTTCTCGTTATTTCGTTGATTTCTGATTAACATGTAATTGTATAAATTTGTACTACTTAATTTAGCGTTTCTTAATCATGATTAATTTGATCAGTTTTTGTATTTTTGCAGGATGCATACATGCTCTGGTATAAATGTCGACCACTAGCGTGTGTCTCGGGTTGCTATACTACTAACGGCAATTACTATCACATCAGTCGCCTGGCTGTTAAATGCTATCGTAAGTTCACCTTTGGTATGGCGGATCACACAATCTTGTCTATATTTGGATAATGTAGGATAAGAATTAAAATAAAACAACCGAAAAAAACCCTCTGGCACAAACTACGATTTAAGCAAATTAATTACTGCAGCCTTTTTACTTCAGTAAGGGTGCAGAAGGGGATACACAAAATATAATTACTCTAATATGATATATGATGTGCCATTTTACGACTTATCACATCAAATCAAAGTTTTGTTTTACTTCTTAAAGAAAATTTTATCTTTGTGATGAACACTTAGTCTAGAACATAATTATTCTTTCATTGAAATTTAGACAAATTTAACCGAATTTGTGCTTTGAAATTTTCCAGTAAAGCTGGGGAACAATAATGAGATAAACACATGTTTGCAATTTTTGGTTTTTATTTTTTGTATTTCTATGAAAATTTAATTTTAAAATTATGTATAAAATAATAAAACTATTATAAAGAACTATATTCTGATATTATAAATTCCATTTTGTAAGCTATACATAATTCCTCGTTTGCAACCATAGACAAGCACATTACTGAATTTGAGCTTTTAAAACTGTTAAAAGTGATTTCGTAATGAAAGAAATAAACACGATATATTAAACATTCAATATTGTTAAATCACATAAATTCCAGTTTGTACACCCTTTAATACAAATCACAATAAGTACTTTAACAATTACCACACATACTACAACACATAATGAACGAATGGGTTTTCAAATTGGTTACCTAAATCGATACAAAATCAATAATCTGGAGGGTAAGAGCACAGGTAGATCAGAAAAAGGTAAACAATTCATGTTAAAGAGAAATCTTGCAGTAAAACAAAATCTATGACATATAAACAATGTAGTGTAACAGAAGGGTACTAAACATTTGTCAAGAGGCTTACTATGATGGTCTATTAATATTTTTGCTATGTTTCATGGCAACATGGAAAGGCGAAGTTTACTAACAACACATGAATCAACGACCAAGAAGAATGACTTAGATTTATCAATCAGTGTTAAACTTCGGAAGTCAAGAATCATTATTAACTATTGATGCGGGTTATGAAGACATAACATGGAAAAGCAAACCTTTAGGATGTAGTTTATATATTAGATTCCTTATGCATCTCACGAAAAAATCAACGATGTTTCCAACTGATTGATTTTTTCTCGATCACAGAATTAACATACCAAACCAATGCGATTAGTGTTGGCATTAAGGCCAAAGTATTGTCAACTGATAAGAAGAAATTAGCTTGGAGAACTGAAATCAAACCGTTTGACAAAATAAGAAACGATAGATGCTATGTTATTAACCGACACTAGTTTGACATCTGATATCAGATAAAAGGAAGCATACCTCTGTCGTTAGTTAATTCACTAGATATAATAGACATTACAATAAAGACAAGTGTATTGCAATAAGGCACTAAAGAGTGTTGCAAAAGGCTTAATGTATTAAGGTTAAAAAAAGATGACGAAGGTTGAATAAATGCACTTAAGTCAGCTAATAATTACGAGTGAGCTATTTGCGTCGAGATCAGGAAATACGCGGATTCGAATGTTTTATGACACACTTGCTAATTTGATTTATCGTAGATGAACACATATTAGTATCAACGTCTTGCAACTATCTCAATTCGTTTACAGCTTGCAAAACTTGCAGACCAAAGCAATGATCAGTAGAAAATCCATTTATTTGTATAAACCTTTGCGATTAAGTGTTGGCATTAAGGCCATAATATTGTCAACTGGTCGGTGGAAATAAAACTTGGTGAACTGAAATCGAGCCGTTTGACGAAATAAAAAACGATTGATTCTATGTTTTTAACCGCCACTAATATACCGATGCAAATATATATATGCGTTTAACCACTATGAAACGACAAGGTTCAATATTAATGCCAGCTATCGGGAGATATGACGGAACTGCACTCTCTTATATCTCGAATCACAAACTTCCGTAATGCAATTGTTTTTTTTAAATTGTACTAGTATAAACGGGTATCATGCACATCTGTTCGTTTAGCAGCTAAGTAAAGGTAGGCTAAACAATAGACAAAACGATATTGATAAATCACGACCAAACCACTGTTTCCATAACAGCATTCTTGAAAAACGCGGTGAGCTATCACTTAGGTCCAAGCGTATTTAAAAAGAAACTTTGAAAATATACTGTTTGATGCAATCACAGCTTACAAGCAGCGCGTGTCAACGACTCGCGCAGATCATCTTGAGCAAAATATTCTCGTCCTTTTTTATACACCGGAAGTATAATCCTCAATAAGACGATATATATAATATTATTTAGATTATTATTCATGCTTTCCAGTAGCATTTAATATACAAACCTCGTTTCTTTTAATCATTATTCAAGTAACTGGAGATCAACGTAATCTTAATTCTGTTTCTTAAAGGCGTTTAGCAGAGCAAATTGATTAAATAATTTTAAATTACTATTTGTCATTTCAATATCTCAAAAATATTGTAAAAAAGTACATATATGTTTCGTATAAAAATGCCAGGTTTTGCTATTTCCAGCTGATTGTGACGTAAAAGCAAACCCATCTGCATGCGACATATATTATTCAACCGATGTCCAAATAACAAAGTTAGGAAACTATAGATGGGGCATCGGGGATTGTGTTGCCCAGGATGTATGCGGTGGCTGTAATGACGGCTTCTATGGTGGAAGTAAATACTGTTATAGTAAGTTAGCAGTAGTCTATATTAGCAAACAGTTCTTTATCTACCGTTAAAGGCGAGACATATGTAAGGGTTTCTGGAGGAGTCAATATTAACACTATGATTTTCCTGCATAAATATTTATAAACTTAATCCACAGGTTCATCAATGTGGGTCCAATTGTAGCTTATGATAACGACTTATCAATGCAATAACACACAATCCTTGGGACGCACGACACACGCAGAACAAAACAACACACAAACAAAAGCACTGACACGAAAGCGAAAGTTCATCCGCTAGCTGTAAGTCAATCCACGCAATCCATGCGAACTACATGACAAATCTACATATATTCTCCGTTAAGAGAAAGATGTCGTGTGTGTTTGTCAAAAATTTAACATTGTTAATGATATCATAAGATAATGAAAATTAAAATATGGACCTGTTTTATTATTATATTTTTTAAAACTTACCTTCCTTTTGACTGTCAGGAAGGCATCTCTGATTCTGTTTCACTGGTTTAATTTTCAAGAATTTTAGACATTTGTTTGTTTGAATGATGTTTAACACCATTTTCAGCAATTTTTCAGCTATATCACGGCGTCCTGTTCTTATTGGTGAAGGAAGCCGGAGTAGCCGGAGAGAACCCCCGACCTTCGGTTGTAATATGCAATCCATGTCAATTAAGATTGGAGTCGAATACACCCTGCCCGCATTGAGACCCAAACCGCAACCTCAGTGTTGACAGGCCACGTGATCAATAGTAGACGAACTACCCTAACCACTCGGCCACAGAGGCCCGCTTTTAGAAATGTAAGGGATGTCCAAACTACCTTATTTTCCACTGGTAAGGGATGTCAAAACTACCTTATTTTCCGCTGAATCTCATGCTTATGTTAGATCGAACAAGTGATGTATTTTGCAATGTCTAACTTCTAATTAAGAAGACAGTTGTTTGATCTAACACTAGCTGCAAACAATGCAGATGTCACAGTTAAATTGTACCTCCATCATGCACAAAAGTGTAAAGAACTTTTACGATGACAACATTCTGACAAAATCGTCAGATCTTCAGTGCAATATGAAGTTGTTTGGACACCCCTTACATTTCTAACACTCTTGAGTTAGATAAAACAAGGTCTGGCTTCATTATTGGATGTTGCAAATTGTAAAATACAAGAGAATCATAAGACCAAACAAATATTATTCACTAGGTAACATGTATTGTGTACTAGGAATAACCTTTATATTCCACATAGGTTTAGCAGTGTCATGCTTGCTAGAATAAATAAGTAATGTATTATTAACACTAGAGGTTAAAATATTTGTTTCAGTGTGTGGACAAATTAGTCACTGTAACCACAGAAAATGTGGAGACCTAAACAGTAACCTTGTTTGTGCATGGTGTGATGGTGAGATAGCTGAAAGAATATACTGGAGGGCCTATACTGGACACCTAAATAACAGAATATCTTGTCAACGTAGGTTAAGTTGAGAATAATACTTTCGATTTCTGTGTTTTACGAGAAAACCGATTAAAATAAATTTGCTCACTGCTTGGAATTCCGTCACTATTTTGTATATTCAGAACTTGTATAGATTTATTCCACGCCGACTACGGAATAAAACGAGGTAATCATTACTTGTGTAAGCTTCAACATGTACCTAAATATAGTATCAGGGAAAATTCGTATATTTTTTGGAAATATTGTTATTGTTAAATTGTCCACCGCGCAGTTATGCACGCCAGGTGATCATTAATTGTGTAAGCTTCAACGTGTACTTAAATATAGTATCAGGTAAAATCCGTACATTTTTGTAAAATATGTGTAAGCTTCAAATATTATCTTTCTTTGTTGAGGAAATAATACTTTTGAAAATGTTTTTGTTTTGTCATATAATACAACAATTGATAACTTTAAATTTCAGTTAATATCATTATTTATCAACCTTCGCAATCTATATTTGTCTCCGCCGATGGCCTCGGTAATTATCTGATCTCTTGGGTTGATAATTCATGATATTAACCTCATCTAAAGTCATTAATTGTGTAAATTGTGAAATGTTGCTGTCCTGTCCTTTCTTAAAATACGATTAAACCCCAACAGCTTTAGTCGTCAATTTTGTGGTCTTCCAGTTTCAGATAAACCTCGCTCTTCAAATGAATTCCTAAAAGCTCAGCAATCTTACTTTTCTTCATGCCCGGCTTATGAAGTTGTAGGATTGAATCTTTTTTGTCTAGTGTCATTTCCTTTTTTGGAGTAGCATTGCTAACAAAAATACCTTTCTGTTTTGAGAGATAAGCTGAAAACGTCATTTCAGAAAAATAACGTCATTTTTACCTATATTTTATGTCACTAATTTATGACATTTTTGACATTGTTTTTTTACCGTAAATGTACAGGAAAGCTGATGGTAAAAGTTACTAGCAAAAACAATATGTCTTTTGAGCACGTTCTGTACATGTGCAAATTTAACTTCCGGGACTATAATTGGCAACCAAACTATTCTTACTTAGACATGATTGAGTAAAGTCCCGTAACTAAGTATAGTCGTCTGTAGTCATATGGGAGTGTTACAAATATGTAACATAGTTAATCTACTTCTTGGACGACTAGTGGTCGAATTTTCCGCACCGTATTTCACAGTGAAACTATCAATGGGATCATTTGTTGCTTTTTTGTGGCCTTGTGAACAAATATGTTTGTCTTGTTAATTAAGTGTAAAATGTTACAATTTTATATTCCTGGTAACCAATTAACAACATTAATGTACCCTGCTTCCTAAATATAATTGCTATTCGTGCATGCACGTACTATCAGCTCACTTAATTTGTAATTAATGACTAACTCTTGCCGTCAGTTTTGTTTCGTGCGTCTATCTTTTCGTAAAACATTTTATCATAATCTTCTTTAAAAACTTTAAACCGATTTAAGCCAAATTTGGACATGAATGATGATTTTAATGTTGTGTACAGATATTTCTCATTTTGTCTCGGCAGATATCACCGCTATAGACAAATCCGTGAATTAACTGCTTACTTTTAGCAAACATTTACGCCTATTTGTATGGAATAAGAAAATAATGCATATTGCAAAGACTTTGTTTTTTTACATTGTTGTTTTTAGAGACCTGTTCATGGCGAGCAGACAGTACAAAATGTTTTCCAGGAACATGTGCCTCTGAACTAGCAGCAAATTGTGTTTGTTTTCCAAACTTTATTGGAACCCATTGTGAGGAAAGTGTGTACAGTCCACTATATCTAATTTAATTTGTAATGATGTCTGCTTAAGCTACTTAATATACCATGAGCGCAAACACGCGTCTTTTACCATACATGTAGTTCAATTGTTTCAGTAAAGTAGTTCTATATAAATAAGAGAGAAAAGTCTAACATTGGGCGAGATTATACATCTGCTTGTTCATTAAAGAAACTGGATGCTATTCTATAGTTAGTTAAAAATCTCATTCAAGTCGATAAGGATAGAATTTAATATTTTATTTTGTATAGAAATGTAGTCTGATGACACTTTTTTTTTGCAATAATTATAGCATATTTGTGAACCAATATATTCAAATCGGGAAGAACTCTTTTAAGGGAAATTCCAAGGAAAAATATTCAATATTGCAAAAATAATTTAATGTGTGCTTGCTTGAAGAAATATGTTCCATAGATGTGAAAATAGTTTGCCTACCCGTTAAAATATGTATTCCTAATTGAGTGAAACGCGTTTACGTTCAAAATTACTTACCGTCAGAAAATCTTCTGATATAAAATTTACATTGTTCTTGAACTTATTTCATTTCATCAAGCTATGACAAGATATAAAAACTAAGTTTACACTAAATGACTATGTTGAAGTCGCCTTAAATCATAAGAATTCATGGTAACTTTGTTTTACATTTTGTGGTGTATTGTTCGAGATATATTCCTTAAATATGTTCAGTTTATTACATCTGGAGTAAAGATAATGATAATTGTAAACTGCATTTCGGTAAATTTTGTAATGTTAGCACACATTTTGTGTAGACAAGTGAATATATATGTATTCACTTTTTGTAAATATTTACCTTATAATAATATGTTAAATATACCTTAAATTGTCTATACAAAGGTTGGAATGCAGACATGATTTTGTTCTAAAATAAAAGTTCAAATGAATAGTTTACCCTGTAATTAGAAATATAGCAGGAAAATCGAAAGAAAAAGGCCGAAATTAAGGGGCAATTACGAATTCGGATATAAACAAACATATAAGGCAAAACGAAAAATAAAATATGTAACATTCGCCCAATACAAACAATGGGTGCGTTCAGGTGCTTCATAAAATACGATGGGGGCTACTACATAGGATAATATTAGTCGAAATTCTTATTCCCGATCTGGAGACAGTTTTTAAATTTTGATTGGCAATTATATTAGGAATTTCAAAGTATAAGCTTTAAAACAAAGCGTCTCAAAACTAATTAGTAATTATAATTTTTTAGACTCTGAGGTTATAAGGATTATTTTAATTAACAAGGGTAACCCTATTAAATTAAAATTGCCGAAAAACTTAACTAACAATTTTAGGAACAAATTTCACATCAGTTCAATTATTTTTACAAGGAAACGTTCCATACAGTAAAACATATTTCACAGACAAATCGTTCCCGTGGATTAATTTTACGCCGAGAACTAATTATTCATTTTCACATACTTGTATACTACAGTTACAGACCTGCCACCTATCGTAGAAAACCACTGCATATTTTATGATGATCCATACAGACCAATAGAAAAAATAGAAAACGATCCCAATTATGTAAACAACGACTATCCAATTATATGGTCGAACTTTGTTCACTTTGGCACAATACAAACAAAAATGTCTGCCACGTACCATCAGCCTAGTGTAACTTTGGATGCTGACCATTATGTTAGAGACTTTCAAGTTGGGCTGATAGAAATGAAAACGACAATAATTTTATACAGGGGTAAGCAATTACATTTTTATTTTCCAATATATTAGCTGACTTAAAACAGTATTGAGCATTTACACTGCCCTTGCCTTTTTCCTATAAAATTTCTTTTACCTCATCAGACGTTAGTTTTAGGTTTTCATCTAAACTTCTACCTGTCTATGTGTGTTCTGACTCCAGATGTTATAGAAATTAACTTCTGTTTAGTTTTAGAGCTCTATTTTGTTAATGCTTCAAGTCAGTGTGGACCATGGTCATGGTTTTCATTAGTCAATAATTATTATTCAATTAGTGTATACGTTTTACTGTTTTTATCTTTTTCCTTAAGATAACATTCCACACTTGTCTTGGAATTGCACTGATTAGTCCTGACTGAACCAAGTTTTTGTAACGATCATTTAAATACATTTTAATCTAATAATAGTGTTTGTAACAAAGTGTGATAGATTGCTTTCTATATAAGAAAACAACATACTCCACGTCGAGATGGGACTGTTTTTGTGTCATAAGCGTTGCATAGTTGACACATACATGTATAAACCGTCTTGCGGCGTTTTCTGTGTTTTTGTCTCTAGCGCACTTCTGTTTTCTATATAAGCAAATAACATTTTCCATGTCGAGATGGGCACTGTTTTTATTGATGACACATATAGACCGTCCTGTGTTTTCTGTGTTTGTGTCTTTATTACACTTTTGTGTTATCTTCAGCTTTTTTCAATCTTGTTTTTTATATTCAAAAAGCAACCAGTCAGCTGCCACCGATAACTTAACAATCCGTTATCAAACTGTTATATCAGTCCAATCGTTTCCAATACTCCATCTGTCAATTTACGGACTTATCTGCCAGATTGATTTGGACTGATCGCTCTAATATGTCCATTCATCTTCAGTTATATTAACGGATACATATATATTTAGAAATCTGAAAATTAGATTCATTCGCAAATATAGGAAGTACAAAAATGTCGACTGTTTTTCCCCTACCGTGCGAAAGCTATTTCCAGTTTGTTTTACGTAAAAACGGCTCAAACTAGTCAAGTTATAAATGATATGAATAACAAAAATAAAAATGAGAATTCCTGTATTGGTCGCGGAATATAAACAAATGATGTCAGCAAGTATAGTAAATATTGTGCAAAGCAAATAAAATGGTGTAATATCATATACAGAATAAAGCACGTCCCGTTTTTTTATTTCCATTTAATTACACCATTTTCGCAAACTATATTACGCTATATAATATGGAGTCGGGATTTATTATGGCAGAGCTAGAAAACTTGGTGAATCTCCCGAACTTCCACAAGAAACTAGTCGTCGCCTAGCACATCCTCGCAGTCAACATCTGTGTTGACCTATCAGGTAATCGGTAGTAGATCACTGCTACCTTATGCAGTTGGCCACCGAGGTTTAGATTTTTCATTATAAACACTAATAAGCTCTTAACAAGAACATTTCTTACGGTTTGATAGAAGTTTTCCTTCTGTACCACAAGATCTATGAATTCTGTGATATAATACATAATTAGATTTTCAGCGAAAGCAAAAGCACATCTATTATGTATTATATTCGCTTCTAAATTCTTTCATATGAATTTACAAGAGTTAAAAAAATAAAAAATAAATATTACGAACGTTAAATTATTTCAATTTAAACCCTTTTGTTAAATTGCATATCTTATTTATATATATATATATATATATATATATATTGGAGGCGAGGAGTATTAGTAGAGTTTTAAGAGAGCAACAATTTTTGGGCTATATCAATATTGTGAATGATAGAAATGAGAAGTATAATTATAGAAGTATCCTTATTGTGAACAACAACAACCAAAAAAAAAAATTAAGAAAACAAAAACAAAAAAACCCCCAACAAATTTAAGGTATTCATTTATTTTGTTTGTAATTAAATTAATTAAGATGTCAATGTAGGAATTCCTGGACCATGCCAATAGGTACATGTAGTGTTCTATCCAAGATGATATTTGTCATATATATACTACCGGTCTTCTTTTGATAAGAACTTTAAGTTGATTACTTTTACAAAAAAAATCCTTTATTATATTTTGAAGAAATTTTTTTTTCGAAACATAACATTTCGTTTTAACTATTCTATTGAACATTTGCGTTTATTTTATTATAAAAGTATATACAATGCTATTGGCAAAACATCGTTCCTTCTTAAAATTATTAATTTATACTTATTCTTCATTACACTGACCGATTTTTACATATTATTAAATGACGGATTCTCTATTCAGGTTTTAATTTATTTATATTATATGCTTTGATTGGATAAAAACACCTAAATGGCGTCATCTCAGATAATTTAAAAAATATCGATATTTCCTCTGAGGGGACTACTTCAGTATCCAATGTAAACAGATTGCGTCTTCCTAGCGTATCGTCAGGGATAGGGGACAATGTTTTGTCTGCCAAAATGATTTGCAATTAAATCGATTGAGATTTAAAATATAATATAATATATATACAATTTCAGCTTGTTTTGTTCTATCAATATCTACAGAACAGCGATTTCGTTGGTACTATTTTTTTGCGTATCCCTATGCTTCCCGGCCTGGGTACGTTTTGAGGTCTAGATGGGTTTCGGTAACTGTTTTTGCTCTTTTAAAACTCGCGACGATCATTTCATAGAATTATTAGGATTAAGAACTGGGTTTAAGGAAATTATCAATGTGTAAACAACGGCGACTCTCTCACAAACTTGACATAAAGTCTGTCGGACTTTATTTAGTAAGTGAGTGCGTCGCCGGAGTTTACACATTGATAATGTCCTAAAACTCAGTGTTTAATCCTATAGTGTTGCTTTAAGGGTGCAAATAATATGAGTAGAGAGTTCATGTGGGGGTATCTGTAACTATCTGAGAGAAGCAATAAACCAAACGTTTTGCAACGTTGGTGTGTATCAGCTACATATTTTACTCCCAAACAAGGAATAAAACAACACGCAATTCAATGTAATGGACTGCAGAACCCGATTTCCTCCACTAAATTGTTATTCTGATACAATTTTGAAATAAAAAAGGCGGTATTCTTTTTTCTGACTATAGAGGTACCAATGGTATTGTTATTACACAAAATATTAATTATCAAAAATGAAGAGTAAACTGATTTCTAATGATATAAGTATTTATTTGAAGGCATTGGACGAATCTTGCTCAAATTTATTTTCATAAACTGTTAACAGCTATTTATTTTCACAAATGAAAAAAATGTTGCAGAAATAAAATTGTCATTTTTTAAATAAAGAGGAAGTTATGGTAAATCTTAATTCTCAATTCTACCATACTTTTTTGTAGAATTAAATTTATTATTAAAAATCATTTATGTGGCCAACCTTTTCTACTATTAAAAAAATTAATCAGGTTTTTTTTACATATTTATCAAGTTACTTTATTTATATGTATGCATAATTAGGTTGATTATTATACAGGGGTTTATTATTAAATTAAAACATTTCTCATTGCATGTAACTTTTAAAAATTCAATTGTTATTTATTATTATTAATCCCTTTTTACTTATTGGAATTGATATAGTGTTTTTTCTATTCAAGGTGGTCAACTATATGACACCAAGGAAAAGAACTGTGAACCCATGAGTCAAGATTCACCCACCTTTGACCTAACATGTCTGCAAACTTTCCAAATCAATACATTTAGCAACCCATCTTGGGTGCCACTTATGCACAATGACAGGTAAGCATTTATTTACCTAGTTCCTATTGTAAGTTTGGATTTATCTTCTTAACAATCTCATAACCATTTTAATAAGATACCTGAAGAAATTCGTATTATTATATAACTATTCTAAGAGACCAAAAATATTGACGTTCTGGTATTACGAATTTTGACTAACTACATGTATATATATTTTTTGCCATACATATTTAATTACTGTCTTTCATAATTACAGTCAAAAGATCTTAATGTGTTTCTTCCGCTTATAATAATTCAACGTCTTTCCCATTTCATTGGAGTTCTCAGGCCCCCGAAATCTAGTGATATACCCACTATATCATCTATCTGTCTGTCGTCCAAAACTAATCGTGTCCAAGCTATAACTCTTTTTTTATTTTTTGAGCTAGGTTTTCATATTAAATATGGGGGTAGATAATTTCAAGGTAATGTGCCTTATACCATGGAAATGAACTTTGACCTTGACCGGGGTCCCTTAACAGGGCCCGTGAAATTGATACCATTCCCCTAGTTATTTTTTGTTTCGGCATTTTTTCAAACCAAGTAGAGTAAAAAGTATGCATTACATCATTTTGGTGTTTCGTGACAAGGATTGGGTACGTAAGGATTATTTAGAGTAATACTGCAAAACTGGGTCATTTTTCTTTACGGATTTATCTACAGAAACCTTGTTATCGCGTAGTCTCTGGAACCTCGATATAGAAAACTGATCGTTGGTAAATGTAAAGAAACTGATGAGACAGCTGAATTGCATATTATCATAAAATCATGAAAAACAAGCCACTGACATCGAAATATTTGCCGAGTGATAAACACTTGAGGTCTCCAACATTCAATCGACGTCTGAACACTTGATCCTTAAAAAAGCATCAACTTCCGGTAATGTAATGAACTTCTGGTTTTCATACATCCACTGCGACTTTTTTCAGATGGCATCAGCATTCGTTTTGAAAAGTCACTTTGAATTTTGGAAACGTTACCAGCAACCATATATTTTAGGACACATTTTTTTAACAACAGACATTAACTTCCGATTTGAGAGACCACTTCAAATTCACTGTCAATTAACAAAAGTCCCGTTCAACGAATGTTATCGGGTTCAGAACAAAATTATCTGTCAAATGGAATTAACTTCCGGTTTTTTGGTATTTTCCTTATTTAAGAAGGCAACAAAAGTCCCTGACAACCATACTTTTTGTATTCAGCACAATTTTTATGAAATGGCATTAACTCATTAACTCCAGTTTCACGAGCCACTTTCAGCTTTCTGGATTTCACAAAAGTCCGCAGCAATTATTTGTGTTTGTGTTTAGGACAACATTTATTTATCAAATACTAACTATTTGTCTATAAAAATACTTGCGGTTGACAAAAATCCATGGCAGCCACTTGTTTGCTGGTTCGGGACAATATGTTCTGTCAAGAGACATATACTTTAGTGTTTTAAAAAGTCATTTCCGTTTGAAAAAAAAGACGTAATATTTGCTTTCGATGATAGTCTATTCCGGTTCAATATTTCCAGCAACCAATTTTTCAAGTTTAATACAACAGAGGAGGTGAACAATAATTTTCTAAAAAAGTGTGGGAAAGACCTTCTGCTTGTACGCAATTATCCACGTTTTAAAACAGTACAACGTAGAAACTACATTGTATAATAGATAAACTGGAAAATGGCCTTATGTGAAATATTCACCATATATTGGCCAAACAAAATGCAATGAGGTTTATGGTTATTGTCAAGGGATATTTGAAAACTCCGTAAATGGTCACAAATCAAACACCGTAAGTCGAGAAAAAATTTACTAATGGTCTACTAAACGACATGAACTTCCGGTTTTTAAAGGTCACCCCAAATTTTCAGAAAGTCACTACCAGTTGACAAAAGTCCACATCAATCTTGTTTTCGAGTTCAGAAAAACATTTCTGACAAAATATATTAACTTTCGATTTTGAAAAGTCTCTTTTAGTTATGAAATTCATTAACTATATATGTTTTCGTGTTCAGGTTGAAAATGTCCTTAGCAACCATAAGTAGTCCAGTTAAGGACAGCATTTCCCGTCAAAGGACATTGACTTCTGGATTTGGGTTCAGAACAACAGAAGAGGCGAATATTTTCTTTAAAAAATCTGGGGAAGACCAACCTAATTACTCTAATTACTAAAAAAGCCTTTTAATAATAATTATATTTATATTTTATATATGATATAAAAATACTAGAATCATTAATATTCAATTTTTGCATATACAAAGTCACTGCTGCGTTTTAAATATTGGGTTTCAAAGAAAATAATCCTATTTTGAATTTGAAGAATTATCTACCGAGTTTCTGCTACGAATGGAGGATATGTGAAAGTACAGAACAGAGATATAACTTCGTCTACATACATCAGTACTTATTATTACAATGGTAAGACAACAACAAGAGAGTTTGAATACCATTGGGATATTGTAAATCCGTATCATTGTTCAGCGGCTTCAGGGCCATCTTGTACACCTTTTCTGTCAATTGCATCAGATGTCACAAACAATGTAAGTGTTTATATAGAAAAATTAACTTAGCAGCAAATAATTTATTTGATAGTCAATCTATGGGTGTTCCAGTAATTTTCGGGTTAGCAATATTTTCACTGGTCTTTGAATAAATCCTACAGTAAAGTAGTTTTTCCAAATATCAATAGGTATGGTTTACTATTGCTTAGGGAAGAGCGGGAATAAAGTTAATAATGTAACAATACAGGAAAATAATAGAATAAAGAAAATGTTACTTAATATGTGCTATGAATGACTATACATCTGATATTTTTATATTATTGTAACAAGCCTCTCTCGTTCAGAAAACATCCTCTATTATTTTTTAGAATTATGTACTTTATATTAAATAATCAATATTCTCAATTATGTGATGTTGCAAAAAAAAGTTTGGGTTTTTAACAATAAGAAATAGTTATATTGGTTGATTCATAAATATTTTTATTATAGCCTGTAATATCATTTACATGGGGTGGATGGTCAGATGATCTTTCTGGTATACATGAATACCATTTTGAGCTGTTTGAACTGGAATCTCTCACTATGGCTCTGATGGATGGTAATAACTTAAAACAGAGTGGTGTTTTACCAAATAATTCTTTTTCTGTAAGTACTAAAATGACCAAATGATAGGATATGCCATGATAATTATTGTGTGATATACAGATAAAAAGACACATCTTAAGATAGATTCGATGTGGATCTGTTATGTGGTAGAAATGATCTCTTTTTTATAAAATACATATTGAGAACAACATTATTTACAGTGGCTTGATGTTTCCTTGATGTTTGTTTTCTGTTTCATAAGATTAAGAAGTGTGCTTGTTAAAGAACCTGCTGTGATGCAATTTACAATTTATTGATGATGTATTTAATTTCGGAGTTACCACTTCGTTTGCGAAAATTCTTTTAATCAGATTTGATTTCGTGAATTTCTTTGATTCTCTTAGAGAATCCTAAAAATGTGTACTGCAATTCGTAGAATGCTTGTTCCATACAAATTTGAAAAATTGGCATAAACAAATATTTGCAGGTCATGTAATGGTAAGCATGAATCAGCTAATTGCATTTAGACTACAAATTGGAGAAATATACAATGTGAAATGTGTACTTTATCAAGAGATGTGGCCTTTAACCTCTCATGTGGTGTCTAAGGTCATGTTATTGACCCAGATTTTTTTCACAAAGTATATTCGGTTAAGTACATTATTTGATGTTAATAACACGTAAATGTTAGCCTTGAAATATGATAGTAATTTTAGTTACTTTATTGAATACTTATGAATATTATATTGTTCTTTATTAGAGTTCACTAACTGTTTCGGAGCCAGGTGTTTATTCAATCCATATTTCTGCAATTGACAAGGCCGGAAACTATAAAACCGGTCGAGGCATTTTCTTTTTTGACGACATGTCAGTGGTTACATTACAAGGAGTGAAAACAAAATGTACAACTGCTTCACAGAACACTTCATATGAATGGGTTGTACAAAACACTAATACTGTCAAAGTTATTTGGACTGATAGATTTTACAATTCACGCCACCAAAATAATGGTTGGCTGAATTCAGTGAATGACATGCCCGCAAGTACCGAACCAGTCTACGAAGATTTGTACGGAAACAGGACTAATAAAGCCATCAACAATATGCTTGGTAAATTTATTGAAATAAGTGATATATCTCTGGTTTTGTTGGTTTTCAAGTTCGCCGGTTTTTTGGGCTTTGATTTGTGGATTGATGTTTGGGTATTTTGTTATAACATTATTTTTGTCTTAGAGGTATTTTGTTACACTGTCCATGAAGTTTCATTCGAATTTTTTTTCTGGAATATATTTTCTTGAATAGAAATTTTCAGAGGCACTGTCCTAGAGCATTTTCCTTAAATTTATTATTGACGAAGAAATTATCTTAGGTTACGTATAAAAATCTCTACTTTCTTTTTAAAATATTTATTAGACAAATTTCTTGGTTTCTTTTTATTGAAAAACTTGTCAACGTACTGAACATAAACACGTTGGTTCTTATTTAAAGAAATAATGTGAATTAGCTTTAATTTTTTATATGTGTACTATTGTATGATAAACAACACATGTATAGGAAGTTTTGATGTTTTTATATGTCTTCTTTAGTACTTTGACAAGTATTTCATCTTGGGAACGTTTCTTCAAGAAGCTCTTCTATGCGTTCGGCTTGTTAGCTCTTTTTGAAAAATCTTAGTCATTGCTTTTTTTTCTTGGAACATAAAATTAAAAGTGTAAATATCTCTTTGAAAGCAAGAGGAGGACAAGTTTAATAAGTAAAGAAAGAATATTAAATAGATATTTGAACTGATTTTGTTTAACATAACCAGGCTGGTCGTATCTGTAACATTATTTGAAAAGAAAAAAGTATAGATGCCATTTTATCTGCCCCTGTTACTTGAATGTCACTTAATAGCAAAATATTCAAAGACAAGTGAAATGTTAGTAAATAACATCCCAATTTTCACCGGTTATCAGAAAAAAAAGTTTTTATAGACTGTATCATGTTTTGTAGAGATTACTATATCTCAACTTTATTCGTTTTAATAGCTTACATATGACTACAGTAAAATGTAACACATGTTAATAATTTCATACAAGTTAGGCAGTTCATTTGGTTTATCTCTATTGTTCCATGATTGTAATATTTGTAGGGATTGTTGACTACAAAGTTGCATATCAAGTTCATGACCCATCCTTAAAGGATTCCAGACCACTGACATCCTTACCTAGTTCCCAGTTGCAGAATCAAAATACCTTACTTACAATCAACTGGGCAGATGGTGACCAGCTTATTGTTACGGTTCAAGCATATGATATTTTGGGCGTTTACAATGAAGATATAATTACAGTCTATAGAGATGTTTCTCCACCTATTATTCAAAATCTTTGGCTAACAAAAGGTGACAGATTAAATGTCAGTGTACACAGTATAGAAGATTTTACTAAAATGACGTAAGTTCCTAAGTATTTAAGAAGCTGCATTTTTTCCCAAATAAAACAACTAAGGTTTTCGTTTTAAGATACATTACTTAAATGGCAGAAATTGGTATACCATAAGGAAGGAATTTGTTAAATAACTAAAACGGTTGCTTCTATATTTGTAACACTGTATGTAGTACTATGTATTATTCGAAATATTATATATATATAGACAGCTCTAATTAGAAATAATTTTCGTTATTGAGATCTATTTTAAAAATTTTCGAATTTACTTTATTACATGTATGGATAAAGTAATGGATAAAGAAATTAAACCAGACTCCAGCACTTTTCGCAGATGTTTAGATTGTAAAATTAATGGATCTTTATAATAACGGTTCAATGAAATCAATTAAGAGTTTTAGGTTGACAAATTTTCACGTTTCCATTTATATTAAAACGTTGTCTGTATAATACTTGCCAATATAGGCAAGGTAATTTTAAAAAAATGTAATAATTACACAGTTAAGATAAAACTAAAAGAATAATGTACCAGTCGTGTATCCGAATGCAAGTTTTACAATGAACACTCTTGTTTTGGATATAGATTGTCATTTAAATTTTGAATTTAATATAGCAAATTGGAAGTCTTTGGTTTCAGTACAGTATACTATTGTAGTATTGATGATTACGCTTAAATACTCGGTAACATGAATAGACACACACAAACGAAGAGTACACGAGTAAAAAATAGATATATAATTGTAGCAGAATGAGGTCAACATTGATGTCGTTCATAAAGAATAGCTTAAACCAAACAATCAAGAAGCCGTGGAAAAAATTTAGGACGCATTGAAAGACCCTGAGCTTTTTCAAGTCTTTATGCAAAATGACCTCCACAAAGGTGTATATGGTTATAAATACGCAACTTGCGTGCAAACGCTAAATCAGACGACCGATATCGAAATAGTGACAAAATATCTAAAAGTCAATTGAATATCAAAAAACGTGTTTAGAATGGCGCGTAGGTGCACAATTTCTCAATGTTTTCTTTACGATTTTCAAATTAAATACTCAATGGAATAAAAAGAAATAAACATTCTTTATCACTTGAAAAGTAACTTTTGTTTTCTGGAAAACATATTTGTCATTCGCGCTGGAAAGAACAATGAATGTACACATTAATATAATCCGTATCAGTTTTAAATAATTCACAAAAACATTGTCTTGCTGTAGATTTGAATGGGAAGCCTATGATGATCATAGTGGGTTGGAGTCAGTATATTGGAAGTTGTATGACAGTTACGGAACCTACATAGAACATGGTCATGAAGATATAATAACACAGGGCAATGCTGTTGTGAGTCTGTTATATAGTCTTTTTGCTACGTTAACTTTTTCTAAAGAACTAGAGGGGATTTACATTATAAAAAGGGATTTCTGTGCGACGTTTGATGGGAGGGAAGAAGAAACTTGGCATTAAATGGAAAATGTCATTTATTACTTTAATGACTAAAACACGAATTAAAAATAATAAAACATATATACATATACAAATAGATAGAAATCCATCCCATCAAATATGGGGATATTATAAGCCTTTATAGACATATTTGCAAACATCATAATATAGCTTAACAACTTTGTTTTTTACAGAAAGTAAACTACTCAATACATAACTGTAGTGCATGAAATATTACAATCAAAGCAGAAAACATAATACAAAACTTAAGTCCTTCAGATTCATAATTTTCTTTACCAGAACTAAAATTTGGTTAGGGTGGAATGGTGGGTAACTTACATTATCTAATCCTAATGCACGTGCCTAAATGTGCAGAGCTTGTGTAGCTGAAATAGAATGGAGATACCAGAAGGGAGATAATGATAAAGACTGATAAATCTGTTTGAAAGACGTTATCTATCCCGACTTGCAAATTACATATTAAATCTTGTTTGTCAAAAAATCATTTATATGCTATGAATAAACATTTGACATAATTGTCTCTGTCTATTTAGTTACTTTAGAAATCTCGAAACTGTTTTGTTTAGATTTTGTATGTTTTCTTAACCCTAATAAACTATCTAACTCTAATATATCTATTCTTAATAAAATGAAACCGCTAAACTCCTTATAACTTTAATATATATGTTTGTCTTAAAATATATATAATGGCCTCGGTGGCAGAGTTGTTACGGCAGTACGTCTACTATTGATCACGTGGTCTGTCAACATTAAGATTGCGGGATCGAGCCTCACTTCGGGCAGTGTGCTCTCGACTCCAAGCTTAATTGACAAGAATTGCCAGTTTTCCCACCGAAGTTTGGGGTTTTCTGTGAGTTCTCCGGCTTCATTCCCCAATAAAAACTCGACGCCATGATATAGCTGAAAAATGGCTGAATGTGGCGTTATACCAACATTCAAACCAAAAAACAAAAAATGTACATAATAATAATTAATTTACTATTGACTTTCATTTTATTTAACAAAACATAACATCAAATACTATTGCACGCGAAATAATCTTCTGATCGTAGTGATTCGTTTATTTTGTTAGTAGTGTATTGTAATGACAGACTGATCAAAATTGTAAAAAACCAGGTTGAAAATAGACCAATTTCAAAATATCTTTAAAACAGGTAGGAATTGTGCTTGTAATTTGAAATAAATAATCAAAAGGTCTTTTGTTCCAAAACCGTCGTAGGCATTTGTAAAAAGGTTAGAGTTGTTAATAGCATTGATACTTTTTATTTTAGGATTTAACAGACTGCCAAACCAAATATGCGTCATTTTCCAGGCGAGCTAACTGTTATTGCACAGCGTTTATGGGATGTTATCACAGACATTTCCAAGTTAAAGCAGAAATTAAGGCTCAAGGTGGATTAAAATTGAATTTCGATAAAGGAGTTCATGATTACGATTACTACATACAGATTTCGGTCACAAATAAAGCCATGATTACAACAACAAGTACAAAGAAAGTATGTAACTGATTACAGTCTTAGTTTGTTAGGTTAAACTGGTAATGCTATTCTAGTTAATAAGTGTTAATTAATGTCAACGTTATTATGATATGTGACTGTTTTTCAATGCTGTATTTCAACGCCTGAATATGATTAATTCTAAGTTTACTTAAAATAAATTCTACTTTTATGGATTAATTTACACAACCGTTTTTAATTCATGTCTTTTTCTAACAGTTACCATTAATATCAGGATCTTTATAGCACATTGCTTTCAAACCAACTGCTCTTATCATACAATTTTATGTCTATGTTAAAATTTTGTCATTGTTCTTGTAGGTTACTTAACTAAATGTGCCATATACTATAAAGTACACATTTGTGCAATTTAATCGTTGCTTTTACTGTTTACATTTTAAAACGTTTTTTCGGGACATAGGTAGGCTTTTCGTTTCCAAAATAATTTTTCCTGATCATGACGATGAGTAATAGGTATGTAGTAAGCAGGCACTGCTTACTCGTCCGACGCACTAGAGGTCACCTAAAAACCACCGCTCGACGAGAGTCGCAGGTATATAGCGATCTCCATGTTTGTCCGTCCGTCCATTGTTAGTTGGGTGACACAATGTGACTTTGTTTATTATTGTCGGTGCTGTAGAGTCGAGTGTAAAGTTATTCTTTATGTGGGTTGATGTTTGTATGAGTCGGGTTCGTGTGTTATTTCCAATAAATCGAATTTTCCTTCACTGGAAACCTAGAAACAGAGCTACTTTGGAATTTGTTTATTTCTTCAGAGCAATGCAATAAGTGAATTCTTTACATAGACATATAACAAATAATATAATGACAAAAAAGATAATCAATGGTCAATTAAGTTTAAATACATGAAAAAACACTGCAAAATACTAAAATAACAACATAAATCTGCGCAACATAGATGAATAATAGTAGCAGTGGCCCCTTGACCCAAATGACCATACAAACACATAGATTGATGTTAATTTAAATACTTGATTGCTTTGTAAGAAATTTTTTTATTTCTTTGAGATTGCATTACAACAAACACTTTGCAATTCTGTATAAACAACTTTTCAAAATAAATCAATATCATAAAAAATAAAACTCAATATTGATAATAAAATAAACGTCACACTGAGCAAAGATAATTTGAATTTTATACAAAATGTACATAACTTTCGTAACAGTTGTTTCAGCAACTACTTATCACAACACTTTAAATTTTATTTGTGACCTTACAATTAAGAGTCCTATATTGCGAGTACCGATTTCAGATCTGTCGCATATCTACATACTGTTTACCGACTAAATCATTCAATAATGTGAATAGCGATGTAATACTGAGTGATCAGTAGCTCACAGGCTACTAGTTTAGGCGTTTGATGTTTTTTCTTTTTTCCCGTCGTATCATATGCCTGCCATTAGTCATTTCGATTCTTGTTGACTATTCTGTTTTCTTACATTCTTACATTTTTCTGAAATTTTTTTTTGTCATGCAATCATTACATTTGCTGTACTATGAAGGTAGCCGAATAAATTTTTGTTTTTTTAAGCAGTGCCGAATAAAGTCTACTGTTACTCATAACACCATGTTTTACGATAATTTGTATTCTGTTCTGGTTAAGATGTTTTATCAAATACGATATTTGTTGTGATGTCGTGACGCCAGGCCATCCCAAGAATACGCGTCGAAAATGTAAAGTCATCGGCTATAAGTAATTTTTTTTATGTTTTTCATTAGTTTAGAATGTTTATGTGGTTTTAAGGGTAAAAATATTCGTGCATTGTCAAAAATATTTGTTGTTTTGTGTACTCTTTGCGAAACAGGTAAGAAATGCCCGACAGAACTTCGCTTTTCTACCTGTTTCCAAGCCTCGTAAAAAAACTTTACATTTTTTGACAATATACAAATATAGAAAATGTCAATCAATTTTAACCGAATTGCCACTAAGACAGTGAGGATGCGTCTAAAAGGGCGGGACTTCAAAAGATCTGTTTATTTTAAAATTTAAATTATCTACAAGATAAAACTAATAATTTCAATAGTTTTCTTATTATTTAAATTCAGTCTGCTGCAAATAAGTATTGTGATCACAATTGTGAGAGGCACTTTATGGAATAGAATGTTTACTAGGCCTATGTTTATTAACTACTTTTTTTACATTAATTACATTAATTAAGCATCATATGCCAACTAGTATATGTCTTTGAGGGATGTTGATTAAAATTATAGTTAAAACCTTTAATTTATGACTTATACTTTATTAGCTGTTGACAAACAATAAGAAATGTCTATTTTTAATGTATAGTTTTTGTCAAATCTGTTGTTAGTTTTGTCTATTATTAAATATATTTAATGATTATATTCTTACAAGATGCAGCATAAAATAAGACCTATAGAGTTTAACAAACGCTACGCTGCATTCGACGACACCCACCCAAAAATGGCAAAATTGTCTTGTGATCCGATTTTAACGAAATTTGGTGTGAAGGTACATTTTAGTATTTCAAGTAAAACGAAACCTATAAAATTTTTTCGGACATGGCGTCTCAAAATGGTGGTAAAAAACGTGTATAATTTTTCAACAGTATCCTATCTCAATGAAATTAAACGTGCTCCGATTGCAACAAAATTTGGTGTGGAGGTATATTTTAGTGTCCCGAGTAGAACTCCATATTTGGAATTTTTCGACAGTTTGTTTAAAAAAAGCCGCCTAAAGGCCGTCAAATTGTTCGATTTGATTCAAAATTGTTGTGTAGGTACATTTTAATGACCCCAGTGGAACGCAATACTATCCATGGGGATTTTGGGCGACATCTGTGTTGGCATCCTAACACATTATTTTTAATTATTATATAATTTTGCCATTTTGTAGACTAGATTATCTCCAACGAGAGACCTTTTTTCCCTTTTACGACTAGACATTGAAACGATTAAAACGTATCAACTCAAATCATGGAAAGCTCTTCTTAATTCAGATCAGATTTACAAATATCTTTCGAGTTGCTAGGCTTTTTAATTGGTCTGAGAATATTGAATATTCCCATTGTCAACTTTTGCGTTCATTTATAGCAACGAATTTGTACGTTATTACAGATCCTGCAAACGGTATTTGTAACTAGATTGATGTTATCCAAAAATGTTCTTATGTCACCATGACTTAATTGATCGCTTTAGGGAAATCAGTCTTTTAAATATTATCGGACATGTTTGTCGAGTCAAAGGTTAATTTTCCTATTCCTGGAATCGAGGTTTTTATAAACATGACTAGGAGTTACTTAAGGGTTGTCTAATTAGAAGCGGGCACTACTTACTTGTTCGGAACACCTGAGTGAACCCATTTTTTATTGGTTTCAGGTTACTTATTTCTCATTTTGTGCTTTTGGTTTTTGGTTTGCGTGGTATATGTTTGTCTCTGTCTAGATTTGTAATTATCCCTTTACATTTAGCTTTTGTTATTCGGTCGTTGTTGGTTTACATTCTGTTTTGCTATTTTACATTGTTAATTTTTTGAAAAAAATACAGCCTACAGATGAGGTAAGTAGCAGTATTTTTTGTTTTAGAAAAACGAATTTGACATTAATTGTTCTTCTTGCAAATTGCAACGACAATTTTCGGACGGCGACCATATTGATTTGCCAACAAATCCAACAAGTGATGCACATTTATTTGGGTTAAATTCATTATAAATCAAATAACATCATCTCATTTAAAGGTGAGTATTGCAATACAAAAGCAGCATGACAGATCAAAATTAAGTGCAATTGTTATGGATTTTATTTATTGTAGATAACTATAGACGTATCACCTCCACATGCAGGTGTCGTGAATGATGGTATAAAAGGGGGTCCAGAAATAGACTATCAACAAGGCATGAACCTTGAGGCTTATTGGGACCAGTTTTTTGACAGAGAAAGTGGGGTATTCTTCTATCAGTATATTGTTGGTCCTGCATGTGCGGCTAAAACCAACTTTGATTTAAACCTGACAGATCCAAATGTAAGTTAGAATTATAATGTTAAACATATATGCTGTATCATTTATGAGGTTATAATTTCACTTTCAAACCTAAACAGGTACTCCGGCTTCCTCCCCCAATAAAAACTGGACGCCATTATATAGCTGAAAAATTGCTGAAAGTGGCGTTAAACACCACCAAACAAACAAACAAACATCAAACCTAAACATCATAAAAACAGTAACTTTGGTTAGGTCTAAAACCTACCATTGACTACTAAAAACAATTTGGTTGTTTTCTGCAATACTAAACAAGTTTCAGATAAATATATAGTATAAATAGATAATAAACGAGACACCGCCTCTTAGTGGTACTGATAAATGGGAGATATTTGGGTGTAGTGGTTGCTAAAGATGGATGAATGACATTTAACATAAATTGTGTATTAAAACAAATGTATATGTTTTAATTAAGGATTAAGAATTACTACCACTCACAAAGTTATCTATATAGGTTTTTTGTTTGGACATGCCTTGCCATTGTTTCATTTAGAGCTGCCACTGAAGAGAGTTAATTTTCGAATGAAAATACCTATATGCAGTATTGTTTGAATTTTAAAAAATGGCGTTAACTTAAAATCACTGATAAAAATGTTGGTTAAGTGGATATTTAATATTAAAAAACTAATCAGAAATAATCCTAGATTATGCATGCATTACCTTCCACCTATATTTATTATATCTTGTGTTTAAGAGTTTTTATTGATCGCCAATCTGTGGGCACGATATTTCCCGATCAGTAGCCCTTTTTAGGTATTGATATGAAATATAATTCATAATACATAAATATATCAATGGTTTTAAAGTCCCCTGAAATCGCAAAGATGTTTAAAATACACGACTAAAAGTACAACAATAACCATCGTTTGGAATTTCAGGTTTCGTGGTTATAGGATACTATAATACAATAATATAAATAGAATACATTCATATTACAGGTAATCGAGACATACAACACTTTTGGGAGACATACTGCTACAGGTGATGGTACATATTACTTTACTGTCGTGGCTTATAACAGAGCCTTGGAAGCTTCAGTTCCTGTTTGTTCGGACGGAGTAACAATAGACAGTTCTATACCAGGAGTGAAGGAAGTTGTCGTCAAAGATTCTCACATAACTGGTGGTTTGATTACAGATTCTACGCAAACTAGTTACTACATCCTTGGATCAGATCGTGTCAGACGGTTGATACCCAATCCTACCGCAGACTGTGTGTAAGTACAAAAAGCCTTAAAACTGTAAGCAGTGACTAATTTATAGTTTTGACATGCCATAAGAAACTTCGTAAATAACACCGTTATTCTAAATTTAAATGTTTGTTTCGTTGACAAAATGCAAGGTCCTAATCTGTGCATCCATCTTGTTATGCACTTTAGCATTTTTCTTGTTTTCATATAAGTATAAAAGTTCATCAAATTTTTACAGTACATATTTTTGCACTCAATGAAGTTATAATTTAAATTAAAAATGTTACAAAACCTTTTGTATTGATAAGTATTACACATTTTGCAGACACGGCGCTTATATGCTTCACTACTACCTTTTTGCAAGGTTACTGATAAACTGTTAGGTAATAACCCTGAATATAACGTACCATTGAAGAAATATTTTATTACAAAATATATAATTAAGTTATTAACCAACCTCAGGTTTACCTTTGCGTTGAAGCTTTTTATGAAGAATACTCCATATATCCATAAAACTTGACTCATAGTCACAAAAAGCTGAGATCCCTTTACTGGCAAAATTCTGTGGGGCTATGCCACATACTGATTGTACTTTGGAAAAGGGGTGTTTACCAATATTTGCGAAGTGGTGCATAAGTGTCCCCAAGACACATTTTATTGTATTATTTGTTTTGATATCAATAGCGATGATTTTCGTTTACAGGAGCAAAGCAACAAGTCTAAGCAATATTGATCTTTACCCTATACAGAAATATGAAAACAAAACGGTTGTGGTAGTGGATGGAAGTGCATTCTGTAGTAACTCATCTAGCGCTCCTACTAATATAGGATTAACTTTGTTTAAGTCATCTTTAGTGAGTATATATAAATAAAAGACATTATCAAGTTTAAAGTTCATTAATTTGATAAATAAAAGACAAAACACATTTTATTATAACCTTAATGTATAATTCCTTGTTTTGAATTTCAGCCCTGGAAATAAAATGGCGGATACCTAACACTGTATGTAACTAGGAACTTGTGGTTTGTTTCGTGAACGATTCTTTGAAAATTGAAATCTCCGATTTCGTCCTTCCACGAATGTTTAAAGTTAATCTCAATTGTTTTTAGACAAACGAGCTTATAAAAGTTGTTTTAACGAACGGATATTTTAAGAAAACTATGATTAAAATTTTAATTGCAATTAGTTTATACGTTTTCGCAAATTTTATTGTCCTGAACCAAAAATTTCAGTTGCAGTGCTTTTCTTTAATTAAGTGTTATGTAAAGACTTCTCGTTACTATACTGTATTCCATTTTAAACGAACTTATCTTTAATGTGTTGGATTGTAGTTGTAGTTTTCTTGACTATATTGTATTATATTTCAGATGGAGTAAGTTGTCTTTACTATATTGAATTTAGATGTTGTCCTGACTTGTTTTTCCTATAGTGTATTTCATTTCAGATATACTTGTCTTTATTACACTGTATTACTTTGTAGATGAAGTTTTCTTTATAACGCTGTATTCTATTTCCGAGGAAGTAGTCTCTATTTTAATGTCTTTCATTTCAGATGGACTTGTCTTTACTATACCTATTCCATTTCAGATGGAGTGGTCCTGGCTTGTCTTCGAATTCTATTTCAGACCGAGTTTTCCTGATCTGTAGTTACTACTGCATTACATTTCAAATGGAGTGTCTTTATTATACTGTTTTCCATTTCAATTGGAGTTGCTCTTATTTGCTTTTACTAACTTATTCCATTTCAGATGGAGTTGTCCTGGAAAACTACAGATATACCAGCTAAAGTTTATGATTTTGAAATAGGACTTGCATCCACTGCCGGAAGTGCAGCCCCAGATATAATGGCTTTCCAGTCTTCAAAACAGCATGAACATTTTAGAATTACACATGAAAATGTGCCAGAAGCCACACTTTTCTACGTCATAATAAAGACCATAAGTAAATCAAATGTAGAGGGGCTAACGGTAAATTATCATTTGATGTATTATGCGTTCAAATTAAAGACATTATTGTGTTAACATCAAAATTATTACTTTCTGTCTCTATCTGATGTGCCATAATCTTTGTCTTATTTCCTCCTTTTGTAAAATTTAACACATATTTTGCACATTTTAGAAGCAAAGGTATATACTGCATAACCCTATACATCATATCAATATATTGTCTATTTAATAAAATTAAAAAAAATTATAATGGCAATTAAGAGTTTTACTACCCCAGAGCTCAGGTCATGAAATGATAAAGAAGAATGTTATTAGAGTTGTTAGTACTGCGACTGAAGTAATGACATTATTATTAGTTGTTTAAATGGGATCATTTCTTTTGTGTACCTTCCTGACAAAAATTATAAATATCTCTTTTGACATAAAAATGACCATAAAGTTTTGAACTAGTTTGTTCACTAGTTTTATTTTATTTGACTGTCAAAAAACTACCAAAAGATGCAGAAAATGTTTGTGTCATCTTTTTACTACCAAGGCCAAGATCAAACGCGATTGGAAGGCATTTCAACAAAAGATAAACTAGTTCAAGTTAATTTTTCGAACAAAATAAAGGTATGCAAAAAGGATGTTGTTGCTTCATTGGAACATTCAATTAAAATGACAACAAATTAACCACTTTGTTAAGGCAAATAGCAACTTAAAAGAGACCCTTTCTACTCCAGGAGTGGCCTGAGTGAAATGCGGATAATAAAATTATAGCAAGCAGAAGACCGATATTCCTCATATTGTTTTATCAAATTGTACCATTCCGTGTTTGGCGCTTTTATTGCTGCTTGCTCATCTAATTCCGGCTTAACGAATACTTAAATTTCTACACATAGTCCACATACATGCAAATTTTTGTGAATGCGGGAGTAACACTAGTGAACATTAGCTCACAGTCCATACTTGATTTTGATGTTTGGAGGACATTTTTGTTCAACTGACTGTTGATATTCCAATGGATACTAATTGTTCTTCTCTTCTTGTCGACCAGTTATTGTACTCTTATGAGGCTAAAGGGTCAAAGGGTCAAAATAGGAAACTACTAAAATGATTGATTTCAAATTTGGTGCCCAGCTTTAGCATGATGAGTTGTACCGTGCCTCCCCTTTTTAGGTCAGTCAGTTATCTACTTACTGTTTTCCGAGCCGAAAAATGGTTGAGTGGGGGTACACTTAGCAAGACCTAGTGCTGGTCCATGTTGTCCCTTTCGGGTCTTGTTGTACGGTCAGTGTCCTTGCATTATGTCTTAATCCTTAAATAAGAAATCAGAAGCCAGAAAAGAGACAAAAAGACACCTAAAATGAATGATAAAAAAGCGTTTTACGATTATTAACGACACCCTTTTTGTTTTGTTTTAGTCATAAATAGGAGTCAAGTTGAGGACACAGCAAAGCAAATCTTTCTTTAATCTACATTGAAGAAAAATAGATAAATATGTTAAACAAGCGTCTATGTTATTTCCTTTATAAAATGTTTTGTATTTTTTACAAGATATCTTCACACTTTATGATATATATTTTAAAGTAAATGAAACATCTAATACATTTTTTACATCGCTTATAATATATCTTTACGTAATATCTGATGACATTTTTTTTCAAATGCTGTTAATTATAATGTAAAAAAAATCCAACCTTTTTCTTACGGTATAAAGCTGTAGTATTGTTTGGCGTTCAAAAAAAGATAAATATATATAAAGAATTCTAATGGACAACAAGACCCGAAATATGGTCTAGATTATTATCTTATTTTCACACTCTAACATGAATTGCTGAGTATATTAGCTCATCGCCTTAATTTCATATTTAATGTTTTTGTGTGTTTCAGACACTGGGGCCCTGTTTTATGGATACAACGCCACCAGATTTTACTGGCTCCATTACTGTATCTCTTGTTGGGGTTCATATGATAGCTTCCTGGCCAGTCAATGCTTTTTCTGATAGTGAAGAACTTTTTAATTTGAAATATGAATTTGCTGTCGGTACGTTACGGTTATATCATTTTACACAAACATTAAGATTATAACTTGATTTGTAAGTCTAATTTTAATTTGTAGTTGTATTTCTCGATTTTTTTTTAAAAAAAACCAAGAATTAAAAATTTTCCAGAGTGCATACGTTCTTCCTTATTCGGCTACCAAAAACAATAAAAATAGATGCTAAGATATGGCTGAAAGATTGCTAAAAGTGTCGTAATCATTATTGTAGTAATGAAGTTGGTAAATATGTAGAAGAAATGTTTTTTTTTTATTTTCAGGTCACACGGAATATGGTACAGAGATTCAAAGTTACAAACCAATACATAATGGGGCAACATGTGTAGTGACTGTCTCTCCTACATGTACAGCAGTCAATATTTCAGAAACTGAATGGAAAATTCATGGACACCATACGTATTACATTTCCATCAAAGTAACCAACACGGCAGGACTAGTCAAGATTCAGACATCTAGCCCATACATACATGATGTTCAACTACCAACAGAGGGAATTGTCAGAGACATTGGAACTCAGGTATTAGACAGATACCAATCATAGCTATATTTATATAAAAGTTGGAATAATTATCTCGATAATTGTTTGTATCTTTTTTTTTAAATTGAAGTAGCTTTTTATTCTTGTAGACGTTTATGTCCTAATAGAATCTAAAATTGTGGAAGACAAAGACTGTCCATTAAATATTGGACTGCTCTGAAGCGAAAATAGCTCTTTGGGTAGGGGTAATCAAGTTCCTTACATTGCTGTTTTGTAAATAATCAACTAAAAATCAATGTTATCCTAGCAATGTGCTCACTTCATCTTATAAAGACTCATTAGTGGCGCTTAAACCCGCCACAAATGACCGAACATTTAAGATATTACGATCTCTCATCACCAAAATTTCAAAGCGTTGTACATAATTCGCCCAAGGCTGTCTTCACCATAGTAGTATAAACTTTAGGTTTTAAAACTTTTCGGAATTTGTTTTGGGTATTACATTAACTATTGACTATATAAATGAGCGAATAATGCTGTTTATAGACTTGCCAGTTATTTAAAAATGCATTATCTTATCAATTATATTATAATATGCTTTGAAAGGCACAGGTAATAGTATATTAAATAGCTATGACATAGTACATGGAAGCTTTCTTACTATTTCTTAAGACTCAAAATTTAAATTCTCACCGAATAGTCAAATACCATTATGTGACTATAATTATATTATCATCGGTATTTAACCCTTTTTATTTATTGCTAATTTTCTTTTTCTTTCAGATGATTACAACAGACATTCCAATGAAGGTACTTTGTAAAGATTTATACCGTCAGTTAACTAAATATTTTCTCTATAAGTAAATGTTTGTGTAATTAATCAACGATAATCACATAGAAGTGCATAAGAAAACATCTCAACAAAATGAAACCTTTATGTTCAATTTAGCCTCGTTTTAAATTTTGGAAGGAATGCAGTAACTATACTATTTTTGTAACTTTACATAACTACCGTCACCAGATTTTATTCAGTTCTAAAAACGATTCTATAATTATAATTAATAAGAATGCATTAAAAACATGATTAGCTGTGTGATCATTTGTCCTTTAACCCATTCTCCCACCAACATCCTATACATTACGTGTAACAGAGTGTATATAAGCTCAGATGTCGATTCTCTAATGCTACGCTCTGTAACCCCCTTTCAAGTCGTTCTTATTATTTAATTTGTTTTTTTCTCTATTTTATAATCCTTTTATGTTACAGATATTTTTAAGATATTTCACATATTAATATAATATACTGTTAAAAAAGAGAAACGAAAATACCTTATGAATTTTTCAAATTGCAAATTATGTATTTTACTAGGTGTACTTAAATGATCAATAGTTTTTCGCATGAACTTTGGGGCTAATTCAACTTTTACGTTAAATTGTATAAAAGAACGAAGTTTCTTTATAACATTAAAATACTTCCATTATGTTGGTCCCTGCTACTTGAAATATTGTCATCACCCGTCTCCAGGTCATAGTATTTCAAAGTAAGATTCACCAAATAATAACGTAAACCAGATCTCAATTTCGTGGCTGTGAAGCAGATTCCAGGAGACTGGCTTCAACAAAAATGTCCCGAGAAGTAAGGGGATCTCGTAGAATTAATTCTGGTCAAAATTGCTACATCCGGGACTTCATCTACGTACGGAATCGAACCTATGGCGCAGCATTCATAGCAGTCGGAATACCCAAATTGAGAAGAATCAGATGGCAACCGTCAGCAACTCCGTGGAGGTAGCTTCATGATCTATATTGACCGCAAAACAGAACTGGTACAAACCCCTTGCAATTTAACGGCTAAAAAGTACAGAAACAAAATTCACCCAACCTCACCTAATGCGTGTAATTGAACGACAGAGGTAATTGTTCAAACAGGAAATTGCAAGATTTAAAAGAATCTCCCTAAATGGATAAAGGTAATAACAAAATACTGAACACTATGCCCAGGAAATGAAGATCCGTGTTGGCAGTTCAAGCTGGTCAAACACGTTACAAACTTAAATGTGAACTGAAGAATTCATAATTGTGATACACTTACTTTAATTCACTAATCTCTAAGGAATTACCTGTTAATTTGTTTCCATTAAAACCAATTTATTGAATATCTATATTTCTTATTGTAAAGTCTTTATATGAAATATATCTAGTAAAATCTAAAAATAAATCCACCATGGGTTTCATTTTTGCAGACTATAGTATGGAATCACTTCTGTCTACTGCTAATAAAACTAAATATACTGCTGATTAATAGTAAATCTTAGTTATTAAGCTTCAGGAACAAAATGATCTGTTAAGACGAGCATTTAATACACATTTTCAACATGCATTCTTACACATTTCTGGCATATTGTTGCTTGTCTAACGGCAATCATTACAGAATGATCCTGTGTCCTGTGTGGCAAACATACTAGTCAATGCAGAATAACCTATTATGGAACACAGAGGATAAAAATCTTGCTTCAACGCTTGAAGATAACACTCAATGTTATTTATATATATATCTGATTTGGTAAATTGTCAAGTTTAATTACACAAAGAAAGACTTAATTGTGTTATTTTGTAACGCGAAATAAATTAAAACAGTAATTTTCATTACAGCATGGTCAACTTTGATTTTGATACATGTACATTTTTTAAATTAATTACTAGGATATAGAGGATGTGGATTTCCAAACAGACACAACCAGTCTGGCTGCCCGTTGGTCAGGGTTTGTTCATCCACATTTAGATGTAACATACAAAATAAGTATTGGTAGTACTAAAGGAGGAAATGATGTCATTTCTTTGAAAGATGTTGGCAGCAGTTTGTCCTATAAAGAGACAGGATTATCTCTCACTCCTTTTCAGGTAAAATTATTTTGTATTGTGCATATTGAAATAACACAATAATACCTGCTTTAAATGATAAATTTAATTACTCTGTAAGAAGCGCTATTTTATTTTTCACATCATCTAAGTAAATTTGTATTTTTATTATAAGCAGACTACATAATTGGAATTTGTTCGCGTGTGTCTATTTGTACACAGAACTGACTTAATAAATGTTAGTGTTATTATTAAAAAAGTACTATTCTATTACTATATAAAAAGCCCCTCAAAAACTAACGAAATCACCACTTTTTGCATACGTCTTAACACCCTGTCAACATGTTTTATACCTATAAAGATACAGTACTTGCACCCGTAAACGCAACACTTTGACTGATTGATAACTGATTGCTGACGGATTTTGGAACGCTGACGGATCGCTGACTGATTGATGATGACGACATCCGTCCAAAATTATGAATCCGTCATCACCTTGGTAACCGTCAGCGATCAGTGCGATCAGTCCAATCAGTGCGATCCAAAATCCGTCATTTAATTATATGCATAAATCGGTTAGTTTATTGACGGATTCGTATAAATTAATAATTTAAAGATAAAACGGATTCTGCGTCATTTGTATATAATATATGCATTTATTATACCTTTTTTATAATAAAATAAAAACATGCGTTTAAAAGAATTGTTAATACAATGTCTCGTTCTAAATGAATAAATAAACATATTTAAAGAAACAATTTTTTCTTTATATTATATAATTAAGCATATTTCTTTAAAGCAGGACATATCTGGGAACCGAGTCCTGTAAACCTTCAAAAAACTTCTATTTAAGGCACATCAGTAACGAAGAGGTAAATGTTTTTTTTCGTAATCCATTATTGATTCTCTTTTTTTATTCCCGCGACTCGTGATTTTTTGCGACCTGTTACATGTATATTTTTTGTCATATATTAAGCCGACCCAACTCCCCCAATTAGTAACAGATTTATTTCACATTTAGGAAAGAACGTGGCCTCTTTTTGACATCATTATTAGTTACTTAAATGTATGCCAACGTGTTTTTATTTTGTCTACAACATTTTAAATACAATTATAAAACTGTTGTGTTTAACAATTGTTCAACTGTTAAACAATTATTGTCAATCAAAACGCATTGTTTACTAAACAAAAGTTGTATTGTAAAATATACAGCAATTCTTGTCGCAAGTTTTATTGGACAGGCAATAAAATTTGTTTAAAAAAGTATACGTACAATTACGCTGGATTGTTCCATTTGTTTCATGGCGTCCATTTTTTATTGGGGGTGGGGTGGGAGAAAGCCGGAGTACAGGTAAAAAACCGACAGTCTTTTGTCAATTAAAGTGGAGTCGGGGGCACCTTATCTGCAGTCGTTCGAAAATCCGCAACCTGTTGACAGGCATGTGACAACTAGTAGATGACTAACCAATCAGCCACCTAGGCCCCAATAACGCCGGGGAGAATTGTCTGCGAATACTGAGGTTAAGCGTAAAAATGTGTTACAGATAGACACATATTTCAGTACGAAATAGTAATTTTTTTAACAAAACGTTATAAATTGTTTAGGTCTTTACATTGTCATTACAGTGTCATATCGATGAAACAGAACCATTTAAAAACTTGCCTTTAAAATAGTGTCATTCAATTTAAACAATAAGTTATTGTATTGATTGATTGTTTGCTTTTCTTTCAGCGAGAGTATTTCAGCTCTATTCATGACGAGAATAAGTTAAATATAAATCAATTAGATTTGTTTGCTTGTTTAAATATTGTTTAATCCACTTTCAGCAATTTTTCAGCTATATCATGGCGTCCAGTTTTTATTTGAGAAGGAAAACACCCGTCCTCCAGTAGGAAAACTGGCTCCCTTTCAATTAAGTCGAGTGCACCCTGCCTGCAGTGAGATTCGAACACGAAACCTCAGTGTTGACAGACCACGTGATCAATAGTTGATGAACTAACATCACCACTCGGCTCCTTCAATCAATTAGATAAAGATGGACAAAAGGGCAATTTTGAAAAATATGGGGCATGGGTTGGGGAGTAAGATTACTTTTTTTTCGTACAAGGAGCGTGACACTCTCTAAACATGTCACTATTGTTCGCGGCAATTTTAATATGACCTGAACCACCCCCACCCCCCCCAAAAAAAAATATATATATATAAATAACGGGAGAACATCACATCCCATATCCGCCAGCTGAGGACGCGCTGGGCAGCTCTGTTAAACCTATCAACCAATTTCAAGTACTTCCTAATTTAAAGGAAACCATTTATACTTATATATCATTAATTGTGGAATGACTTTAAAAGAAATCGTAAAATAAACAATGGCGACGGCTAAAATGCGTAGTTAATTCTTTATTTGTTTGTTTGTTTGAATGGTGTTTTTATTGGGGGAGGAAGCCGGAGTACCCGGAGAAAACCCCGACCTGCGGTAGGAAAATCCTTGTCAATTAAGATTGCGGTAGGAAAATCCTTGTCAATTACACCCTGCCTGCAATGAGAATCGAACCCACAATCTCTGTGTTGACAGACCACGTGATCAATAGTAGACGAACTACCTTGATCACTCGGCCAACGAGGCCCCTTATTCTTTATTTTAGATTTAATTCTCTGTAAATTCATGTGACACAGTGAAATATATAGTGAATAAAATATATAAATAGATGTTTTCGCTTTTGTCGTGAATAGTATTCAGTATTATACAGCGGAATTTTTAGGAACTGTGGCACATAAGTTTATTCTTTATTTAATTATGTGTAAATTCGTGTGACACTATGGGGTAGTTAATAAAATATATAAATAGATGTTTTCGCTTTTGTCGTAAATCTTATTCAGTATTATACACCGGAATTTATAGGAACTGTGGCAAAGAAAAAACACTGATCAAACCACGACAAATGATCTTTTTAAGCGTTTACAATAAAAAACCACGACCTCGGAGGTTAAGGTAGCAGTAACCTATTATTGATTACCAAGTTGTATGTTTGATCCTTACAGCGAGATGGTGTGCTCGACACATCCCTATAAATTTGCAAAGAGCACCAGTTTTCCTGTCGAAACTTTGCTGTTTCGTTGGGTACTCCAGCTCTTCCCAATAAACACTCGACGTCATATTATATAAACTAAATATATTTTTTTTTAAATAGTGTTAAACAAACTTCAAACATACATATAATGCTAACGCGAAAAGGCGAAGTGGAAAAATGTTACGATTTCGCCTTCACGTTTTTCGTTTTTCTCGCTTTTTCCGCTTTAAAACTTTTCGAAGACAAATACGAGATGTACGCCTTGGCATGCAAGGTCAAATATTTTTTGAATTTATTGTGTGTGTGGTTTTTTTTCATTTCATTTTTTAATTATTTTTTAATAAAATGACACTATGTGATGTTTATATGCCGTCAAAGATGCATTAGTGATAGATTTTTCGGGGGGGGGGGGATTTCCATTTATCATTTATAACTTTAGACTAGACGTTTTCCGCTTTCAAAATACGGACGTGCGCCTTGGCACGCGAGATGCTTTTTTAAAGTCATTGTGTGTGTGCGTTTTTAAATTATTTTGTTACACTATGTAATGTTTATATTTCGTCACAGATGCATTAGTAATAGATTGGGGGAATTTCCATTTTTTTTATTAATAACTTTAGACCAGTTTTAGCCTTAATATTAGATAAAACGATCCATCAATGAGGACATAACAGTTGACATTTTTATACTTCTAATATTTGCGAGTGAAACGAATTTTCACATTCCGAAATATTAATTTTACTAACCGGAAGTTGAATGGACGGATTGGAGCGATCAGTCCAAATCAATCCGTCAGATCAGTCAAATCGTTCCAAATCCGTCAATTGACGGATGGACGGATTGGGAACGATCTGACGGATTGGGAACGATTTGACTGATCTGACTGATTGATAACTGATTGGTGACGGATTTTGGAACGCTGACGGATCGCTGACGGATTGATAAAAGTGTTGCGTCTTCAATCTCAAGTACTGTAGAAGTTTATCTTCCATGGTTTTATGTATCTTTTAATTCAAACACACAAAGCAGAAACAGGTTTGTAGAGTAGTTTTTAAATTGGTCAGACACGAAGATCTAATGTGTTGAAATTACTTGTGTCAGATGATAATATCCTGATGACATTATGTTCTTTAATTAAACATGGAAAAGTCAGTAGTAAGAGATTTAAAGATTATTCGATAAACAATAACAAATATTAAGGAAACCAATGGATTAAACAAGGGCCACTCACGAATACTCAAGATACAAAACTCCCCACGAACTTTCAGAATTGTAATCGTATACACTTTTCTTGTATCTACCAATATGAACATTGAATTGCGCAATCTTATCTCAAAAGAATGGCAATAAAATTTGCCTATGGAAATGTGCTTCACTAAATAACCAATATCTATTAGAGTATGGAATGACTGCATCTTAACTAAATTCGTTCTATAAAATAAAAGTTTTTTATTTATATACCTCTTTCCTTATCGATAACTGAATGTTCAGCAATTATCTCTGTTGTTAAAAATCAATTGATCAACTAGTCTATTGTTCCTAATAAATGACTAAAAATAAATGATTGGACAGATACACTATTTTCTGATGAATATTGCTGTCTTGTCACTGTGCTGTTTGATTGTGTAGAAAATCAATGTGTATCAGAATTAATTATAAGTTATATGTTAAATTATTGTCGGATATGCTTACGCTGTAACTGAAGTTATAAAAGTTAAACACTAAAAATGGCTAACTTCAAATTTCAAAAACACAAAATTAATAAAAGTGTTGGTGCTCTGTATTAGTTATTAAGAGAAAAACGTACCACACAGAATGTGTTAAAGTATGTTATAACTTCTTAACTGCATACTGTAAAAGTAAAATGTTCTAAGCCAGGAGTCTTCATGTACTAAAAATAGACTTACAAGTAGATTCAGTAGTTTTCTATTCAACAAAGATATTAATACTGTTACAATTGAATAGAATAAACATTTTTACGTTTATTATACCTAAACAACATTTTGTTGTTAGAAATACTATTGGACTGTAATTGCTGTCAGCTCAGCTGGTAATACTGAAGTTTCTTCTGATGGTGTTACCATAGCTACAGCAAATGCTGTTTTGACTGGTGTACTTATTTATGACGGGGAAACTTGCAATATGACAGGTATAGTAAAATGGTTATAAGATCCTTAGAGGTGTGCAATGTTTATTTTAATTGCAATGTTGTATTTTAACCATCATTGCATTAAATGTTGAAAAGGAGCTGACAGAAGGGTGCCTGGAGACATTATAATAAAATATAATAAACTGTAATTGGTGTTGGTTATTTTAAAAGAACAAGTATAATGATTATCTATAACACAATGAATACATTGTGGCCTATAATTGTAGATTTATTTAAGATTTTTGTCCATGTCTCATCGAAGGGCAACACCCCAGACATGAGATGACTAGAAAATGTATCGTTATTAACACGTAATTAACATGTTTATCGTTGTTTTGGAACATTGTTACTTCACGGTGATTAATTAACGATGTTTTTACAACGATTGTAAGTTGAGATGGGATAATAAAGTACATAATGATCAAAGAAAAATACTGCTAAATAGCGAAAATATGTATTCCATTATTTACTATCTGTTTATATAGAAATATTTTAAATCTCTATAGGTGCTATAAGGCACTTTATATAAACCTGTTTGTGTGTAAGTGAGCTGAAGTAAGTTGTAAACAGTCATAAAGAATTATGTAAGGAAGCGGTTAGCTACATTTGGTAGGCTTTACCATCTACAGATTTTTAACATTATTTGTTGATGTAAGATTTGTTACAATGCCAGTTAACTATGATATAATTGTGCCATCAGCACCAGCCCCAACAGGTTTATATTTGTTTTTGCATTGTATGTATCCTTGTAATGATATATGCAGTATGTAAATGTCTTAGTCCTTTTTATCAACTAAATTTACTACTTTACAGAAACATTATGTTTTTTTATTTTTCATTCATTTTTTTAGATTTAACCCTGGGTCATCATGAATCTGTAAGTTGACTTTAATAATATGTTGTATACATGTACTGTTTGGATACTGTAACAAAACCTTTTTCATATTTCCTGTTTTTGCTTGAAAAGTATTATTGTATTTTAGTCAAATGTGTTTATTACTTAAATCAACATGATATACTAACTTTATATGACGAATTTATGATAAAACGAAATGTTCATAAACATCTGGTCGTTGCTGTAGTATATACTCTCTTTTGTAGGATAACAGAATTTTCTGTACAGATGATATAGATGAACAGATGTCACTAAATTCCATGAAAGCTTATTGGACATGTCCTGTTAATATACAGTCCTACACTACGGATGCCTTTATTGCCATAGAGAAAAGATCTCTTGTCGGAAGTATGTTCACCTTTTAGGAAGTCTTTCTTTTATTTGTTTACCTATTACGCAAGTGATGGAGATAAAGAAATGTTAGGACTATACATAAATTATAACATATAATCTTATACAAATAAGGAAGCATTAATGATTGTATGGTTGTAAATAATTTTAAATAATATATTTAATAACTTAGAGTAAGTTTCTCTTTTAAACTATATCTAAAAAACAAACATCGTGTAGTTCCATTGTAATTGGCTGTTCCCTTTCACTAATTTTGATTTCTTATAACTATATATTTTTTTCCAGACGTGTGGACAATATTTCGTGAGTTTGTTTATGTCTCGACAGTTTTTAAAATCAGTATAGATGATCTCACCTTAAGTTCAGGTGTCATGTATCGTATTGTTTTGAAGCTATGTGCTAAGACAATATGTTTTCAGACGATTAGTACCGATGGTGTCATGGTGATTGCTAATCCTCCTGCAACAGGAGCATTCTCGGTAGAACATCTTAACACCACTCTAACAGGCGCGGCAGAAAAGGTCAGTGTATAATAGTTGTCGTATACGACACTTCTGTAATCGGAAAATATTCGTTATGGAATATTTTTGTAAGTATTATTAGTAATACAATCGTTCAAAGAAAATTCTGTCCAATCACAGGATGTATCTTCTTGTGAGAATCCTTTCTATACAGCTTTACTATAAACAGCTTTTGAACTAGTAATATTAATACTCTAGATATAGTTTTGATTATATCATAGGAACCAATTAGGCTCATATTAAAGTATTGGGATGGATTCCGACTAAATTAATACAGGGTAAATGGAAAAACCAAAATATGTAAACAAACACTAGTTTTTGTCAGACGCAAGAGGAGATTTTTTAAACAAATATTTCTAACCATCATCACACAAAAATGAATTGTTAGAAGTACTAATTCAAAGAACAATACTATATAAATTATGGAGCCTTTATGAACAAGCTATGTATTATCACAACCTTTTTCATTTCAACCAGAAAATCTTGGATTTAGAAAGCTAGTTATAGTTTTTAACGCGATATTTAACGCAAAGAGTTCCGAATTATGTCCACATCAAAATATCGTTTGCAACACTGACGATTCAAAAATACAAAAAATATCGCAAAGTTGGAATTTAAAAACTTTCAAATTATAGCTTCAGATGTTGTGCGGTGATCGGGCACATTTACCAGATTAAATGAAGATTGCACTTGTATATATTTTACTACCTTAATTCTACTTATACAACTTTACAAGTAAAAGTATAAATGTTAATAAAATATTCCTTGGATTATTCTGTGTGCTATTATCATATATGTTTTTGTGTAAATGGGGTTCAACCCCACTTTTAGCAATTTTTTTTATCATGGCTTGTAATTTTAAAATTCTGGAGTGCACGGTGAAACAATCGATATTTGGCATGAGCATTGACAACAAAGGCTGAAGTCAAGCACACCCTGCGCGCAGTAAAACTCAACTTTAAAGGTAGTTAACTAACTACATGAATCACTCGGACACTTGGACCCTTGTCTTTTAAGATGGATTAAAAAGTTATATTTATCATCGCTGCATTAAGATTGTTAATTTATTTCAATATATTTTTCTCATCGAAGGTGCATGTTAATAAAAAATATTGACAAATGAATAAAATATTGTCTAACTTCAGCTAATGATTACAATGGACAAATTTTATGACCCAGACATAGAAGATATAAACGAAAAATTTGACGCTATATGGAAATATGAATATGCAATAACAGACAATTCCGTACATGGAAAAACATACACAATCTGGAAAAATCTTGTCACATTTACCTCAAGTGGAAATCAGGTAATTTGTAGAATAAATGCATGATATTTAGTGATACGTTCATATAAGAAGTATTGTGATTGGCAGACGATTATGAAACACGCAATCTGATTGGTTATAGCTATATCGAATTTCGAATCTCGAATATCGAATTTCGAATTTCGAGTCTAGAATCTCGATTCTCGAATCTCGAATGAGCCTTTAGGGCTTATCGCATCGGTGTTATACAGTTTAATGCCGCATACAAAAAACCAAACAATCTTCTTTTAGCAAAAACATGATTGCGGTTAAATTTCTGGAACTTCTCCCATATTATCAGGAAATCTGCATTAGTGTTCTGTGTCTTTAGCCTGGTTTTAAACTTTTATTATTATTAGTATTAAGTCGGACGACCTTTTACTTCCTCCGTTTCCAAAAAGAGGGGGTATACTGATTTATCGTTGTCCGTCCGTCTGTTCGTTTGTTCGTTCGTCCGTCCGTAACAAAGATTTATGTCGCAGTTTTCTTAGCTGTAGGACGCAGACGCCTGATATTTTCAATTTTTCCAGTATTTTCCAATATATATGATATATTGCAAAATTTAGTTTCCAATATTAAATTTTTTCATAAGCAAAAATATAAGCAAACATAATTTTGTTGCTTGAGAATAAGGAATTCACGTCTGTTATGATATTGACTAGCCTAGTTTTAATAGGCATTATATATATTGTAGCTATCTTTTGAAGTCCAATTAGATGGTACGATGGATTTTTCTAGGTGTAAAAGATTTTCAGTGAGAGGATATAATAAGGCAAAACTATACTCTGTTGTATCTGCAGACATTAAAGACTGCAATGCATTTAATCCTGTACTAATAAATCCAAACATTGTAATAGATGCAGTCGGAATGCCAGATGCAGTTGGTAGGTTTACAGCATTTTATTTGTTTAAATGTGGTTTTACAGATTATTAGCAATATTTAGTGATGTAATAGTGCTTAGTTGTTATTGGAAAAATTGTTAAAGCAAACCTTTTTCGGAAGTTGGAGGTTTATATTATAAGTAATTCTAGATTTCAGTTCTCAAAATTTCAAACGGTATATTGATGCATGATTTTACTGTTTTTTTACAGATGGTATAGGTAGAACTATATATTTGGCTAAAAATGCATTGTGGACGATTCCTGATGAAGATTATACTCCTTATAAAAATCTGATATCAGCTGTTTGGCCTTCACTACGTCATCGAGATTATCAATATGCCATTATAGATGCACGAACTGTCGATGTTACAACATACTATAAGCAGATTAATCAACTTAACCTTGTAGACCCATGTTCTCATCCTGATGCTGTTAGATGTGGTAGTACGAGTAAGTTTATTTGTTCCTATTGCTTGATAGAATCAGATTTGTATTATATATATAAAGTTGTTAAAATATTTTTTAAATATTTTAAAATTTAAGTTAAATTTGTAGATAATCATCCACGTTCATTTTATCTATATATTATGCACTGAGTATTTTAATGTTTAACGTCGAATTTCATTATCCAAATAAGTAATATTATACAATACATTAATATATTTAATATTGATTAGGTAGGTCTGATTTACAATCGTTATCGTTAGTGGCGATCAAAACAAACATTAGTTGATACCCGAATAAGATGTTTAAGAACATTTATTAACAGCAATACAACCTTTACCAAATCAAACTAAAGCCACCACCAACTAAAAAGATACTGTTTTCACAGTTGTATCTGTATATTACTAAATTAATGATATTTGTGTCAACATCGAATTTTGGCCATTGTATTGGTAATGCTCCTTGGTCTAGCAGTTCACAAACAGATATATTAACCTAGCCGTTGCGAGTAAATTGTCGTAAAAGATATATAGGATCTTACATTGGTACGAGTGGATTATCGGATTTCTCCAATCGAGATAGTTAAATTATGGAATTTTAAATTTCCATAATTTAACTATCGAGATTGGAGAAATCCGATAATTCAAGAGTACTAATGTAAGATTCTGTTTCTATAATTTTAAAAAATAGTAAATTTGCGAAACGAAGTAACAATTCTCCCAACCCCAATTTTAGGTTCATGACTTGAATACGCGGTTAATGGAAGGTGTTTTGGTTATGACGTCATGAGTTCTTATTGTGACGTTATTATTTTTAACCAGTCAACTGCTGAAAGCAACAAATTCACTAGTGACGAGAAATATTTTTTCCACACCGGTCAAGCGGTCGAAATATTACGTCAAAATTAGAGAAACAATGATTATGAATTTACTATTTACTTTTTAAATTAATTTTTACGGTCCTAGAACAGAAAAGCTATGTTACGTTATTATGTATTAGTTGACCCATTTGGGACAAATAAATGAGTTGATAAGTGTGATAAATGTCCTCTTTATTAGTTCATAGAGCTATGTAGCAGAATAGTTAAAATAATTTAACCTAGTTTTTGTAAAACTTGCATCACTCTATTTCAGGTTATGAATTTATGAACGAAGAATTTACTAATAATGAATTAATCCATGGAACCAGATATACAGTATGTGTCCATGGTAATCGTAAACTTATACAACGCGAGACATGGGTGGAGGAAATACCTGCAATTAATGCATGCAGTGATGGGATAGTTGTTGACTTTACTCCACCTACAAAAGGAAGGGTCTGGATAAGTCACAACCCGGGCACCTTGTATCAGGTATACATAATTAATTTCGACAAATTGATTTACAACCTAATGCCATAAACTTGGTTATATACAGCAACAGTTATTCCATTCTGTTATCGCCAATTCATTTGGTTGCTACGATATAGCTGCACAGTTGCCGAGATATACATTTACAAAATCCGATATATTTTAATTAACTTGATAGCATTCTATAGCAATCTCTAAAATTATATCTTTTTTTGTTTAGTGGTATGAAATATCAAAATGTCCCAATAACAAAATGTATTAATCACATTTTAAAAGCAAATTTACATTGGGATACAAATATAATACACTCGCAGTACATGAACATTATAAAAAGTGTTAATAAGCATTTTTGCAAGCGTCGCAATCGGCTATGGTGAACGTCTTATTTTCTCGACTTACTTGTCAGTCAAAACGATTTTCGTTCAGGGCCGTAATATGTGTGCAGACAGGAGAGGCAGCTGTCTCCTTTAGATTTAAAAATTTTCGATGTTCATTTATAAATCTATTTATTAATCATTAATCTATTAAACTTAAATTAACGAATAATTTTCTCCTTTCATATAAACAATAATGCATGTGCCTGAAAGTGGACTTGATAGGGTTTCCCACTTTTGTGCTATTGAATTCACGATCTTGAATGGTAAATTTGAGTGGAGGTCAATTTCTAGCAATTTAAGGATCGAAAAACAGAGTTTATAGTATTTCGATCGTGTAGAATTGCAATTGGTTTTACAACTGACGTTCTGGACATCTGTTATGTAATTTTCTAAAATAAGCTTTGATTTTGCAAATGTGTGGCTTCTGGACATAAGAGAAAACGAAACTACTATTAACAATCATATGTTTTTCAACATTAAACATTTCAGACCTCAAACACAGACGTTTATGTTAACTGGGATGGTTTTCAAGATATTGAAGAGTATAATGTAGGACCACACTCGTCAGGGATAAAAGAATACATATTGGGAATAGGTAAGTTTATAAAATTAATAATAAACACATAAATAGTTTTGTTATAAGCTTGTTATTGCATCATTTAACATTCTTCCACAACAATGCCTTGTGGATTTAACTTGAAGAGTCTGGTTAAGTCTTAACCTACAAGAGGCATCTTAAGAAAAGACTGATGTAGTGATAAATGATTTAATGCGGCTAAATACTTTGCATATATATTTCTCTCTTAAAATAGTTGACTAAAATTTGAATCTTGATTCCATTAATGAAATAAAAAAAGTATATCAGCTGTAATAAGAGATCTTTGTAGCTAAACATTTAAAGATTAATATGCAGGGATTTATGTTTACATAAGACTCATTTATTTCTGTAGGTACCTCCAAAGAAGGAAATGATGTGCATGCATTTGAAAATGTAGGTGTTGTACAACACAAGGCTTTACATCATCTTATTCTACAGAATGGATACCAGTATTATGCTACTTTAAAAGGTAAAGAAAAAAATTTGAAAGTCTTTCCTCGTCACATGCAAGTGCGTTGATAATCTTTATAGATTATCTCGTTGCTATGGTATGACCTTTAACTTTGTGCTTGAAGTGAAGCTCTTTTCCTACTTATCACTTTAACTATACATACTTATATCAAATTATAGCCAAAACAGATTAATCGAAATGCGTCAAGGACCATAACTTTAAAACGATTGATTGAATAGTTTTATACGGCGTATTTTCCCAATTTCTTGTCTGCTGCTGTCTGTTATAGTTCTTGAGATAAAGTGCAAACACGGACCAAGAAGTCGTCTGACCTGTACCTTGGACATATGCTACTTGGGATAAATATTAGTGGCCCCCCAACGCTCTAGGATCTTACAGTTTTCAAGAAAAAAATTTTGGCGCTAAGAGCATGTAATCTGCGAGGAAGACCGATCAAAAATATTTGTTTTGCATGACAGGAATCAACCAACATATTCAATGCTATATCAGTTGCGTTGATGTAGCTGGTAAAAAAACAAGGGTTTAGAGCGGATTACTCCGTTACTAAATATAGATCCGTTTCTTTGGGAGAGTCAGGCCAGCTCCGAGTATGACCAATTAATGGTTCCAAGTATCAAAATGATATGTAACGACAATTTTCTGCAAACTTCCTCGAAAAAAATAAAAAAGTAATCTTGGTAAATACAAGAAGGCCTTTCCACTATAGTGGTGATGACCTTAATTATTTGGCCACTGATTGACTCCAGTCACGAGTCAGACAGTCGAGAAAATCAGAGAACTTCAAATAATTGGGCTCTTCTATATTTCTAAAACTGATTGTAGGAATAAAAATACTTACAAACACATACACAAATGATTTCTTCCAACAGATAACAACAAATTAAGCGTTGGTTCACTTTAAAGTTCATGTGTTTTATTTTTCCTGGGTACTGGATAATCCTCCTAATGTACGTATATGCACATGCTGTATTATTGGAATATTATGTGGTTATACCCCGGTATTGTTTGTTTTGTTGAATAGTGTTTAAAGCCACTTTTAGCAATGAGTCAGTATATTGTCACGTCCGGTTTTTATTTGTTGAGAAAGCAGTAGTACCCGGAGAAACCCGAACTCGGTAGAAAAACTAACTAGCAATCCTAGTAAGTTAAGATTATTCAAAACTAAATAGTAAAACAAGTAATTTTAGTGATCAGTAGTCTTAAATAACAAAACATTTTATGTTGCAGCTATTGATTTCGCTAATAGAACATGTATCGCTGTGTCAGACGCTATTACAGTTGATACGACTCCTCCTGAAACATCCAATAAACCAATTACAATCTCCAACCGCCACATAACATCCAGAACTGAAATTAATCCTTGGTAAGATGTAAATACCACAGTTTGTAAAATACACAATCACAAAAACGATATCGATATCAGTAATTTTAACCGGCACGTACATTAATTTTTAATTTAATCTAATATATATTTACATTATGATAAAAAATGGTTATAAACACTGGGAAGACAACCCTGTATAAGGTATCCAACATATGTTTTACTCGGCATTTTAGAATAAAGTCTTAAGTTACATGTGACCTCAATAACAATATTTTTATTTTGTATTTGTTTACGAAAGTATGTCAAATGCAATACTTGTTTGTGACATCAGGCTTTAACTAGAATCTAAAACTAACTAGAAACGAAGTCAGAAATCAGATAAATAGTGCACGTTTTGATATTGTCATGGTATAAAAATGCTATTCAGGGTTGCAAAATAAAAACAATATTTGTACATTTTCAGAATATATAACGTTTGTTGTACTCGCTGCCACATATACATTTTTAAAATACCTTTTGACATTGCACGAATATTGTATATTGATTGTATTATGAATACATACATGAAATGTTGCTCCTTTAAAGAACGAATACAACATCTATCACAAATTTAAAACTATAAATACTGCATTTTAGATTAGCGTTTTTTATGACAATATATGTAAATTATAAAAAATCTGAATGTAGAAGTTTGCCATGGCACCAAAAGTCGGCTTAAATCTTAATCATAGATAAATAAATGGTTTTGGTGTCAAACGCTGCAGTTAAATGTGTAGTACAATTTTTGTGATAAAAGCAGTAGCAATCGTTATTTAACAGGCCTTAAAACCTCGTCTTTGTAGCCCACCCTAGTTTTCCTATTGAGAAATGTGTATTTTCAGAAATAGACTATATTTTTCTAACACGTCGTTATAAGTGAACATTCTATACATATAAACTGTCATTTTATGACGAAAACACATGATGAAATTAACAATAGATTAATAAATAAGATTTTATGAAACAAATCAAGTCTCCCTATAGGTTACATTAAACCAATATATTATATTATGGTATTTGTTACAAATTATGCTGTTCTTCCAACGTACTGGATATTTTAACAATTAAACTGTTTCTACATAATATGACCAAACGATAATTTGCACAGATGTCCCATATATCATCACAAAATGTGGTAATATACTCAACACATTTTCTGGTTATTTGTATTTCAGAAATACAAAAAACACCTATATAATCATAATATTTTTAAAAATTATATTTTATTACACATTTTACCACATTCGAACATTTTAACCATAAATTTTACACACGAATATAAGCTAGGCATAAATTAAAGTAGATAACATTGGCGTGAATGTGTCTAGTATGAAACAATGATTTGTTTCTTCAATACGACCTTAAGTGCAATATTACTTTGAAATTGTGACATAACTTAGCAAACAGGTTTATCATTTGTATGCTATAGAAGTTAAGTTGCATGAAAATAGCAATTATTGTCCCTCGGAAAATATAATAAAAATCGTCCTGCTTTAAACATTCATATTACATTCATTTTCGTACTGTAGTTTGTTTACAATAATATTTCAATTTCAAAGCTGGTCAGGAGTGTTTGTCGATTTAGAGAGTGGTATTGACTATTATATGTGGTCTGTTGGATCAGAACCAGGCTATACTGATATGATGCCATATATGAAGGTCGTTGGTGAGGAATGTGGAGAGACTGATAAAAACAATCCCTTAGATCTGCAAGATGGTCATTACTATTACATTAACGTCATGGTAAGCTGTTTTAAATGAATATAAAAAAATCACTACTGCTACATTACTGTATTTGTAAGCTTTTGTAATCAAAGATGAAAGATACCATTTCTACTACATTAATTTCAGAGTAATTTGTTGATAAGGAATACAAGGCAACCTTTACTACGTGATTAGTGTAAGAATATGTTGTTGGTAATAAATATTGAAAAAACGCTGCTAAAACACTAACAGAGTAATCACAGCAAGTTGATTTGAGGTATCCGGACCACAATTGACCACGTGATCATATTTGGTGTCCTTGATGCTCTTTGGTTTTTTATGGAGCGGGTCTCGGTAATGTTCGGAAAACATCGTAAATACTATATAACTATTAACTTTTGTTACTCAAAACTTCATTAATTTTTAGCATCGACTTAAATTTAAACAATTTATTTTGTATCATTAGGAATTATTTTATTTAATACAGCTGTAATTCTTGGTCGAAAAATAAACTTGAGCAGTAACTTCAATTACGGGTCGGATACCATAAAGGACGAGTACACCATTACTTCTACACTAATGTCAGAGCAAGGTGTGTGGATAATGAATATAATGTAAAAAAATATTTCAAATTGACGACGTAAATTGTTTTAGGCTTTCAACAAGGCTGGTTTATCAACCCTAGCTACATCATGGGCCTTTCATGTTGAAACAACGCCACCAACCTCTGGTCATGTATATGATGGAGACAGATTACAATTAACAGGAAGTGTAAAGGATATTGATTTTCAGACAGAGACTGAAGTTTTACATGCATATTGGGAAGGATTTTACGAGTCCCACTCAACTATTAAGGATTATTACATATCTGTTGGAACTTGTCCACAATGTGAGGATGTTTTACCTGAACAGGCTATTGGGATTACGTGTGGTAATATAGTACAACAAATAGAATAAAATATAAAAAATATTTTTCAGTGTTGTGTTTGGCAACTTATGATAGTATCTATTAAATAAACATATGCAAAATATCTCAGTTATATACTGCTCATATTTGACCACATATAAATTAGTTCTGATTTGCATTTAAACCGTTTATGAAAAAGGGGTATTTATTATAAAAGTTAGTTTACAGCATTATAAAAAGTGAGTTATCAATAAATTACTATGGTTTTGGAATTTAATTAAGCTACTTTATGTTTTTTTCTGAACAAATTGATTTTGTTCAAGAAAAGTAGCTTATGCGAGATATTGTCATGGTATCTTACAAATCAAAGGTAAAACGTCGAGGCATTAATAAAGTTACTCTCCTTTTGCAATCACAAATGACGTCATATTTGCCTTCAACACACTGTATTTATGTTTTGTGCAATATTGTAATCATTGCAACCCAATATAACATTTCAAATGACAGTATCTTAAATTATTGTACGGTTGAAAATAGCGTTCATTAATCTCCGTTATTTCTTACACATCTTATACTAATGATTTATTTGTATTAAGAGTTTACGCTTGAGAACATCCATCTTGGGTCAGGACTTCGATATTACGTCACAGTGACTGCCTGTAATACTGCCGACATGTGTACATCAGTCACATCAGACGGTGTGATCATAGACAACAGTCCTCCGACAGCAGGAGCGGTTCAGGATGGGGTGGGATTCTATGACACTGAGTACCAGTCTTTAGTGTTAGTTAATATTTTAAATTACAATCCTTAACGTCCGAGTCATGCAAATGACAATTGTTGGATTTCTATTTTGATGTGATTAAATAATAATTTAATAAGATATTAAGGTATTATTAATGACTGTTAAATGAATTTATAAAAAGGAAAAAAGAAAGATTGTTTGATGTCCCAGTATGATTGCTCAAATTACTAGACTTCACAAATGTTTATAGTGTTTCAATAATATTTTTTAAATAGTATTTTTTAAAAACTTCAGAAATTATATATCTGCCAAATGGTATGGATTTGATGATCCCCAGTCTGGTCTTGCAAAGTATGTATGGAGGGTCGGCACTACACAGGGTGGAAGTGACATTGTGGCAGAGACGCAGCTCCATGTGACAGATATTGCATCAATATTAAATATTTTACCTATGATGCCAATAAACAAAAGGATCTATGTAACTGTAAGAGCCTACAATAAACTTGGTATGTACTTAGAAAGTATAATGAAATTGTTTTGCCAACAAACACAATTTGATACAAACAAACTAAAATAACTATATAGTAAACGATCAAATAAAATATGTTACTTTGTAAATTTCATATTAGTGTTATTTACTCTGTAATACACAAACATTAACAGTCAAAAACTGTACAAATTTAACGAAGCATGAGAGAGAGAGAGAGAGAGAGAGAGAGAGAGAGAGATACTTTATTTAGTATACTTTTATGATTTAAGTTACTGTGCGAACGTGTAGCTTTTGTTAATGCAATGCTATCCTGTATTTTTCTATGAACACATGTGACTTAAATAGCTATTGCAGATTCCCCATAAATCACTCGCTTTTTGCAATAGAAAACTAGGACTAGAAACATAATCTTTGCATTTTGTTTGCAGTGTAAGTATACAGTCGCTTGTTTTCATATTATTTTGTAGGGTTGTGGTCCGAGTCATCTTCTAATGGATTCTTTGTTGACATCACAGCTCCAGTCATTACTGAACAGCCAACATTCTCACGGGACTTTGGAATTAAAGGATTGACACAAATATACAGAACATCTATGAAGATAGAATGGGCTGCTAATGATCCTGAATCATATATAAAAAGACAATATCTGTCTATCAAGTCTCACATTGGAGGGGAATTCATGTTATCATCACAACCTGTAAGGGATTAAAAATAACAATATCAAATATTTATATTAGCACTTATTGGTTTTATGTTTAGACCGAAAGGACAACAATTAAGAATATATAACTAAGTTTCAACTATAGACACATGCCATAATTGTTTAAAATATTTCAGTATAACCCTGTAAACTTAAACACAAACTTTTTATAGAACAAGTAACAAGACTGCTTGTTACTAGTTCTGTTTATTTGTTTGTGCTAGCCATGACCTTGTGATTTCGTATTTGGCTTTCGTTCTGTCGATACTTGTTATTGTCTGCTTTACTTTAATAAAGTTTTCAAGAGATTGTAGAGGTTAGTGATCAATAAAAAAAATACATAAAGTAGAAACAACAGCAATTATGTAGTGATTTTTTTTCACATTAAATGAAAGTTTGTAAAATATTGTATTAAACATAAGTTGTTTTGTACCACTTATTTATAAACAGTGAAGAGTTGTTTATTCCATATGTATAAAAATTGATAAAAGCCTACTTTAACGACATTTACAATTTATATACTCTATTATAACATTTTAATGATTTTTAAGACATACACTTCCTTATTTAACTACAAGATTACCACAAAACACAAATCTATTAAAAAATACCACAATTTGATTACTGAAAATGACATTGTTTTTGTAATTTAATCAACAAGAAAAACAGTAATGGTATCAAAAACGTTAAAATAAAAATTAAGCTATATATTTATAAAAAAACTTAAATATATAAATAATATATATATAATAAACAAATACACTCATCACATTTGCAAAAAGTGTTTGAAACTATATTTAAATACAAATTTAAATTAACTAGAAACTTCTTTTAGTTAAGAAAAGAATATTCATTACCAAACTAAAAATGTTCAAAATTGGGCTCAATGGAGAGTTCACTAAACGTTTAAAAATGCAAATACAGAATGATTGATAACTAGAACGTGTTAAAAGAGAAGGTTTTCAAATAACAGTAATTGATTTGAAAACCCACAGTTATGGATGGTCATGTCAAAACCACTCTATCATTTATCGTCAAATTTACTGTACCTTTTTGGCTTAGTTGATAAACTATAGATACAAAAGCTTTTAATTTTGAAATGATAATCAAAACTCATCTCCCCACATTTAGAGACCCTAACGACTTTGGCAATCTAAAGTGCTAACACGGACAGGGTAAGAACGTAAAGAGAGTTGATCTTAGTAAATACTGAGGTTTTTTTAATTATGATATTTAAAAATCTTACAGACATCTTTTAAAAACAAGTGTTCATTCAAATATATATCGCTACACTGTGTACTTTGCTGTATTTCCTCTGATCTGTATGTGCAATATTATCTCTCTCTACTAACGTCAGATGGGCCCATCTTTCATCGCTTAAGTAAATTAAACAACGTGACATCTCGATGTTACAAACAGCGATAAACAAATTATTTATTATGTAAGAAACTCAATGCAATTGTCTTGCGCTATCTCATCTCGGTGCTGGTGCCCTGTGATGAAATAGGGAAGAGGGAATTCATTTTGTTAAAAAATGTGTATATATAAATAAATACATCAATATTGTCTTCTTTTACATTTTTAGTCAGCTTTTGCACGTCTGGTGCTTATAATATTTTGATTATTTTATTAGGTGAATGGTATTGCCCGGTCCTATGTATTCACTGGATTAGACTTACATGATGGCGTGACGTATTATGTCACATTGATTTCCTGTAACAGTGCAGACATTTGTACAACTAGTACATCACCTGGAATGTTTGTTGACAGTACGCCACCATCCACAGGTTTGTTGATCAGGGGGTTAGGATATAGAGTAAAGATGGGGTTTTTTATTATCATTGTACATTGTTCACAGGATTAGATCTCCATGATTTGTACAACTTGTTATATTAAATGGAATACTTATTGACAACATGTATTTTTGGCATCAATGAAATACAGATATAAATAGTTTCAATAAGTGGTTTAACATTTTAAAACAGGGCAAAAATTACAAGTAATACTTATTTATAATAAATGATTTATGTTAGAAAAAGTTAAATAAATTAAAGCCGTACCAGTCTAGTAAACTTTAATATAGTGCAGTAAAAAACTACCAAATAACATTTTCAGACTTTTTCTGTGTTGTAGTGGATTGATTAAAATCAGTATAAACCTAACTTTTGACTACGATATAGATTGTATGTATAAACTGAATTGGTTTAGAAAGTATAAACATTTACCAATAATCGGAAGCTTCTAGAATGAGTTATTGTTTACAGGAATGTTTGCAATTACAACAGACCATGCTGCAGATCCTGACCTTGACCGACATACCTCAGGCTGGATGACGTGGGCAACGTACTCTCTACAGCTGGCTTGGCTTGGATTTAGTGATGTCCATTCCAATATTAGTTACTATAAAGTTTACGTTGGTTCAACGTATATGAGTAAAGATTTAAATAAGGTATTGGATTTTGATCAACATGAGGATTTATAACTTTTAACCTGTAGATTTTTATTAGACCAAGGAATTGGTAAAAATGACCGATAATTTTATCAAATATTAAAAATTTGAACAACAGGTCTTGTAATGATGAGACATGTAGATAATATTTGAAAGGCGTGTACATCTACATATAAGCTTTTTGATGATTTTAAATATTAGAGCTTTAAAATTAGTAAATTTTTCTACAGTTACATGTAGACCCAAACATGTGTTATATAATGTTTTGTATGTAATTCAGCGTATAAATCTTTACACTGTCATTCAATTTGGAAATTTAACATAAAATAATATTTTAAAAAATGTTTATATGTTATCATTATTAGTTAAGTATTTACCTTGTAACAGTGTAGAAAAATTGAAATTCTAATATGACCTGCCGCACCGCGTGTAAAACAAGTATATATTCCTAATTGAAGTCACACCCGATCAACACTCTTTCTGGCGACGACATAGTACTGTTACAGACGAAGAGTTAGTTGAGGCTGGCTCTGATATTTTCTGTACTTATTTTGTTGTGACCGAATAATATTTTGGATGCGCGTCTAGTCCTAATAATTTCGGCAGTTTATACGCAGTGTAGAGAAACATAATTTATTATCTACAATAATTATAAATTATTAAGTGTCAAATAAATAAATAATTAAACTAAACTAACCATACCTTCTTTGAGCCGGGCATAAACATCCTTACATGACCTTGTTTATATTTATAATGATATTGACACTGAAGAAGGGCATCAGTTGGTCGAACATTTTGTCAGATTTTTTAATATAATTATTTTATAGTAGAAACATCTTTATATTTGTATCGTTGAATAATTCTCTAGAAAATTTTTTGTAAGATATTAACATGGTGGGATAACGTATCTTTGGTGTAATAGAATCTGACTTTAATATCGTAAAGTGTAAATGTTTTGCTCTGAGCCTATATGGCGTCTTTCTTCTGAGCCACGCGACTGTGTCTGAGCCAAATCCGGAACTCAGTTTCATTTTGGTGTATAATGCGTTAGAACCTTGGCTCACTGGCAACCGAAATGCTAATTATATTATCATAAGGCATTTTTAGATATTAAATGTACCTATATATATGGTTTTATCCTCTAGATGTAATATAACAGTGATGTGTTCTTTTCAACAGTCAGTTACATTATGGCACCATTGCGATTCTCGCTTTCGTACTCTCCTGAAAACTCATGCGCGGCTCGCAGATTGAGAAAAAGCAAGTAGTTATAACGTGTATACACCAACTGAATGCATTGTTGTCAGATAGAGTTGTTACGTTTTTGTGTGTTTTTATCGACTTAGGATGCAGATAAGATGTACACACATACAGCTTCCAATAAATACCTTGATGATGAAGGTTATGTTCAGTTATTTCTTATTGAAACAGAAGCGTTGACCGCATATGAAAAACTCTTTATAACAGTATGGGCTGTTAATGGGGTAAGTTAATTATGTTTTGCAATGGCTGCGTGTAAACAGAAAAATAAAAAACCCATTAAAATCGTTTGCGGAGTTTTGAAGTTTTTTGACATAAAAAATATATATTAAAACTTTATAGTAGATTATACAATCATCTTATATGTATCATAAGTACAGTTTGCCAGTTTTCCTGTAAAGTTTGTGGGTTTTCTCCGGGAACTCCGGCTTCTTCTCCAGGAAAAAAATGGACGCTTTTATATAGCTAAACATTGCTGAAAGTTGCGTTGAACATCAATTAATCGTTTATTGTACAAAATGCTTAATGAAAACAATCTCAAATAGAACCTTCGCTTTTATAAAAGAAAACCTATAATTTTCAAAAACAATGCTTTTAAAATGTCATGGTATACCAAATGCAATGTCCCAGATTGAAAGGATAGGACGGTCACTGCCTAAATGGAACAGATTATGTGAAGCATATTGATTATATGATGATTACAAAAACCGGCAGTAAAGATATAGTACATCCGTATTTGGTTTATTTTGCAGTTTATTGAAATTTGTATTATATAATTTTCCAATAGGTTTATTGTTTCATATTTTTGTCCTAAATGTAGCTGAATTATTGTTAAGCGGGAAACAAGCAACAACCAAAGAATAGTATTTTGCACATTAGACAAAGAGATAACAAATTGAAAATGTTAACATCATGATATCCACAGTCTAAAGAAAAGTAAAGCAACATTTATTGGTTCTTATTAAAAATTATACATGTATCAGATTCAGTACTGTAGTAGTGTTTATTACAAATAACAGGCAGGAGTCAGGAGTGATTTGATACATTCTGCTTTTACCCGAGTACCAGGTGGAGGACTAGATTTGATAAGGCGCTGTAACGCAATGTCATGTGAAGGTCACTGTGTGTGTGCTCCACAAGATCAAAAATGTCCATACATTCCAACAATCGGCCAATGTACAGACATTTCTGACTGTAAGTTTTATTTACATGTATACCTTTGATATAACAAGGAAGTAACATTGAATACTGTATATGTGGTTAGTATGGTGGGAGTGATGCTCACTGAATCTCTGTCTTTTTGAATGACGGTAATATTCACAACATATGCAAAACATCGTTTGTATAAAGTAGAGCAAATTTTAATAAAACTTATACCGGATTGCTTGAGGGTAATTTTTGCGTCCCTACGCGGGAGTAGCGAACTAAGTGAACAAGTATCAAAGTTTACAGTATGCAATTTCAATGAGTTTTGTCTAGTATTCGATTTTGCAATGCAAATAATATTTAAAAAATAAACTTATTTGATTGGTTTACTGGACGAGCTTGTTGTGTATACAGGTTATACCTATAGCTAGTGTCTAGTATCAGTATGTAGATATTTGTAGACCATATCTTATAAACGATAATTATTACGACATTATGATTGTTAAACAAATTAAAGATAGTCAATGCATTGTAAGTAAATGACTTAATTGTTTGTTGTAACTAACATCTTATAAATTTACAGCAATTTCAAAAAAGTAATTTAAAGTATCCATTCCATTGTTAAAATTAAATTTTTTTGTATTTAATAGATAATGTAAATAACCTGTTATTGGTGGAAGACAGCAATGGTTACTCGACTAAAGATCAGACAGTAACAGCGTCTGATAATGTGTTGAGGGGAATGTGGCTTGTGTCACAAAGACAAGGACTTAAACCACTATGGTAAAGCATTTATTGAAACAGAATTATATTTAGAATTACATTTGTTTATTTAACATACTTGAAAAAATGAAATTGAAAGTCAAAACAAAGCAAACATTATTTGATACTTTAATCGGTGCCCAATATTAAAATAACCTACATCAAATTGTGGTAATTGTAGAAAATTACTTACAATGAACAATAATTGGTTTCTATTAGTGATTGAAGATAGCTATTTCTTAAATGTATAAAGAAGAAGCACATAAAACAATAATAAAACAGTTGTATTGTCGTAAAGGACATGTCTAGAAAAGTTTGAATGCTACATGAACAGATGTTAAAAATATGGTGAAAATAAAGCATTCAAGCAGCTTACCTTAAAATTGCTTAAAAAAACTTACGAATATAGAACAGAGAACTCGACAAACTCAGAATCTATAATTAGGCGTTATTATATCAATGACGTTTGCAATCGATAATACATAAACACTTGTTCTTAAGTTGGAAAAGCCACGTTCTATTTTGTATGTTGGAGTTTGAATAATATCATATTTTAAATAGTTATGATTGTGATTGCAAGTAAGTTACAAAAACGGTCCTCCCCCGTCTACAAACATAGTCGGTCACATGACATTCTTAGTTTGTGCATTTAAATCTACCTATTACATATAAAATTTCTTCGCACAATAATGGCTTTTAAGGGAAAGTGTGCTGAAGCAGCTGCCTTTATAAATGGCGGCGTTCGTGTCATATTTGTGTATGTAGAAATGCTCAGAATACTTTATTGTATTAGTGTACCAAATTTCAATGCTATAGCTATACCTGAGATATGAAAAATGTACTTGCATTTTCTAATGCGGCTATATTAAAAATGGCGCCATTTTCAAATTTCTACAGGCAATGTGCACAACTGGACATGATATTATTTGTTTGTCAAAGTTTCATAAAGATCCCTTGAATAGTTCTACAAAACGTGTTGAACAAACTCACTGCTAAGAAAGAACAAAAACTGAGCAAAAGAATAATTACCAGACACTTCGTGGACAGAGACCTAACAAGTTTGACCCTTATTAAAAGCAAGGGGTGGCAATTGTATTTGGTTTTTTGCAATTCGGTTCTTTAAGAAAAGAAAGCTTATTGTAAAAGCATATAACCGTAGTTTGCTAAACATTTATTAACCCTCTTACGGCAATGTTAACGGTGGGCAATATTTTCTTCCGTATATACATGTAAGTTGATCAAGTGGAAGTTTTCTCTAGCAACTTTAACGAAGTAATGGCAATAGAAATAACATATCGTTTGAAAATATTGTTTGATATTTATTATTGTACTGATTGATTTCGTGTAAAGTGTCGTTCTTTTGGTAGTGTGAGTTTGAAAATATGTACTGTTCATCATATTGTTACATTGTCCATATCATTGAATTTATAATTTTGTTATGATCAAATTTTGTTAAATTTCATATTTAGGCTAAATTGAACTGAGATCTACAATACACGTTTTTGTTTTATTTTAATTGTCTTATAAAAAAGACCTGGCATATTTTCTTCCTATATGTGTTATATGTATGTAACATCTTCTTTTTAAGGTATGAATGGAGTGTGGGGTATACATCTTATAATACACCACTAGGAATCTACGACCTAATGGAAGATAAGGTGTGGCAGGATGCGGGACAGTTGACAGACTCCGTTTTCTCCACTAAACCAGGCACTGTATCATGTCTTTACTTCTTCGTTTTAGATGTGTAACAAATCAAAGAATAAATTCTAACATCTAACCATTGCATTGCAGGTTGAAAATAAATAATAAAGAAAAGGTGTACCTGTTTTCTCTAATATTCTAAAGTCTTGCATTTTTTATCTTCTGTACATTATGAGTAAAACCAAACTATACGAACGCTAACTAAATTTGTTTGTCTAGATCTCAAATAACGAACATAGATCTTTAATAATTTTTTAGCGCCGCTCATAAATAAGGGAAGTATGAGTGAAATAAATTACAAATGGAAGTGATAAGCATAACCTGAAGATGTAGCTGCGATTATAATCAATGCTAATTGGTTAATCATACTTTTGTTGAACAGGAATACGTCATATTTCATCTCTCAACAATACACATCTCACTATATAGCTACAAGTGTACTGCAGATATGCAAGAATAATAAAACTTTCTATATAATGCATTTTGTTGAGTAGACCTTTATATGTTCATAAATCAATCCATAAAAACATAGCACTCTGATTTTACAATACACTGGTTTGTCTATGCAGTAAAGTACATGCACTGTCTGTGTTTATATTGACAGAAAACTATGTACTTTTACGCTTATTTATACGAGTAACACGAATAAACAAATATCAGTTAACTTCACAACTTAAACAGAGCACTATTTGATAGACTATAAATCTTTGCAAACCACGATCTTTCCCATGAACAATTATTGTGTGGAAAAAACATGATAAAGATTTTTTTCGATCACTCTAAACATCACCCTGTGAAAAGCATCATTTTAAGTGTCTACTGACTCGATTACAGGTGTGTCCTTAGGTCACCATAACATTACTTGCTACTTATTTTATATAAAGGAAAAAACATTAACCGAAAACATTGGCGATAACTGGTACACAGCCAGTATTGTAATTTATTTACAGGTATTAGTTTATGACAATATGTGATCAGTAATATTACATGTAACCACAACTGAATTTCTGATCTTGAGCTTGTCGCTGCCTAAATTTCAACCTTAAATTGACTATGAGATGCCTTATTATTTGTGTTGCTTTACGACACGTGTCAATTGTAAAACATTATTTGCTAATTTGTGTTAAAACTTGGGGTGTTTGTGACTGTAAAAAAACAACTTTCATAATTATATAACCATTTATTAAAAATAAGTTGTAATCAGTTTCATTTCCATACATTTATTATAAGTTCCTTTTTATTACATTGTGTATACTAATTTATATATGAAGTCTTTTTTAGACTTAATGTTTATTGTATGTTTGCAGGTGTTAAGCTACACAATACTCTGTCGTACTCTGTTTTTGTAAGAGTTTGGTATTCAGCAAACCAATATGCCATCTTTAAATCAAATGGAATTTTCGTCATTGGGCAAGCACCTGCATTATCTTCCACGAGAGGAAAAACAGTAAGATTCTATTATAGATTATTCGGTATTCAAAATATATGCCTTTCATTCATTGGGACAAACAAAAACGACGTATAACATTACCTCCCTATCGCTTTTGTCTTAGCCGAATTTTACTGCCTTTATAAACGAAAGTTATTTTTGTGATTTGTCAGATAAACCGCAAAATTTAGTCCTATTGCTCGTAATGTAGCAAATAAAAAATTCTAACTTGGGTCTATTTATAAAAAATTCGTTTTACGTTATTAAAGCTTCAGACATTGAAAACCTAACTGGAAACGATCTTTATTGAAGAAAGTTCTTTTTTCGTCCTTGAAGATGCACATGAAAAATGCTATGTTTATATCATTTTTCCGTATATGGATACTCGTGCTAATTGCATACTGTAACTGTAACAACCTTTCCGTAGTAATAATCAAGTAATTTACATATACCCTACCAAGATTCAACACACCATCCAGTTTCGGGTTTCTCGAAGTTTTTCACGTAGTAAACATAATTACACAGAGACACGAGTGTCACTAATACAAAACGCACAGCGTCTTGTTAAAAATGGAAATAACTATCATTACGTATCGATCGATCTTAAATACGAAACCGGTAAAACATGTTGACACTGTTGAAAGATATCCAGTTTGAACACGGCTGATTATAGATATGAAACTTCTTTTGGACATCAAAGTGCCGGAAGTGATTCTCTCCCGCTTTGATACTTTACGAGTAATGGGACTAAATTCGACTCCAATCTTTATTGACAAGGATTGCCTACCGTTTCCCCCCAATTTTGTCTACCGCAGGTCGGGGGTTTTCTCTGGGTATTCTGGCTTCCTCCCCCAATAAAAACTGGACGACATGATATAGCTGAAAAAATGCTAAAATTGGCGTTAAACACCATCACACAAACAAATTGATACTTTACGAGTAATGGGACTAAATTCGTATCCCCACCAAAAAGCGAGGTTACGATTATTCGTTCTAGCTTTTGTCTATTGCGCCTGTACATTCTTCACGTAAACGTATTAATTAAAATCATAATTAAACACATTTTTAATGGTGATATCATATGTGCTTTTGAATATAAAAACAATAACAAAAAACTAGTTGATTTTAAACTGTAGTATTTTCTAATATTGGTATATTTCATTCTAATGAAGTACAGAGTTTTTAAGCTGACAATAATGCTTAAGTAACTCAAAGCGTAATACCATTTATAAATTGGTACACAGTTCCACTGGCCCCGTGCGGGATCCGGGTGGCAAAAAGAATAGAACGCAGTCGCGCTAGATTGTCGTAAAAGGCGACTAAATAGCGCCCAGTACCCTGACCGGCGTGTCAGGTAGGTTTGCCTAAAGACCGACTGGGATGTGTGCCCTAGGTGGTTGAATGGGGTACCCCTGGCAAGCTGGGGTTGTCAGGCCATAATATGGAAAACCTGACCGCAAACCTTATTAGTGCACCGTGTTGGGAAAAATGCCACGTTCCTCGCACGTTAAAGAACGCTGCTGTAGTATTTGCTATGAGTAGGGATTTCGATCCCGCTACAGGAGGCTGAATTTCCCGACCCTATCCATCCTCCCATTTGCCAGTGGCAATCTAAAATCCGTTACCCTTATTTTTCCTTGTGTCCCATCCCATTTTCATTTATCATCATTTCATGTTCATTTTATCATCCATTTCATGTTCATCGCCTGAATATAGCTGAAATAATTAAACACCATTAATCAATCAATCAATCAATCACAGTTCCACTGACCTATCTTTTTATTGACCAATCTGTTGTTGAGAAGATTGTGACATAGCAGACGTTTACAATACACAATTTTATGGTTGCAGGTTATAGAAAGAGTAAGAGGTACTACAATTAAAGATGTTGACTACACGCAAGTAGGTCGACCCTTAACCTTTGACTGGAATGGCAAATTCTTGCAGGCTGCAGAAACAGTGCAACGCTACGATATTTACCTTAGTACTTTTCCTGGAGGTAAATGTCCAGTGACTAAATATAATATTTTTTAAATTTTCGAAAATGTTTGTTTGCTTATTTACATTGGTAATATACCAATTCAACAGTTTCTCAGCTTTATCATGGCTTCCTGTTGTATGAAGGAATAAATTATATGTAAATAGCCAGGTTTTAAAACAAGCAGAACTCAATATTAGGCTAAACTATAGTAATTACAAAAGTTTTATCGACTGGATCATTAAAGCTTTGTTTTTTAAAACGTTGTTTAGCGCCACCTTTAGCAATTTTGTTAATCATGGCGTCCAGTTTTTATTGGGGAGGAGGTCGGAGTACCAGTAACACTCCTGATCTTCGGATGCAAAACTGGCAATCCTTGTCCATTAAGATTGGAAACGGGAACACCCTGCCCACAGTGAGACTCGAACCTGCAACTTCATTGCTTCCCAGCAGAGATCAATAGTATACAACAACGAGGCCCCTGGATGATTAAAGTCACACAACAAATACTGGCGATAAAACCGCTTTGGTAATGTTATATTTGATTGATTGATTGGATGTTTGTTTTGCATCCAGAGAGCAGTTTTTCTGCTGTATTTAGGACGAGAACGAATTGACAAACAATAAATTAAGTTTGGAAAGTTAGAAAGGGGAAATATTTTGAATACTACTGGAAGAGTGTAGGGTTTAGTTAAAGGAGAAAAAAGGAGCGCATTAATCGATATCTACAAAAGGAATCTTGATGTTGCCCGGAGCGTGACACTCTGCAAAGACGTTTGCTTTTGTTGTTCGCGTCAGGCTTTCCGTATTATGACCTTATGCAAGCCTTACCCACAATATGGGAAAGCGCTAGGCAGCTGTGTGCTTCTCGTACTGGTAATCCTCACAGTATTGCCCAGTGTTTTAATTTAAGAAGTCACAAAAAGTCCAGTCACAAAAAAAATTTTTATTTGGAGTCTGTGTACATTAAATAGACAAACATAAGTTCCGTAGATTTTTTAGCCGACTCGCAAACATAACATCGCATTAAAGATATACAATTGATAAGACAGTCCTATTAATTAATTCAATTAAAATAAATCAAGTTTGTGAAAGCGTGTTGTTAACATAAATATATGTAAACATATGATTGAGAATAAATCAAACTAAAGTAATCGTAAATAAACCTGCCACTTTGTTATCTTTTACTTATAAAAATGATTGGCAGTTAAAAAGTGAAAAGCATACATTAGATAATTTGACGTCTGGTTTTTACATATTCTGAATAAAGATTGCATAACTTTGTATAATTGGAGTCCTTAAAGCTCCTTGTTGTATAATATAATGAATGACTTTTGGTAGGTTACAATATAATGCCTGTAGCAAGTGGCATTCCAGGAAAAGAAACTGCATATAACTTATCGGGCATAACACTGAACCCAGGAGTTGTCCATTACACAAACGTGATCGCTTATAACTATGCAGGAGCTCATACTACAGCAACATCAGATGGGTTTATGATTGATCGTGCTAATCCGATATCTGGCATGGTTTATGATGGAATAGGTATAGTACAATATAGTTTATAAAGTAACATAAGTGTTTATGGAATATAATTCTGTGACTTAAAACCATACAGTCATGCAACATTTTTTAAAACAAAAATGTAAGATAATTCTCTTATTCCTCAGCTATTGTAGTTTTCAGCATATACATGTATTTATATTACAAAAATGCATGCTTAAAAGAATATACCGATCAAATGTGACGTCTTATCTATTTATTATTTTCTTAAATACGATCAACTGTTTCTTTGGTTTTTTTATTCAATAAAACTGTAAAACTCGGTGCTAGAATATACATGTAGATGAACATTACTATACAGTTTAGATTTTATTATTCATTAAAACTGCAGATATGTCGTTAAATTACTTTATAGAATTTGCAACGTTTCCATTAATATAAAATATTATCATTTGCAAAGTATAAAATCGGATTGTGTAATAAAATCAAAGAGAACTTTGTCTTAATTTCTGTTATTTAACGATAAATTACAGCTACAAATCAGATCAGATCAGATCAGGCTAAACATAGAGGCATGAATAAAATTTGTGTTTTTTATTATTTTGTACTCATGTCGTAGGAACCAAAGATTTAGAATACAAAAATTCCTCAAGTTACGTGGAAGCTCATTGGCATGGATTCACAGATACAGAGTCTGGTATAAAAGAATATCATTGGTGTGTGGGTACCACTTCTAAAAAGGACAGAAAACCAGATAACACAGAATGTAGTATTATCTCATGGATAAACGTTGGCCTACGTGTGTCCGTTTCAAGAAATATATCCTTTACTTTTACAGAAGGTATGTAGAAAGTCATTTAAACACCTTTTATGGAATATTTTGGAAAGATCTTTTAAAAGTTAGGAGTCCAAATGGATTTTACTTTTATATATGGCGAGGTGTGCATATGACCTCAGTTTTGAGTTCTTATTATGGTACAGGTCTGTAATTGTTATCGGTGTTATCTTTCATCAAATAGCTTAGTTTTCATAGCCTATCTGTTTGATCTAGTTAGCTGCTTATTTGACACATTTTACCAATATTGCTTATATGACTACAACAAACAGGAATTCTCAAACTTACCGTTTCGAAAAAAGCGTAAATCCTTTCCTAACTAGTTAAGAGTTTTGTGCCGATTCAGATGTAATTTTTATGCCATCAATATTACTATATCTTTTCCCATTTTTATAGTAATACAGGATAAAAAGACTAAATGTTATTTAATTTTTTAAACTGTTATTTGATGTTAACTGGGCTTTTTCGTTGAATAATATTTGATATGGACCATTTTTTCAAATATTTGCATTGTGTAAACACATTTTTATAAGATTATGATGGATTAAAATTTTTTTTATTCCTGCTAGCAAACGTAACGAACCACTTTTACATGTATATATTATCTTAATTTCTAATTTGTTTCATTAAATTACTCCCTTTATGAGCCTTAAGTTGGTTTTAATAAAGGTATTTTTAAATAAGAGTGATCAAAATAGCAAACCGTCTAATTTTTTTCGCCGATTTGTATGTGATTTATTTTATTAAATAAGCTTTCTGTATTTGAGATTTGATTTGAGTTATTTCTTTACTGATTTGAGATATAAGGGTAAGAAATGGCTGGTAATATGTGTTATCCATTTTAGCAAAATTTTATATAAAACTACTTATAAGTGCTACTCTATCGGCATTGCTGAAGTTTTGCAATGCCAACCGTGCGTCACACACATGTTTTAATGACTTGTTTTCCTAAATGGTTGCATACAAGTTGATATTTGGTATTCCAGGCAATCACCATGAGTTACATAAGAAGTTTGGATGGCGTTCCAGTACGATGAATTTTGACCACATTATGGACCTTGGACATTTTTAAAATAACAGTTGTCCAGATCTCGAATAAATTATGTTATACCTGCTTAATATGACCAAAATAGCTTTGCATTGATTACCACATTAATACTTATTGAATGCTTGTTTCTATAGAATTAAATTTGATTTTTGTTTAGAGAGCGTTATCTACATATCTTATATGTGTTTTGTTTGCAAGTCGATATATTAGACGTAAGGTGCACGTATGTTATATTAGAAACATACTGACCACAAAAAATATTGTTGGATCGTCACTTGTGTTCACCGATATCAAGTTCTTTGTAAGCTCGTTCGTAGATGTTCTACAAAATAATTAGATGGATATTTGGAAAAAAACGGTGCTGATTGATTACTTAAATGCCAATCTGAGTTAAGTGACATGCTATTTCCTTTTATAGTAAAACCTTATGATTGATCTGAAATAGGGAAATAAAAGAACTTCTTAATATATCATGTTCTCGATTTTTGTAGATATGAAAATTTACAGTAAAGTCTATGCTATTGACAATGCAGGATTAAAGTCCCAAATTGTCGTCTCAGATGGCACACTAGTAGATACAACTCCTCCTGCTCCAGCTAAACTTGTTTATATGGAAGAAAACATTCTTGACAATCCTTCATTCGAAAGTACAGGAGGGAATTCGATAAATTGGCAAAATGTTTCCTCTACCGATATTTGTATGGTTTCTAACAGCTATCATCCATTGTCATGGATACCAACAACATTTACTTGTATGGCTGTTGTATCATCTGAAATAAACTTGGCCAAAAATGGACGATCATTTCTTTTTATTAGAGGAAGTATTTATCAGCAGCTACTGAAGGTGACGTCTGGAAAAATGTATAGAATTTCCTTCTTCTCAAGTCATCTACCAATACTAGATTCTGTAGCCTCTAATAAAGAAGGATTTGTAAAGTTTGGTGAAGACAACAAACAAATGTTTTTAATATACACTAAAAGTTATCGGCGCGATGGGCACGGAGAAAGCATTGGCAGGGAAGAAGTATCGTGGCACAAACATGTATATTATTTTATAGCGACAGAAAATATGGCTAATATAACAGTCGGCAGTATGGATGTAACAACAGGAATATTAATAGATGACTTTGCTATACAGGAAGTTAACTTGACAACCGGTCATATAAGTGGTCATGTTAATGCCCATATTGTTTATCTACACGAATGGAGCTCTATTCATGGTGCTTGGAGCTTTATAGATCCAGAAACTCCTATTATTGAATACACATGGGCAATAGGTATATAATTATTGACATTTTCCCTTAATACTATGTTACAGTACTTGCACCCGTAAACGCAACACTTTGACTGATTGATAACTGATTGCTGACGGATTTTGGAACGCTGACGGATCGCTGACTGATTGATGATGACTACATCCATCCAAAATTATGAATCCGTCATTACCTTGGTAACCGTCAGCGATCAGTCCAGTCAGTGCGATCCAGAATCCGTCATTTAATTATATGCATAAATCGGTTAGTTTATTGACGGATTCGTATAAATTAATAATTTAAAGATAAAACGGATTCTACGTCATTTTTATATAATATTTATAGATTATTACATGTCAGTTTCCATATCGGCCCTGATATCAGCCCGAGACTCCCATATCAAGCCCGAGAGCTTGCTCGAGGGCTGATATCAGGGCCGATATGGAAAATGACATGTCATAATCTATTTATCACATATTTGATAACACCTAGTCACCCTTTTATCTATAAATAAAGCAGTTGAAAACAGTTATATATTTTAAAAAAGAAGAAAACAATCGAACACAAAAACTTAAACAAAACTCTGAACGGTTCAATATCATAGGTTTTAGTAAATTATCACAGTTGTGTCCCTTCTTAAAAACTAGTGAAAAAGATGTTCATTTATTGTAGATGTTAATTGTTACATTTCCAATAGACGCATTTGGCATTATGGCCAATTGTCTACCAAAATAACCTGCAGCATTAATATTGAAATCATTTCTTGTGTTCTTGTCATTTTCAAAATCCTGAATAGACTGGATGACATCCTCCAATTCGATATTCGATAACGCGTGATCCCCAGTCGAATCAGTTTCAAATTCCTTCAATATTGCACTATCATTACATGGTGCAATAGAAATTGTTGCTGTTTTCGGTACATTTTCATTTGCGCTTGACCACCAGCAGCGACATCACTCAAAATACTGCTCATATGTTGCTGTTGTGCTTAAGATGCCGAGTTATAATCGTTTCTGGAAGCAACATTTCTATGACCGGTGAGTTGCATTACAGTAGTTGCCTCAACTTTGGAATGAAGTAGTGAAGTAACGGTAGTTTTCCTAACGCTGTGGTTCACCTTTCTCCCACTCAGACCAGCTTTTGTAGACATGATTTTTGCTAGATTTCCTAGTGTATTTTTTCCTAGTGACTGTTTTGAGAACCAGCAATGTTTCACACCTTCCATATCCGGTTTTATTTTGCGCAGAATACTTAAATAAAATCTACTTTCTGGAGTCAGACAGTCAGTTGGGCGTCTTCGTATAAACTCTTTGAATATTTCAACAGGACAGTTTGGTTTCCCTGCAATTTAAGAGATTAATACTTTTATTTTAGGAGTGTTTTATTGTCATATTCCCGTAATTTAGAATTCATATGTTCTTTTCTTAATTTTTTTTTATATTTCACAAAATTTCGCTACATGTAATTCATATGTGGTCCTCTCTATACACAATTACTGAATAACGTGGAACAGACAAACATAGAATTTTCATTCTTTTAATTAATTATTTCTTTAAAACTCATAGCTAGTAATTTACTTTAATTCTTTAATTACCTGGTGTGGCAAACATTTTTGGTGAAAAATGTCTTGGATTCCCATCACCTTTTCTTGTCTTTGTAAGGCGTTCATTATATTCCACATACTGCAGACCATCTGATGTACATTTTAACGTGACATCTCCGAAAAGCATATCAACATGCTCTAGGCGTCCCCTAATTCCGAAATGAAGGGTGTTGTTCATCCATATTGTGTTTAGAAGGGCCTCGGGATTACCTGCAGAACAGATATTGATGTAAAATAATATACCACACAATACTAAAATCACAATTTCAATTCAAATTTACTACTCAGATAAAAATGTTCTTTTTTTAAATTTTATTTTTTGTAATAATTTGGCAATGTATTATTGTATGTTATTTGGTGTAGTCTTATTGCCGTCTACTCCACGCCTGTACTTCAGTTCACATGCATTGTTTTTCCTTCCAAAAGGCAGTTATTTCCTATTGGAAATAAAAAAATACGACCATTTTAACAGATTCAGAAAGAATGATACTATCGTCTTGCTCATTTTATGTTAGCAAAAAGGAAGAGCTTACTTACTTGCGCCTAAAAGATTTTTCTCGTACAGACTTTTGATTTCCTCAGAAGAAAATTGGTCAGCTTTCAGTCTCTTGTTTCCAAGGCCGTATGATTTCAGCTGTTTTCTTTTCGAAGCAACAACATCACGGGAATGTTGAAATTCCTTGTAATTCAGAATATTAACACCCTTCTTCTCAAGTTAATATCGAGATATTGAAGTTTGTATCGACTTAATAGTGTCCGATTCATACTCTTCATTCTTTTGGGAAAGCACAGATAGGAAGAATCTGGCTAAAATCTGGTCAACCTCAGTAAACGGAATGTCCTAAATTTTCCTCAGTTCATTTTGTTTTGCCAGCCTTTCATTGAGAATTTTCATACCACTGGTTGTTTTTCGTTTGGTATTTACATTTTTCATGCTTTCTACAAATTTGGACGTTTCTGCTGCGTCGACAGCAGCAAACATGTCATCTGTCATTTTGTTGAGTGTCGTCTGCTATGTTGACATTTGAGCGGAAGTGCAAAATTAAAGCGGAAGCTAAAAACCGGTATCAGCCTCCGGGGCTAATATCGATATTAGACCCGAGGGCTGATATCGGTCCATCACTTCCGGCCATTATCAAATATGCAAAAATGTCCATATTACTACCAAATATGTGATAAATGCATTTATTATACCATTTTTATAATAAAATAAAAACGTGCGTTTAAAATATTTAAAGAAATTTTTTTTCTTTATGTTATATAATTAAGCACATGTCTTTAAAGCAGGACATATCTGCGAACAGAGTCCTGTAAACCTTCAAAAAACTTATATTTAATTTAGGGACGAGGTAAATGGTTTTTCCTTCGTAATCCATTATTGATTCTCTTTTTTTTATTCCGCGACTCGTGATTTCGGCCTGTTTTATTTTTTGCGACCTATTACATGTAAAATTGTTTTTATATATTAAGCCGACCCGACTCCCCCAATCAGTAACAGATTTATTTCTCATTGAGGAAAGAACGTGACATCTTTTTGACATCATTATTAGTTACTTAAATGTATGCCTGCATGTTTTTATTTAGTCTACAACATTTTAAATACAATTATGAAACTGTTGTGTATAACAATTGCTGAATTTTTAAACAATCATTGTCAATCAAAACGCATTGTTTACTAAACAAAAAATTGTATTGTAAAATATACAGCGATTCTTGTCGCAAGTTTTATTGGACAGGCAATAAAGGTTGTTTAAAAAAGTATATATACATACAATTACGCTGGATTGTTCCATTTGTTTCATGGCGTCCATTTTTATTGGGGATGGGATGGGAGGAAGCAGGAGACCAGGTTAAAACCGACAGTCTTTTGTCAATTAAAGTGTAGTCTGGCGCACCCTATCTGCAGTCGTTCGAAAATCCGCAACCTGACAGGCATGTGATAACTAGTAGATGACTAACCAATCAGCCACCTAGGCCCGAATAACGCCGGGGAGAATTGTCTGCGAATACTAAATGTGTTACAGATAGACACGTGTTTTAGTACGAAATAGTAATTTTTTAACAAAACGTCATTAATTCTTTAGGTCTTGACATTGTCATAGTGTCATATCGATGAAACAGAACCTTTTCAAAACTTGCCCTTTAAAAGAGTGTCATTCAATTTAAACAATAACTTATTGTATTGATTGATTGTTTGCTTTTCTTTCGGCGAGATTATTTCAGCTTTATTCATGACGAGAATAAGTTAAATATAAATCAATTACATTTGTTGGCTTGTTTAAATATTGTTGAATCCACTTTCGGCAATTTTTCAGCTATATCACTGTAAAACCCACGACCTCCAGTAGGAAAACTGACTCCCTTTCAATTAAGTCGAGTGCACCTTGCCTGCAGTGAGATTCGAACTCGCAACCTCAGTGTTGACAGATTACGTGATCAATAGTTGATGATCTAACATCACCACTCGGCTGATTCAATCAATTAAAGAAAGATAGACAAAAGGCAGTTTTGAATTCCACTCGGAAAATATGCGGTATGGGTTGGGGCGTAAGATTTACTATTTTTTCGTGCAAGGAGCGTGACACTCTCTAAACATGTCACTATGGTTCGCGGTAAATTTAATATGACCTTAACCACCCCCCTCAACCCCCCCCCCCCAAAAAAAAAGACATTCCATGTCCGCCAGCTGAGAACGCGCTGGGCAGCTCTATTAAACCTAGTAACTAATTTAAAGTATTTCCGAATTTATAGGAAACCATTTATATATCATTAACTGTGGAATGACTTTAACAGACATCGTAAAATAAACAAATTGCGATGGCTAAAATGCGAAAGCAGAATTGATTTTCGTATTACGCTTACATGTTCGCATATTTAACTCATAAATATAACATACAAACGCGGTTAGTAGTTTAACCTTTATTTGAGATTTAATTCTGTGTAAATTCATGTGAAACAATGAGATAGTAAATATACAATATATAAATAGATGTTTTCGTTTTTGTCGTAAGTCTTATTCAGTATTATACACTGGAATTCTTCGGAATTGTGGCACAGTAGTTTATTCTTTATTTGAGATTTAATTCTCTGTAAATTCATGTGACACTTATAGATTATTTACGTTTTTTGAAACGAGATGCGTTTTCTCGTCCATATCTCATCGAAGGGCGACAGCCCTGAGATGAGATGACGAAAAAATGCATCGAGTTTCATAAAACGTAAATAATCTGTTTATCGCTGTTTTGTAACATTGTGACGTCACAGTGTTTACTTAACGACGTCTTGACAGCGAGCTGAGATGGGCCTATCCCCCGCCAGTAGAGTGAGATGGAATAATATCGCACACAAAGATCAAAGGAAAATACTGCAAAATAGCGATAAAATGAGATATATAGTGAATAAAATATATAAATAGATGTTTTCGCTTTTGTCGTGAATCTTATTCAGTATTATACAGGGGAATTCTTAGGAACTGTGGCACATAAGTTTATTCTTTATTTAATTCTGTGTAAATTCATGTGACACTATGGGGTAGTTAATAAAATGTATAAATAGATGTTTTCGCTTTTGTCGTAAATCTTATTCAGTATTATACACCGGAATTCATAGGAATTGTGGCAAAGAAAAAAAACTGATCAAACCACGACAAATGATATCTTTTTAAGCGTTTACAATAAAAAACCTCGTCCTCGGAGGTTAAGGTAGCAATAACCTATTATTGATCACCAAGTTGTCTGTTCGATCCTTACAGCGAGATGGTGTGCTCGACTCATCCCTATAAATTTACAAAGAGCACCAGTTTTCCTGTCGAAAGTTTGCTGTTTCGTTGGATATTCCAGCTCTTCCCAATAAATACTCGACGTCATATTATATAAACTAATATAATTTTTGAAAATAGTATTAAACAAACTTCAAACAAACAAACAATGCTAACGCGAAAAGCGAAGTGAAAAAATGTTACGATTTCGCCTTCACGTTTTTCGTGTTTCTCGCTTTTTCCGCTTTAAAACGTTTGAAGACAAATACGAGATGTACGCGAGGTCAGATATTTTTTTAATTGATTGTGTGTGTGGTTTTTTTTTCATTTCTTTTTTTTTAATTATTTTTTTTAATAAAATGACACTATGTTATGTTTATATTCCCTAAAAGATGCATTAGTAATAGATTTTTTTCGGGGGGGGGATTTCCATTTATCCTTTATAACTTCAGACTAGACTTTTTCCGCTTTCAAAATACAGACGTGCACCTTGGCACGCGAGATGCTTTTTTAAAGTCATTGGTTGGGTGCGTTTTTAAATTTACTTTGTTTTAATTATTTTGTTACATGTAATAAAATTACACTATGTAATGTTTATATTTCGTCACAGATGCATTAGTAATAGATTGGGGGAATTTCCATTTTTTTATTAATAACTTTAGACCAGTTTTAGCCTTATTATTAGGTAAAACGATCCATCGGTGAGGACATAACAGTTGACATTTTTATACTTCTAATATTTGCGAGTGAAACGAATTTTCACATTTCGAAATATTAATTTTACTAACCGGAAGTTGAATGGACGGATTGGAGCGATCAGTCTAAATCAATCCGTCAAATCGTTCCAAATCCGTCAATTGACGGATGGACGGATTGGGAACTATCTGACTGATCTGACGGATTGATAACTGATTGGTGACGGATTTTGGAACGCTGACGGATCGCTGACGGATTGATAAAAGTGTTGCGTTTTCAATCTCAAGTACTGTACTATTATTTTAACGCTCTATTCATAATACCTATATTTGTTTCATACATTCATGTGTACTTTTTGATGTTATGAGTATATAAAGCGTCATTTTTGGTTGATTTGTTTGTGTCAGCTCTTATTGTCGTCGTCGGTAAATAGACGTCATAAATAGACAAATATTTCAGTTTATAGAATTTTAGGCATTACATTTTATACAACTTATTTCAAATAGCACGTTATCTAAAATATTTTCTTTTAATGTCATGCACATATATTTTAATGGTGTATATATATGAAGTCTACACAAGAATATTTTACAATATTTTAACATGTTTTTAGGTTACTCTGTTGGAGGAACACAGATTCAACCATTTAGGAGTGCAGGTCTGATGAATTTTGGTATGAACAACAATGTCACTCTTGTGCATAACACTTACATATACGTGACTGCCATAGCTAGAAATGCTGCTGGATTAAAGGGGATTTCATATTCTGATTCGATCCTTGTAGACTTGACCCCACCACATATCAAATTTGTGTATGATGGAAGAGGTCAGTATTGTGGTTATTTGAATGCAAGTTGTTCATAAGAAATCTTTTCTGTTAACGTGTTTTGAGTCATTTTTACACGTCTGTAAAGTGTGTTTTTTTTAAATAAAGCAGCTGTTGACTGTTTTTCAACCATTAACTGTTATCTATTTTCTTATAAAAATTGTTATCTGTTTATCAATTTTATTCACCCCTCTTTTAATGTAATTGAATCTTACTAAGAAGGGAGGAATATATATAAGATACCATACTAGTTACTATGGACCCTCCTATAGCTCCTTTCACATAAGCTTAAAAATATCAAGTTCTTACTAGTTTATTTCCGTTTGGGTCATTAGCATTTCCGCTTCTCTTAACAATGGTAAGTTTCTTGTAATTGATGAATAGCAAAGTGTAGCATCATCTAAAACAGTCAATGTTTAAGGCACAAAATGATTCATACAAATTAAGTATGTATGGCTTTGACTTTTTAGATTTTAATCTGTAAGACTCTACGTTTTAATGTATGTATTTAACACATAATTATTAAATTAAAAAATAACTAACTTTAAAATTTTAATAGTTAGTGAAGATTCGAAAGTAAGAAAAAAAATCATAAGGTATAATAGAGATAAATAATGAAAGAGATCAATCAAAATATAGTCATATAATATGTAGATCAATAATAAAAGAGCGAATAGAAAGTACATGTGTAGATATATTCATATAATTTGGAAATAAATTTAACCATTATTTTTCCACAATTAAACCAAAAAACCCACTTTGTCTCAATTAACAGGTGCGGATGAAGATGCTTGGACATCCAATGAGGTTGCAGCAAACTGGGATATGGAGGATTTAGAATCTGGTATCAAGTATTGTGTTTGGGCTATTGGTAAATACACGTTATAAAACTATTGATATAAAATATTTATTTTTTAGGCCATAATGTTCTTCTGAATTTTTGGTAAAATGTTTCCCAATAATTTTCTGGCCGAGTGAAATAAACTATTTTTTCGACACACATACACACACACACGAAAGCACGTACACACAAACAACTATAATTTCGCTTTAATTTTAAAGTAAATGAAACGAAAACATATAATACGGTATGAAATAAACATAACTAAATATAATAAAATTCGAAACGTATGTAGGCAACCAAATGTCATATAGAAGGCATTAATTAAAAATATGTGTAGATTATTTAACAATGTAAGGCTTAACATTATAATATAAATTTGTCTTGCATGAACTGTGAGAAAATGTTTCAACGTTATGTTTATAGTGTTTTCATCTATAGCTACTGCAGATTCTATTTACTTCTCGTGAGTTTACAAGGACATTTTGTGCCATTGTACTTCAAGTATTTTGTATTGACTTAGAGCGCCCCAAGTCTTCCACAGATATATACATTAAATGAATTAAACATTGTGTTCACTATAATGACTTGTTCTAACAAATAATAAAAGCACACTTGTATCACAATTGTCATTTTAATGCATTTTGTAAACACATCCCCGATCTAAAACAGTTTTGATATAGAGACATGTAAAGGTCAGATTAATATTTTTGATCGATGAATGGTACCGATTTTTCCTTTTTCATTACTTATTTTATAATCTGAAATGCACATGTTTTGCTTCCATGTATTTTATGTATGTTTAATACCTTTTGTTACTCTGTTATCAAAACAGCTATACATCTTTTTCTTTTTCTGAACTGATGCTACATATCTCAATTATGTTTTGTTGCTGCAGGTTACTCTCCAGGGTCTATTGAATTATTAGAATATACAACAATAACTACAAAGTCAGGAACATTGGATTTTGACTACAAAGTTCTAGAAGGCTATAAGATTTATACTACACTTAGTTGTGAGAATAACGCTGGCTTGATAACCACCAAGTCATCAAATGGTGTTAGAATATCAAACAGTCCACCATCTATATCTGCAGCTCAAGTGGAAGTTGTTCCAATTTCGTATACAGAATATAGTCCTCGCGATATGTATCAGGGCATAAGTGACACGTTAAGAGTAAAATGGTCAGGATTCAAAGATAGTATTGGAGTAGAGACTTATCAGGTAAACTCAGTTTTTAGCTGCTAGTTTAAAGTAAGTACCAACCAGTAAACTTATTAAGTATCTGATCAACAAATATGACGATACAGCATAAACAAAAAATAATATACAAGTCTAGAAGATTATGGAACGATACAAATGACGGTATTTAAAACGATAGACACAGACAGAATAATGAATGGCCTTAGTCATTGATTGTCAATACAAATAAATAACATATTGATCTTAAACTTTCTGGTATGGTTTTGTCTGTCCTTGAGTTATCATTTCCTGATTATTCCTCTGTATCTTCGTTTTTTTTCTTTTATATCTTATAAAAAACATAGTAGAGCTATCTTTTTGTAGGTGAAGTATCAGGAAACAAAATCCGAATCCATGTTTTTCCCTGCAAACCAGGAAGTTTTATACTCTCACTTCAGTAAGATGTCTATGACAGATGATGTACAATCAGTAGCTGTTCAAGCAATGAACAAACTATACCTGAAGTCGTACACTGTATCTACAAATGTTACAATCAGAACTACAACTCCTTTTGTCGACAGTAAGTTTACTTTCAGCTATTACGATATGCGATTAATTGGTATACTTAAAAAAATAAGAAATATCTCCTGTTTTAGTTAGTGTGCTGTTATTGTGCATTTAACAGAACATTTTTTAATCTAAAACTATAAACTCACATTTTTAGTGTGTTGGCTTTTGTTTTTTTTTCCACTTAAAAATATTTGTCCTAAATGAACTAGTTTGTTGTTTTATCAAAAACCTATCGAACCTATTATTTATTTACACTTACAGCATCCAAGACTGTGGGTATATCCTGGCAAAACAACCAGTTTGTGGTATCTTGGAATAACATATTTAGCTCTAGTGATCATCTGTTCTATGAAATATCAGCCGGTTCAAGTGAGTTTGGTGTCAACCTTCTTCATTGGCAGTTTACGAACCAGACAAGTGTGACATTTGGTATTCCTGCATTTATTCGTGTTGAACCTGGGCTAGCAGTTTATGTCTATGTTAGAGCCATATCAGTTGGAGGATTTATTGCTGAAAAAGGAGGCAAATTTAAATTTCCTTAAACTGGGGACTATGATAGGAGTTGAACACATTTGTATTTGCTGTATTAAAACGTTAGAAGGTTATGTTGTGTCTTATATATCATAAAACGTTTGGACATTAAATTATAAACATTTTACATTTGACAAATATTTTTAACAAATATGCTTGCTACACCATCTTTAAGATCTGTCTAATCTCTCTTAATAATGACTGTCTTATTGCTTTTTAACAATATTATACGAAAAATGTAAATTTTATTTAATGAAAGTATTATTTTCTTTTATTTGTTCTTTTTATTAATTTAAATAATAAATTAGCCAGTTGATTTTCTCGGCTAGGTTTAAATAACTTATTTACAGGCTCTTAATGATCACGCGAAAGATACATATAATAGTCGACTAATTTTCCTAAAAAAAGCAATCAGTAAACTTAACTCACAATTGTTATACAATGTATCCCCACTTCAAATATGAGGGTGTATGCTGTTTTACCCTTGTCTCTCCGTCCGTTCGTCAGTCCGTTCCTAACAAAACTTTTCCGTCACAGTTTTTTTAGCAACTATAGGATGCAGAAGCCTGATATCTTGCATATTGCTTTATCGTATAGTAGCATATGGTGAATGGCGATTTTATGCTCTTTGGTCATCTACTTCTGTTTTACCGAATACTTTGATTTTTACACATAGTTGACATACATGCAAAGTTTTCGTCACAGTTTTCTAAGGAATTATAGCATGCAGAAGTCTGATATTGCTTTATTCTATAGTACCATATGTCGTATAGCGATTTTATTCTCCTTGGTCATCTAATTCCTGAGTACCGAATACTTTTTGGCGGGGATATTACTAGTGCGCATTAGCTCATAGATACATTTTTCATTCGTCAGTTGGGGATGTTAACGTTCAAGAATCATGTTTAAATAAGAGAACAATTCTTACTTTAAGTCTAAAAAACGTAGCAAACTTGTGAAGTTTACTTCCACTGCTGAATCTCTACAAGGTCAAATAGTCTGCGTCTTCCATTATATTGTTTTGTTTGTCCTTTTGAATGTTGTTTAGAGCCACTTTCAGCATTTAATTTAAGCTATATCATGGCGTCCAGTTTCTACTGAAAAAAGAAGCTGGAGTGCCTATAGAAAACCGGGTACAACCTGGTAATTATATTTTTTAATGTGTTGCCTGAATTCTTGTTTCTTGATTGTTTACTTTCAAAGAGATGGCCTTTGCTGGTACCTCACTTAGACCGTTTGAACGTAAAGCAGTACTGTTACGGATATTCAGGACGAAAAAGATTCACACGACAATAAACGACATTGTATTGGCTGATTTTATATTGGCTACAATGCGACTTGAATGGCATCGTGGGTCATCTATATTGTAAAAGGACATTTAAAAGAATGTTTAAATAGCTTTAAACATGCTTTTAAAATAAGGTGCGGTTTTGGTTTAGTCAGTCTGGATAAGAGTTTTGTGATGAATAGTAAAGATTAAAAATTATATTATGATATCTATGTATTCGTTACGTATAGTTACTACACCCACTATAGACCGCGGCCTGATATTTAATATAACCAAACAATATCAAATTAAACAGGCATTTCGAACATAGAAATGCGCTAAAGCCTAAAACAGTCTACAATAAGCTTATGCACAATTTTCCAGACAAGACGAGAAAGATTTATTTAGAGTCGATATGTTAAAACACTAAAACATAATCTCTACTGAGCTTTTAAAATCTACTTATAGTAACAAAAACACATTACAAACAATACAGCCATACAATACAACACAGGCATGCAGTAATTTATACATACAAAACATTATGAAATGAAAGCTAAGCTATAAGAACAATAGCAGGTTATAAAAACAAGCACTTAGCAAAAAGCACTAAAGGTATGGCATTATTATTTGTGACACAAAGTAATTTTCTTTATATTAATTTAAAAAACTGCATAAATATAAGAACCAATGTTTAAAAATAAAAAAATCATGTCTAGTGTTAAAAATAAGCATTTATTATATAATAAGAAGAAAAACGTACTAAATAAAGTTAAGAGCAAGCATTACATTTACAAAAATTACCATTCCAAGTACTTAATAGCATTGAGAATTAATTATAATGTGTTTCCTGTCGAAAAGTATTTGTAGCTCATTCCATAGTTTAGCAGCATAAAATCTAAAATAATTTTTTCCATACCTTGTAGTTCTTACATGTGGAATCACCGCTGTTTTTGTCATATCTAAAATAATAAACCTGTTTCTTCAAATGAATACAATCTGTTAAATATGCTGTACTTTCTATGTGAAAATTTTTTTAAAGTCTCTAGTGCTATAGTTCGTAATCTGTGCACTTTTAGTGATGGTAACATTGATCTTTCTAATAATACTTTATATTATGAGTTATATTCTCTGTAAATAAACCTTAGTGCTCTCTCTTGTATCTTTTCTCAAAAGAAAGATAATAATCTGGAAAGTTTTTCAGAGAAGGTTAAGAAAGCCATTGTCTCGTTGACTTTGCAGGAAACAAAATACGAAAAATAATACGGAGACAAACTAAAAGTAAAATGTGGTAAGGTTTTAATATTTCATGAAACTGATGTAAAGATACTAATTTTATATATTTGCATGGGGAGGTGGGACAAGACGTTATGATTTCCTACAGCAATGTGTAAACTCCGCCGACTCACTCACAAACCAAATAAAGTCCGAAGGAGTTTGTGTCAAGTTTGTGAGGGAGTCGACGGAGTTTTCACATTGATAATTTCCTAAAACAGTGTTTAATCCTTATAATTCTCATAAATAGTCGTTGCGAATTTAAAGCTGCTATACCAGTTAAAGAAACCCATCTAGATCTCAAAACGTACCAAAGCCGAAAAGCGCAGGAATATACAAAACATTGTACAAAAGGCATCTCGGTTCTGTATATATTAATAGAAAAAAACCCAACAAAATGAAACCCAAGTTTTATGTATATTATATTTTAGTTGAATATTAAGAATTCATTGCGATAGACAAACATTGTTCCCTTTACGATACGCTAGGAGAGTCATAGGATGACGCCATCTGGTTAAATACGCGTGAAAACCCAAAATATAAGCGGATATTATTATAAACGGGTATATAAGAGCGCAAATGTCATGAACGTCCATTAATATAGAATTTAGTCTAATATTGAAACAAATTAATATTTTCTAGCCGCAATATTAGAACGTAAACATAACTCTAAGGCTACAAACATACAGAATGACGTAATAGATTATTGACAATGTCATGATTGTAATTTATGTGTGCCAAAGTTAAACAGAAATTAGGGTACAATGTACATAGATTTTAACGTTAATAGCGTACCTCTATTATTTACAAGATTAATATTATGATTTTAAAGTGACATATGAACTTGTTTAAATGAATTCATTATTTTTTTTAAATGCCTCTTACTTATACATATTAAAGTTTAGCATTGTCACGATGGTTAATAGAAATGCCATTAATCAATACTGTATGTTGGTCTAAACATCAAACAAATTTACTTAGGCAAATGATACTATATCTGAAACACACTTATTTGATAATTGTGAAGCTAACGAATGAATGAATTTTCGAAAATGTCCCAGTCATGTTCAAACAACCACTACTGTAACAGTATACGGAAGAAATTTATAGCTGAATGTATATATTTATTTATATAAAACATATCACATTTATTTAAGAACTGAAAATTATATTAAATTATATTGTACTTAATTGTTTAAATATTTGTGTTTCATTGAATAAAGGTAATTGATCTACTTTTAAACTACTATATACAACAAATAAATCCGTGTCATGACTTGAGTATCATTAGGTTAATACCGATATACATAATGACCTATGTAAATATCTAGCATTTCCAAAGAAAGATTAAACTGTGAACGGATGCAGCACACTGCGGAGTACAATAACAATTAGGTTGAACTACATTTTAATTATTTTTTAGTCTCATGTTTTGTTGCTATTGCATCACAATCTTCAAAATTGGTAATGACCAAGACGCTATAATTCTAGAAGGTCGGAGGATCTCTCTGAGTACTCCGGCTTCCTCCCCCTCCCCAACCCCCCCCCAGAAAAATGGCTGAAAGTGGCGTTAAACATCATTCAAACAAACAAACAAACCAAAAATTTGTTAGACATACAGGTAATAGGGCATAGGTCAAATCAACCATATTAGGCCAATGAGCACGTGCATTGCCAAGGACAGGGTAACGTGTGTTATTCGTTAATAATATAAGACCTGATGTACGATAAAAGTGCTGCATTCGACTTCTACATATACTAAGTTCTGTGGCCTCTTTGCAATCCGTATCCAATGTATAGAGTTTTTTACTGTACGATGATATTTGTTTAACTAATTTTTAATACAGTTCTTGAATTTTACGTTTACGTTTACGTTGTATTACTACTAAAATGAGAATATTAAATGGTAGAATAATAGGAGATCTACTAGGCAAATTTACTTGCCACCAACACACAGGTTCAAGTGTGGTGGACTATGTTATTGTTTCAGAAAATATTATAGATGATGTACTTTATTTTAAAGTCTCAGATTTTACTCCTAATTTTTCAGATTGTCATTGTAAATTGACACTCAGTTTATTAGCAAGATATTCAATAAGAAATGAAAATAGAAAAATTAAATTGAAAGATTTTTCACTGGCATATCACTGGGATTCATCATCTGCAGTTAAATTTAAAGACTCACTTTGTCATCCTGTCTGTAAGAAGGCTATAAATGAATATATGGAGAAAGATTTTAATGAAACTTGTAACCCTGACTCTCTTACAGATGAATTTGTAAATATCATTAACTCAGCTGCAGCCACAGCAAATATTCTTAAGAAAAGAAATAACAAAAGAAAAACAAACGCATGTAAATGGTATGACCATGATCTAAAAGTTAAAAGAAGAAATCTTATAGAAAAGGGGGAATTGATGTCTAAGTACCCTTTTGATCCCATAATTAGGGGTTCTTTTTATAAATGTTACAGAGAATATAACAAGTTAAGAAAATACAAAAAACGACACTTTAAACAAACAATTCTTGACAGTTTAGATAATCTAAGAGATTCAAATCCTAAGCAGTACTGGAAATTGATTAATTCATTAAAAGATTCAAAAGATGACAGTAAAAACAACCAAGTGGATCCTGACTTATGGTATAGGTACTTCTCCAATCTTAACAAATTGGACAGCTCTACTTGTCAAAAAGTTAAAGATATAGATGAAACATTAAAATTAATGGAAAAGACAAGAGAATTTATTGAACTAGACTATAAGATAAGTGCAAAAGAAATAATGAAAGCTCTCAGTCATTTAAAAAAGGGTAAAGCTTCAGGTCTAGATGGAATCCCAGGTGAAATGCTAAAAGCAGGATGTAACATGCTTAATCCTCTATTACTTAAGCTATTTAATTTCATTTTTACATTCTCTTCTTACCCAACTCAATGGGCATCTGCATATATGACTTCAATTTATAAATCTGGTGACCCAAGCTTACCAGAAAACTATAGAGGTATAGCCATAAATTCATGTATTGGTAAAGTTTTTAATAATGTCCTAAATAACAGACTTGACAAATATCTAGTAGAGAAAAAAATAATTAATCAGTGTCAAATAGGGTTCTCCAAAAAAATCGAGAACTTCTGACCACATTTTTGTGCTAAAAACCATCATTGATAAATATATTAATAGAAAAAATGGAAAACTTTTTGCCTGTTTTATTGATCTGAGAAAAGCATTCGATACTGTCATTCATTCTGGTATTAAATATAAACTTCTTCAAAATGGAATATCAGGAAAATTTTATGACATTATTAAAGATATGTATAAGAAAAGTGAATTATGTATTAAAGTAGAGAATAGAATAACACCAACCTTTCAATCAAGCATAGGTGTCAAACAGGGTGATGTATTAAGCCCTAACTTGTTTAAAATTTTTATAAATGATCTACCTGATATATTTCTGAAAACATCTTGAGCTGTAAATGTAAATGATAATAGAGTAGACTGTCTTATGTATGCAGATGACATTGTTATTTTATCTGAAACTCAAGATGGGTTGCAAGAAAGAATGAACTTGCTAAGTTCTTATTGTTCCAAATGGTGTCTTTAATAATGTTAACATTTCAAAAACTAATGTTGTTATTTTTAATAAATCTGGAAGGTTACTTAAACATCCTATATTTTATAATAACACTCCTATTACAGTATCTACCAAATACAAATATTTGGGGGTTATCATTTCAAATAATGGAAATTTTAGTCAATGTAAAACAGATCTTTATAAAAAATCTATGAAGGCTTGTTTTAAACTACAAAATTGTTTATCCTCATCAAGTCCAAGTATTGACACATACTTGCACTTGTATGACCACACCATAAAACCAATTTTAACATATGGCAGTGAAATATGGGGAATGTTTTCAACCAACTCGGCTAGTTGTAAAAAAGAAAGTAATTACTGCTTTGAAAAAATATTTTTATTAGGTCATTCTGAACTTTCACATACCAAAATTTTAAAATATATTCTTGGTGTAAACAAAAAGGCATCAAATCTAGCAGTGATGTCTGAACTTGGTCGATATCCTTTATATTTTTCTATCATATTGTCTATGATTAAATACTGTTATCGATTGGAAGAGCAGGAAAAGGGTTTATTGTTTGATTCTTATGTTTGTAATAAAAATCTGCATTTAAGTAATATTAATACATGGTATTCTAGCATATTGTATATTATGAATGAGTTACAGTTACCAAACCTTAAAATGAAACTTTGTACAATAAGTAAACTTGTTAAACAAAAATTGATAAATAGTTTTAACACATATTGGAATAAAGAAAAGATAAATTTAGTTTTTTCAAATAAAGGGAAATTAGATACCTATTTTAGTCTTAAAAGCTGCTTTGGGAAAGAAAAGTATTTATTTATAAAAAAATTTTCTATAAGGCAATCTATTTGTAAACTAAGGATCAGTGCACATCCACTTAATATTGAAGCTGGGAGATATAAAAACTTACCAAGATCAGACAGAAAATGCACCAAATGTAGTAATGAAGATATTGAAGATGAAAAACATTTTATGATAGATTGTATTTTTTATGAAAATTATAGAAAACCTTTTTTTTGGAAACATATCTCATTATAACCAGAATTTAAAAAATATGAGTAATGAGGCTAAATTCATATGGCTCCTTACTAATGAGGATGAAAGAATTTTAAAAGAATTGGGTCTTGATATAAAAATGTGCCTACAGTATAGAGGTAAAAATTAGACATCACAAATTATTATTATTATTGTTAACATGATATATTTGTAACAAAACATATTTTAACGTGCTCTGACCTGTCCTGTGTTTCAATTATATATATTGTATAATTATCAAGTCTGTTCAATTATATATATTGTATAATTACCATAATCATTGTATCTGATTTTTTGCCCCTTGAGGGCCCTTGATTGGAAATAAAGCCATTCTATTTACTCTGCAGGTGGTAGTATAAATGTTGTGACGTTAAATTAAGTTGCGTCGATTGCATACAATGCATATTTCAAATTTGCCCGAAGATGGCCATCAATATATAAAAAGCTATAAGAAGTAATAACAATTACATTTCTTATCGTGAATATATATATATATATTATATGGTTGTAACAATACTTAGAGTTACAGCAAGATTTTTACTGGAAAAAATGCTAGACCCACAGAGCTACCCAGCGCGTTCACTAGTGGCGGATGACCTCTCGTTGAGGGAGGAGGAGGTTGTTAAGAATTACGGAGAGCCTGACCGCGGACCACAGTCGGCAACGTGTTTAGAGAGTGCCATACTCTTTGCACGATAAATACCCTCTTGTAGATATCGATAAGAGTAGGCTCTTAGCAAAAATTTAATTAATTTATATTGTAAATTATTATTATATCTTTAGTTATGTTATAGTTATAATCTTTACCACAATGTTTTTAACCTATATACATTTGATTTTTATAGGAACATCTATAATAACATTAGAATTTATATTTATATGCTTTCATAAAACATAATTATTTCTCACTAAAATGTTGCAAGAATATTGAAACAAATGGCGTTTTACACAAATAAACTTACAAACAAATACAGCGGACAATACAAATCTTTCACAGTATAATGTTAAATACATTGCTGCATATGACTCTGTCCAAAACCCAATTTATTAAAAAATGATTCTATATTAATTTTGAATGAACTACTCAGTGGTAGCCTGTGATATATCGTCACTGGTTCTTTTATCCACATGCTTATAACAAAATCACTTGCCTTGACCTGGGTCCGGTTTCATAACACATCTTAGATTTGAGGATTCCTTCAACCTCTACTCAACTCAAAAAAGACCAATAAGATTGCTTGACGATACAAATTTGAGGAACAAATCAGTGATCTAAAGAAAATCTCAATTTGGCAAGTATTTTGAAACTTAGGCCAACCCCCCGGTTTTATCAAACATCAACGTATGAAATATTTATATTTGACAATTAATATGTTACGCGCTTGTTCCATCTATAAAAGTAACGAAACTGGTTACCTATCATCATTATTAGCTGACAATTACAACATAACAAACCAAGATCGTGAGCAGGACAATTGCGCCAGACAACTTCGCGCTGGACGATTGCCCCCTAGAACAACTGTACCTAAGACAATGGCCACCAGGATTTAATTATATGTCATTTACGTTTTCCGTTTTTGTCCTGTAACTTAAAAACTATAACAGCTAAAGTAAAGCTATACATGGCAAAAATGGTCAGCAATAAAAACCCTACAATTCACAATATTGGTTTGAAATTGGCAGATGACTCCTTATATGAGTTAGGTATTGCCCTTTAATTGTAATTTTTTATGATATTTCCTGTTTCGTTCTGCTACTTAAAAACTAAAACAGCTACATGTAGAATGAATCCGTAAAATAAAAAATGATCAGAAATTCAAGCCCTATAATTCACTTAAATGGTCTGAAATTATCAGATTACTCCTCATATGAGTTATAACCTTTTTAATAAAACTGTTTATTTGAATTTGTAGTTTTTGCTTTGTAACTTAAATGCCAGTACAGCTAGATTGAAAGTGTAAATTGCACAAATAATCAGCAAAGCAAAGATGAATCTTTATAGGAATTTGGACCCTTTATTAAGAATTTGGACATGTCAAATAATCAGTTTTTGTGGTAAAAATTAATCTATAACTCACCTATCGTAAAACTGTAAATTACAAATCAAGGCCTACAAATCATTTAATTTTCAGAAATTGTCTGATGGCACCTTATAGAAATTATTCTACGTTACCAAATTTTTGAAGAAATGTTAATTTTTGCAAGCTAAAACAACAAGACTGAAACTGTAAATTGCAAAAAATTTAAATAGATTTGAAGTCATTTGGGTTCCAAGTAAGCGATTACAGGCTCCTGTGAGCCTCTTGTTTGGGTTCAGATTGTCTCTTAGTCGATTTTTATATTATATTTTGTGTTATGTAAAACCCTTCATATGGATATGAGTGTCCCGCCCGTCGTCCGTGCCTCGGTGGTTTCCCAGATGATAGCTTAAAACGCGTCAACAGATATTGTTTAAACTTTGTAGAGCTGCTAATTACTAAAAAATAAAGGTCAAATTCAATTTTCAGCACAATCCCATCTGTAGTTTTCAGCTTAAGCCAATTTTGTTAGTCAACAGTTGAAGGTTTCTAAATTGTTTTTTTTTTTCAAAAGATTACTTGAAAAACAGATTTTGATAAAACTTTACACAGCTGTTAAATACTATAAAAATGAAAATCAAGTTTAAATTTCAGCACAATACCATTTGTAGTTTTTGAGTGCCAATTTGAAATTATTTTTATGTCAAAGGTAAAGGTAAAAATTGTCCTCTGAGATGGACTGTTATCGACCTCAGCTGTTCTTATAGACTGATTTGTGATCCAGTAAAATGTGTTCATGATTAATAAAAACAATTAATTCAACGTGGCTGGGTATCATTGAATGTCCCATTAAATGCCCTATTTTTGTATATTGGTGTTTTACCTCCTAAGTAGTTTGACTTTTGACAAATGTTCACAGCAAATACTTAACTGTTTAAATATATATTATTGCCAATGTTTTCAAACTTAAAGGAGGTTTTCGCTAGATTACTGTAACAATGAAAACTATATTAATTTTTAAAATTGTATACTTAAAAATAAGTTTAATTGTTTAAAGACAAATAATTCCTTACGATTGCGACGAGTATTCGATAACCTAAACACACTATAAGGCGTGAACACGGTGAGGTTCATAGAAATAGTTTTTGGTATAAATTATTTCTAGAGCTGGAGACAGATTCTTGTTTTATCATCGAAAAAGGTAATTTTGTATTATTTTTATTGGTTTTTTTTACTTTATGTAATTAACTTATAGCGTTTCTGTTGATAAATTATGTCCAAGCATCGCAGTGGAGGATACACTTTTATTTTACAAATAATTCTCTACGTGATATAGCTTGATAATTCCAAAACATACCTACATGGAATTAGATTGTACTTGGTAACTATTGGACGGTGTTTTAGTGGCCGAGGGGTAAATGGTGCAAGTAATCTAATAACGTGCATGTAAAGATTGTGATTGCCAGTTTGAGTGTTCGGGAAGGTGTGACTCCAATCTTAATTGACAAGGATTTCCTAACGAAAGCCCCGGGTTTTTTTCCGGCTACTCCGTTTTCCTCCTCTTCAATAAAACTGGACTCCACTGAAATGTACTATAAACATTATTTAAAAAATCAACCAAGCCACCGACGTTTTGTAGGAAAACGTTTGTCAGTTAAGGTTGGAGTCGACCACACTCTGCCCTCAAACACTCTTAAACTCGCAAACTTATTATTGACAACAATAATCAACGACTCACTAATATAACTGCATACCGAGTCTCCTCTCAAGAACACACATACTTCTAAATTATTTAAACTGGTATCTTTAAAATCTAAATAAGAAAGTTTAACATCGACATGTAATTATAAGGAATTAAAACAAACAAATTTTCTACATCTAAAGAAATAGAATGCCAATATCGTATTTTTCCGAAAAAAAACCATGTTTATTAAATTATTTGCGGAAGACCTGTTTCAACGCAATGTTTAACCGCTTAAGTAATCATATGTCGTCCACTTTGGGTTTTTGGCAAGGTTACCTTTTTTTTATTCAGATTCATATAATATTTTGCACCGTTAAACTTACATTGCAACGACGCCCGTAAACTGAATGTAAATTGAATTTATAGCAGGCAGATAGCACAATAAAACTGTACTTCGAACACTTAATTATATATTTTGATTAAAAACTTAACTCTATAAAATCTGTACGTTCCGAAACAAATAACATATGTAATATATTTTAGAACCCTTTCTGTTTAACACTTTTGTTGAATCAAGCTTATTTTTTCTAGAAAAAGTTATCATTTCATTTTGTACTACATTGTACTGAAAAGTGGCAATTAAAACAGCTGCATCTAGAGATAATTTTGCCAAGCATATAGTATGGGGGAAGGTGGCAGTCCCTTCTGTATCTGGACACATATTTTTGAATTAATGAGCGGCGAAAAATGCTGTTTCGTGAGAGGGTCGGGCCCCGTGCCTCTATTCTGGATCCACCGCAGCATTAAATATTTCGGAACATGTAATGATTTTTTGTTCAGCGATCCTTAAGGCGTACAACTTTTATGTTCAGTGAAATGAACATTATTTTGGTCATACTTGATTAGAATGATGGTATAGGTAAAGTGACCTATGGAAGAAAAGGTTGATTTGGTCAGTCGGTTAATGTTGACTTTATGGAAAGGCAGAGCACGTACACTTTTGGAAGGTCAAATAGCATATTATTAAACTTCCCTTAAAAACTTACTCATTGGCTCAGAATAATATCATGTGACTTATATAACTGAGATGTTTTGCTAGACAACGTCAAAAATTTGTTTTGCTAGACAACGTCAAAAATTTGCTTGCAGTAGGTAAACTCGAAACCGGAAGCGGGGAAACATTATTATTGTCAACCTTGAAATCAAGTGATCGGCAACCTGAAACGGCGTGACACCTCTATTCCTCGACCATTATAAAACTCATGTAATCAACAACAGGATACTGTTTTTAATTATTTAAAATTTGCAATAATAAATGGCATTAAAGTTTTAAAACCAAAGAATTATAAGAAATACCGCCATTAAAAAACATGTTTGGTTTATAAAGTTGGTATATGTTGATTTGCTCGGTTGAATAAAAACAATTGTGGCCTCTTTAATCGGCAGACAACAGGTTGTCTTCAACACACTTAGGTTGACAATAATTCTGGATGTCCACCTCCTTAGAAGGTCATAATTGTATAATGTGTAACGCAGCTAGGATTCACAGAGGTGATTGGTAATTGGTGACCTGTTGTAAAGTATAAATGGGATTTTTTTGCAAATTCGGCCTACATCAGACACGAACTGTTTCCTGGCCTAAGGTTATTTATACCCTATAAGGAATAGAAAATTTCAACTAAGTCTTCTTATATATTAACAAACACCACACTAAACTAGCAACAAGCGGCAATGTGTGAAAAATAAAAATTAATTAATAATAATAAGATTTTATAATAATAAATAATAAACTGCCATTTGTTCTGATATCAAATGAGAACATCTTTCCCATTATCACTCTAAAGTCAGAAAATATATGTGATGCTGTGGACTTTAGTGTCTGTTGCTAAGCACAAAATGTCACTTACAGTCGTAAAACTTAGTTATTTAATTAAAGAAAAAGGTCACTAGTCAAAAATATGTTATGCTAAGGACTTTTTTTTAACAGTTTCCTTGTTGCTATGGTATATGACCTTGATCTGTGACCTTTGACCTTAGTCAAATTGAAGCTCTTTTAATATTGATCACTTTAAACCTATATGTTTACTTTATTATCTCTAATAGTTTTCAATCTAAACCCATAAAAACAAATTAACCGAAATGAGTCAAGGGCTGTAAAACGGTTCATCACACAGCTTCGGGCCATTCTATCAAATGAAGGCCTCGATAAGAGGAGTATTTGTCCAATTTATTGTCTGATTCTATAAAATTGTAAATTTGGTTGAAGCCGTATTTCATGTACATGTGAATAACTACAAAGTTTTCAGACTAGAAATTCAAGATAGCTGCCACCGCAGGACAGTTTAACATAGTAACATATAGAAAATATGATTTTAAACGTCTCTACCATGAAAGCAGGGAACAAATTAAAACAAAACCTTCACAAAAAACTTTCACAAAGGGCTAACTTACTACGGACTTAGTTTTTTTTTATTTTAAGCTCGTGAAAAGGTTTAACTGCTCTACAGGTGCGTTTTATGATAACCACAAACAATATTGTTAGTCTTGAACACTTAATTTGATTTCTTTAGTAAGTGCTCAATAACTATAATATAACGATATATACATATATATTTAAATCCAGTAAAAGCTACGATAGTCCGATAGGTATGACCATAGGTGGAGAAGGTAAGATTTTTATTTTAACATTTTTTCTGTCATTAAAGGCTTATTAATTATTTTTAGTTTAAAAAAGTTTAATTGACAGAAACGACAAAAACTATTAATATGAGAGCAGTTTTTGAAATGTCGAGACCGATTTACCGCTTTGTCAAATATATATCAGGTTATTTGTCCGATAAACATTTTTATATGTCGTATGCAATAGTAACATGTATTTGTAAATATAGCTTATAATAAACTTTAAGGCCATTTCCTTGTTTTCTTAACACAATTTTACGCTACTTAGAGAAGTTTTTCAGCTATTATATCAGGGCGTGCAGATTTTATTGAGTGTAGAAACTGGAATACCCAATAAGAAACCCACCTTCGACAGGCCAGGGATAATGACAGTCTTTGTTAATTAATCTAGTATAGACTAGTCCACACTCCATTGTTATTAATTTTTATTTAATTTTAGTGATATATAAATGCTCTAGGTAACATTTTAACGAGGTTTTTAAATTGGAAAATTCAAAGTATGTTAACCATATTAACACAAACAACCCCTCTCATAGAAAATAAACCATAGTGGGTAATAAAATCTGTTATAATAGTTATGGTACTCCATATGGTGTTATATGATATTGTTATTTACGGTACTCCGTATTGTGTTACAGGACATTGTTATTTAAGGTACTCCGTATCGTGTTGCAGGACATTGTTACATGTATTTACGGTACTCTGTATCATGTTGCAGGACATTGTTATTTAAGGTACTCCGTATCGAGTTACGTGATATTGTTATTTACGCTACTCCGTATCGTGTTACAGGACATTGTTATTTAAGGTACTCCGTATCGGGTTATAGGATATTGCTATTTAAGGTACTCCGTATAGTGTTACAGGACATTGTTATTTAAGGTACTACGTATCGTGTTAGAAGACATTGTTATTTACGGTACTCCGTATTGTGTTACAGGACATTGTTATTTACGGTACTCCGTATCGTGTTGCAGGACATTGTTACATGTATTTACGGTACTCTGTATCATGTTGCAGGACATTGTTATTTAAGGTACTCCGTATCGAGTTACATGATATTATTATTTACGCTACTCCGTATCGTGTTACAGGACATTGTTGTTTAAGGTACTCCGTATCGGGTTATAGGATATTGCTATTTAAGGTACTCCGTATAGTGTTACAGGACATTGTTATTTAAGGTACTCCGTATCGTGTTAGAAGACATTGTTATTTACGGTACTCCGTATCGTGTTACAGGACATCGTTATTTACGGTACTCCGTAGCGTGTTACAAGACATTGTTATTTACGGTACTCCGTATTGTGTTGCACGACATTGATATTTACGATACTCCGAAACATATAACAAGACATTGTTATTTACGGTACTCCGTATTGTGTTACAGGACATTGTTATTTAAGGTACTCCGTATCGTGTTGCAGGACATTGTTACATGTATTTACGGTACTCTGTATCATGTTGCAGGACATTGTTATTTAAGGTACTCCGTATCGAGTTACATGATATTGTTATTTACGCTACTCCGTATCGTGTTACAGGACATTGTTATTTAAGGTACTCCGTATCGGGTTATAGGATATTGCTATTTAAGGTACTCCGTATAGTGTTACAGGACATTGTTATTTAAGGTACTCCGTATCGTGTTAGAAGACATTGTTATTTACGGTACTCCGTATCGTGGTACAGGACATCGTTATTTACGGTACTCCGTATCGTGTTACAAGACATTGTTATTTACGGTACTCCGTATCGTGTTGCACGACATTGTTATTTACGATACTCCGAAACATGTAACAAGACATTGTTATTTACGGTACTCCGTATTGTGTTACAGGACATTGTTATTTAAGGTACTCCGTATCGTGTTGCAGGACATTGTTACATGTATTTACGGTACTCTGTATCATGTTGCAGGACATTGTTATTTAAGGTACTCCGTATCGAGTTACATGACATTGTTATTTACGCTACTTCGTATCGTGTTACATGACATTGTTATTTAAGGTACTCCGTATCGGGTTATAGGATATTGCTATTTAAGGTACTCCGTATAGTGTTACAGGACATTGTTATTTAAGGTACTCCGTATCGTGTTACAAGACATTGTTATTTACGGTACTCCGTATCGTGTTACAGGACATTGTTATTTACGGTACTCCGTATCGTGTTACAAGACATTGTTATTTACGGTACTCCGTATCGTGTTGCACGACATTGTTATTTACGGTACTCCGTATCGTGTTGCACGACATTGTTATTTACGGTACTCCGAAACATGTAACAAGACATTGTTATTTACGGTACTCCGTATCGTGTTACAAGACATTGTTATTTACGGTACACCGTATCGTGTTACAAGACATTGTTATTTACGGTACTCCGAAACATGTCAGAAGACATTGTTATTTACGGTTCTCCGTATCGTGTTACAAGACATTGTTATTTACGGTACTCCGTATCGTGTTGTAGGACATTGTTATTTAAGGTACTCTGTATCGTGTTACAAGACATTGTTATTTACGGTACTCCGTATCATGTTACAAGACATTGTTATTTACGGTACTCCGCATCATGTTACAAGACATTGTTATTTACGGTACTCCGTATCGTGTTGCAGGACATTGTTACATGTACATGTATTTACGGTACTCTGTATCGTTTTGCAGGACATTGTTATTTACGGTACTCCGTATCGTGTTACAGGACATTGTTATTTAAGGTACTCCGAAACATGTAAGAAGACATTGTTATTTACGGTATTCCGTATCGTGTTGCACGACATTGTTATTTACGGTACTCCGAAACATGTAACAAGACATTGTTATTTAAGGTACTCCGTATCGTGTTACAGGACATCGTTATTTACGGTACTACGTATCGTGTTACAAGACATTTTTATTTACGGTACTCTGTATCGTGTTGCAGGACATTGTTATTTAAGGTACTCCGTATCGGGTTATAGGATATTGCTATTTAAGGTACTCCGTATAGTGTTACAGGACATTGTTATTTAAGGTACTCCGTATCGTGTTAGAAGACATTGTTATTTACGGTACTCCGTATCGTGTTACAGGACATCGTTATTTACGGTACTCCGTATCGTGTTACAAGACATTGTTATTTACGGTACTCCGTATCGTGTTGCACGACATTGTTATTTACGATACTCCGAAACATATAACAAGACATTGTTATTTACGGTACTCCGTATTGTGTTACAGGACATTGTTATTTAAGGTACTCCGTATCGTGTTGCAGGACATTGTTACATGTATTTACGGTACTCTGTATCATGTTGCAGGACATTGTTATTTAAGGTACTCCGTATCGAGTTACATGATATTGTTATTTACGCTACTCCGTATCGTGTTACAGGACATTGTTATTTAAGGTACTCCGTATCGGGTTATAGGATATTGCTATTTAAGGTACTCCGTATAGTGTTACAGGACATTGTTATTTAAGGTACTCCGTATCGTGTTAGAAGACATTGTTATTTACGGTACTCCGTATCGTGTTACAGGACATCGTTATTTACGGTACTCCGTATCGTGTTACAAGACATTGTTATTTACGGTACTCCGTATCGTGTTGCACGACAAATTGTTATTTACGATACTCCGAAACATGTAACAAGACATTGTTATTTACGGTACTCCGTATTGTGTTACAGGACATTGTTATTTAAGGTACTCCGTACCGTGTTGCAGGACATTGTTACATGTATTTACGGTACTCTGTATCATGTTGCAGGACATTGTTATTTAAGGTACTCCGTATCGAGTTACATGACATTGTTATTTACGCTACTTCGTATCGTGTTACAGGACATTGTTATTTAAGGTACTCCGTATCGGGTTATAGGATATTGCTATTTAAGGTACTCCGTATAGTGTTACAGGACATTGTTATTTAAGGTACTCCGTATCGTGTTACAAGACATTGTTATTTACGGTACTCCGTATCGTGTTACAGGACATTGTTATTTACGGTACTCCGTATCGTGTTACAAGACATTGTTATTTACGGTACTCCGTATCGTGTTGCACGACATTGTTATTTACGGTACTCCGTATCGTGTTGCACGACATTGTTATTTACGGTACTCCGAAACATGTAACAAGACATTGTTATTTACGGTACTCCGTATCGTGTTACAAGACATTGTTATTTACGGTACACCGTATCGTGTTACAAGACATTGTTATTTACGGTACTCCGAAACATGTCAGAAGACATTGTTATTTACGGTTCTCCGTATCGTGTTACAAGACATTGTTATTTACGGTACTCCGTATCGTGTTGTAGGACATTGTTATTTAAGGTACTCTGTATCGTGTTACAAGACATTGTTATTTACGGTACTCCGTATCATGTTACAAGACATTGTTATTTACGGTACTCCGCATCATGTTACAAGACATTGTTATTTACGGTACTCCGTATCGTGTTGCAGGACATTGTTACATTTACATGTATTTACGGTACTCTGTATCGTTTTGCAGGACATTGTTATTTACGGTACTCCGTATCGTGTTACAGGACATTGTTATTTAAGGTACTCCGAAACATGTAAGAAGACATTGTTATTTACGGTATTCCGTATCGTGTTGCACGACATTGTTATTTACGGTACTCCGAAACATGTAACAAGACATTGTTATTTAAGGTACTCCGTATCGTGTTACAGGACATCGTTATTTACGGTACTACGTATCGTGTTACAAGACATTTTTATTTACGGTACTCTGTATCGTGTTGCAGGACATTGTTATTTAAGGTACTCCGTATCGGTTTATAGGATATTGCTATTTAAGGTACTCCGTATAGTGTTACAGGACATTGTTATTTAAGGTACTACGTATCGTGTTAGAAGACATTGTTATTTACGGTACTCCGTATTGTGTTACAGGACATTGTTATTTAAGGTACTCCGTATCGTGTTGCAGGACATTGTTACATGTATTTACGGTACTCTGTATCATGTTGCAGGACATTGTAATTTAAGGTACTCCGTATCGAGTTACATGATATTGTTATTTACGCTACTCCGTATCGTGTTACAGGACATTGTTATTTAAGGTACTCCGTATCAGGTTATAGGATATTGCTATTTAAGGTACTCCGTATAGTGTTACAGGACATTGTTATTTAAGGTACTCCGTATCGTGTTAGAAGACATTGTTATTTACGGTACTCCGTATCGTGTTACAGGACATCGTTATTTACGGTACTCCGTATCGTGTTGCACGACATTGTTATTTACGGTACTCCGAAACATGTAACAAGACATTGTTATTTACGGTACTCCGAAACATGTAACAAGACATTGTTATTTACGGTACTCCGTATCGTGTTACAAGACATTGTTATTTACGGTACACCGTATCGTGTTACAAGACATTGTTATTTACGGTACTCCGAAACATGTCAGAAGACATTGTTATTTACGGTTCTCCGTATCGTGTTACAAGACATTGTTATTTATGGTACTCCGTATCGTGTTGTAGGACATTGTTATTTAAGGTACTCTGTATCGTGTTACAAGACATTGTTATTTACGGTACTCCGTATCATGTTACAAGACATTGTTATTTACGGTACTCCGCATCATGTTACAAGACATTGTTATTTACGGTACTCCGTATCGTGTTGCAGGACTTGTTACATGTACATGTATTTACGGTACTCTGTATCGTTTTGCAGGACATTGTTATTTACGGTACTCCGTATCGTGTTACAGGACATTGTTATTTAAGGTACTCCGAAACATGTAAGAAGACATTGTTATTTACGGTATTCCGTATCGTGTTGCACGACATTGTTATTTACAGTACTCCGAAACATGTAACAAGACATTGTTATTTAAGGTACTCCGTATCGTGTTACAGGACATCGTTATTTACGGTACTACGTATTGTGTTACAAGACATTTTTATTTACGGTACTCTGTATCGTGTTGCAGGACATTGTTATTTACGGTACTCCGTATCGTGTTACAAGACATTGTTATTTACAGTACTTCGTATCTTGTTGCAGGACATTGTTATTTACGGTCCTATGTATCCTGTTGCAGGACATTGTTATTTACGGTACACCGTATCGTGTTACAGGACATTGTTATTTACGGTACTCCGTATCGTGTTGCAGGACATTGTTACATGTATTTACGGTACTCCGTATCCTGTTGCAGGACACTGTTACATGTATTTACGGTACTCCGTATAGTGTTACAAGACATTGTTATTTACGGTACTCCGTATCGTGTTACATGACATTGTTATTTACGGTACTCCGTATCGTGTTGCACGACATTGTTATTTACGGTACTCCGTATCGTGTTGCACGACATTGTTATTTACGGTACTCCGAAACATGTAACAAGACATTGTTATTTAAGGTACTCCGTATCGTGTTACAGGACATCGTTATTTACGGTACTACGTATCGTGTTACAAGACATTTTTATTTACGGTACTCTGTATCGTGTTGCAGGACATTGTTATTTACGGTACTCCGTATCGTGTTACAAGACATTGTTATTTACAGTACTCAAATTACAGTCATAATTTGGCTTCCAGTTCGGCACATTTTGATTTTATTGTTATATGCTCTTCATATTCGTATAGTGTTTGACATCTTCAATTTTCAGGGTAGTGCGCTTCTGATGAGTCTTGAATAGACAAAACGCGAGTCAGGCGTAGCAAAATTAATTGCCCGGAACTTTGCTGTATTTTTTAAATTCCTAATGCCATTAATTGTGGTCATATTTTATAGAATAAAAGGGATTAAATACATGAATTACATTAGCGTGGTATTTATGGCTTTTCTAAAAGCCTGAGATATAACAATGTTTTAAATATTTGATAGTATTTGTTTTATATAGTATATTGTGCTACAGTATACTTACTCCAGTAATGTCATTAGTTTTAAAGAGTGGTGACAACTAAATATTTCTTAAAAGCAGTCCCATATTTACATTGTATGAGTAATTGTTTCAAACTTCTACTTAACATGCTGGGTAAGTGTTTTCATATTTAAAATCAAAATTAAATCTACTTCAGCATTCTGCAATGTAGCAACCGTTAATGTAATAACAACCGATAATGTAATAAACTTTTAAAATATTTTTAACATATTGTAATAAACTCATTAGGTCATTTAAACATACCTGATCGTAAAATACACCTTAGGTTTATCTTAGGCTACGCAAAAACAGAACTCACCAATTGAGCAATCAATTAAATAAGATAGTTAAATATTTTTGTACATTATGTTATTAGCATATCCATTGTATAAACGTATTGTTTAATCTTTAGCACGGAAAGTGTGGGCGCTGTACTGTGCAGTGTTTTTTTTATGTTGTTATGGCATTATATTCATTTATTCATTTCTTTATTCTCATAAAGATACAATACAATAAGATAAAACGTAGACATTACAATAAATACATTACAATATTTATCTATATATATATACACTATTTACATAACATGGAGAAGGAAACAATGCCTAGAGAACAAATAATTTATTTACTATTCTTATGAATTTACACAGTTTAATTAGGCTTTCTTTTTTGGTGTCGCACATAATTTGACAGAATTTAAGTATATTTGGCATTTGTAAACAGTCGATTCTGATAAATTTGTTTCTCTTAGCCGAGAAGTGTGTACATTTTAGAAGATAGTGAAATTCATGGCCAATTTCTTTTGCATTGCAATAAATACAAATCTTGTCTTCTCTGGTTACATTATTCCATCTACCAACTTCAGTTGGTAGTCTGTAATTTGTCGTATCGTCCAGAATGTTTAAGTAATTTTCAAATTTAAAAAAAAACTTGAAAAAAGTCTACAAGTAATGGCCTTGGTGGAATTCTCCACTTGTTCGTGCCAATGTTGCTTAAACTGATCATGTAGAATAAGTTTAATGTTGGAGACAAGCCACTCATTGTTAATAAAGCTTTCATTTATCCAAATGTAAGAGAAGCCTGTGCTGTCAAAAATATTTTGAACAAATTTTGGCAATGAAATATTAACATATTTTACCATATATAAAACCCGCAACATTTTGTAAGATAAAAATGAAAGTTTTGTTTGTTTACCTAAGAGGAGTCTGTCCCTAAATGAAACCATTCTTAGTTTAATATCAATTTCTATGGGAAATCTGACAAGTTCTCCATATATCATATAACTTATGTGTACATGTTTAAAGCTTCAATAACAGTTTACAGAATTATAACTGAACGATTTCTAAACAATTAATTTGTTTGGAAAACCCCAAATTTACGAACCATACAATAAGATAGGTTTTACCATTTTATCAAATAGTTCTAACTGGCATTCAATAGATAAATTATGCACTCTGCCTCTCTTGAGAATTTCGTACATTGCCTTAGTTGCTTTCTCTGCCTGCTTTTGAATAGCCTTGTTAAAGCTTCCTGTTCTGCTACATAGTATTCCCAATTCATTTACAATATCAATTTCTGAACCATCAAGATGAAACTTTAAATTTGCCAAAGGTCTGCCCGAAGAAAATACTAGTATTTTGGTCTTCTTTGTATTTATTTTAAGTTTCCACAATTTACAATATTCAAAAATTTATTTAATTCGGTCTGGAGATCTGACGGTGATTCAGCCAAAAGAACGGTATCGTATGCATAGAGTAGCACGAAAAGTTTTAGAAAAACACTGAGATGTTCTTCTGCAATATCTGAAACTGTTTTCAGTCCAATAAGATTTTCGTTTTCCAAAAAGGTTTGGATGTCGTTTAAAAATAAGGCAAATGAAAAGGGCGATAAGTTTTCACCTTGGCGTACACCCATCTCGCACGGAAAGTATTCTGATTTGCAATTGTTATACACAATACAGGATTTAACACCATTGTTCATACTTAAAATGACATTATACAATTTACCATTGATGTTATTCATTAACAATTTGTACCACAAAGCCTTTCGCCAGAGTGTGTCGAAGGCTTTCTTAAAGTCAATGAGAGCGCAAAACAGCTTTTTCTTTCTGCTTTTAAGAATTTCAAAAAGTGAGTAAAGGGTAAATAAACTGTCAGTTGTAGAATATGATTTTCTAAAGCCAAAGTGGTTTTCCAATAAAATGAGGTTTTCCTCTGAGAAACAATTTAATCTGTTGTTTAGAATAGCTGTGAATAATTTTCCTAAACAACTAAGCAACGTGATATGTCTAAAATTTTGTGGATCGGAAAGATTTCCTTAATTTTTATAGATAGGTTTAATCTTTCCTAGTAACCAAACGTCTGGCATAATTCCAGTATCTAGGATAAAGTTGAATTTTTACTTCATATATTGGGATAAACATCTCTGCAGACGATTTGATATATTCGTTTATAATTTCGTCTTCCCCGCATGCTTCATTATTTTTTAGTTTCTTAATACATCGAAGAATTTCATCTTCTGAGATGTAAGAGTTAATCTCCTCGTTAAACTGGTTTATATTTAAGAGTTCTTCGAACGGTAAGTTAGCTTGGTTATCAGCCGCCGGCGCTGAGTTTAAATCTTTGAAAAAAGTAAAGATATTCTCCAAGGGAATATCTGGCTGTCTTTTTTCTCTACCTTGATTAAGAATTTTCCAATATTCTCTTGGATTACTGTTTTTAAAATTTTTAAGTTTCTTTCTAATTTCCGCGCGGTGAAGTTTAATATTTTTGTCTAGAGTTTTTTTGTAGTGTTTCTCAGCTTGGAACACCTCATGTTTTAGCTTTTCAGTTCTCTTCTTCTTAAGATTTCAACCAGAATGGTACAAAGTTCCCAAATGAAACAATTAATTTTATCTTTATCAATAATTTCTACTGATGTATTTGATAAAACAGTATATAAATCAAACAACTTGTCTTTGTTAAGATTATCTTTGAATAAATGACTTTTCTCTTCGTCCCATTTTTTAATATTTTCATTTACCTCTTCACTTCCGTTTTGTGCTTCATTTTGGGCTTTTTTTCTTTCTTTGTATTCAATTGTTGCAGAAGTTGGTGAATGTGCATCTGAGTACAGATTAGAAAATTCGATAACTTTAAAATTGTTACACAGTTTTAAAAAATAAATTGTACATAAAAAGTAGTCAACTACACTAGCATTTTTACATGTGTATTTCCCGGACTCAACAAAATCGTCTCCAATTCGGCCATTTAGAATAAATAAATTATTTCCTTTACAAAAATCGAGGAGATAATTACCAAGCGATTTTTACATTTATCCTTACTTCTTCTTTGGCTACTAATACCTAACATGTCTAAAATAGCAACTGGGTTTTGCACAAACTTGCTAAAATCATTTTCGTGTGTATTAAAACATATGTCAAGGAATTCGGGGTTATCAGCAGTTCTGCTATTAAAGTAACCGAGCCGGCATATATAATGATGTTTTACGGAAAGCTTTCGATATTCAAACTCTATTTGATCAGATGCATCAGGAGAAGCGTATACTGAGTTTTCAGGAGGGATATAGACTATACCAATAATTAAATCTTCGTATGAGTTTAATAATTTGGACGAGAGTTTGAACCAAAGAATAAATGGAGATTCTGTTTTTATAATTTCGATATGACTCTGTAGCGTCTGCTTGTACCCCAAACTATACCGCCAGACTTTCGTCTAAATTTCTGTCTATTTTTCATATAAAATAAATAATCTTCTAGTTCAATTCTATCAAGGTCGTCGTTTTTTTTCCTGAAAACATACTAAGTTCGCAAAATTCTGGATACTCTAGACGCGTCTTTATGCCACAACAATTTAGCTTAAGATATTAAATTTATGTACAATATCGCTATTTTCTAAGTTACTTTCGTTGAAACTACTGAGATCACGTCTCTGTTCAAACATAGTTGTGTCGGAGATAGAACTGCGTGTTAACATATTGGAATGATTTTGATTATCATTTGAAGTATCAACGTCAACGTCGAAAGAAAATTCATTGGAGTTAATATTTGGGGAAAGTATTTCATTAATATCATTGATATTGTCAGTTGGGTATACATGCAAAACTAAAGAATTAATTACATGTTCGTTAGATTTACAATTATTTACAGTTGTATTATTTACAAATATATAGGATTGTTCTCTTTGGCACTCCTACGGTCTTGTTGGTGTAGAACCTATACGCGCCCTTTTTTGTGGTGGTCGTCTTCCAGAGTTAATATTTATTGGAGAAAGGTTGCTATAGGTCGTACGAGTGTCCACGTGTGGTTCATCAGTGACTATATCGTTTGGTGGTGTATACAGTGCATTGGCTATGAACAGGCGATCACGGACAAGCGCTACTCGTTTGCCAGCACGTTTGGCATCCCGCTGCAATGGATATAGCTGCTTGCGTTTTTCCTCGATTACCTTCGGAAATTATTGCTTTATGCCGTAATGGCTGTTTCGGAGTTTGTACGCGTTATCCAATACATACTTCAGATCACAGTGGTGGAGAAACCTAGCAACGATTGGGCACTTTCCTCTAGGTTTGTTACTGAATCGGTGAACATTTCCAAACTCAACATGATAATCAATTCCGAGTTCTTCGCGTAGAAATAGTCTTAGTAGCATTTCGGTGTTTTCATCTCTTACTTCGTTTAATCCGGTAAAAATTAAATTGTTTTTCATTGAACGACATTGCAAATCGACTACTAGATCATTTAATTTCTCAACTTCTTTAGCGCAGTTACATGTTTCACCGTTGTGTTTTTTCGTATTGATTTGATCCGAAATACGCCGTATGTCTACTTTATTTCTGAAGCAGTCAGATTTTAAATTGTCAAAAAGGTTACTCATTCCTTGTATATTTCATTCTATTACGGTAATCTTTTCTGTGCAACTTCTGACATCTTTTTCTACAGTTACAATACGCCCTGTTAGCACTGTTATAATGTTTTTTTATGTCAGATTTAAATTTAGTTACATCTTTTTCTAATCTCTGCAACCTCGAGTCAATACTAGTCACTGTTTTCAAAATAGCGTTTAGGAGAAGAGGAATATTTGCATTTTCTTCCGATTCCTCAACTAACTTTCTACTTTCTTCAATTAGTTTTCCTGTTTCGTTCAGTGACATGATCAAATGTTCAATTGTAATAAATGTTTTATTCGTAAATCATTTGTATACATGTATAGCATTAGTTTACCCGAGTAATACAATTTTTTATGTAAATGTTCTAAATCTCAAGTCTATGTCAATTTATAATACATCGTTCGAATTTAAAAAAGCGTCAAACTCATTTTAGATTTTACTGTTTTAATTACTTTACATGCCCTATGAGGTTTTTCATTAGTTTGGGAAAAACTGGACATGGCCCTTAGACTGTATTTATGATTTTCGTTAATTCCGGAAGAACTCGACGTGGCCTTTAGATTGTTTTTATGATTTTTATTAATTTATCACGATCTCTACATTTTGCAGGATGAATTCTGCATACCCTTCATATTGTTTTTTATGATTTTCGTTATTACAGGAAGAATACTGCAAACCTCTTGAATTGTTTTCATGATTTTCGTTAATTCAGGAAGAACTCTACATGGTACTTATATTATATTGTTATTGTGATTTCCGTTAGTGCAGAAAGAATTCTGCATACCATTTATACATGTTTTCCTGATTTTTGTTAGTGCAGGAAGAACTCTGCATCGCCCTTATATTGTTTTAATGATTTACGTTAGTGCAGAAAAGTATGCATGACCCTTATATTGTTTTTATGTCAATTCACTTGTATTATCTGTGCATTTGTTCTTTAGTTTTTCGTTAATGTTGTGTTTTTCCTTTTAAGTAATTGAATAGTGAGGTACTTGTTTGCTTTATATTCTCGTTATATAAATCGGTATAATATGACCAGATATGTATTGAAAACTAAAAGAAATAAATAAATAGTTATAAAATGTTAGGATGCCAACACAAAATGTCTTCTAAACGAACCCCCATGGCCACGTTCAGCATGTTGAAAATCACCTGAATACAAATTTTTACCAAGATAATGCAATGTCTAGTACATGTTTAATGATCCCCTTTCCATTAAAACGGCAGCCATTTTGAAAATTCCATGTGGAGTGCAAAAATTCAGGTTACCCTAAACATGTTTAAAAAGTTTCATATTGATTGGACATTGCATCTCAGGGAAACTGTGCGGACAAGGTTGAGCGGAAAGGAAAAAAACTAGAAAAAAAACAAGAAAAAAGAAATAGGAAATAATTATAAGAAACTGGACAAAAATAAAATGAGAGACATAATAAGATAACACAACAGAAACAAATATATTTTGGTAGCAACAAAAGATTGTGCAATTAAAATTATAATATTGAGAATAAATATACAATATTCGTACATTGTCAGAAAATTTAAATTTATTTGTACGAGCCTTAGAAACGTCGTAAACCAGAACATAATACTAAATATCGTAAGAAGTGAAGTCAAGGGTACCAGGAGATTTTATTCGGCACTGCGGAATAAAGCCAAAATTTATTCGGCTACCTTTATTAGACAGTAAATGTAATGATTGCAGGATAAACAAAGATATTATTATGCATTCTGTTAACGCATTATTAAAATAACATGTATAAAAAAAATCGGAATCAGGAAAACATAACTTTGTACAAAAAAAATATTATTCAAACCTGAAGTGGCCAACTATGTTTGTTTCATAAAACCCACCGTATGCGCGTATATTTTATCATAGCAGTATTTCCCATTTTAGTTAAAATTAGTACGAACTAATAATAAAGATGATAAAATTATTAAACCTAAATATTAGTCACTTACCAAGTTTTTGATACCATTATTCAGGTGACAGAGGCCTGGCGAACCTATGTTGAGCAAAACAGCATTTCATCATGAATTCAGTTAAACACCAGATGTTGCTGTTTGCCATCTTTTTTGTTAGAGCAGTTGCCAATCAGACTGGTAAGTATTTTATAGTACTAATAAAACAACACAAACAATCCCAATGAAATGATCTAAACATACATTTATGAACAATTATTAATGTTTTTAGCATTTTGTCCTAAGATATAAAAGACAACATTTGATACAAGCTAGAAGAGCATCAACAGTGTACCAATTTAGCGATCAAAAATACGTCTTAAGTGTAAACAAACATTAGGACCAACACTGCAAAGGCAAGCTAAAACAATGGCATTCAAACACGGTACACATTAAACTTAGTTAAAAATACACAGATAATATGGAAAAAGGTAAAAAAAAGCATAAACATAGATTCCCATGAATTTTTCAACACGACACATAAAATATGGTATAATGTTTACCAATGTTAGGTCACAATAAATACATAAATGGTATTATGCATTAAATAACACAAATTGGTCAAACAAGAACATTCCCACAATATGATAAATCTTTGCTTGTGGCATTTGGATGGTGTTACATATGTACCACTTTGCAAAAAATTGAACCTAATTTAAGAATGATTTTTTCTTTCAAAGTTTTGGTGGCAAATACCACATAACTCAAATTATAAAGGGTTTCCCCTGTAAAACATTGACTGCAAAAAGTTTCTTGTTCTTCAGTTAATGCCCCATCCAAATCTCAAGAAAAAACAGTTAACAACAAAAACACAATTTGGACTATTTTATATTTGGACAATTAATTCCACAAAAGAATAATGAGGCCAAAACATTTTTATAATTTATACAATTATGAAGATAAAGATGTACAATGTTACGTCAAATAAAATCTTCTAAAGTACAGAAAACGATACTAAAAACCAATCTTTTAGCAAGTGTGTACCTTTTTAAAGCAAATGGGGGTTTCATTGTTCAACAATATAATCGATCAACATAATGTGGTGGTACATGCAAAAGTTTAACGTTGTTCGTTTGGCAGATTAATTCATTTGCTTTACGTTAGTCACTTTAAGCACCTTTGAGGACATTTTCAAGGGTCGATGCATGAATATGTATTGCTGTTGACTGGTAAACTATTCAAGCAAGGGTTTGTTGCACCTAGGCTTATGTTATCTCTCCAGAAGTTCTATGGTCGTCACCATGACATAATTGATCGTCATCGTCAGTGTCTCAAATACGATTTGACATATTTGCTAAGTCATAGGTAGTTTTTTCTATTCCCGGATATGACTTTTTCCTAGACATGACAATGAGGAACTCGACGGGTGTCTAGTTAAAGGTCGGCACTGCTTACTCGTCCAGAGCACCTGAGTGCACCCATAGTTTTTATTGGGTTCGGGTTTTTTTTCTTTGTTTTTGTGTTGTGTTTGTGTATATCCGGATTTTTAACTGTCCCTTGACTTTTGACTCTTGTTGTTAGGTCAGCTTTCTTTGCAATTTTTTCTTGGTTTATTGAAATAATAACTGTAAATATATCTTACTTTAAAAATGAAAGAAAACAAATTTCATGAATAGTCACTTTTATAATTTATTTACTTAAAATGCATAAATTAACGATATTTGCATTAAAACGCTACATTGAAGTTGTGTAGTATCACAAACAATCGAGTACTGTAGATTAATTTTTGCGTTTTTAGTAGACATGTCTTACCTGTTCAAAATAAATATTTTAAATAAAAACACATTTACATACACAAACATTATTTAACTGGCATATTTATTTTTTTGTTGAAATTTATTTATTGGGAAAACCTTTATCATTTACAAAATTTGCTTTGTGATATGCATCATATGTTAAAAATATTAATGCATGCACAAGTCTTAAAATATATTAGTATTGACTATGTTTATAAATATCATTTCATTTTAAAAGCATAGTTTTTCTTTTTTAAATAATGATATATATTATACTAATCAAACAATATTCTTTAAAAATGTAATGTAATTATGTGAATCCGACAATAAACTGAAAGATACATGAATATATACTCACTCAAAAAAGAAACGCAACATAAAAACAATGGGAATTTTACTTTATATATTATTTTAACAACGCGGTATCTTTTGCCAATCATACGGAAGTGCCTCCTCTAATTGTTGCAGATTTTGTGGCGGTGGTTTTCGTTGGCGCAGTTTATCCCACAGATGTTCAATTGAGTTAAGATCCGGATATCGCGATGGCCAACGGATCACATTGACCTTCTGTTGCTCTAAAAATATACTGTTACACGTGCTGTATGTGGTCGGGCATTGTCGTGTTTAAAAATATCTCCGTGAATGTCAGTTATGGGCAATAAATGTAACGGTATAATTTTGTCTATATACCTAACTGCTGTAAGATTGCCTTGGATATGTATCAGCTGCGTGTTCCTAGCGTAAGAGATAGCGGCCCACATCATAAAACTGCTTTCACCAAAATTGTCTTCTACAACACAGTTTTGCGGAAAACGTTCATTTCGACGCCTATACACTCGTATGTGACCATATCGCTTTTCAAGCTGAAAACGTGCCTCATCGCTGAACCACACTCGTGCCTTGTTTCGTAAATTCCATACACGATGTGCTACGATGAACATTGTTACGTTCTGGCAACAGCATTCTGTAATTCCCTGGCCTCAATTCGACCGATAGCGATATTCCGTGTAGCAGCATTTAATCTTGGCATAGCGTCACCTCATCATAATTTAATTTTACCAATGCAGTCAGGAAAGAAATAGTGGGGTTTTATACTGATTGTCTGAGTTAAAAAATACCCATGATTTGCACCTGAAAGTCGACCGTGTTTTTAGCAATGCGTAATTCATAGTGTGTTCCAGATTTCGACCAGTCGTTCACGGGTGGATAAACCTAAATCCTTTCACGTGGAAACCTTTAATTAAGGTGTAATATGATGTTGTGTATATATATTTGAATATTTGTAGATTATTTGTCTGCGTTTTTTCTTGAGAGAGTAAATTTAAAAGGCGAATTCTGTATTAGATTGATCGGACAGGTCGTACAGATAGTTGACGATTACCAAGGAAAGGATAGATTAATTTTTTAGGACGGAAGTATCCGTCAGGGATCAATTAGTGATTAATAAGCTCTCCTCAATTTTATACCAATCAGTTATCAATCAGTCAGAGTGTTTCATTGACGCATACAAGTATTGTAGTACCTGAAGAACAATGATTAAGACATGCTCACATACATGATGTAAGGAAAACTAAAATAAAACAAACTTGTTCGAATGTAAATGATTGTTTTGTTTGAATGGTGTTTAAGGCCACTTTCAGCAATTTTTCAGCTATTTCATGGCGTCCAGTTTTCATAGGGGAGGAAGATGGAGTACCAGGTGAAAAATCCCCACCTTTGGTAGGAAAAATGACAATCCTTGTCAATTAAGTTTGTAGTCGAGTACGCACTGCGTCGAATGAGACTCGAAACCTCAACCTCAGTGTTGACAGATCACGTGATCAATAGTAGACGAACTACCTTAACTACTCGGCCACATTGGCTCCATAAGATTAATGTAAATAACAACATTTAATGTTAAAAGATAATCGTGTACGCATATAAGCGAAACGAGTTTATATATACTACGATATACACATCTGTTCTCAACTAAGAATGCATATACATACAAACATGATACATGCCAAAAACTTGATATTTAGTAAACAAGAACAAACGCGATACTTGTAACGGACATGAAGACAATGACATAAAATTAACGAGCGTAAAGACATACACAATTTCTCCTAGGGTCAACAAACATGAAGACCCATTATTAGGTTTCCCAAACGAAGTTTTGGGAGACATATTGTTTTTGTCTGGTTTCTTATTATGTCTCCAAAATGTCTCCCAAACCAAGTTTTGGGACACATATTGTTTTTGTCCGGTTCCTTATTATTATTCTTCTTTCTTTTTATTTCCGTTGAATCTGGTTTGCATATTTTGTCAGAGATGCAATGTCCAATCAATAAGAAACTTTGGGAACATGTTAGGGGTGACCTGAAGTTTAGCAAACCATTTTTGGAATTTTCAAAATGGCCATCGTTGAAGAAAAAAGTGCAGTTCTCAGATCTCGGGAATGGCCAGAGCAATTTCAATGAAAATTGATATACTGATATAGCTGACTAGCCTGAGCATTTTTGCCAAACAATTTAGACGCGAACGACACATTTTAGAAATGGCAGCCGTTTCCCCACACTCCCTTCCCACTAGTCCAATCGCAAAGAAATTTTATATGTAGGTAGATTTTAATGCACAACTAAGAACATCAAATGTATTTGTGGGTTTTTCAACATGCTCAGGATTATAGTAGCAATGGGGTTTCGTTTGGTAGACATTTGTGTTGGTATCCCAACAAAGTTATAACTAGTTATTATTCCTCTTTCTTTCCGGTCAATCTTGTCCGCACAGTTTCTCTGAGATGCTATCAATACAAAACTTTGGGAACATGTTAAGTGTGACCTGAAGATTTGCAATCCAGTTTTGGAATTTTCTAAATGTTTACCGTCTCTATGCAATCATGGTCGTGATATAGGAAATGGCATTATATTGGTAAAAATTTGTATTTGTGGGATTTTCAACATGCTGAAGATTATAGTGTCAATGGAGGCACGTTTGGGAGACATTTTGTGTTGCAATTCCAACACATTTATTACTAGTTTAAGTTATCGCTATTTTAAACATAAAGTAATGAGGCAAACAAAGTTCAGTTTCCATTTTGTATAAGGTTACTGAGCATAAACACATATCCTGTAATGTAGAACGAAATGGTACCTTACAGGATATGTGTTTATGCTCAGTTACATGCACCGAATACAATATGGAAACTAAGCAATGTGTGCCTCATAAAACTATGTTAAATAGACGCATCCTCGGAAAACAAAATAATGACAAACTTGTTAATAATTTGAAAGTTAACTTGAACACTGGTTTGAGTTTATAAACTATGCGTGTTCTTCTAATTTATAGATCTTCAGACCATAACTACAGACAGAAGAACAGCAAATGTATTTTTGAAATCAAGACATAAAAGAAGTGCTTCCGAGGAGTGCCGTGAAGGCTGTTATAGAGAAGAACTGCTGGAAATCTGGCCTCCAGCTCAAGCTGTGAGTGTTCATAAGTTTCTATTTTAAAGTAAATAATTATTCCCTTATCACATTTATAGTAATGTATTTTGGCCTTACAGTTTGTTCATGGCCAAATTATTATTTTTAGTATGAAATTTTTTTTAATGGATCTAAAATACTACTATAAGTAAACTTTGCGAATTATTTCAAAAATGTGTTAGGAAACAGATATATAAATATCAATGACTGGATTTTACTTTAACAATTTATACAGAATGCATCCGTATGATTCTTTAAAAAACCTAGAGCTCAGTGAAATATTCTGAATTGAATTTGAAGACAAAATTTAGCATTTGTGTTCTTTTTTAACACACTAAAGCTTTTAAAATCTTTCTGCCTACCAATCAACATCTTTGGATTATAGTCCTATCGTAAAAAATCGCAGATTAAACCTTTATCTCATGTAAATTTATATACGAGTGTCTAATTGCAGTGTACTGGTTTTTTCAATGCACACACTATTCAATTCATTTTTCTGAAAGTAATTCACTAGCATTATCGCACCTCAAGTTAAGAAATATTAACAAATTTTATTCACTGTACCTTCTTTAAAACGTTGATTCCAAATCTACATGTAATATTTTTTATATTTTACGACTTTTATCAATTTTTGTAATAAAATGTTTTAATCTAATGTTTTTACAGGATGCATATATGCTATGGTATAACTGCCAACCACTGGCTTGTGCCGCCGGTTGTTATAGTACTAACAACAATTATGCACACAACAGTTACTTGGCTGTTGCTTGCTATCGTAAGTTTACTTACCTTTAGAGGGATAAAGCAATTTGTATTTTTGGACAATATTTGATATAACAAAGAAAAAAAATGAAAGAAAAAAAAGACAGAAAACAATCTCTTGCACTACAAACTACAAACCAGACGTAGTCAGGCAAACCAATTCTAGACCTAATCACAATAAGGTTTAAGTAAGGTTGGAGAAGGGAGAAAAAAATTTAAAAAAAACAAAAGAAAACATATAATTACTTGAACACATATAACGCCAAATTTAGCTCACAGAAATCATCTCACATTTTTAATTTTCTTTTTGTGTGGTAAAAACTTATTCTGAAGACAATTAATCACTAATTAAAAAAAACAAACGACCTTTTTTCTTAATAAACTTGAAAAATGGCTAGTTAAACATTTTTTGGTTTTTATGGGTCTTTATTTTTACTATTTATATTTTGTGATTATGCTATAAAATCTAATATACACAAATATATTACGATATCACCCATTCCATTTCTGAATTAGAAATGTATCATTTAGTAGCAATTCAACTTCCAATGGAGTAAGGCTTAAGAAACTGCTATTTGGATGACACGTGTGTTTATAGCAATTATTCCTCATTGCTTCATTTTGCATGAAAAATGATGACTTGGCGTAAAGTTATGTGTGTTTAGCACTTTAATGCATGGTACCAAACAATTAGAAATATATGTCACATATGCATAACCCGCCGCATGCAATACCAGACCAGCACATTATTGAAATTGGGCCTATGAAACTATAGGCTATTAAAGTGAAGGTAATAACAAAATACCGAACACCGAGAGAAACTGTCGAAAAAGATAATCTACAAATCCTCCGAGAAACCGGCAAACTCCAGAAGCAATAATTAAAAATATAGTAACTACAGCAATGGTCCTGACTTGGTGCATTTCCAAAAAAACCCGTTTGGTTAAACCATGTTGTATGGCATGAAAAAACGCCTTCTTCTGTTACTGTGCATACATCATGATAAAAACCAACAGTCAATTATTTAACCATAGTAATTTTTAGTCATTTATGTGATCTGTTTACACATTTTGCAACAACCAATATATAACATCTACCGTCGAGTCAGTGTTTGTAGATGAAGAGAATGCATTCATAAAAAAGCGGCTAGACGCTCAAAAAGAAAAAATCATCTACACATTCACTCGCATATGCATAACTTAAAATCGTAATATTATGTTATTTGGTCATCAAAGGGGTATATGTATTCAAGTATTAGGATTAATATCCTCTGAGCTGTGAATGTTACATTATATACCATGTCTGAGACCGGAATAACTAGTAAATCATATCTTACATCTATTTAAAGGAAAAAAAAATATTAAAAAATAGACTGTTTCGTAATTTTTTAAGCGTGTTATTATAAGTATTTCATCGGTAATAAATATTTTTCGTGCACAATGCATTTTTTAAATAAATAGTTATCATAAAACACAATGACATTCAAGGAATTGTATATTTGTTTAAAAAGATGAAAATAAACATTTTCCTTTGATGCACGCCATCATTCATTTCCTGACGCGTAGAAGCTCTTTTGACATTAATAAATGAAGCTTGTATAAAAACAATATTTTTGTGACATTAAATGCCAGCAAAATAATGACCTTTTTAAAATGTAAATCGTTTGATGTTCACTAGTGTCACTTAAATATCACATTTTTCTCACGAGACGATGTCTGAAGAATATGGGTTTATACCATTGCGAGGCAGTTCGTGCAGGTACATATTGGTAACTTTATTATTGTGCTTTGGATAACACTCCTCGTTTGTTTGTATGTTGAATAACACACGTAGCCAGACGACGCAACAAGATTCATACAGATTTGTGACATGTGTCTTTGACAGACATCATACCATCACAATCAAGGCAATATAAATCAGTATTAACACTGGCAAACTATTTAACGATGAGTTACCTGATATCACAAGACAAAATATTCCATCAATGTTAGATCTTTAAATAACAGTTAAAGGTATACATAAACTTTATATTAAACCTTAATATGAAATTAGCAAGTGGCCCAGATGAAATCATACAATCAATTCCTCAGGTTATGTGCAAAAAACTAGCACCAGCAACGGCATCAAACAAGGTGAACTCTAAAAAAAATTCTTACTGACTTACAACACGGTTTCAGTAGTGGTTCTTACTGTTAAATTCAACTAATTAACTTCTTCCTCGATAAGTATTCTTATCCCTATGCGATAATGTCAAGGATCGACCACTTAACAAAGCTATTATTGTATAGTCCAAAGTTCGATTACTCGATTTGAACTGACTTAAAAAATAGGCCAATACTCGGGGATAGGTTTAACGAGACCAAACAGTATATCGCGACAATACGCGTTATATACCTCTGTCGATATTGAAATGTTACATTGTGTATCTAAACCATCAAATTGTGAACAGATTCGTGAAACCTATACAATGGTTAAATAATTAGTGAATACCATAAGTGGATTACACATATATCCAACATTTGTAATCGAACAAATAGCATCCTAGGTTTTATTCGTAGAAATCTCAAACAAAGCCGTGCATCGTTTAGCAATTTCCTTCGTCCGTTCCATACTTGAATATTCGTGTACAGTATGGGATCCTTACCTTCAAAGAGACATCAATTTAGTGGAAAGTGTTCAGAGTCGAGTTTCAAGATTTGTTACATAATATTTCAACCGAAAGAGTAGTGTAATGGAATTGATAAATACTCTTGGATGGAAACCATGATGGAAACGTCGTCAGGAAATACGTCTTTACTCCTATACAAGATCTTAAATGGCCTAGTGGCGCTACCCACTGCCCAAGTTAATTTGCATTCAAATTAACGAAAACGGAGGAAATAAAACACGACAACTTTGAGTTATATATAATTGTACACTGATTTTTTCAAAATCTCTTTTAATTCCAAGAAAAATTAAGGATTGGAAGCCTTTGGCTTACAAGTAAGTGACAGTGGAAGATTATAACAAAATACCTAACCCCACGGAAACTGTCAAATATACAATAAAAATCTAAAACCGGCAACCGTTAGAACCGATATTTTTATGTTATCTTTAATGTATAAAAACTTTTTACCAATACATGTAGTTACATTGTAACGAGGCAGAGCACATACATAACGAGGAAATGCGTCAATATTATTAGCAGACAGATGAGTTCAACTTTGATGGTATCAAGTTTCCAGTTTAATAGACACATTCGATATGTTAGAGGAGTTAAACGTGAACGTAAACGTCAACATATTGTCTACGGTAACGATAATATTAGTTACGATATAAGAATCCGTTATCTTAAATTTATGGCCGACACTGACTTGAAGTATTGTACAACAAGAAAGCATCTTTCACCTTCCGAAGATGTCCGAACCATTTCAATTACATGTCACTGAGGTATAGTATACTGTTTTACATGATATTGACGTATACAGTATTGTTCTCTACATGACATTGACTTATACAGTCTGTTCTCTACGTGACATTGACTCATACAGTCTGTGCTCTACGTGACATTGACTTATGCAGTCTGTTCTCTACATGACATTGACTTATACAGTCTGTTCTCTACGTGACATTGACGTATATAGCACTGTTTTTTACATGTCACTGATGTACTTTATCATACATAGCCAGTGCCAGAGCTGTTACATGTGCCATTCATAGCTAGGGCCAGAGCTTATACATGTGCCTTACATGGCTAGACCCACAGCTATGACATGTGCCTTACATAGTTTGTAAATACGGTAAAATCTATCATTAGGTCATAATAAACCAATGGAAATAACAAGATTGACTAACATATGCATAAATAATTACAAGAATGCAATGAACTTTCAGTATTAGTTTCCGTGCAGATCACAATAGGGGTATTTATATTGGCTTGCTTTTTTCTATCGCGCAACTTGTTAAAGCATCGCGTTAATTGTTAAAATCATCGTGATACTTTTTAAAAAGTAGGCGATGGAAAAAACTGTATGCATAGGGAAAAAGTTTCGAAAGTATCGTCTTACTTTTAAAAAAATCCGCTTTCTTTTTTCATCTACCTGTTCGACCGTGTAGCCCTTGTAATGTTTCTATCGGCTTGCTTTTATTATCGCGACACTGCCGATAAAAAAATCATGCATGAAATAAAAAAGAATCGCGTTACTTGTTAAAAACATCACGATATTTGTTGAAAGCATCGCGATTCTTGTCAATAACATCGCGTTTTTGATAAAAGGCATCGCGATGCATGTTAAAAGCATCGGTTTACTTGTTAAACGGCCACTGATACAAAAGCAAAGTAATTTACTAACATATTGTATTTATTAGTATTTCGTGCTAAATTTTAAATGAATGAATGAATCAATCAATCATATGGTTTTACATTTTTAATCTTTGTATTCTTAATTATTTAATCCATGTATACGTTATAATGAACCTATTGATGTTAAATAGAATTATTATTTCATTTTGAAGTACAAAAATAAATTTGTATTAAACGAACGAACACATGCACGAACGCACGACCGATAGATATATAGATAATAGCTAAAAACGTTTTTAACTGTATATTGGACCAAGTTGCTGTTTCAAGGTTTCTTCGAAGCAATTTGAATATTGCATATTTGAGTATTGAATGATATAAATGTTAATTCTTGCATACATTATTATTTAAGTCATCAAATTTTATAGGCTGTTCAAACCAGAAGTATAGTCCGTTTAGTCGTAGTGTTAAGATATATTTGCATTAAACTAGTTTTATAAGGTCCTTGTTAATCTACATTACTGTCGCAGCGTTTATACAAACCTAAAGATAAAAGCAGTTTATGTTTTCTTTGTTATGCTTTGACAATACACAGATTCATTTATAATTTTCAGCTCAAAACTAATGTAAATCATATACCCTTAATTACAATATGTTCCTTTTTCCAGCTGACTGTGACGGAAAAGGAAACCCAGCGGCATGTGACATAACATATTTCAACGATTTTCAGAAAATGAGGTCATCAGGGTCATTTACATTACGTTATACAGGTACAGGCGAATGTATTGCTAAAGATGTATGCAGTGGATGTAATGACGGATTCTATGGTGGAAGTAAATACTGTTACAGTAAGTTAGATGACAATTCTGAGTTATCAACAGTTTCCGATGATTGCATTTACACCATACATAACAGTGATCAAAATGACTGTAAAACCAAAACATTGAGTGTTTTGTCTGATATTTTTATTAAAACAATATTTAATTCAAAACAACAAATAACAGTGCATATTTATGTATTATATATTAGCAGTTCATTACATATACACAACCTATGAGCAACATAAACACATATAAAAATGAGAAGGGCTTCTGATGACCGAGTAGTAGTTCGTCGCTATTATCACGTGGTTAGCCAACACTGAAGTCGCCGGTTCGAGTCTCTATGCAGGCAGTGCGTACTTTACTCCAATTTTAATTGAGGAGAATTGCTAGTTTGCTGAGAAAATACAACTTCGGCATGTTACATGGCAATTAAGTTTAGAGTCGAACACATTAATAATTATTAATCCTTACACTATGAACCCAAATAAGGACTGACAATACCATACACAGTTCAAATTAGATTGATAGAAACTGATAGTGACTGTAAATGTACTGTTCACGATCTATAAATCACTGTATACAATTCATACAGTTCACGTCAGTCATTTACAATTTTTATCTTTGACTGATCGCTTCTGTCCTGAACTGAAACAGTTCATGACAGTTAAGTACAGTACTTTTGTAGGACTAAAAAGAACTGTTAGTCACTGCATCAGATCGTGTCAGTACTTTTAAATTTTTACCTGGATTTAGAATGACTGACATTCATTGTACCAGTCCTTGACAGTGCTTATCAATATTTACCTGTATTTAGAATGACTGATAATCACTGTAGCAGTCTTTGTCAGCCATTATCAGTTCTTACCTTGATTTAGTACGACTGATGTTCACTGAAGCAGTCCTTGACAGTCATCATCAGTTCTTACCTTGATTTAGAATAACTGATATTTGACCTTTTTTTTTATTTTAGCATTGCAAAATATGTTTTTTTAAAGGTGATGCAAAATCCACCCAAGTATGTCAGCTTTTCATATAAACATTAACATTATAATATTGCATTAAAGGTTTTTCTAAACGTCACAACATTGTTTCAAGTCGATATGTTTGTTTGAATGGTGTTTAACGCCACTTTCGGCAATTTTTCAGCTATATCATTGCGTCCATTTTTTATTTGGGGGGGGGGGGGGTGAGGAAGCCGTAGAAAACCCCGGAGGTTCGGTAGGAAAACTTACAATCCCTGTCAATTAAGACTGGAGTCAAGAGCACATTCCCGCAGTAAGATTCGAATCGGAAATCTCAGTATTGACAGACCATGTGACCAATAGTAGAGGACCTACCTTAACCACTCGGCCACCGAGGCCCCTTCAAGTCAATATGAGTTCATCGGGAAAATAAAAAGAAGTTTGTTCAATGTTAGTGCAGTTATAAGCAAAGTAAATCTCTTTCATGAGCTTTTTTACTGACCTAGTCATTGGGAACATGTTCATATATAGGCAGTATATATATATAGGCTGAATTGAAATAGATAATACAATAGAACACTGAATAGTTTGTTTTTGTTTGTTTGAATGATATAATCCCACTTTCAGTAATACAATGTATTTCAGCTATATCATTGTGTCAAGTTTTCATATTTGTGGAAGAAGCCAGAGCACCCGGAAAAAACTCCCGAACTTCCGTAGGAAAACTGGCAATCATTGTCAATTAAGATTGGAGTCGAGCGCACCCAGTCCGCAGAATGAAACCCGCAACCTCAGTATGGACAGACCACGTGATCAATAGTAGACGCACTACCTTAAACATTCAGCCACGCACGCCCCTGAACACTAAACAGATATACATCCGCCTTTTGTTATATAGAAATTATGGATTAAATATTTATAGCAGAGGATACAGAATACAAAAAAAAACATTAACAGCTACAAAATAAGTTTATACCTATGTAATGTACGAGTTTTAGCCGATGGGATATTTCTAAAAAGGGAGACATTTTTATTTGTTAATCTATGTTTATTGGTAATTAACCATAACTTGGTATATTTTTTTAGTATTTTAAATATGACCGTTTGCATCCTAATTGATTTGAAATTTTAACTTTTATCCAGAATATTAACTAGAATGCCCTGTCATTTTATCAAAATGATGAAATATATACGAAAGATATTTTTCTTTGTGACCATCGGACGTTTTTTTAAATTGTCTTCTCCAACAAATGAAGTTTTACTATTAATCTCATGAAATACATGTATCTCCAGCACCTTTTCTTCAATCTAATATGATTCTAAAACGTTACTCTTAATTAAAAGTAATTATCAAGATATAAATTTTTTATAAAACTTACATAAAATCACTTCAAAGTAACACCTTATCATCGTTGTGTGGTTATTGCAATAAACAAATTAACAATCAACATCTCTAGTTTACCTTTGCACCCCAGGTAGCTACATGTACACGACACATTTTCAAACACCTGTAAAATATTTAAAATCGGAAACCAATTTTATACGTAATAAAAACCACTTTCTAGTGCATAAAGATACAAAGGTCTCCTGCGTATTTAATTTCTTTGTAATTAATATTAAAATTTATAAAAATATATCATAGAAATACAAAACACACCGAAGGTCTGTTTCAATAAAATAGCAAGAGGACAGTGAAGAAATTATACAAATACATGCAAAAACTTTCTCTTTAATGTTAAAACAAGTTACTGGACCTAATAGCTATATTACGACTTAAATAGCCGATAGGTTCTTCTGACATTAAAAATTGGACGAACAAATGCTAACATTGGCGTATAGCTTCAAACAAGAAAACGTTTTTTTCCAAATAATCAAATATCTTAACTCATGGTAAACTTTAGTGTAAATAATGTGTTACGTGTATTAACAACGCGTTAAATTTTTGTTGTTTGGAAAGATGACTTGCGTTTTTTGTATTCGAAGAATTACTGAAATCTTAACATGTTTTCAAGTTTCGTCTCATTTAAATCCATATATATTATTGTTACTTTTCAAGAGTGGATGAGTTGCCGAAATGTTTTTCTAACTAAAGTTTCTCTTATAAATGCGGAGGCATTGCTTTATACTTAACTTTGCATTATTAAAAGAAATGGTGCACTCGATTCTAATTTAAGTTTGTACTCTACTTAACCAGGGTCGGCGTTTCTCCTGTCGTTGTCTGTAAATACAATTGTCGGATATTTACAAAAACGGAGATGATCGAACGTTCTAATGTTACCAGAACCTTTCATAACTGCAAATCTATATTATTGTTATTATAAAATTAGTAAATCTGAATCCTTGTTCAGGATGATTGCGCACAATTACCTGTTACCTAACTGACAAAACGTGTCATTGTTTACAATCGGCATATTCCGGTGGCGAGGCACACATTTTTTTCCTTCTGATGCATATAATCAAAAAGAAAACAAAGATTATTTTATTTAAGAAGCGTTTGCAGTGACTACAGTGTTACGTTGTTTAAACCTTTGTATTGCAACCTCCCCCCCCCTTTTACACATACACCCACCCTCAAGAGAAAAGCCGGTATTCGGTTTATTCCCTAGGCCATGCACACTTATTTACCATACTGATGCATATCTAGACAATAAAAAAACAAACAAACCATTCAATTTAGTAAGTTCTCGTTAGTGACTGAATTTGTAAAGTTAAGTACAGAAAAGACAAAAACAGATAAACACAGGTGTTACATAACACTGCTGGAGATGAAATGCAATATACATGTAGATGTAAATAACATCCTGTCACAGCTGGAACTTAATTATCTGTGTTCACTTGCATCAACATGTCGGAAATATAATTGGTCATTAAATTTTTGAAATAAAACCACGATACTATAATGACCCACCCCACACCTTAAACATGTTATAAGGATTAAACTACAACATTTGTTTAGTTTGTCTTAAATATATTTGTAAATAAGGAGTATACAAAATATGCTTCCAGAAATTATAACTTTTGTAATTATTTAAAGAGACAACTCCCAACTAAAACCTCCTTTATTTAAAAACAAAAGTCTTACACAAAACTAGGAATATACAAAGTAAAATGTATTGTGGAATAAATATATTTCGGTATCCAAAAAGGCGCATGTCAAACAATAAAGTTGGTCCAGAGGATATGATGCTTGATTGATTGATTGATTGATTGATTGATTGATTGATTGGCTTAACATCCAGCGAGTATAATTTCAGCTTTATTCAGGACGAGAACATGTTAACAAACAATTCCGGAAAAATGGACCGAAAGAACAAATATTTTCAAAGCCACTGGAAAAGTAAGGGGTTTAAGTACGGCGGCCGGAAAATTTGCGATTTTGTAGCGGCTACAACGAGCCTACTCTTTTTGACATATACAAAAAAGTCTAGATCATGCAAGGAGTGTTGCACTCTCCAAACATGTTGCTCACTGTGGTCCGTGGTCAGGGTTTCCGTATTATGACCTGACCACCCCTAACGAGAAGGCGTCCCTTGTCCACCTGGTGGATGCACTGGGAAGCTCTGTGGAATTTATTAAAAATATGTACAGGTGTAACGTTATGTAGCTGCTTTTGCCGGTAATTTATCGCACTATGTTTATTACAAACATTGGTCAAAACATGTTCAATAAATTTGTGTCGCAGTATGTAAATTCAAATATGAAATGAGAAGAAAGAAGAGTTAATATTAGGATGGAGAACAATGATTTTAAACGAAAATATTTTTGGTACTAGGAAACAGATGGACTTGTGGGGTTAATTTTACACATTTCCTATTTTTTATCCATTAAAACTCTCATTTAATCAAGTCTTCACTGTTGGTCTTTGTTTACAAATGACTATATATATAATGGTAAATCAAGGTAAGAACTGATGATGACTGTCAAGGACTGCTTCAGTGAACATCAGTCGTACTAAATCAAAGTAAGAACAGATAATGACTGACAATGACTGCTACAGTGAACATCAGTCATTCTAAATCAAGGTAAGAACTGATAATGGCTGACAAGGACTGCTACAGTGATTATCAGTCATTCTAAATACAGGTAAATATTGATAATCACTGTCAAGGACTGGTACAGTGAATGTCAGTCATTCTAAATCCAGGTAAAAATTTAAAAGTACTGACACGATCTGATGCAGTGACTAACAGTTCTTTTCAGTCATACAAAAGTACTGTACTTAACTGTCATGAACTGTTTCAGTTCAGGACAGAAGCGATCAGTAAAAGATAAAAATTGTAAATGACTGACGTGAACTGTATGAATTGTATACAGTGATTTACAGATCGTGAACAGTACATTTACAGTAACTATCAGTTTCTATCAATCTAATTTGAACTGTGTATGGTATTGTCAGTCCTTATTTTAGTTCATAGTGTTAATGGTAACAATACGTCGCATAATCCTTCGTCCTATTTCGCATGTTCATCATGTATCTGCCATAATATACAGCACCGACCTCTATAATGTACAATAACGATATCAAAAATATGTGTCCTTGATCGTCATAATATCATTTGAATCTGATATGGCACTTACAAATTCTACATAAGAAAGAGTAGAAAGACATTGTTGTTAGCAAGATTTAGACAATATATACTTAATACAAATTTTCAGTTTGTGGACCGATCAGCCACTGTAACCACAGACGATGTGGCAACCTTAACAGTAACCTTGTGTGTGTGTGGTGTGATGGAGAGATAATTGACAGGATATACTGGAGAGCATATACTGGACACCTTGACAACAGACTGTCGTGTCAAAGTAGGAAAATTTAATATACTTATATATACTGAATCAACATATCTAGGTTTCTTTTATATATATATATATATATAGTGGCACGTTTGCAAAGGGCATACGTTCGCATATTTATTTTCATGTCTGTATCCGTTTGGCCAATTGTATAAAAAATATGAACAAAATATATATTCATGTCGTATCATATTAAAATGTATAGTAATGCAATTTTAAAATAATGATAACGTATATGTACATGGATAATAGACATTGTGATATGAAGGACGTACTTTCATCACCTTAAAATTTAAACTATAATTAGAATGTCCATAATTAATTTCCGCATGCCCCTAAATAAAACAGCTGAAATCAAATTATTGCTTATAATAATTACCTCTGTTTGCAGAGACCTGTTCCTGGCGTACAGATAGTACCAGATGTTTTCCAGGAACTTGTGCCAATGAACTAGCAGCCAATTGTGTTTGTTCTCCAAACTTTGCCGGAACACACTGTGAACAAAGTATGTACAAACTTCCATTTTTAAGCAAAGTCATAATAAACATGTTTGTATTTGATTTGTTTTATATATCTTTAAAAATATCATGCATGAAATAACAAGGAGCATCGCGTTTCTTGTAAAAAGCATCGCGATGCTTGTTGAATTATCTATTTACTTGTTGAATAGCCACTGATACAAAAGCAAAGTAGTAGTTTACTAGCCAATTGTGTTTATACCTTTACTTGATAAAAGTTAAAACAATCAATCCATCATTCAATGAATCATATAGTATTACATTTTAACTGTTTGTATTCTTAATTATTTAATCTATGTGTACGTTATGATATGCCTGTCAATGTTATATAAAATAAATATTTTATTTTGCAGTACAAAAGTTAATTTGTATTTAACAAAAGAACACACGTAAAAACAAACGATCGATCGATAGATAGATATAAAAAAAGCGTTTTAACTGTAAATGAGACCACGTTGCTGTTTCTAGGTTTTTGCGAAGCACTTGCAATATTGTATTTGAATATTTGCCTGTTGCAACAAAGTTAAACAACATTTAAATACTCTACTTAATAACACACTGTGAACAGAGTATGTAAAAACATCAATTTTTTTCAGCAAAGTCATAATGGACATGTTGGTTTTTGACGTGTTTTATGTATCTTTATATTAGTAAATACATCTGACAACGGCCTCTTAATAATTCGCGCATAGAGAAAACTATTAATATTTTTTTGCTCTCACTTAACCACCAAGATTCGTTATGTAATAAAAGACCCCTCAAAACGAGCAGAATAATTTCAGCTTTATCGCATTAAATTTCCCCCAAAACGTTTTACAAATTTAAACCCCGAAGGATAATCAGTGAAATTCACAAACACCCACAAAATTGTCCAGAACTAAGCTTTGCGCAAACAGCTAAAAACAGACAATACATTTAATAAATTATATAAAAAATATATTTCTTAATTCTGTATGAAACCGCTTTTTTTATAGAGCTCAAATGTCAAAATTACATTCAATGATAAATTAACTGTCCATTCTACAGTTAAGCGCCGCCAAATATCAAAATAAGAAATAATTTCCTCTTCCTCAGTCAAAGTTTATTTACAGACCCTTGGTCATCTACTTGCAGTAAATTTACTCAATATTGTCTGGATATTAACAATTGTTTCACCCATTTAGTCGGTAAAAATTTTGCATGATTTTTTTTATAACAGCAGCTTGACATTCAGCTAGAAAGGTGCTCATACCACGAAAACACAATTTTAATGCCATTTCATGACTAAAACTGGCAAAACTATATTATCAGCATTATGCTTGTCAATATACATAAATTAGGAGGATTGTATTTTAAATGCATATACAATGTATGTACTTTTATTTTATTTTCGTGAACTTATTTTTTGCAGTTACAGACCAGCCATCTATAATAGAAAATTTTTGCAAATTCACGAATTCAGGCAGTAATAGTGATCCGGTCGAAAACGATGGCAATTATATTTTTAATGGTTATCCGGTTATATGGTCTAATGTTGTTGACTTTAAAGACATATATACAAAAATATCAGCCAAGTACCTTCAACCGATTGTGACTATTGGTGACCATTACGTTAGAGATTTTAAAGTTGGAATAATCGACGTAAAAACAACATTACTGCTCTATAGAGGTATTTTAATGGTTCATTTTGGTTAACTAATAAGATTATTAGCTTAATGTCTTGTTGAGTATTTCCATTTAAATGCATCTATTATCTGCCTGTATGTTTCTTTAAAGTAAAGAGCGTATGATTCGAGACAAATACCTTCATTTCAGGTACGTTTTGTTTCAACTGATGATATCATTTTGGTGGAAGGTAGTATGACACGATGGAACAAAATCTAAACCAGTTTTAAAAAGTCACCTGCATACTTATAGGTATTAACTTGATCTTTTTTCATCGTGTCATACTACTTTTCACCAAAATGATGTAAGAATGATAGGTGTGATACCCCAACACATATTAAGCCAAAATCATTGATAATCACAAATTAACTAAAAGTTCTTATGTAGCTGACGCAAAATTCAAACACGTTTAAATAATTAAGAATATTTGTATTGTTGCGTAAACCCTCGGCTTCACAAAAGTCCGACCATGCGCACTTTCTCATCGACTTAATTCTATACGTGTAAATTGAAACAAATTTTAAAAAGAAAAAGGAGAAAAACGAAGTGATCTTAATACTTTAATACCAGATTTGTATACACAAAAGATTGATATTTTTCCTCTGTTGTTGGCAGTCGAGTATATTAGGGAGTATATTACTAGTTTCAGCTGATAATTTTTATAATCTAATATTTTTATGAATTGATAAACTATGTAAAACATATCGAGGAAACTGACCAAACAACATGACCAAAAGTCAGAGAAGATTACTAATCCTGATTAAAAAGGAACATATATAGCACAAAAACACAAAAAAAACCACAAAAGCGGAACGCAAATCCAATAATACCTAGACAAGTGTCTAACAGGTCAGGGTCACACATCAACTTTTACTACATCTGCAAAATCTTTGATTCATAGTTACGTAGAATATTGGGACAGACAGTCAACATTCGTTTACAAGCAAATGAACTTCCAATCTCCGTTACCGTTAATTGTTCATTTTAACAAATTATTAACCAGAATAATACACAAGTGATAGCAGAACTCGTTTGTTTTTTATTTAGAGTAATTTCTAATTTATAATAAATTATCTTTTTTTGGAATTTTGTTTTGATTAAATAGTGTTTTTGTCTTTTACATCAGGTGGTTCGTTAAAATATACAAAAGACCTTCCTAACATTCCAATGGATGCATTAAACCCTGTTCACGAGCCGCAACTTTCGCATACATTCTCCATAACAGCCACAACAACTATGCCCTCTTGGATTCCACTTCAGCACGATGATAAGTGAGCATTTATTTACTAGTTTGTGGCATGATTAAGATTTAGATTTACAAACAGTGATTGTGTACTTTCGATCATTTGGCACATTTAACATACATATTTCTGACACTAATTTAATATTTCACCCCACATATTTTTATCTTTTTTTCTAATTGTTTTATTTCAATTTTAATTACATTGAAAAATTTAGAAATAACCCTCTGACATTATTTTATTATTTCACCATACACATTGTTTTTAAGCTTTTAGTTTCAATTTTAATTACATTGAGAGGTTAGGAAATAATTCTCGAAGGCTGTGGTGTATCATTGTTTTACAACGGGTAACCATTTATGTCGTTTTATTGTATCTCGAGCGACAGCTGCCGTGATTTTTTTCTATTCGAAATATACCATTACGATACATTTATGATATTTTCGTAGCTATAAAACCATTTTCGTCATAAACTGGTTGTTGCGTCAATGTAACACACAGTATATATCAACGGCTAATTACAATGAGTGTCGTTATTTACAAGATCAATACCTCATACGCAATAGCTTTCCGGTAGGATTTACAGATTTATATTTGGAACAGCCCTTCAAAATATGCCCTACTCGTCGCGTTGTGCTAATGCACACATATTTTTTGTGTGAGTTGTGGTCTCAAAGCCTTTAATGCACGTCATTTTAAAATTGAATAATTACTAGTATATAAAGGTGCACATACAAAGCTACTGGTGCTAAGTTTTAAATAAATGAAAGATATTATCTCATTTTTGTTTTAAAGAATTATCTACCGAGTCTCTGCTACTAATGGAGGATATGTAAAAGTACATAACAGAGATATAACTTCGTCTACATACATAAGTACATATTATTACAATGGTAAGACAACAACACGAGAGTTCGAATACCACTGGGATACAGTGCTTCCGTATCATTGTTCTGTAACATTAGGAATATCGTGTACACCTTTCCTGTATGTTGCTTCAGATATTACAAACACTGTAAGTGTCAATAAACAAATTAGTGGTATCAAATAAATTATACTAAACTGCCAGTCATTGCTAAAAATATATTTAGTTTCACTGAATGTTTAATAATCCTTTAGCTGAACAGTAGGAAAAATATTCAGAAGTCGGATTAATTATAGCAATGGCTGTCTTGCTGTGGTACAGGCGACAGTTTCAAAAACAGTGTATGATTTATAAAATACAATAAATGAATTAATAATATGTAAATACATACTGCTCAATAAAGTGTGTTGCAAACAAAATGTAGATTCGATTTTAAATTTTATGAAATTTGCTCAGACAATAATAAATTTTGTCTATTCTAAACGATGATATTTACAATTTATGCTAAAATAAATGTCGGTAGGATCTGTTATTCTAAAACGATAAGTAAATAGTTGTATTGGTTGATTTATAAACATTTTATATTATTTATCATAGTCCGTAATATCATTTACTTGGGGAGGATGGTTAGATGATCTTTCTGGTCTAAAAGAATACCAGTATGATTTGTTTGAATTGGAACCTTCCAGTACCACATTGACGGATGGAAGTCTCAAAAAACAGTCTTGTGTTTTACCAAACAATACGTTATCTGTAAGTACAAAATGGTCGATTAAAAGAATAATTCTTGATAATTATTGTTATATATTCACAGATAAAACTGGACAAGTTTTACTAAAAATTGGATATGTTATAGCGTGGTATATAGTAAATAATAAAAGTATAGTTAGAATAAAATTACCAATTTACCAATAACTTGGCCCCAAACATCCGTTGTTATTAAATGAACACGTTACTGTAGCTTCATATATTTCGTAGCAGTGCATACCGTCTAGGTTATTTAACTTACTGGATATATTAAAATGTATTTTGTTGTACACTGCAATACGTGCTTTGACTGTTTCCCCAAAATATACAAAATTATTATCAACCGATTAAATGTTGGGTCATGTTGGGTAAGCACGAATGAATCAAATGCATTTGAGCTCCATCTGAAGAATATCTATCTCATATAGAGATATCAACTAAGACATTTATTTTGATCCCTGATACGGCCACATAGTTTGTTGTTTATACCTTTTAGAGCCTTATTGTGAACTGTTTCTCCAATAATACGGCGAATATTAAGACTTGTTAATACATGTATGATTCCTAATGTTAACCCCTAATGTTGCAACTATTGTGGGTTGTTAAACCTTGATATGGCCACTTATGTAGATTGTAAAACCCTGATACGGCCACAAAGTGAATATTGTTAAACCCTGATATTGCTCCTATATGGCCACATGTATTGACTGTTAAACCCTGATATGGTAACTAATGTTATATTGTTACACTGATATGGCATCTAATGTGAGTTACTTTAACATGATGTGGCCTCTAATATAATGGTGTTGACTCCTGATGCAGTATGTAGTGCATTGTGAAAACTAAAACCATTGACAAATCTAAATAAACTAAAACTATTATATATTATTATTTACTGAAATAGTTTTCTAGTGAAAACAAATTTATTTGATATTGACATTTTACATTTTAGCAAGAACAATCTTTTTTTATATACAGTGTTTATCTATTAAATAAAAGCATTATTATTATTTGTTAGAGTTCACTGACAGTTTTGGAGCCAGGTGTTTATTCCATCCATATTACTGCATATGACAAGGCTGGAAACTTTAAAACCGGTCGAGGCATTTTCTTTTTCGACAACTTGTCAGTGGTTACCTTGCAAGGAATTAAGACAAAATGTACAACAGCTTCCGTCATCACATCATATCAATGGGTTGTGAAAAACACAAATACTGTCCAAGTGTATTGGTATAACAGATTTTACAATAAACGTCACATAGATAATCGGTGGCTAAATGCAGTGACCATGCCAGCTGGAGATCCAATCTACGAAGACTTGTACGGAAACAGAACAAATAAAGCTATCAAGCACGTTAACGGTAATTTTCTTCAGCAAAACCAGATGTCCAGGAACTAAATTTGATATATGTCTATAGTTTTATTGCAAGAGATCGGGGTTCTTTAGAACTAAGCTTATTCGTTTATAGGTGACTAAAGTGTGACTGCTTACATTTAGGATAAGTCAGGACATTGCATAAATAATAATAACAAGATGTGTAAAAAGCAGCGGTTTGGGCTGGTTAATGTTAACCTTAAGGCAGAGATAACAAGTTTAAATATGTTATTACACGTTCGAAGAGTAGTGTGATAATAACTTTTCCGGCCAAGAACATGTTTAAATAAATCTTTTAACATTTTCTTAGAACAGTCCTCATATTTGTGTTCGTTTGAAAAAAAGTGTTCACATAATACATATGTATACGATTTTTCTGTTTTCGTCTTTTGCAAAGTATGTGAAAAATTTAAATTCTCTACCTTCTTTCTTGAAAAAATCAAATTGCTTCATCATTCAAGAAAAGAAATACTAAGATACTAGGATTAGTCTTAAAAAGAAATAGATGCATCAAAGCTTGACATTTAAGCCGTGTTTAAGCAATGTTTCAAGTAGAACTGCCAAATGATAGCCGTTAAAATTTCAGCCAATTAAAAAAATTACAACATTCCTATTTTTGTAACGGTTATCATTAAAGCTTAATTATATGTGTTATGTAAGCATGCTCACAGTCTATGTTTTTTCTGTAGCTTGTGAATTTAAGACATAAAATTGTTATATTGTAGGGATAACTAACTTCCAAATTGCATATCAAGTCCATGACCCATCTTACAAAGATTCAAAAACTCTGACATCGTTACCTAGTTTGCTACAGTATACGTATCTAACAATAAACTGGGCAGATGGTGACCAGCTTAATGTTACTGTTCGAGCATATGATATTCTTGGCGAATATAATGAAGATAATATTACAGTTTATAGAGATGCTACTCCACCTATCATTCAAAATCTTTGGCTAACTAAAGGAGACAGACTTAATATCAGTGTACACAGTATAGAAGACTTTACCAAAATGACGTAAGTTTCTAAGTATTTTTTAATTTTTACATTATTATAAGTATTTCAAAGGAGGAAATTAAGTGCAAATTATGACAATAAAAGCAACTAGAAAAAAGGAACCAAAAGTCATGGGACAATCACAAATCTGTATTTAGACAAACATATACATAAAACAAAAATCAAAAACAAAAAAGAAGAAAGTGAGTGACATGAATCTAATAAAAACCACTGATGCATTCATCTGCTTCCGGGGAGTAAGCAGTGCCCGTCCTTTATTAAGCACCATTTGAGTTATTAATTGTTTTGTTTGAAAAAGTTAAATCCAGGAAAAGAAAAAAAACTATCTATGCCCAAGAGAAAATTGCCGATCGTAATTTATAGATGAATCAACTTCAACCAAAACTAAGCTATAGTGACTGTTTAGTTTAAACATATTTTATTTGCTCAAATTTGCAAAAGGATAAGACACAAGTTAGTCAAACTTATGAAGTCTTCTCCAAATATACAATATGTTGCAAAAGAACATTTATGGAGCATGCATACAATATTATACAATATATATTATATGTGTAAGATAAGATCTGTGCAATACATGAGATAAATAGAATGTTCCAGAAAAAAATAGCAAAGATAAGCGAATAATTAGAGAATAAGGATTGGCGGGGTGATGAATTGTGTGCTTCAAGAACCCTGTGTACAAGTTATTAATCAACGTGGAATCTTTCTGACCCTTTGATATACTCAAATACATGTTTAAAAAACTTGTTTGTTCTGCTAAGTGGACAATAACGGGTTACCACATGTTAAAAGTTCTAGATTTATTGGACAATAATTAGGCAGCCAGGAAAGGTTCTCAAATAATCTGTCTCTGATGACGGTATATTTAGAACATGCAAAGAAATAATGATATGAATCTTCACGGTTAGATCCACAGCGACAGGATGGATCAGAAATAATATTAACTCTGTAAAGATCAAAAATTAAAAATGAAGCTAAGCACCTTAGCTGGGTTAGGAGAATATTAAGTTTACGCTGTCCATATTCATAATGCTTTGGGACTTTTATACATGTTTTTATGTTCGGATTTGAATTTAAATATAGAATCGACATTACAGATCGACATATCCAAACTGTTCCACTGTCGAATAGTTGATGGTATGAATGATTCGTTAGTCTGGGACAGTGCACAATAAGGGGTCATAATGTTATTACCGTTACGCAAGGGATACATTGAAGTGCTTTGTATAGTTGGTGGTATTAGATTACACAGATATGCTGGTGCAAAGCTATGTTGTATATTATAAACAATTGTAGCTTTCTACGTTTCCTACGCTTGGCTAATGGCTCCCACACAGTTTCAGTATAAATATTAGTTGTATTAGTAAATCTTGGTATGCATGTGACAATTCGAGCAGCCTCTAGCTGCAGTAGCTCGAGCTTATTACAGTAACCCACACCAACGTTGTCCCAAACTTCACAGGCATACTCGAAAAGGGGTCATATAAAGACTAAATAGAGTTTCTCTAGATTTTTTCGATTAAGTTTGTATTAAAGATTCCTTAGTACATTTAGGTGCCTTGAAACACTACATATAACACTTTCAATATGTATGTTCCACTTAGCATCACGGCTTAAAGAAGTGACTGTTATAGAACTTCTGAAGTGACTGACATAGAACTTCTGAAGTATTAACATCAACCCAAGTACAACAAACCTTTTTTTGAGTAGCTAAATAGTCAAAAGAAGTGACTGTTTTAGAAAATAAGAATTCCGATCGCAAGATCCAGCATAACGCCGTAGCTGCTGCAATGTTGCTATCGAAAATCTTGAAGTTAGAAATAGCTTAATCTACTCATAACAGTTATATACCCTTAATGAAGAAGTATATTTGGTAAATTACTGCAAGATTGTATCTAGTAATATTTATCTATGTGTAACATTATTTGAACTAATACTAAGTAAATCATCTCATTATTTGCTATGCCAACACAGTATACTGTACTAAGAGAAAAAGTCAAATTTTAAAACTTGCAAATGCCGATGTACTTAATTGTCTTATAGCCTGTGGAACGAGCGATATATAAAACATGTTCTAAAAACTGTATATAAAATGAACATGTACATTATACATATTTATAAGAACGATGCAATAATTTCTACTTAAACGTTCTATCTTTTTCAAAATTTATGTTGCGTTAACAAGAAATAGTGTAGGTAGTGATGAATTTAACTTTAAATTCCAGCTATCTAATTATTTCTAGCAATAAAACACTATCTTTTGCATATGGTGCTTACATTATACAACTGATAAGTTATACTAGGTTTTGTATTGGCTATTTTGAAATCCCAAACCAGATTGTTGTTGATCACTAATCTACTTAAAACAGAGCTTGGATTTATCCAGGTCTGTGAGATCTTAACATAGTTGATCGTTATACATTGTATCAAATCAATCACCTAAATTGTGTGTTTTCTTGGATCATATGTATGTTCCGTTTTCTAAATACGACGGTTTTATCAAACTTAAAACATGGCTAAGAGTAACTTGTATGGTGTCTAATTAGAGTCATGCGGCGCTCTTGAGTATTCTTATTTTTACGTTCTTATTTCATTTTTGTTGCTCAAATTGGTGCTTTTAAATTTTTTAACTAAAACATCCGTGAAAAAAGCTGGAGAATAGAAATCTGACCAGATTTATCCATTTTGTAGGTAAAATAAGTCTCTAAGTGTTTATGTGGTTGTAAAACAACTTTTTACGTAGACTGACGTGTGTTAAATTACCACCATACTAATTTTAAAAGATTATGCTTATCAACCGGTAGTCAGCTGTAAAGAAATAACTTACAACCCAGCTGAAATAAACAGCTCAGTGGAAAAAGTGAAACACACATTTGTTCAATTAGAAGCATCATTAATCATTCTATTATGCAGCTCGTTATGGAAACGTAACTTTGTGGATAAATTTTTGTATTTCCTATTGGCAGCACACAAATATATTTACCTACTATGTATCTTGTCTGTTCTACATATTTTATAAATTGTCTTATTTTAGTTTTGAATGGGAAGCCTATGATGATCATAGTGGATTAGATGCAGTATATTGGAAACTGTATGACAGCTTCGGAAGTTACATAGAACATGGCCATGAAGATATTATTGCACAAGGAAATGCTGTGGTGAGTTTCATTGATAATACTGTTTAATAGAGTCTTTACTTCAAAACTAATTTAATAATATTGAATTTTATACAACGATTGCCATCAAAGATCTTTCAAATATTACTATCATATTATAGAAGAATGTGTAATAGTAAGCTGATAAAGATTTGTTGACAACACGGTTGAAATATTGTTTTGAAATGAATATGTTAAAAAGGATAAATAAAAAAACCCCTTAACGTTATTATTATGATAGGATGATAGGAAGATTATCAATGTTCCCCCAAACGTTCGTATAGTATTTACATCAAAATTCATTTTTAAAATGCTGTTAATGTTGCGGATACCTTTTAGTTTGTCATTGATTGAAGTACATTTTTGTTGTAGGATATTACAGACTGTCAAACTAAATATTCGTCGTTTCCCAGGGGAGCTTACTGTTACTGCACAGCTTTTATGGGATGTTACCACAGACATTTCCAAGTTAAACCTGAAATTAAGGCTCAAGGTGGATTAAAATTGAATTTTGATAAAGGAGTTCATGATTATGATTACTACATTAAGATTTCAGTCACAAACAAAGCCAAGCTTACAACAACAATTACAAAGAAAGTATGTAATAGATTTGCAGTATTTATTGGTTGATTATAAGTCTTGTATTTATATAGCAAACACAAAATGGTTGATTAAACTTTTATCTTTTGTTACTTTGAATTAACTTAATTGTGTAGTTATAATTTTGCATTTTAATCTCGAAATTTAATTTACTATAAGTTGAAATAAAATTTTAAAAAAATTCTAGTACATAATGTTGCAGTTAAATATTTACGCTGGATGATATATTAATTTCGATATTAATCAGCATATTTTTGTAATATCTTGTTGTTCTTTGACGCTTAGAGGTGTTAAGAACTTAGGATATAACAACTTTGCTTATAAGATTTATATTTCTCAAAACTGTGTACAGCGTATGAAGCTTTTTGTCTATCACTGATGTCTTAACTGTAGTAATCTCATTTAACTCATTTTAAAATTGTAATTTTATTTTATTTTTGTCTTACTCGGAAAGGTGAGATAGGAGGTTTCAGTAATTAGCGAAATGATTTAAGAGTGGTATAGCAGAATTAAGATGACTTCGTTTTTTGTATGACAATTTGAACTATATCTTTACGGTTTGTACACGGGTGCATACTATTTTGATTGACTAACATTCATTATGATTTGAATAATTTCATGTCTGTTTAAATGTGGGTTTAGCGTTGCCATAATATGAAAGATATTAACTAAATAAGCTACAATGTTTTCAGATAACAATAGACGTTTCACCTCCACATACAGGTGTCGTTAATGATGGTATTAAAGGTAATCCCGAAATAGACTATCAACAAAGCATGAACCTCGAGGCCTATTGGGACCAGTTCTTTGACAGAGAGAGTGGGGTATACTTCTATCAGTATATCGTTGGTACTGCTTGTGCTGATAAAAGCAATTTTGACTTAAATCAGACCCACCCAGATGTAAGTAACAATGCTAATTTAACACACAAAATATGATATCAAGCATAACAAACGTAACCGTGTGTGTAGTCGATTTCGAAACTTACAATCATTTACAGCAAAAATGTATTTTATGTATTTTGGTCCTAAACATTATGTTGTCTGCTACAAAAGAATTGTTTAAATAATACTTTATTTATAGAGGGTAGCACATTTAGTTAGATAACTAATCTTCCCCGAGGCCCTCAATACATGTCTAGACGAAAAATGTTTTAGATACAAAAATAATAATAAAAGGTAAGTGGATTAATTTTTCTGAAATGACTGCTCAAAATTTATAACAAGCCATAAAAAATATGTATTCCAATAAAATAAATCCAATTCTTAACAAACTTGATCCAGGATTGTTTTTAACAAGGCCTGAAATATGGGGAAATGTCGTTTGATGATGCAAATTATCGCTAATTAGATGTTCTGTACAGTAGACTGGGTTTGATTATACTCTGTTGCTGTTGCATTAAAAGAGTTTTTTTTATACTCAAGGTGTAATTAGTTTTTTTCGAGTTTGCAAATTTGCTGAAAATATTAGGGACAAACCCTTCAATATCTTAATTTATTTGCATTCAACCAAGTTATAACGACCGCCACTGATAAGACTTGATTAGGCCAAACTGTTTAGGCCAACCAGAAATAGAAATTGACAACTTTGTAAACTCGATATCAAAATAATAAAATACATTGTATTTGTTTAAAAGTAACCAAATCTGCATTTAAGGCATCATGCTTATGAACATTCTGAAGAATCAGAAATAATCAGCAAAATAAGATAAATGAATAAGCAATGACATTAACTGATTATAGATTGTAGAAACATACAACACTTTTGGGAGCCATACCGCTACAGGTGATGGAACATATTACTTTACTGTCGTGGCGTATAACAGAGCCTTGGAACCTTCAGATCCTGTTTGTTCTGATGGTGTCACCATTGACAACTCTACACCAGGCGTTAAAGAAGTTGTCGTCAAAGATTCTCTTATAACTGGTGGGCTGGTTACAGATTCAACGCAAACTCGTTACTACATCCTTGGATCAGATCGTGTCAGGCGTTTGATACCTAATCCTACTGCAGACTGTTTGTAAGTACTAAAATCGAGAAAAAACAAAGGACTACATTTTTTTAAATTCTGCTATCTATTTCATTATTGGAAATTTTACAGTTGGTTGCATTATTAGTACTGTACTGATTGTTTTATGATTTGTGCTTAAATATGATTTTTTTAAATAGTAACCTCTATTATTTTTAAAATAAACATTTTATAGTTTTTTTTTACCAAAGCCCATGTAACTTGTCGTGTTTTGATTTTATTTCGCATATGATTAATATCGTGCATGAACTCTGCATTATTGTATCTATGAGTTAATGTAAAACGCTTACAGCAATTTTCTATATAATACAATTCGCTATACACATCTATTTTCCTGAGCCTGTTCTTTATAAATGAAGGTAATAACAAAATACCAAACACCGAGGAAACTCAGATTTTGCTCATGTGTTTGGTTTGAAAAAAAACAAAATCCATGTCAAATTTAAACGTATGATACAAAACCGAATAAATAATGTGGCTTGATAATAACAGGTTGTTTTTGCGTCAGTGGTCATCCTTAATATCACTTGTCTATGCATCCACCTTTTAAGCTCATGAGTTTTACGTCTCCATAAAATGCCAAAAATATTTTACAGCGTGCATCTTTACCGACAAACATTTTTTGCAAGGAAGCTATATTAAGAAAATGTCACAAAAAACCAAGGTTAATATAATTTACTACGCCAGACGCGTTTCGTCTAATTACGACTCATCAGTGTCGCTCAGACCTAAACATGATTTTAAAATCCAAATGATAAAGATGTTGTAGATCTGTTATCATCAAAACTCCAAACGTTGTGTTCTAAATATGGATAAGGTTGACAATAGAAAACCTTATAATTTAAGTAATGTTCGAAGTATATTAAAAACATGTATTTCGTTTTTTATTTCACGGTTTCTTATTAATAATCACATTCTTTTGTTTACAGGAGCAAAGCAACAAGTCTAAGCAATATTGAACTTTTCCCTATACAAAGGTCTGAAAACAAAAGTACTGTGGTAGTGGATGGAAATGCTTTCTGCAGTAACTCATCTAACGCTCCTACTAATATAGGATTAAATTTGTTTAAATCGTCTTTAGTGAGTACAAACACGTTAGAAATAATAGATGCTTATCAAGTTCATAGTTTTCAAGGCATAAATTGATTATATTTTATACATGTGTAAGGGAACGACACCACTGCATTTAATTTTTATACCCTTTTTGGTAATTCTTTACTTACAATTCAAAGCCCAAAATAGAGTGCTCATAATAAACATTAAACTGTTTTAAGCTTTAAATTTTTAAACGTACCCATCTACATTCGTCCTTAATGATATTAAAAAAAAACATCAGCATGTAAAATGATATATTGCAAAAAACACTATTTCGTCTACGGTCACGGCAAAGGTATTACAAAGTTTACCATAAAATAAAATGAGTGTTAAATCTAAAACACGCATGAAGAAATTATATTAACGAGACAAAAGTGATTTTGTTAACCATTTGTTATTTGAGGACGTATCTTCTTGGCACTGTATCCATTTTAGATGGAGTTATCCTGGGAGCCTATAGATATACCTGCCAAAGTGTATGATTACCAAGTAGGATTTTCATCGACAGCAGGAAGTGTAGCCCCAGATATAATGGCTTTCCAGTCTTCAAACCAACATGCACATTTTAGGATTATGCATGAGAATGTACCAGAAGCCACACTATTCTACATAATTATAAAGACCATTAGTAAATCTAACGTAGAAGGTTTAACGGTAAATTAAAAATATTCGCAACTGCATTTATCGAAGGATGTTGATGTGTTTACATTAAATTATTTACTTTTTGAAAGATTTTGTCTACTTCTACCACTCTCTCTGTTCATCTGTTCACACTATTTTTAAGAAAATGAGTAGGTACAATACATAACCTAGAATATCTTCATTTAATTTCAAATCTGAAGATACGAGCAGAATAAAAGAGAGCCCCAAACATATTATTATAGTTTGGAGCACCTAAACATTGTCTATGCATTCCAGTGGTCACATGACGTCTTTCTATAAAGTTGGTGACGTTACACTAATGTCACACGAAGGAAAGTAACCGAATTTTACTGTTAAAACAACTTTTATGTAATTTGCTGTTAACCCAATATTATTTTTCGTATAACATACTAAAACATTATTAATTTAGAATGTATTTTTTTTAATTTGCTTTGAGACATTATTTCTATTTATCAACTACCTGACAAAAAAAAATCAATATAATAATTAGGCTGATTTTGATGACGTGATACATAATTGCTCTTGTCGTAGCTTTGCTGGATTCGTCTGTAAAGAATAAAATGTAACAGAAATTATAATGGCAATTAAGATTTTTATTACTACAGAGATCATGTCATAAAATACTACAGATTGTTTTAAATGTCAAGCATTGCAATTTACGTTGATTTTACAGTTGCTTAAAAAGATGTATCGTTGAAATCTTAAGTATCACTCTATAAAAAACCTAGTCAAAGGTTGTTTTTGTTTCGGAAGCTCTCGAACGTCCAACTAGACATTCAACTCAGGATGTGTTTTTGTGAATTTTGCTCCAATGCTCAGATCAAGGCCGAAAACATTGATTGATTAAAGGTTTGCTTTACGTCCAACGAGCAGTACATGCATTTTAGCTGTATATATGACGGGAACAAGGTAAAAAAAATAAATCATTAGAAAAATTGGTGAAAAAGAACATTTTGAACAAAATTAGAGCTGCACTGCTGAAGTATGCAGTATTGGTTAGTGTCGGATAAATAAGCCTTTGGTAGCGGCTACAAGAAGCATACTCGTTTACAAAATCTACAAATGGGATCTCCATTGTGCATAGACCCTGGCCAACTCCAAACACGTTATCCACTACCTTCCGCTGCTAGGCTTTCCGTATTATTACATCATTACTACCTCTACGCGAGGGTCTCATCTATTTGCCACCCGGGACACACTGGAATGTTATCTTTGTCGAGCACTGGTAACACTCCCAGTAACGTTCAAGACGCCAAAAGCAACATATAAAAACATACTTTTAATAATTGGTTTGCAGTTTAAAAACTAAAACCTAAAAAATTAAGATAGTAGAGGTTGTTGTTTGATCTTCCTCTTCGAATGTAAAGGATACAAAATATGGCCTTGTTATAGTACTAGAACTAAAACCATTTATAAATGCATATAACAAATAAATCCATGATTTTGACAAACAGTGACAATTCGAAAGACACAAAAGTAAACAAAACATATTTTAAACAATAAATCCTTTTTTACCCTTAAACCCTTTCAGTTCTGTTTAGTCCTATATGGAGCCAAATTAAATAAATATAAAGAAACATCTATTATTATCTTTAGAAGTATTATGGACAGTTTCTACTGTCAAAGTGAGTTCAAAATATCGAAAAATAACGATAAACAGACAGTTTCAATATATACTGTAAATACAAGTACAAATGGCGTACATACAGGCAGTTCGGGAGAAACATATAAAAGTTCTTTATGAAAACACACTTTTTCAGAACGAGGGCTTAAAAAGGTGACTAACAAATAATCTAGTGCATTTAGTATTTTTTGAAACTTTAAAAACTTTGACTTATATGTTACATGTATATTTCGTAAATGGGGAAGTCACAATAATCCCTTTCTTACAGTATAAGCCAGAAATATTTCTTGAAATGTAAAAATAGTGTTTTTATACTGGTAGTGGAAGCGTTGAGTTATGAGATCAGCTTTCACTTTTTCATTTTTTTATTTCAGACTCTTGGTCCCTGTTTCATGGATACAACGCCACCAGATTTTACAGGCGTCATAACTGTATCACTTGTTGCAGATTTTCTGGTAGCCTCATGGCCAGCCAATGCTTTTTCTGATAGTGAAGAACTCTTCAATTTGAAATACGAGTTTTCTGTCGGTACGTTAAGAATCTGTCATTTTTCCACAGTACATAAATGATTCTACGTCAGTTTTGAATTTAAGCCAGATTTCTCATCTTTAATTAAAAAGGATTACCAGTTTTGATATGAACGTTTAAAGGTCTGAACACCTATTAAAAAGGGATGCTATATAATAACTGAAAATTTGCCGGATGTATGATAAAGTTTTTTTTACAAAATTGTAAATAAGGTGGTTTTATTTAGTTATTTTAATCATTATATGTTATTTCATGGTGCTATTTATCTCAGAAAACTACTATTGACAAAAAATCTTGTTATTTTCAGGTCACACTGAATATGGTACAGAGATTCAAAGTTACAAACCAATACATAATGGGGCAACATGTACAGTGACTGTCTCTCCTACATGTACAGCAGTCAATATTTCAGAAACTGAATGGAAAATTCATGGACACCATACTTATTACATTTCCATCAAAGTAACTAACACGGCAGGACTAGTCAAGATTCAGACATCTAGCCCATACATACATGATGTTCAACTTCCATCAAATGGAGTTGTCCTAGACATTGACACGCAGGTAAATTGGGCAAATACTCATTTTAGTTTAATTTATAAAAACTATATATAATGCATGTAGACAAAATGTGTTTGAGCCCTAGACACGTGTACAATGCAGGCTCTTCCGAGCATTTTCTACATTTTTATATACCTTGACATAGCACCTGTGTTTAGTATTCCTGCAATGAACAACTGGCATTTTGTTTGTATACCCAACAATAATGATTACGCCTAATGCGGGCGCCTCCGAATTTTATAAACATGTTGTGGGAAGAGAATGATGTAATATAAACAAGTTCGATTATAAACTATTTACAACAAAGATAAAAAAAATGTTATGTAAGATAACGATTTAAAGTAGACAATTAACAAAAGTCAGGCGGATTTAAAGATTTAATTCCAAGATCGCCCTTTCGTTTTCAGTTAGATCAGTTGCTTGTCAAAGGTAAAGCTTTAATGTTTTCAAAAATATATGTATTCCATAGTTGTGTAGGAAAATCAATCAGTGCGGGATGAACTATGTCAAAAATGGTTCAACTGCTCTGCTGTTTATTTACATTTGTAAATGCATGTCATATGTCATATATTACTGCAGATTTTAAAAAAGCTTTTATCCCAAAAACTTAGGTTAATAAGCTGGTGTTTGACAATAGCAATCCACCAGCATGAACATTTAAACATTATCTTTACAGTTATATCTTATTTTGTAGATTAAGTGATTACATTTGTAATGACCACGTTGATGCAAGATTTCTTTTTGTATACCTAACGGGCAGAAATGTTATATAAAAGTGACAGTGATATATCAGCAGTGATATAAATATGAAAATATTTAGTTATAAACATTTAACCTTTTCTTTCAGATGTTGTCAACAGACATCCCACTTAAGGTATTTCTATACAATTTTCTGTTTTAACAATATCCTTTATTTCATTTAATCTGAGATTAATATTTTATATTTTACAAAAGTATGTGTAGTTGTAGATTTTTTTATTAAGTCTGGTATTTTGTGGGAGCTTTTCACACACTCCACTTTGTTATAGATACATGTATATATTTTGTTTTATACTAGGATATAGAAGATATAGATTTCCAAACAGATACAACCAGTATGGCCGCCCGATGGTCAGGTTTTTCTCATCCTCATTTAGACGTAACATACAAAATAAGTATAGGTAGTACAAAAGGTGGAAGTGATGTCATCTCCATGAAAGATGTTGGCACCAGTTTATTTTTCACAGAGACAGGATTATCTCTCATTCCCTTTCAGGTAAAATTAATAAGTATTTTAAACAAAATTAGAACGCAGCTAGAAGATTCGAATACAGTATTTCATTCATATGTATTCATTATCAAAACATTCCATGGACATTATTATGTTTTAATCGGTGAGTAGGTTTATAATCTTATAATGTGTTTCATTTGTTATATTTTGTTCAAATTGATCAAAACGGTTATACAAATACCTGTTGGTCACATCATCTATACTTTTATCGTCCAAATTCCCCTTACGTCGTCCCTGTTTTGTCGTTAAAATGGTCAAATATTATCGTTAACATTAAATTAAAAAGAATAATAAAATTTACGAAAAAGCTTTACTTTATAACCTTTTCGGAATTTTAATGCAGTTATTCAGTGAACTATCATTAGTCGTGTAAAATGATACATATACGATTGACTCTTTACAGAAAGCCGAATGCACTGGCAACAGATTTAAGATATATTCAATGAACAAAGACAAATAACAAATTTGTACTTTGATTACTCGCAATCCAAAGAACAGAGAAAATCAGTAAACAAACAGAACCAAAATAAAAGTAAAATCAAGTTTGTTAAAAACATTTACAACGCTTGTTTAAGTTAAAGTATAATAAGAATCAACTGTGCGGCCACTACCGTATACATTTATATATCAACAAGCCATATCGTCTGACTAAATTTTATAATTTTATCATATGCGTTACAGTATCTTAAAAGAGTGACCGCAAATTAAGTTTTTCAGGAAAATAACAAGTTTGTTAAAAAATAAGGTAGGAAATCAGTATGTTCACCAACATTAACAACACTTGTTTAAGCTCAATTAAAAATTAAATTAAGCAATTACAAAATACAAATCAACAAGCCATATCTTCTGAATTTATTTTTTAATTTATTATATGCGTTATCGTACAGATTTGCTGCGTGGTTAGATTGCATTTATTTTCAATATGATTAGGTATATTATTGTTAACATTATTATTAAGATAGTATTTAAGACATTTAAGTTATAACGTGTATACTTTATTTCTATTATAACGCCGATTCGTATTGGCAGATACAATTGATTATGTGACTGTCAACATTAAATTTGCGTGTTCGGACTTAACTGCTGACCGGTTGTGATAGACGTCTTGACGTTAATCCGTTTTCGCGAGGTTGGTGGTTTAACTAAGTTCTCTGCCTTCTTCCTTTCCTTATACTGGACGCATCAAATATCTGAAAATTGCGTTACTTATACTGGACGCATGATATGTCTGAAAAATTGCTTAAAGAGGAATTAACCTCATTTAATCAAAACAAAAAAAATTTGAAATATTTATTAAAATTTTCTCATTTGTTACGTATTTAAACATATTTTATCAGAAATACTATTGGACTGTGATTGCTATGAGCTTAGCTGGTAATACCGAAGTATCGTCTGATGGTGTAACCATAGTTCCAGCAAATGTTGCTTTGCCAGGTGTACTCATTTATGATGGGGAAGCTTGCAATATGACAGGTATATAACCAGTGTAGTTTGATACCATGAAATGTAAAGTTGTTTATTGTGTTTTCACTAATAATGTATGATTTTTATGTGTGTTTATCTATTTTATTTGCTAAAATATGTAAAAAGGATAAGACACAAGTAAAACCTATGAAATCTTCTCCAGTATACAGTATGTTACAAAAATATATTGGTGGAGCAGCATACATTGTAATACACTACCAATTATATGTTTGTTAGAAATGAACCATAAGATATACATGTAAACCAAATCTTTTGATGACAAATATTAAAGAAATAAAAAGGAATAGAGAGAACGATAGATGTGATAATGAATGAGATTTAAAACCTTGTGAGTAAGAATTCAAACAAAGGGGAACCTTTCTTACCCTGTGATAGATTCAGAAACATGCTTAGAACTAGTTGGTTTTGCTCATTAGACAATAACTACATTATAATAACCAAATTCAAGAAGTTCTAAATTTACTGGAGAGTATATTGGCAGCCACTGGAGGTTGTCAAATAATGTATTTCTAATGTTAGCATACTTCGAACTATCGAAGAAGTAATGATTTGAATCTTCACGATCAGATCCACAGCGACAAGGTGGATAATATATAATATTTATCCTGTATAGGTCATAATTGAATATTGATGCTTAACATCGTAATTGGGTTAGGACAATATTACGTTTTAGGTGACTATATTCATAGTGCTTTGCAAATCTGCGGGTTCAAGTTCTTTAATTCATATTTAAATTTAAATATAGATGCAGTGTAATAAAGCATATAGTATTAAATGTCTGTACAAGATTCTATGATACTTCACAACCAGTGACTTTTAATTCTTCTTTGTTTTTTTAGAATTAACCCTGGGTCATCATGAATCAGTAAGTTATTGTGTTTTTACTGTGGTAACATTTTCATAAAGTGTGTGGTGCTTTCTGGAAATATCTTAAACGTACATATATATATTATAAATAAACTTAAGATAATGTTGTAATTAGGCGATAAAAATGTTGTAATTAAGCGATAAAATTACAAAAAGATATAGGTTCTAAAAGTTAATTTTATTGCGACATTTACTGCTATCCAGCGAGCAACGGTTTTGCTTTATTCTGATTGAAAGAATATTATAAAACAATAATCAAAACGAATAGACCAATCTTGACTGCCATAGAAAAAGTATAGAACAGTACATAAAGGCGGAAAATTTAGTCTCCTGAAACCGATTTCAATAAACTCACTTTTAAAAATCTTCTAATGAGGTCTTCATCATACAAGAAGCGTGTCACATTCCAAACACGTTAATAACTGTTAATTGAGGTCATTCTTGTCTTATTATGACCTAACAGCCCAAAACGAAGGTGCTTTTCCTATCAACTTTAATGTGGATTTAACAGCTCTCTAGGTTTAGCACTAAAACTCTTCCAGTATGGTCTCTCAACACTGAAAATAAAGTGACGAACACTAGTTAGCATTATTCCTCTTTACAAACAAACATTATTCCTGAACTGTGCATGATTACAAAGAAAAATATTGCTACAGTCACATAATGTGCTGTCGTGATTACCACGACTAATGACTTGAATCGTGTTTATATAGATTATATATAATTATTGTAGTGCTTTATTATTTTTGTTTTCTTCAAACTGTTTATGTTACACAATCATGTAAAATATGAAATCATTGTTCAAAACCAGAAATTATGCAACAGTATAACGAAAGCAAGAGCAGGTTTATAACGAAAAGGATTACATTAGATATCTCATTTGTGCTCTGTTCCTGTTTTCCTGAGTTTTTGCTACAAGTATATACTGCTTTTTATAGACTAAAAACACAGAAAGTTGAAATACGAATGTCATTTAAACAAACAAACTGAATGTAACAATAAATCGTAGAATTGATTTGTAGCACTGTTTTACTGCAAGCACACTTATTAAGTACAATTGTTTCCAAAGCCATAACTATTTTGTAATTATTTGCATACACTGTCATTTATAACAACAGTCTATAATCTATGACTTGCTGCATAAAGTACAAGAATATTTTCCTTTTTGTAGGATAACAGAATTTACTGTACAGATGATATCGATGTACAGATGTCACTAAATTCAATGAAAGCTTATTGGACAGTTCCTGTTAATATGCAGCCCTACACTACGGATGCCTTCATTGCCATAGAACAAAGATCTGTAGTAGGAAGTATGTTAACGTATTGACATTACTAAATGAATTACTCAACACTTAAAGTGACGGAGATCTAAGAATGAGCAGTCTTATAAATTATTTACGCTAATAAATAAACTTTACATAAACTATGTGTAGGTACAACTACCTGTATCAGGTCGGGACAGTTGTGTGCATTCGTATCACTAAGAGACGCGTAGCGTCAAATTGTGATGCGGAATGTATGCAATTATCAAATGTCATACAGGTTCTTGTAAATTCTCTTCAATGTATGTAATAAGTTTATCTAAAAATTAAGAAATATTAACAAGGCTGTCGAGTTTGACATTCGATGAAACATTTTTTTATAAAATATAGTCCCTACCGCACACGTAGTATCAATGAAAGTACATATAGGATCACCTTTATAGATGATACAAAGTTGTGTTTCACACAGGTTGTAATTATCGCTAATTTTTTGATTTTGACAAAATACACACTTAATTTTATACAAATTAACATATCAACTCACAGTAACTATTATACAATTAATGACTTTGACTTTCGCTATCAGGATTTATCAGTCAGAGAAAATGTTATATTCAACGAATATACATTTTTGAGGGCTGATAAATCCTGATAGCGACCGTATATAAAAGTCATTGATTGTTTTATTACATGAATAAAACCATCTCCCTTGATTAGAAAAATCGAGGATGCTTTTTCTACTGAGAACCTGCTTACATTGGGTAATTATTGTCAAGCTAGTTACCCTTAATAATTTTTTATTTAATACTGCATTTTGATATCAATTTGCTAATAATCCTAAAATTCCAGCTTCAAATAATGAGAAGAGTATAATAATCAATAATTTTATTCTTAAAATCCTCAAATTTTTGTTGAATTTTTTTTATTTGAGATTGGATCTGAACGTTTTTACGGCAAACTTAGTTGCTCGCTGTGTGTTTTCTGCATCTTCCACTCAACTACTTGTTTTTTTGCTTCGCATTAACCGTTGAAAATCTCGGAGCCTCCGTTTCTCCCATTTGTTGTTGACGCGCATCATGTTTTTGTAGCAGACGTCAATGAATTGTGTACAATAAAATTCATACAATCGATTAAATTTGACGAATTTATTTATTAGGACGGCAATTGTGATTAGCTAAAACATAAAAACCAGGTCGATATCGGATTCGGCTTGACTTCTATGCAGCGGAATCGTGCAGCGTACAAATAATTCCCAACTTGGTATGTAAACTTAGTACTATAATAGCACAACATAATGGTGATGGTGAGGTTGTAAGACAATTTCAAACTAACTTAATAACATAGAGTAAGGTCTCCTTTTTACTGCCTTTTTTATGTAACTTAGACAATGTATTTTTATTGTTTTTACAATCGCTAAATTAACCTGCTTATATTTTTTGCAGATTTATGGACTGTGTTTCGTGATTTTGTTCATGTCTCGACAGTTTTTAAAATAAGCATAGATGATCTCAGCTTAAGTTCAGGTGTCATGTATCGTATTGTTTTGAAGCTATGTGCTAAGACAGTATGTTTACAGACGATTAGTACTGATGGTGTCATGGTGATGGCTAATCCTCCTGCAACAGGAGCATTCACGGTAGAACATCTTAATACTACTGTAACAGGTGCTGCAGAAAAGGTCAGTCTACATTTTCGGTATCAAAACAGCTTTGTTGTGATTATCATGCAAAATTATTATTACTCAGTTATAATTCTTATTGCATTTTAGGGACGAAATATGTTCCCGGGATGTCCGTGATGTTTATAAGGCATGACATTTTAAAACAAACCGTTTAGGTGAACCGAAAAAAAGTCGCAAAGAATTAGTAAACAAAATTAAAACAGATAAGAAAAAACGTTTAAAAAATTTCCAAATCATACATTCACTTTTTCCATGTATTGAGCACTCACTACAGTTAATACAGAGTTATTATATATTTTGTCCATGTCCCAAAAAATATTTGTGTAATAAGTAATATTGCATATGTTTCAATAGGTACATTTTAACGAAAATATTTCACACGACAGTTAAATAAATGTTAATACAGAGTTTCATGAAGTGATCTAAGATTTTATGTTATGTCACATAAAAAATGTTTTAGTTTAAATAGTGTTTAACGTCACTTTCAGAAAGTTTCCATCCATATGCATGTTCATAGGGAGAAAAGCCGGAGTACTGAAAACTACTGACATAAGCCTGGAAAACTAGCAATGTTAACATTAAGATTTGCCGAGTACATGTTGCGCAAACGCGCAAACGCACTGTTAATATGCTCCTAGCAATAAATAGTTGATGCTTACTAACTATTCGGTTTCCGATGCAGATTTTATTACAAGAAAAACATCATTAATCATCTTTGCATCAAAATTGGTCACTTATTTCAATGTAATAGATATCCTTAATTAACAAATAAATAAAATATTCTTTAACTGTAGCTAATAATTACTATGGACAAATTTTATGACCCTGACATAGAAGATGTAAACGAGAAATTTGACGCTATGTGGAAATATGAATATGCAATAACAGACAATTCCGTACATGGAAGAATATACACAATCTGGAAAAATCTAGTCACATTTACAACAAGCGGAAATCAGGTAATTATAAACAAAACGCAAGAAATATATTATATTTACGGCTTTAGGGTCTGTACATCTTAGTCATATGTAGTTCCCGAAGTTACCAATAATGACAAAGTGACAGAATACTGCGTACTCTTCTAGTGGCAGTCATACTATTTCCCCTTTGGTCAATCGAATTGATTTATTGTTTGGTAACTTGTTCTTGTTCTTAATATAGCTGAAATACTGCTTTTTGGACGTTTGTTTTGGTATTTTCCCGCATCTCTTTTTTATTTCCGGGTAGACCTTCCTTGTCGTCCGAAAATGTTAGGTTTGTCTGTGTTCTACCCGTATATCTTATAGAAGATACCTTCGGTATTTTCGGAGTCGGTCATAATTGTAATCAGGAATATATAGAATAGGACAGATAAAAGTATGCATCTATTGTTGTTCTAAATGCGTTAGCTTTGCTGCTAGTGAAGCATCTATGCTCTTGTGACTTATTCCGTTCGCGTTTATGTTATACATCGTCATGGTTGCGTAAGATGAACCATACTATATACAATTCTTTTTTGACATCTACGTAAAGTTTAAATCACGTGTTCCAGTCTTCTGCTCTAGACAATATCTTAAACTTTAGTACTTAGTAATTTTCTAACTTCGGACTTTTTTAAAAGTAAATGGTCAATAATTAATAAAACAAATAAACAGTTTGCTTGGCTTTAATGACTAGGGTTTGCTTTTAGATAACTTTTGAAGTTGCGTTAAATGGTACAATGGATTTCTCTCGATGTAAAAGATTTTCTGTGAGAGGATATAATAAGGTGAAACTGTACTCTGTTGTGTCCGCGGACATCAAGGACTGTAATGCATTTAATCCTGTACTGATTAATCCAAATATCGTGATAGATGCTGTTGGGGAACCAGATGCAGTTGGCAAGTTAAAAGAATACTTTGTTTATTTTATGAGGTTTTACATTAGCATACAATTGTTTTTGTTATATTTTTGTTGTTAGTTTTTAAAATTGAAGAAGCAGAACTTGCTTTAAGTTAATTAAAGTTTTTGTAAGTCATGTCTACGAAGTTAAGAAGTTTATAAGCTTACATTGACTAATATCGGGTATTTAAACTGCGTTTGCCAATTGACATTTTGTGAGTGTAAACAGTTATAAACCAATATAATTTCCATGTTATTGTTAAATGTTTTCAATTCTTTGAAAGTTTGGAAAGTTTTCAGATGTATGGGTTGCTAGATGTTGTACGTTATACTTGCAGATGGGAGAGGTAGAACTATATATTTGCCTAAAAATGCTTTGTGGACAATACCTGATGAAGATTATACTCCTTATAAAAATCTGATATCAGCTGTTTGGCCTTCACTACGTCATCGAGATTATCAATATGCCATTATTGATGCACGAACTGTCGATGTTACAACATACTATAAGCAGATCAATCAACTTGACCTTGTTGACCCATGTTCTCATCCTGATGCTATTAGATGTGGTAGTACGAGTAAGTTTATTTGTTAGAACCGTCTGGATTTATATCCTTTATATAATCAATATGTCTTATTTTGAATTATGCAATATTATTATGTGATATTATTTTTATTATGTGAAGGTTGGTTGATAGTTTTATTCTGATTAGGTTTATGTTTTTGGAACGTTGGTGAAAAATCCTATTATTTGCCAATGGAGATACCATCGGAGAGTAGCAGTCAACCGGCAGACATGATGTAACAGTTATAAGTAAATTGTCATCAAAATAATAAGGTTATGCACTTTACGTTTTTCACTCATGATGAATGTCCAATTGCAAAATGATTAACACAGTGTGATAAATGTTACCTTTTTGTTATGTTTTAGAGCTTCGTAGCAAAATGGCTATATAATAATTAAAGTTTAAATCTTATCATTTAAATTTCAGCTAATGAATTCATGAACGAAGAATTTACTAACAACGAATTACTCCATGGAACTAGATATACAGTGTGCGTTCATGGTAACCGTAAATTTATACCACACGAGACATGGGTTGAGGAAATTCCTGCAATCAGTGCATGCAGTAATGGGATAGTTGTTGACTTGACTCCTCCTACTAAAGGAAGGGTCTGGATAAGTCATAACCCGGGTACCTTGTATCAGGTATATTTTAACTTTGACAAATTTCTTCACAACGTAATGCGATATAGCTAATCATTTACAGTGACAGTCGTTTCATTCGGATATTGGTTTTACTATATTACATGCTATACTTTTGAGCAATGTTGTTCATTTCGTATAATTGAACTTTGTATTTTAGCTATCCCGCATCGTGTATTCTTTTACAAACAACACGTAACAAACAATCAAAACTAATGTCGCACATATCATTTTATTTAATGTGATTTTTATTATTTTTATAATATTAAATGTAAATGTCAGAAAAAAGTCGTCGACATTCAATACTCTATCAAAAAATTGGAAATAATTATTCAGATCAGACATTACCTCTCTTTTTCTGCTGTGCTGTACGTGGTTGCTATTAATCATTCACACGTTCTAGAGCCATCACCTTGACTTTATTGAACCTGATAAGAAATCAATCTCTAAAATACGCTGCGTCTTTCTATAACTAGATGTACTTTTTCCAAAACATGACGTAAATCAGCGAGTTTCTAATCAGAGTCAGTCACTGTATACCTCTCCTTAGTACTTGAGTGCACCTAGACTTTTCTTTGTTTTGGGTTACTCACTTTATGTTTCGTGTTTTGGTTTCGCTTGTTTTGAGTTGTATATATTTGTCTTAATTTGAATTTGGAGATTATCTCTTGACTTTTGGCTCGATCGGTTTCCTTTTTCATTGTTATTTGTTTTCCTATTTAATTTTAAAAGGCACAGATTATCAGTTTTGTTATACAACGATACTAAGACATTCAAGCAGTTTTCAGATATTCCGGATATTCCAATTTTTAAATTTTTTCCACACCGTTGAATTATTGATCAAATATTAATTTATGTGTATTGTTAGAATCATCCAGGCAAATCTATCAATAAAGTTTCTTACTAAATATGTATGTAATTGTTTACGTAGAGGTTTTTTGTTCACATTCCACAGTCACAATTTAACAGAAGTGTGTTATAGTTTGATGGTTGACATGTTTTAATCTCATTGGTTCCACAAATATGTTGCATTTGTGAAGCTGATGTAAACATAATGTATCTTATTTAACTGGTATTTCTTAATTAGAAACTTATAACTTGCTAGAAAATGTACCATTTGAAATACAAAACACTTAATCCTTCACATGTTTGTAAAACTAATGTTTTGATTTTTAGACCTCAAACACAGACATGTATGTTAACTGGGATGGTTTCTAAGATATTGAAGAGTATAATGTAGGACCACACTCATCGGGTATAAAAGAATACATACTAGGAATCGGTAAGTTCATAAATATGAAAACTCGACAAAGTTTATTATTTGTTTCTAATGCACTTTTTCACCATCTAACATTCGTGCAGTCTTTCAACGGTTAGTATTTCTGCAATAATATCCCTTGTATGATAAGACATCCAAATTATCTGAAATGGTCTAAACCTTGTAGTACACAACAATTTTGTCTCGAGTAAAAAAATAAAAGGTTTTATTAAACACTCCAAACACTTACCACATTGATTATTTCGTTCATGTGGTTCGAAGGAATTTTTAGAACAGAATGAGTTTGAGACCTTTATAAATTCAGCACTTGGTTTAATTCACTCGTCAAAAAGCCTTTTGTTCACCATGATCTGCATTATACAATTAAAAATACAATTAAAAAAATGATTTTAAAATTTTAAAGTAATATTCTAATAATGATTACTTTATTTCCATAGGTACCTCAATAGAAGGAAATGATGTGTATGCCTTTGATAATGTAGGAGTTGTTCAACACAAGGCTTTACATCATCTTACCCTACAGAATGGATACCAGTATTATGCTACTTTAAAAGGTAAATATATTATAAGTTGGTCAATGACTAGTCAAGAGTTAATTGAGAAAATCCGATGACAACTATTGATCGTGGTCTTATGTATTAACACAACTAATGTAGCAATAAAACACATTCAAAAATTGTATGTTTCAACATTTCACAATTCGTTAAATAAGTGTTATGTAGATTTGAAAATCCACATGATCTTATTTAGCTGAGTATTGAAAAGATAACTCCTTTTACATAGCTGTCCTGGCCCTTTCAGGTGTCAGAGAAAAGATAATTTGGGTGTCTAACTACGTATCGTAATGGAAACATGTTCAGCGATTGTCAAGCATATTTTCTAGACCTAGCATAAGAACTTCTAAAAACAAAAATAATGTCATTAAAGGTACCAAGGTTAATAGAAATTACTACGCCAGACGCGCGTTTCTGCCACCCAAGACTCATCAGTGGCGCTCAAACCCCAACAATATTTAATATCCAAATGATTAAGCTGTAATAGAGCTTTTGTTAACAAAATTCTTAAACGTTAAACCAAATCCCGCTAAGGCTATCTACACCTTGAAAATATAAAAACCTTCGAATTAAATAATTTTTTGTTCATACCCAGCTCTTTTATTGTTCCAGTGAACATTTTCTGTGGATTTGTTTATCAAGTCCAAATCATTTTGTATCGTTTGGTTATTGTTTTGGTAATGAATATATCTGAAATACTGGCACTTTTACTTAAAAAAAATCAATCATTAAATATATCACTTTATTTTGCTTTTACTGACTACTGCAATGTCCATTTTATTGTATCGGAAACCTCTTTTACATTTATAAACATCAGTAGTTCAAAGCTGACCTCTGATATTCGCTGTACTGAGTTCAGTTTAAACCTAAATGGAGACATGGAACTGCTTAGGACGTAATCGTCGTCCATTACATCTAAAACTAAAAACCTAAGGATCAGGATGATTAGGCATGTTGTCAGTCAGATGGTTAAGATTGTATTTTTAAATAAAATTAGAAAGACTAACTTAAACATCTTTCCTACAGGATGATGCTAATGGTAAATAAACTTCACGACTCAAAATTAATACAATTTCCGGTCTCAAATAATCAACAACCACAGTATACTGAAGAAATGCATATAACATTTTTCATTTTTTAAAACTAAAATCTTATTATTTAAATGCTTGCATAAGCCATGGACGATTAGATTGAGCTAAAATGCTTTAAAACTGATTAGCTGTTGCCACTATAATTACTATAACACAACAGTTAAAACGAATTGGTTTGTTATGTTCTGTCGTATAATATTTGCAAAACCTTTTATGTTGCAGCTGTTGACTTCGCTAACAGAACATGTATTGCTGTGTCAGAAGCTATTACAGTTGATACAACACCGCCTGAAAAATCCAACAAACCAATTACAATCTCCAACCGCCACATAACATCCAGGACTGAAATAGATCCTTGGTAGGCCGCAAATATCGTAATGAGTTTAATACACAATTACATAATCTACTGTGAAAGTACTTAAATTCGTGGGTATCAATTTTCGTGGTTCGGTGAAATTTTACATGTTCGTGGGTTCTTAAATTCGTGGACTTACGGTTTCCGAAAATGCAAGAAGTTAGGTAGCGAGCAAAAAAAAATGATTACAGCAGAATCATTTTCATGGTTGATAATAAACATCAACATATAAGAAGACAAAACAGTTTCTAACATGATGTTGTTAACGCGCGTGGTAACGAATGTAAATTAAAAACACGCAAATCAATAACTAATTATAAACACGGTAATGTATTAATTGATTAACTCCAATAAAAACTACCTTGATACCATTTAATTCTGTAATTGTTATCTTTCGAATCATTCCTAGCCGAAGGGCACTTGTCACTTTATGTGTTGAGTAGCAATAAATAACTGTTACAAAGGTGTAATTTAAAGTCATTTGTGCGACCATCGGTATTATCACAACATCCATTTGATATAGCGTGTCATTGATATGCACTTATAAAGATAAAGTATAGCTTTCCTGTTAAATATTTTAATTTGTGTTCAAAGGAGCAACCAAACTCCTAATTCTGATAATAATTTGTTACTTTTTAACATCTAAAATGAACACCTCATATATCCCCACCTTGACCGGAAGTTGATGTTTCTTCGTACAATTAAATAATACCTACATTTAGCAAAAACACAATTCGAACATGAAACCTGTAACATAATCATTAAGATGGATTTTGAGCTGAACATAAGTAATCGATCGAACCACAAAATCATTTATTACATTTACAAATAAATGTCCGATCTCAGACATTTCCAGATCGTTGTTCCCAAGTTCCCACCTGTTAATGAAGTTTTATTCTTCGTTGGATTTTTAATTTCGTGGTCCGAGGCCTCCACGAAAACCACGAAAATTGATACCCAACGAATAAAAAGTATTTCACAGTATATAAATAATGTTACAAATTTACAGATTTATTGGTTGAGAAAACTTATGGATTATATTTTTTCCAAGCGTCAAGCATTATGCTGCTTTCATTACGTATTGGATATTTGATTAATGACATAGTTTTCTGTAAAACATGATTCGAATTTATTTGTCTTTTTAATAGTCATAACGCCATAAAACAGTTTTTGTGTACAGCATAAGGTAATTCTACTCCAGGAGTGGTTTGCATGAAATGTGGATATTAAACAGTCCAAATGACCCCATAGTACTTGAGGTCTGGATATCTTTCCCAATGTAACAGCATACAAACGTATGATTGTTCGGCATTTCATGACCATCCCTCATATGCTGCTTAAAACCAGGCTTAAAGATCGTATCAAACGATGCTTTTTTCCACGAAATAAGTGGATAACAATACATAACAGAACTTGCTTCGTCATCAATGAATATAAATCAAACAATAAAAAAATACTGAAGACCAAATCTGACAAATGTTAGATTTTCTGATTGACAACATATGTGTCATGTTTGAAGGACATGTTTTTCAACAGACTTGGTATTCCAGTGAGTAATGATTGTGCTTCTCTTCTCGCCAACCTGTAATCTTAATAAGCCGAGTTACTAGAAGGCCTACTGAGGAAGAAAGAAAGCACAGTAGCCTAGATGTTTAATTACACATTCCGCTGTACTGATGATGTTTTGTCCCTCAACATAAATTTGGTTACTGTCTGCATTCAGTCTACCCTAGCGAGCTTGAAATAAAAGACCTATTTATACACGTAAAAAACTTGATGACTTCAACTCTCCAATTGTCAACTTTCCTGTCAATTGATAGCAACAATCCGGCAAATTCAGTGTATGGTGTATTCATTTCACAACGTATACGTTATTCAAGATTTCGCAATCTATATTCAGATTTTCTACGCCGCTTACTGCTGTTGACGACAAACAAGGGTTTTTTGTACCTAGATTGATGTTATTTCTTCAGAAGTTCTATAGTCGTCACCATGACTCAATTGATCGTTATGAGAAATACTCATTTCAGATACGATGGGACATTTTCGCTGAGTCATAGATAGTCTTTCCTATTTCTAGATTTGACTTTTTCCTAGACATGCCAATGAGCAACTCGGCAGATGTACTTGTCTAATAAGATGCAGGCAATGCTTACTCGTCCTTAGCATCTGAGTGCCCAAATGAGTTTCATTTGGGTTCGGGGGTTACTCGCGGATTAACGGTAGAATTCAGTCCTATTGCTCATAATGTAGCAAATAAAAATTCTAATGTCGGTCTGTTTATACAACATTCAAACATAATATTCATCTTCTTTACGTTATTAAAGCTTTAGACATTGCGAAACTAACGAGAAACGATCTTTAGTGAAGAAATTTCTTTTTTCGTCTTTAAAGATGCGCGCGGAAAAGGCTATTGATTATATATGTATATGGATAATGTGACCTAATTTTATAATAAACGTGCTAATTTGCATACAATAAAAACCATTCCGAAGTAAGCATCCAGTAATTTCCATATGTATTACCCAAGATGTAACATGCAATTCAGTTTCGAGTTTCTCAATGTTTTTCATGTAGTATGCGTAATCAAAAAGAGACACGAATGTCAATTAATACACAATGCACAGCGGGTTATTAAAAACGGCAATAACTATCATCACGTATCAATAATGATCGATTTTAAACGCGAAACCGAAAAAATGGTGGCACTGTCGAAAGATATCAAGATCGACCACGTCTGATTGTATATGCAACTTCTTGTAGACATCAAAGTGGCGGTAGTGATTCATTCCCGCTCTGCTACATTACGAGTAAAAAAGCGAGGGAACGATTATTCGTTCTAGTTGTATATTTGTGTCTATATCCGGATTTGTAATTGTCCCTTAACTTTTGGATGTTGTTGTTGGACGGCTTCAATGCTATTTTTCCTACATAAACGAGTCGCTTTCGAATTTAAGAAAATATGGGGCTATTATTAATTTATGAATCAACCTTTGACGGGTTGGTTGTTTTAGTAATTTACCCCGTTGTGGGCCGTAAACCGAGAGATTGCAAGGAATACAATCGAGTATAAAAACTTCACTTCGAGTAAAAAAGTACAAACCATGATTTATTTCTTCTACTTTTATAAATCTCATTATTTATAGGTTTGTTTGACATCGGCACAGTTTTTTTTATTACCTCGTGTGTGTTTATGTGGGCGTGTTTAAATGTTAAGAATTGTGTATGGTGTTGTTGTTAATCATTTTAAGATATATAGTTAATAGTGATATCTCAAAACAATAAACCAAACACAGCAGTAGATTATTTCAAATGTTAAATGCGTGTGTTATTCATTCATATACATATAAGGTGTACTTGGATACTGAAGCAGATCTTGTTATTGTTTAAATGGGTATCAAATAATATTTCGCAAAAGATGTACTGCACAATATGATCACGTGGTCAATTGTGGTCCAGATACCTTAACATACTTTACAATACCACTCCTTTGGCACAATGTCTAATAAATCGTCTACAGAAGCAATCGTATTTGGAATATGGACTTTAATTCATGTATGTTATAGCTGTTGCATAAAAATTCTAATAATTTGGCCTCAGACAATTGTATTTAAAACCACAATCGTGTTCTATATGATGATCATTATCATCTCTGAACGTTTATATCACTATTTCTATTTCACAGTTGGTCAGGAGTGTTTGCGGATTTGGAGAGTGGTATAGACTATTATCTGTGGTCAGTTGGATCGGAACCAGGCTACATTGATATAATGCCTTACATGAAAGTCGTTGGTGAGGAATGTGGAATAACAGATGAAAATAATCCATTAGATCTACAAGATGGGCATTACTACTATATTAATGTTAGGGTAAGTTGTAGGAAATGAATAAAAAGACATTGTCACAACTACATTAATGAGAGGGTAAGTTGGTGGAAAAAATAGAAAGACACTGTCACTACTACATTAATGTTAGGGTATGTTGTTGGAAATGAATAGAACGACACTGTCACTTCTACATTAATATGATGGTAAGTTGCAATGAATTTCAGGAATCCTTTACTATTACATAATTGAGAAGGTAAGCTGTTGGAAATGAAAAGAAAGTAACTATTACTACTACATTATTGTCAACTACGAGAAAAGCACCACTACCTCATTAATGTCAGTGTAATTGTTTGATAATTAGTATTACTAAAACAATTTTCTATTACTCTATCATTTTTAAGGCTTTCAACAAGGCTGGTTTATCAACTCTAGCAACATCCTGGGCTTTTCATGTAGATACAACGCCACCAATCGCTGGTCATGTTTATGATGGTGACAAATTACATTTGACAGGAAGTCTAAAGGATATAGACTTTCAGACTGATACAAAGGTTTTACATGCATACTGGGAAGGATTTTACGAATCTCACTCAGTTATAAAGGACTATTACATATCTGTTGGAACTTGTTCAGAATGTGAAGATGTTTTACCTGAACAAGCTATTGGGATTACATATGGTAATTATATAGCTTCCATAATGATATAATAGAAGATATTTCGGTTTGTAATTATCACTAATATTATGTAATGAGATCATGTCATTGTTATAAAATTTTACCTACCATTCATTTGTAATAGCTATTAGGAGTATAACGGAAATAAATTCAATTGGATATTAAGATACAGTGTGCCTTTATCAGTTGCTTAACTTAACCCAATTATAAATTTCGTATTATAATATGTTCTTGTTGTATCGCTAAGGACGTATCAGATATATCTAAACATTAATAATAAAACTGGCATTGTTGTAATCTAGCTGTATATAATTGCATATTACAGAAATCTACACATCAATAGTTTAATTTTTAAATTTTTAAATTGCATAGATATTATTCATATTATACAAAATATCTTTCCTTACGATATTTTATTTTTTTTTAATTTTCCAATCTTAATCTAACTTACAATTTGTGCAAACATATGAACATTGAAATGCAATTAATTGTATTATAAGACAGAACCCTTAATTAAAATCCAAATGTAAAGATTGATATGTAGTTCGGTCATTTTTCAAAGTTATTCAAAAATATATGTTTACGATACTAACCCTTTTTCCACAACACACTATGGTAATGGAAGCGGGAGGTTTGGCATGCAAAAAAACCCAGTTCAACCTTTTTTAATAAAAAAGAAATACATGTACCAAATCAGGACCATTACTTTAGTTGCTTCAGTTTCGTTTCTTGGTTCTCAAGTTTGCCAGTGTCTTTGTTGAATTTTTAGACAGTTTCCTTTGTGTTCGGTATTTTAATATTACTTTCGTTATTCTATTCAGAGTTTACATTGGAGAACATTCATCTTGGCTCAGGACTAAGATATTACGTAACTGTAACCGCCTGTAATACTGCCGATATGTGTACAACAGACACATCAGACGGTGTGATCATAGACAACAGCCCTCCGACAGCAGGATCTGTTCAGGATGGTGTGGGATTCTATGACACTGAGTACCAGTATATAGTGTTAGTTTGTATAATATATTATCGCTCTTAATGCACGACAGATTGATAGATTGTTACATTTGTAAAATGCCATCACATTATTAAAACATATTTTTATAAAGAATAAATACCGTCCTGTTATTATGGGACTCACAGATGATATTGTTGTCCATAGTAATGAAAACAAAGAAACCAATATTTAGTTTTAAACCAACTAAATGAATCCCAATGAAAGAATTAAAACGTTACCCCCAAAGGATTGCTATAGTAGGCAGACCTCACACACGGCACAAAAAGTTGATGTATTTTCACAGATTTTTGTATATAAACTTTTCTTGTTTTAATTTTAGAAATACTATATCTGCCAAATGGTATGGATTTGACGATCCCCAGTCTGGCCTGGAAAAGTATATATGGAGGGTCGGCACTACAAAGGGTGGAAATGATATTGTGCCAGAGACACAGCTCCATGTGACAGAGACAGCATCATTATTAAATATTTCACCAGTTTTGCCAATTAACAAAAGAATATATGTAACTGTAAGAGCCTACAATAAACTTGGTATGTACTCAAAAAGTACAATAAGTTATGTTTTCCCAAAACAAAGCTCTGAGACAAAAACTGAAAAATTACTTGGAACGTGTTAATATAAGTCAGATATACTATGTCATTTTTCGCTGAAATACATCACACACATACATATATAATAAGTGGTCTAGGTAGTTCGTCTACTATTGATCACGTGGTCTGTCAACACTGAGATTGCGGGTTCGATTCTCACTGCAGGCAGGGTGTACTCGACTCCAATCTTAATTGACAAGGATTGCTAGTTTTCCTACCGCAGGTCGGGGGTTTTCTCCGGGTACTCCGGCTTCCTCCCCCAATAAAAACTGGACGCCATGAAATAGCTGAAAAATTGCTGAAAGTGGCGTTAAAACACCATTCAAACAAACAAACATATATATCAAAGTTACTGTTGATCAGATTCTAACCGTTTTTAGTCTTCGCCAGCAATTGTTTACCTAGATTAATTAGAAAATTTCATGGATATGTTGATTGCGCCCCTAATACCAATTAATCACTGTTCTTATTTTCAATAGTAGGTGTGATAGTTACATATTGTATGATATTTTTATTCGGAGCCAAAATACAGCTGCCATATTTATATTTGTTTACAATAGGGTTGTGGTCAGAGTCATCATCCAATGGATTCCTTGTTGACAACACAGCTCCAGTTATCACAAAACAACCAACATTCTCACAGGACTTCGGAATTAATGGGTTGACACAAATATACAGAACATCAATGAAGATAGAATGGGCTGCTGACGATCCTGAATCTTACATTAAAAGACAGTACCTATCTATAAAGTCTCACATTGGAGGAGAATTTATGTTGTCATCACAACCTGTAAGAGATTATTTACAAAAATGTAAATGACTATACAAAAAGAAAACGCCGACTAAAAGGATAAAAATTCTTAACAGAATTAAGTTACTGCCAAACGTTTAGGAACACTTAGAAAGTATAATGAAACTTCACTAAGCCTTGCAAAAAAATCGCCAAAAAATATTTTTACGGTTTAAATGTCAATAATCTTCAAAAGATTTCAATCCGAAAAACATCCATAATAATCAATTATATTACCTTTATTATTGAACTTTAATGTAAAGTTCGTCTAATTGATATGCAAGAAAAAAATCTTTTATATGACCATGCTGAAAAATTTTCAATTTCGTTCAGCTTGCTTAGTTCTTAAAAATGTTAGTTAAAGTTCTTAAGGTAAGTCGAATGAACGTTTGTAGAAGCTGTTGTTTTTGTACTACTAACTTAGACGCCTTGAATTCCAAAATACAAGTAATCATTTGCACAGGTTAAATACTCAAAATAAGCTTAGGAGTGCAGTAGAGCGCATCCCCTTAAACCACTTTGCGGAGCTTACGATTCCGCACGAGTTTTCTTATTTTCAATAGTCATAATGAAGTTAATTCGCTTATGATCAGGCTGTTTTATTATATACCAGAAAGATTGTGTAATTTGCGATATCACAACCCTTAACGATAATTAATTGTTTTAACGCATAATGATTGGTTAAGTTTTGTTAGCTGTGACATTGCAAAGATTTTCACCCCCGACAACTGTTCACGACATAAACGTATGCCAGAAAATGTCTGTTTAAGCGGGTGTTGATTCTCTTTTTATATAATTATGTTTCAAATAAAAAGTTAATACAACTTAAAACTTCATTCAGTTGGTACTACTATATTAATGTGACAAATATCACACTCTAAACTAATGATTAAAATTGGGCACCAAAGAGGCATCAACCAAAACCTATATATGCAAATACAGAATAATTGATAACAACTAAAACTTATCTGGAATATTTATTTTATTAATATTAGATGCGGACCGTAGTGAGTAATGTGACACGGTCTTTTCAAGATAAAACTAATTTAGTCGATTTAGAAAAAGTAGTGTTATTGTAACCGCTACATAAGATTTATTCTCCATACTTTTTTGGCATTTAAAATTTTGTTCCTAGTGTCCACGTAATCCATTACTTGTTTGTAGTCTGCTGTTGCATGTTTGGTACAACTATATCATAATTCTATGTTTAGGTGAATGGTATAGCCCGGTCCTACGTATTCACTGGATTAGACTTACACGATGGAGTGACGTATTATGTCACATTGATTTCTTGTAACAGTGCAGACATCTGTACAAGTAGTATATCAGAGGGAATGTTTGTTGATAGTACGCCACCATCCAGAGGTTTGTTAATAAGGTGGTTAGGAGGCATAGTTAGAAGATGTCTATTTATAATAAAGAACTTATTCGCATGCTTAGATCTGCACCATTATGTTACATCTATTTTTTTTGTTACAGCAAGTATATCTCTACAGCTGAGTATGTCAAAGGAAATATTTATGTACGACATTTTAATGTGTAATTCATTTTTAAAAAGCGATTAAGTACACTTAAAACCGCAAAGTAGACATTTTCAAAACATTCAAAAGTCAACATTATTATTTGTCGTCATTATGGTCCATACCGAACCAGAAACAAAACATTCAAACTGCGCTTTATCAATTGAAATAATGTTATGGCAGAATGATTCTATTACATTAAATATACATATTGCTTTCTTCAAATTTATACTGTAATTGTTTTGATAATAATAGGTAATGTAAGAACAGTAAAACCAATCTGTTTATGTTTAAGGTATAAGGGATAATGATACATGTTCCACAGTTATATGTAGCAGACAATACATGTGTTTCAAACAAATAACTTGTATGCTTTTGTTTCAAAGTTGAAAGTACAGTGATTTTATTTTATTGTATAGATGTAACTGTTGCAACCGTTGATAAAACAATTCATGACAATGATTTTATAAGTGGTAATGCATACATTTGAAATGTGGAATGTGATTACGTTAAAAATAGTTAACAGTAAACATAACGAAATAGCAGTACGTTTTAGGATAATTAATGGAATTATTAACAAACAAATAAACAAAGATTGTCGTAAAGAACATTTTAACCTAAAAAAACATATCAAGCAACATTAACACCATAAAGTAATATAACATGAAATAAGACTAGTGTCAAACATGCAAAAATTGCATTTATATAAACACATGTTTGAAGCAAATGTGTGGTTTACTCCAGCCAAAAATTTCTTTATACTAAATAAAATGACAGATTAAGAAGCTTTGCACAAGAATAAATGACTCTATGAAAAATTTAAAATATAAAGAGCGCCTTTTGTGACAAAATTAAAATAACACATTTGGTTTCTGTCTTTGTATAAACGTAAAGACCTATTAATTTATAACAAAAACGTGACAAATTATGCTGAGAATTTTTTTTATTTGTACATTTGTACACAGTACATAAAAGTGCTCCAGTGTTACAGTAAGTCTTAATATAGATAAGATCATCTACAATCTGCACGAATAAAACATGCACTATGTCAACATACTACTGGTAGATGATGATCATTATGTGTTTGCTTTATAATAGCTGTAGATTACTATTTAAAGTTATTGAATATCCATACTATCAAAATATTGCAGTATTCCAAACATGAGGATTCATCTACTGAAAATGCAGAAAAATTTGCCAATCATGTCCAATTTGCACTGCGCTATCTTCAATAGTTGTATTCGCCACATAGATATCTCCAAGTCTTTTGCAATGCACGTTCTGTATAGTATCTACATCAATATTGAAGTCCATTTAACACGTATTCATAAACAGGGATCATATATAATCGCCTCAAGTATGACAGTACACTGAATTAAATCAATTTCAATGCAAAGATAATCAGAAAAATATCAAAGAAAAACCGACCAAAAACAAAAGTCAAAAGTCAAGGGACAATAACAAATCCGAAAATAGACAAACGCAACACAAAAAACAAAATGCACAAAAACAGAAAGAGATCAACACGACCCCAATAAAAACCATGGGTGCACTTAGGTGCTTCGGGCGAGTAAGCAGTTCCTGTCTCTAATTATTCTCGTTAATGATCTAAAAAATAGTAGACATCCTAACAACAACTGCTTGAAGCCGCGAATAAAGTACGTACTTAACTAATATAACGTTCATGGCGTTTTCAAGTAATGTATTCCTAAGCCAATAAGTTATGCATAATTAGATTTAATGACACATGTTATGATTAATATCAATCTTGTCAAAAAGGCAAAGCAAAATATACACCAACATCATTTAAACTTTCTTAAGACGTCAAATTTGAGACAAAATAAAATAACAACATTAATTGGTACAACAACTATTATTTATTTACAATGTACTTTATGACAACCTTAAGTTGTCAGAAATTTAACGAGCCAAATAAAACAGTCTTATTCCACCGACTACATCTAAGACACTTTGACAACAATAAATTGTGTACCATAAACAAGTGTTTTACCCAAAAGCCGTGTGTCAGTCTCATAGCATTCTGTGTCTGTGGTCTGTGTATGTTTATACATACAGTTTTAGTTTATATACAGTTTGCAACAATAAATAACCACCCATAAAAATACTACACCGCATCATACAGTATAACTATTCTTTAAACTAAAACGTCATGAAATTATAATGTACCGACGGTAATAACCAGCATTCCATTGCCCCATGTTTAGTATCTAGCAATCTGTGTACCCGAAAAACAGCGCCTATGAAGTTTGTAACTTTTATATCATATTTGCCAAACGTCAGAGCATCTTCTGGAATACATTTAATTTATTTATCTGCGTATACAGAATGATTTGCTTTACAACATAATTTCAAAAATGTAGGTTTTTGACAAATTATGTTTACAGTTTTTCATATTTATATGAATTGTTGATGAATCTTTCGAGTCTATTGACAAAGTATTTTGGAATCATTATCGCTTACTGTCATTTCACTTACCAGTAAAAACGCTCGAACGGCTAAAGAAACCATTGCATGAAACAAGATACGTTAACAAAAATATGAACAAATATGTGATAATGTTCACATCATTTTTTAAAAACTGACACAGTTAAGAATTTTTTCAACTAAACTGTTTGCTAGACGACATGCACAATTCAATATAATTAAACTAAATTTGTAAACTTGCTAATTTAAAATAATAACATAAACCAGTTAATTTGTAACTATTGTATTAGGTAACCGGCATTAACATATAGGAATGCCATATGTCCTTGATATCCTGATTAGAATTGATATCTTGTAAACAATGCTTGTACACATGAAATTCCGATGAAATGGTCGGAAATGGGTCTATGTGCTTTTTTTTCAAAATGTGTTTCCCAGATTTTGTAAGTGGTTTAGTATATATGTAAAATGTAGAATGTGATTCCGTAAAATAATTATACATATGGCATATCATATAAAAAAGAAATAACATTAAACATAACGGAACAAGGTTTTAGACCATAAACTAACATTTATACAGTAATACACTTTTGTTTACAGGAATGTTTGCAATTACAACAGATCACGCGGCAAATCCTGACCTTGCCAGACATACCCAAGGCTGGATGACTTGGGCAGCATACACTCTACAACTGGCTTGGCTTGGGTTCAGTGATGTCCATTCTAATATAAGTTACTATAAAGTTCATGTTGGTTCAACGTATATGGGAAAAGATTTGAATAAGGTATCAGATGTTCATTATAATTTAGTCCTTTAGTAACATGACTTTAAATTTAACTAAAGCGCTTTCCTGAATAAGTTTTGTGTTAAAATGATACTTGTTTGATAGAAGCGGTAGTTTTGTGGGCCTCTGTTGCCGAGTGATTAAGGTAGCGCTTGAATTATTGATCACTAAGATTGCAGGTTCGAATCGCACGCACTGCGAGCAGGGTGCACTCAAATGAAATCTTTATTGACAAGAATTGGCAATTTTCTTACGAAAAATCGGGAGTTTTCTTCTACTAATCAGGACGAATAAAACTGGATGCCATGAAATACCTGAAACATTGCTGAAAGTGGCATTAAATACCAAACAAACAAACAAACAAACATGTAGTTTCGATATTCGGTAATATACAACAATAGTGTCTAGTGTAAGGAATAATTTAATACATGTTTGGTTTGTCATTTATATTTGAGAAACATTTTTTTTGCCCTTTGTGCTTTTAATAAACAGTTCGCAAGAATATAAATAGAAAAAATATCCTAGGTAATTAAAACATATTTGTGTGTCTGATATAAATATTGAACATAGTTTTTCAACAGTTTAAAATGCATCATTGTTTGAAAGTCCAGTCCATATGTGTTATCCCAGAATCCGTAATTGCAAACTTTGACTGATTTATAACTATTGACTGATCACAGATAAATCCCGTTGAGAGACAATGCGATCATTCGATCTGTAATCATACTTTCAAAAACTAAATGATATGTACGTTATTGTCATGGTTAGAGTTTTCATTGTCATTCCTAGTCTCTTGTGATATGCGATTTTTTTTGTTTGCTTTTTCAAACATTAAGTCATCCATTTGTCACAAAGAGTTCTTATTAATTTAAAATTGAACTTCAATATTTGTAAATGTTGGTTTAAGGAGTAGAGTTCTTTATTTTAAAGTAATGTTTTGGTATTACCAGTTTTTAAGTGGGTTTGTTTTTGATTACATAAAAGCAATATGATTATAGTGATTGCTGTGTAAGCTGTATATCATTTTAAAGGCAAATTTGACTTTTTGTTTTTGTTACTAGGTGTAACAGGAGTGATACGAATCTTAAACAATGTTAAAGCATAATTATGAAATTTGCTTTATATTTACAAACAGGACAACACATTTTCTGTATATAACGCCATTGTTTCAGTTTTGTATCTATTATTATTAATAATAAAACAATTCTGTCACCTATGTTTGCACCATAAAACAATTAAGTACATGTAGTACAATTTGAAGCACGAACCATATTTGTTGAAGCCAGATATTTGTTGCGTTTTTGAGTTTTTGTTTGATTTAGGATGCAGATACGATGTACACACATACAACCTCCAATAAATATCTTGATGATGAAGGTTATGTTCAACTATATAAAGTTGAAACAGAAGCTTTGACCCCATATACCAAACTATTTATAACAGTGTGGGCTGTAAATGGGGTAAGTTTTATGATGTTTCAAATGCCTGTAGAAACCATTGAACATGTTTATATATTGCATTCATGAACTATTATGAATATAAAAGAATATATTGAGTTATTTATTTATTTGATGTTTGCTTAATGTTCATTATATTTATGACAAGTATACGTTAACAAACAATAAATTTATGAGGAATTACTAAAGTAACTGAAACATACTGGAAAAGTATGGAGTGTTTAGTAGGAACGCAGACTTGTGTTTATCATAACGACTACAATAAACATACTGTTTGTGGAAATATAAAAAGGTTTTTTTTGTTTCGTTTATTGATCCGTTAGGGAATTTTTTAGTGATAAACACTCTACAACATCTTAATCATTTGGAATTTGTATATTTTTGGGTTTGAGCGCAACTGATGAATCTTGATTAGACGAAACGCGGTAAACCTTGGTATCTTTGATGACATTTTATTTGATATATTTTCACTATTACAATAAACAGGTAGGTGTCAGGAGTGAATTGATTCATTCAGCTTTTACACGAGTTCCAGGTGGAGCACTGGATTTGATCAGGCGCTGTAATGCAATGTCGTGTGAAGGTCATTGTGTGTGTGCCCCACAAGATACAAAATGTTCTTACCTTCCAACAATCGGCAAATGTATTGACATTTCTGCCAGTAAGTGTTATTTTATGCAATAGATCGCAAGCTATGAAAACAATCCCAAATGAAAGTAAAATTAGATTCTATAACGTTGGTTATTATAGCGAGGAATAATATTAATGATTTGCTTGTCAATATTTCTCGAAGGTGGTTTTATTTTCGGCATAGGCAAACCTATCGTTTGTACTATTTATCTAAAAAGTGTTTGGGTGTGTGCAATGTTTGCTTATTGTATGGTGATAGAGAAAATGTGTTAAACAACCTCCTTGCAAAAATGTCTACAACTACAGTATGCAATGTCAATGGGTCTTCTTTTAAGTATTTACTATTTACTATGAAAAGTTGTATGTACGGGACTGTTTAATTTGATAAAAATGACTTAAAGCTTCGAACTATATAAAAAACCTACTTATTTTTTGGTTATAAGTATTGTATTAGATCTATAGCTGTTGTTGTACGAGATACTGTTGTTTTTTTTAAGTAGGCTGCTATATGAAGGTATTTTATTTTAAATTATTACATATTATACATAACGCAGAAAATGACGACCAAATTATTGGAAACATATTAACAACAATAAAATACAAAAACACCATTGACATGTTATGAAGACAAACAGTTGTCAATTTAATTTATTTAATTTTTTGTTTAACATAGATAATGTAAATAACCTTTTACTGGTGGAAGACAGCAATGGCTACTCAACTAAAGACCAGGCAGTAACAGCCTCTGATAATGTGTTGAGGGGAATGTGGCTTGTATCTCAAAGACAAGGACTTAAACCATTGTGGTATAGCATTTATTTAAACGAAATAAATTAATGAATTGAACGTTGTCTGCGTTTTAGAAAAAAACGCACATGACACACGAAACCATAACTTTAGTTTATTGGTATATTTACTTTAATATTTCACCAAAGTAGGGTAGACGCCCAATCATACAAAGCATGCATTTTAAAAAGTAGCTAAAATATTAAAATATGTATACCCATATGTTGCTTTATTCAAACATTTTAATGTTTTTCGTAAAAGGAGTATTTAAATTTGTACTATTAAATGTTCCTTTGTTTATTTGTTGGCTGTATCAAAATCTTTTTTTTTAATTTAAACACACAGGTTTGAATGGAGTGTGGGCTATACATCTTATAACACACCACTAGGAATTTATGATCTAATAGAAGATAAGGTGTGGCAGGATGCAGGACAGTTGACAGAATCAGTTTTTTCCACTAAACGAGGTAGTTTGTCCTGTTTAAAAATTTTGTTCCAAATGAAATGTAACAATTTTATTTAAACAGTGGTTTTCAGATCTTATCATTATATTGCATGTATATATCACTAGTTGAAAAAGACATGGTGAAAAACCATATTATTTTAATGTCTAACCAAATTATCTTAATTTTAAGAGTTGTTTTACGTTGTGTTTCTAAAGTTTGTGATAATTGATACCAATCTAAACATTTTTATAAACATGAAATATATATATTTATTTTTGAAATCTTCATATTAAGTTCAAATTACGTAGATTTTTTTATGACATTGTTCACGTGATTGCTTTGTGACGCCATAGTCCTTAATTTTAATACTCACTATATATTTTTGATTAGATGTTATATAATACGTGTTAAACAATCGTAAAACTTTAGTTTGAATTTATTTTAAATTAAAGATGAAAAATAAATCGTTCTGGAATTCTCTCCATATATGTTTGTAACACCAGCAGCAATTTGTTTTGTTCAAGAAAAAAATATTTGTATCATAACTCATTATTATAACAAATTTAAACCGTAAGTGTTATCTTCAAATCTGTGTCATTGGAATAAAAGAGCAGTGTATCTTCTATTACGTTTTAATTTAAATGTATTTTAAGGTACTCTGTAGCTAAAGTGAATATTTTATTTCACAGGTGTTAAACTTCACAATACTATGTCGTATTCTGTTTTCGTTCGAGTTTGGTATTCATCAAACCAGTATGCCATCTTCAAATCAAACGGAATTTTTGTAATTGGTCAAGCACCAGCATTAGCTTCTACAAGAGGAAAAACAGTAATATTATTTTACATTTTTGTGTTATTGATAATACATGCATTTGTGACCCAATATAGCAAAACAATTATAACTGACCATAATATACACTTGGCCATAAGTTAAGGACCATTAGGATTTTAACGGAGGTGATTTTCTAAAACAAATATTTTTATCAAGATATAACCAGCCATTGTTCATTTCACGTTTCGTTTAAAAATAGTCGACCATTTAAAAGAAGATTATGATTTTACTTTTCAAAATGTATAGAAAAGACCAACAAGATGTCGTTTGTAAAAATATGCCATAAAACTGCAAAATCATAACTTCAAAAAAGTTTCAGTTTGAAGCGCTGGTAATGTTATATAAAAAAAGTTGGCAGGGAGAGGGTTATAAAGATGTAAGAAGAAATCATAATTATTTATTGAATTATTTATCACGCAATTCTTGAATGTTCTGACTTGAAGGGGCACGTTTATTCACTTTCCGGCCGAGATAGCACGAAAATTCTCTATCGGATTCATATCTGAAGACAAGACAGGCCATAGTAATGTCTCTATTGCCTTATTTGCAAGATAATCTTTCACGGGGCTTGCTCTATGAGGTCTTGCGTTTTCGTCCATTACCACGGTTCTGTTTCCAAGTGGATGCGCATCAAAATGGGGCACAAAACGGGGTCCAGAATCTGATCTCTGCATTTTAAAGCATCTAATGGATACAAGTCTAACTTATAGTCATATGAGAAGCAGCCCCAAACTGTCACTTCGCCACCACCAAAAGATGTAGTTCCCAGAACATGTGCAGGATCAAAGGCTGGGTTGCGATGACGCCATACCAGCATCCTATAATCAATTGGTTTCATAAGAGAAGAACTTTCGTCGGGCCAATGAATTCTTTTCCAAGAGCGAATACTCCACCCGATATGGTCACGCGTCCACTGCAGCCGGGCATCCTAATGTCTTTATGTAAGTGCTGGTCGTTTTATTGGTCTCCGTGCTCGAAGTCTTCTGCAGCGTAGCCTGTTTACTGTCCGTCTACCGACTCGTACATGCACATTCCATCGACTCCGCAACCTGTTGCAGTGGTGAAATGTTGTTGTCTAGCAAGTCTTCGAAGTAGTCTATCTTCTTTCTCTGTTGTCGTCTTCTGTCGCCCTGATTGTGGCCTTTCCCCAACAATACCAGTTTCATTATATCGTCTCATTAGCCTACTGAAGACAGAATGGCTAACATTGAACCTATCTGAAACTTGCCGCTGTGCCGTTCAAGCCCTTATTATACCAACTGCTTGCCATCTCTCTGCATCTGCTAGTTTTTGACGTACCATGTTGAAATGATTTTAAAACAGGATAAACTTGACCTGTTACGCACGTGCACATGATGAAATGAAAAAAAATAGGCACCAAACTTGGGTTTTCAAAAGCTGAGGGTTGTGTTTTTTAAGTTCCAAATGTTATTGTATCGTGAATTGAGCGATTTAAAAATGTTTCCAATAGATACTACAAACCAAGGTTTTGTTGATAACATATGTACAAAGAACCAGAATGAAGCAAAACCGGGTGGTTCCTAACTTTTGGCCAAGTGTATATTATTCACTATTAGCCAATGGATTTTTTTCATTGCAAGTGAACGTTCGTCACAAAAGCAAATATATTAAAATCTCAATGAATAATTGAACATTTGGGATTTTTGAAGCTTATCAAGTTGACCCTAGGTGTTTTTAATCAACCCGGAAATGTTTTAGGGATGAAGTTCACAATTTCGAAACAAAAAATGAGTCAAAGAGTAATACAGACAAACTTTATGGTTACAGGTAATAGAAAAGGTGAGCGGTACGACAGTTAAAGATGTTGACTACATGCAAGTGGGTCGTCCTGTAACATTTGGGTGGAATGATAAATTCCTACAGGCTGAAGAGACTGTGCAACGATATGATATTTACCTTAGTACTTTCCCTGGAGGTAAGTGCAGGATTGCTGATTTTATTTAAAATAAACATGTTTTATTTTACTTCAATTGAAGTAATAGATAATATTTAAATTAAAATGATAAATCATTATATCAGTATTATAAGGTTATTGCATGAATATTGGGAAATATTGTCCCAAGCAAGTGTTATATTGCACGAGCATGCGAGTGCAATATAGCATCTTGCGAGGAACAATATTTCCCAATATTCAGGCAATAACCCTTTTATTATATAGTAATAATTTTTTTGTGCTTTTAAGTGAATATTCATTATCTTGATATTTTGTAATATTTTACTAGGTCCAATAGTATCATATTTTCACTTGGTCAATATTACAGATATATATTTTGATTTACAAATAATAAAAAACAGATTTTTTTCCATCTTGTGTTTTTATTTGTTTCTCCTTATTGTTGTGAATATATGGCCACACGCTCGAATTTCGTCCATACTCGAAATTCGGCGATTACCCTTCATTCGGCAATTTAAACAATGATCCCAGGGCTAACTTTACTTTTAAATATCTTGCATTTATTGCTCTAACCAAATGACTACTAAACTATAAAATTAAATGAATTTCAAATTCAGCGAAATTTACGTCCGTTAAAGCGACACACTTTCATCGCCAAAATTCGAGTGTACTTGCATTAATTCCTGCTTTGAAACTGTCGAGCCGCTTGCGTACCCGACATTTAAATCCCATGTTGGCTCTATGAAATTTACTTTTATCTACAATCGAATTCACTGCCATTTGTTCAGTTCAAGCAGTTCTTCTAATTTTCCCCTCGAGAGCAGATCATGTATGTCATTTTCGGCCATGTTTGTTTACCAAAAACATTAAAATATAAAAGCCGATGTTCGGAACACATCTGTACTTTTCCCGGAAATTACATAAAAGACCGAGATTCAGTGTAAAATATGAAAATAAACTGCACTTTATTGCTATATGTAGGTTAAGACTGTTTTGCTATACCAGTTGTAATCATCCTAAGTAATTGATATAAAACCAGCATTACAGAAAACTGTTATATTTGCATTTGAGGATAAGTACTAACTCAATCAAACGAAAGTCAAAAGCTAAAATACATACATGCATGCATTTGTGTCATTTGTCTTTCGTTAAGTTTTTACGCAGTTTAGTACTTAGATTTCTAGTTTTCTTAATTTTTTATATTGTTATTTGTGTTTTTAAAATTTTTTTTCCATATTTGAATAGGTAAACACACGATTCTAGGACAAAACTATAAAAAAAACCCAAAATAATCACGTAACCCGAACGAAAATTGTAACTAAGCCATTTAATATTTTTTAGAAATAATCTTTTCTCTATTTCAATTATTACGTATAAACAAATATTAAAACATACGTAGATGAAAGTATCAGCTCGATTGTCTAAGACGTCTGTTTTTTTTCATATTTTGGAAAAAACATTGTTTGATATTACATTACATTAAGTACACCCTGCTTATATACTGTATAATATGACGAATAACTTAAAATAAATTATTTGGTAGGTTACGACATAATGCCTGTAGCAAGTGGAATTCCAGGAATAGAAACTGCATATAACTTATCGGGCATAACACTGAATCCAGGAGTTGTCCATTACACAAACGTGATCGCTTATAACTATGCAGGAGCACATACTACAGCAACATCAGATGGGTTTATGATTGATCGTGCTAATCCGATATCTGGCATGGTTTATGATGGAATAGCTTCAGTACAATATAGTTTAAAAATAACTTTCACTGCATTTGACAAAAATACAAAATGATATCTATTACATAACGATTTTAATTAGTAATTGTTTTGGTTAAAATTCCATTGATTGAAATTTTTCCTTTTTGTGATAATTTTTATATTAAAATTAATATTAATATTTTAAAAGCATATTTTATGTGCTTTTGCTTTTGTTTTCCGGATTACAATCGAAATCGACTGACTTTTACTTCCACTTTACATTTTAAGAATCAATATCGACCAGTCATTATGACAGTTTTATCCACAAAAAAAGGGGCCTCGGTGGCCGAGTGGTCAAGGTAGTTCGTCTACTATTGATCACGTGGTCTGACAACACTGAGATTGCGGGTTCGATTCTCACTGCAGGCAGGGTGTACTCGACTCCAATCTTAATTGACAAGGATTGCCAGTTTTCCTACCGCAGGTCAGGGGTTCTCTCCGGGTACTCCGGCTTCCTCCCCCAATAAAAAGTGGACGCCATGACATAGCTGAAAAATTGCTGAAAGTGGCGTTAAAACACCATTCAAACAAACAAACAAACAATCCACAAAAAACAATCATAAAACAATTATTGTCTTCAATATGATATAATATAATCATGTAATGTAATCAGACATGCATCATTGTTTAGTAAGATGAAGGGAATTTAACGTATACAATGGAAATATAGTTTTTTTGTTTAGCTTTTTAGCATTATTAAATTACGCATGCCTCAAACAATATTGTAATTAAACGTAACAATAAATTTATATTCCTTGTTTGTCTTTCTGTCCTTCTTTACGGAATAAAATTTGGAGCCAAAACTTAAACTTGAAACATTAAAGGATTCTTTACACAATTAATTATGGCCTTGAACTAAGAAACATAAAGACTATTTAGTAAACATAATTAAGAAGCAAATCCTAATATATTTTTATTTAATTTGTGTACGTTTCAAAATTACATGTATCTCATAAAGAGCAGTATGCATCGTTAAGACAATGTTGCTTTGGATTGCCAGCATTACATTACATTTTGTTTATTAAAACCCGACATGGTTGATGGGGATTTTTCCTTAAGTGGTGCTTTATCCTTTTTTACTATTGTATGCCAAGACTTCTTAAACCTAAATCTAGTCATCAGACTATACATTGGCACTTTTAAAAAATTTATGACATATGTCAGATTTACAAAAAATTTTTACATCAACATTAATTGGGCATGTGAAAAATATATGACTGCCTTACAAAGATACAATATATGATTCAAACATGCAAACTCTGTGAGTGTATGAACTACTTTTACTATATTTGTATTTATTAATTTGTATAATGCTAAATCAACAGATTCAAAACACAGATTAAAATAATTAATAGAGCTTTTAAATAACCATTTAATATTTGTGTTCCCTTGTGCCGGAATGGTAAACAACTGCTCCACTCGTGGCACCCATCGTGTCAGTAAGATGGAGAAAAGTGGTTATGACAAACTAAACAAATCAAACATGGAAAAGAAAACATATGTAGAATTAAAGAACTAGAACGAATAGTATTTATTTAACGATATTGAACAGGTAAGGTTCAAATTAAGGTCAGTTTAGAAATATATAAACAAATCTTACTTCTATCATAGGAACCAAGGATCTAGAATACAAAAATTCTTCAAGTTTTGTGGAAGCTCACTGGCATGGATTCACAGATACAGAGTCTGGTATAAAGGAATATTATTGGTGTGTGGGTATTACTTCTAATAAGAACAGAAAACCAGACAAGACAGAATGTAGCATTATACCATGGATCAATGTAGGCCTACATGCGTCTATCTCGAGAAATATATCCTTTAGTTTTACAGAAGGTAAATAGGACGTCTTTTAGATACTTAATGAAATATTTCAGTAACAAACGTTAAAAGTCCGTTATTGGCGTCTACACTAGCTTTGTTTCCTAGCTTTTCTTTATAATCGTGCCGACTGATAAAGCATATATACGGTGAAATGACTAACGACCCTTTATGTCATGTCGGCAACAAACAGTAGTTTGATAGACACAAATTAAATTACCTAATGTTTCCTGATATTTGGCAACGTATGTAGCTAAATTAACGTACAAAAATGTACATCATGTTTAAATTTTGTATAAAAAGATCAAAGGTATATATATATTGCTACATTACAATTAATGGACTTAACTCTACCGTAATCTGTCAAATCATAAATTTATAAAAGGATTATTACGGCAGTAAAATTCGGCCTAGAGAAACATACAACACAAAAGAATAATGTTATTAAAATCAATTCGAACAAAACACAGGTTAAACATGCTAAGGGTTACACACTGACGAATCAGCTTTACTAGAGAAATATAACATATTATTTAAGTTTTGATTCAAGTATAATTGATTTGATTTAGATATGAAAATATACAGCAAAGTCTACGCTACAGACAATGCAGGTTTGAAGTCTGAAATTGTCGTCTCAGATGGCATGTTAGTAGATGCGACTCCTCCTGTTCCAGCAAAATTTGTTCATATTGACGAAAACATTGTTGACAATCCATCATTTGAGAGTACAAGTGGGGATGCAGTAAACTGGCAAAGCGTTACATCTACAGATATCTGTAAGGTTTCTAGCAGCTACCATCCATTGGCATGGATACCAACCACATTTACTTGTATGTCTGTTGTGTCATCTGATATAAACTTGGCTAGAAATGGACGATCTTTTCTTTTTCTCAGGGGAAGTATTTATCAGCAGCTGCTGAAGGTGACTTCTGGAAAAATGTACAGAATTTCTTTTTTTTCAAGTCATCTACCAATATTAGACTCGGTATCCTCTAACAAAGAAGGATTTGTACAGTTTGGTGAAACCAGCAAGCAAGTTTTTTTGATATATACTAAAAGTTATCGCCTTGATGGGCACGGAGAAAGCATTGGCCGAGAAGAAGTATCATGGCACAAACATGTATATTATTTTATAGCGACAGAAAATATGGCTAATATTACAGTTGGCAGTATGGATGGAACAACAGGAATATTAATAGATGACTTTTCTATACAGGAAGTTAACTTGACAACAGGTCATATAAGTGGTCATGTTAATGGCCATATTGTTTATCTACATGAATGGAGCTCTATTCATGGTGCTTGGAGCTTTATAGATCCAGAATCTCCTATTATTGATTACACGTGGGCTATAGGTATGAATTATTGACTTTAAATACTATGTAACTGTGAGTTAACCAATGCTTATGGGTTTAGACAAAAACTCATTCGAATATAAACTGGGAATTGCTATGTCAAAAGTGAATAAAGCATCATTTTTGGTGGCTTTTTTTGTCACTCATGGGTTTCAAAAAAGAAGAAGTATATAAATTTAATCAAATATATCATATAAAAGACCTTATTTATTGAATAATTTGCTTGTTTGTCTAAATTGCCCAATTTGTACATTTTTATGTTGCAATAAACTTGTCAACCAGCTGTCGGCAAAAAGACAACTTACATTCTTGTCAGTGATTGATTGATTGATTGATTAATGGTGTTTAACGCCCGAGCAGCAATATTTCAGCTATATTCAGGCGATGAACATGAAATGGATGATAAAATGAACATGAAATGATGATGAATGAAAATGGGATGGGACACAAGGAAAAATAGGGGTAACGGATTTTAGATTGCCACTGGCAAATGGGAGGATGGATAGGGTCGGGCAATTTGGCCTCCTGTAGCGGGATCGAAATCCCTACTCATAGCGAATACTACAGCAGCGTTCTTTAACGTGCGAGGAACGTGGCATTTTCCCAACACGGTGCACTAATATGGTTTGCGGTCAGATTTTCCGTATTATGGCCTGACAACCCCAGCTTGCCAGGGGTACCCCATTCAACCACCTGGGGCACACATCCCAGTCGGTCTTTAGGCAAACCGACCTGACACGCCGGTCAGGGTACTGGGCGCTATTTAGTCGCCTTTTACGTCAAGCTAGCGCGACTGCGGTCTATTCTTTTAGCCACCCGGATCCCGCACGGGGCCATTCTTGTCATTATCTGATTTATTAAAAATAAAAATATGAATCACAAATGTTGTTACAGTAATATCAATGCATTATTTGAAATATGTACTGCTTTGCTGTGTTATATGATAATTAACACTACACATAAATTCAACATCATCATCCAAGGAGATTCAATTGTTAACATTGAAAATTAATATGTTCTTTTCATTATGTCTCATGTAATCCGTGAAAATTTGTTCCAAACGAATTATACTGAATCAACAAGGTATATGATAAATTTTAAAACTTGGATTTAAAAAATAACAAGGAAACAATGTTTTCTTTATATTAAACAGCATAAAATAAATTAAAATACACCTCTTTATCAAATATAGGGGTTTAGGTAAAATGCACCAGTGTCTGGCAATAAAGAAGGCTTTAGAGTTTAATTACAATTAAATAAACACTATACATTGATTATCGACACATAATTTGGTGTAGAAATAGTTAGTCATATTATGGTTTTAAAGGGCAGCTTATATTCTTCTTTGAAAACTCTACTGGAGTAATTGTTTCAATCATTAATATGCACTTGTTTAGCTTATTACCGCTATAGTTGTATCATTCTGCATGTACATGTATCAAATTTAATCAAATTTAAAAAGATATTAGGTGCCTGTTGTATTTTACCTGATTTTAATGACAAACCTTATTGACAGTATTGTATCCCTTGAAATGAAAACGATTTTAGACATTCACAATATAAGCATATTTTAGAAGTTCTAAAAATGATCTTAATTCGGATAAAAAGTCAATGAAGAAAACTTGACATCTTTTTAAAATAATGGGATAGTGGGTGCTGTAAAACTTGTAAAATTGTTTTTACAGTTGGCGTTGGGAAATTGCCTCAATTTTATTTAAATATATGCTCTTGTTTGGGCAGTTAATAAATTAAATTTAAATTAAAACAGATTTGCGTACAAGTAAACAAAAACCAAACCTGCAATTTTTATATAGTAGTCTTGGACGCGCGTCTGTTCGTCCAAATGTCATGGACAAACTCAATAAAGCTATGAAAAGGTTAATGAAACTGGTATTAAATATTTGTTGCACTTAAAAGAATGATCTTTTGTATTCGGGGATTTGTATATTTTGAAATTTTAAACAACTTCTGATATTACTAACCCAATTATCATCAATTTGCTGTAGCTGTTATACAAATGTTTCATGAAACGGGTGTATTCGAGGATAAATTGTGTTGGCAAGATGTTGTTGATTTTTAAACAATAATCATTTTAGGCTACTCTGCTGGAGGAACACAGATTCAACCATTCAGGAGTGCAGGACTGATGAATTTTGCTATAAACAACAATATCACTCTTGTGCATAATACTTATATATACGTCACGGCCATAGCCACAAATGCTGCAGGATTAAAAGGGATCTCATCCTCTGATCCCATTCTTGTGGACCTGACCCCACCAAATATCAAGTTTGTGTTTGATGGAAGAGGTGAGTAATGTGGTTAATAAAAAAAGTTTCTTATGTATTCATGCTGCTGTTTATTGAATCTTAAGTGTAGCATTATCTTAAATTAGCCATGTTCTTTGCAATTTTAAAAATTAAAGTATGTAAGGTCTTTACATGCTAGGACATAAATGAAAAATTTGTAAGACGCTATAGTTTAATATTTATTATTAATTAAACTCATTAAATACTACTTGGAAATTATAAGTAGTAATGACAGACAAGAAAGTTTTATATAGTTTGGAGGTCAAGACTTTTTCGAATTTACACTTTTGTACGTTATAGTGTATAGTTTTTCTATAAACAGGTGCGGATGAAGATGCTTGGACATTCAATGAGGTTGCAGCAAACTGGGATATGGAGGATTTAGAATCTGGTATCAAGTATTGTGTTTGGGCTATTGGTAAATACATTTTTAATACGAAGTAAAGCATTTTCTAAGTTTAGGTAAAATGCATTTCAGTAATTTACTGTTAAGTCAATATAAACAATTTCTTTCCACACAAACACTCATTTTTCATGCACTTCAAAAAATTATGTCTGTTCAGCACTTAAACGTGTATTTTTTAATGAACAGTCATCTAAATGTGGTGAATATAAAACTGTAACTAACAGTAATAGGAGACATATATAAAAGAATTGTGTATATACTTAAAGCCCCTTTGTTAAAAATGTTAAAAAATATAAAGCCTAAATATCCTAGTTTTAATTTGGTTGAAAAAAACTGGCTAAAATTTATTAAATTATTTGAAACAATATTAATTTTTTTTCGAGACCCAACCAGTTTTCCAACTGGAGAAACAAACAATTTTATGTTCTATGTTTCCAAATATATCCTGTGTGTAATTAGAAAACGAGTGTCAATCAATGTTTTAACACAGGTTATAATTTGACCTAAGACCAAAACTATTTTTATCAAATAAGAAACGATCTCAGACTTCTAAAATTATACACAGCCAATGACTAATATATTCATATTTACTTATGGGTGTTTTAACTAAGTGTAAACAAAAGTCATTTTTTGCATCCTTTATTTTGATTAGAAACAATATTTACACCGCTCTTAAATAGGTTGTAATATAATTATGTATGTAGATGATGCACTATAATAATTAAAACATTTTGGATCAATACATGTGACCAATTTTCAGTGATGTCATATTCCATAATGCTTATTGTAGTGTACAAATACTTTTCTGCTTTGTGTCTTGTAAAATAATTCCAAGGAATTTCTTTTGCATTCAAGACACCCTTTTGAATCGGCTCAACGGTTAGGTTCAACATTTATTGTTTCATTTATACCTTTTAAGTTGTACAGATACTAGATAACTTAAACGTTCACCAAGTCGTAAAACATTAATATTTTGTTGATTGTTTTGCAGGTTACTACCCAGGGTCTACTGAGTTATTAGAATATACAACAGTAACTACAAAGTCAGGAACCTTGGATTTTGACTACATAGTCCTAGAAGGTTACAAGGTTTATACTACACTAAGTTGTGAGAACAACGCTGGCTTGATAACCACCAAGTCATCAAATGGTGTTAGAATCTCAAACAGTCCACCATCTATAACTGATGCTCAAGTCGAAATTGTCCCAATTTCGTTTACAGAATATAGTCCTCGCGATATGTATCAAGGAATTAGTGACTCTTTAAGAGTAAAATGGTCAGGATTCAAAGATAGTATTGGAGTAGAGACTTATCAGGTAAGTTTAGTAAATAGTTATTTTTTATTTAGCATACTTTTATTATCGATATAATAAAATTTTGATATTGCAGAAAAAGTTAGGGATGACAATAACAATAATTCAAACAAATCAATTTTACATATTTACAAACATTTCAATTTTAGTCAGTATTAAAGGTTACTGTCCATGTTGCCGACATTACTTCTCATTTATGCAATTTGTTCATACAATCCATCGAGTTAAATTCCGATAACAAATTTATTGACAATTACATAGTATGAGATCTTATAAGGATGTTGAATGGACTTTTCTTAGCCAGTTGAAAAATAGTGTTTCACATTTATAGGTAAAGTTCGAAGATACAAGATCTGAGTCCATGTTTTTCCCAGCAAACCAGGAAGTTTTATACTCTCACTTCACTAAGATGTCTATGACAGATGATGTACAATCAGTAGCTGTTCAAGCAATGAACAAACTATACCTGAAGTCGTACACTGTATCTACAAATGTTACAATCAGAACTACAACTCCTCACGTGGACAGTAAGTTTACTTTCAGCTGACAAGATATGTAATTATTTACTACGCTTTTCAAATGTATCAATAACCAACTAAGATTTTTTATTCAGTAAGAATTTTATATCAATGTTATTTAATTAGTTATTTTCTGTTTTTCTCGATAACTTAATGATTATTTGCAAGCCAATATTTGAAATTCCATATTAACATTTGAATTGCTTGTTTTTTACTTCGAAAAAAAGTGTAACTAAAATTTTGATCATAAGGAGTTTATCTTTGTACAATTAATGTATTGAAATATCTTGGTTTGCAATTTCAGCATTGAAGACATTGGGTATATTATGGCTAGACAACCAGTTTGTGGTATCTTGGAATAACGTATTTAGCTCTAGTGATCACCTATTCTATGAGGTTTCAGCCAGTTCAAATGAGTTTGGTGTCAACATTCTCCATTGGCAGTTTACGAACCAGACAAGTACGACATTTGGTATTCCTGCTTTTGTTCGAGTAGAATCTGGGCTAGAAGTATATTTTTATGTCAGAGCCATTTCAGTTGGGGGATTTTTTGCTGAGAAGACGGGAAAATTTAAAATTCCTTAAATTTGTGACGATGATGGATCATTTTGTAATTGCTTTGTTGTTATGATTTTTATTGTAGCTTTAGTTAACATAAATACTGTGAAATAAAAAACAATTACAAATATTTTCGCTATGCGAGTCAAACTATCAATTTTTTTATATCTTTCTAATCTTGCTTATATTGACTCTCGTCTATTATTATTTGACAAGATTATACAGAGTTTAGTTACACGAGTATAATTGATTTTATTAAACTGTTTTATTCTGCACTTCGTTTTTCTCAAAGTTTCTTTTTTACAACAACTTAGTTTGTCCTCGATAGCCAGTTAGTTGGTCTGTTATTGATAACGTGCCTGTCAACACTGAGATTTCGCGTTTTGAGAATCACTGCAAGGAGGGTGGGTCCAACGTCAATCTTAATTGGAAAGGGTGCCAGTTTTCCCACTGATGTCTTTCAGTGTATTCCTGCTTCCTCCCTCCCAAAAATGGACACATGTTGTAGCTGATAAATGGCTGAAAATGTCGTAAAAACCCATTCAAAGAAACAAACAACAACATTTTTAAGGCTCCTTAGAATCAAAGATGTTTCACGCAGTAGTCGCCTAAAATCCAAATATACAAACGTGTTAAACATGTCTTTCCAATAACCATGCTGTAACAATCAAACTCGTATTTTGCTTTCATTCGGAATTCCACTGGGTACAAGCTGTGCCCACTCCTAGCCGATTTGTTCCTAATTCTTATGAAACGGAGTTTCTTCGACGTCCTATTAAATACAAAAAGATAGCAGAAATAGGTTCTTTAATTTTACATATAGATATATTAATGAAGACGTTTCTATTAACAACCCGTAATTTGCTGAGTGTCTTCCGTTAATATATCCTTCAGAACTAGAAATTAAAGAAACCACAGAAAAAGCTTCATCTACATCATTTTTAGACCTACACCTAGAATATGACACGAACGGTCATCTAAGCACAAGAATTTACGGCAAACGAGACGATTATAATTTCAAAATTATTAATTTTCCTCACCTATGCAGCAATATTCCAGCTTATTATGCATACGGTGTCTATATTTCTCAATTGATCAGATATGCAAGAAGTGCTGCGAGTATACTGCTATTTTGAAACGTCACCTATATCTTCTGGATAAATTTATAAACCAGGTTACAAGAAAAAACGACTCGTCCGCGCCTTTAAAAAGTTTACTATAGATACAACTTCCTTGTTGAAAAATATGGTTGCAGATAGTTTTCCTAATTTTGAATTTAGTGTGCAGCGAACGTGCTACGATGATTGTGTGATACACCTATTAGTGACTAGTGTTATCCATGCTTCGCCGGTTCTCGAAAGCGTAAGATATTATGGAATAAAAGTTTGTTTTTATCTAATAGAAATTATTTATTTATTTACCCAGTTGTTTCATAGATAAACTCCTAATCACGCAAAATAATTACAAGGAAACGTACGGTTATTGCAAATATCTTTTTTTCAAACCACCTAATTTTTGACAAATTGCATACTACGTCACGTCACCAGTTCTCGATAATGTATGCTAATGCGTAATTAGCTATGTAGGGCGATTCGGTAAAATAAAATACCATAAAATGTAAATAAAAAATGTTATTCATAAAAAAATTGTTTAAATTGGGGCGTCAGTCCGTCTATTGTACTAAAAGTAGAAGAAATTTTGGGGATTACGGAAAGGTATCAAATATATGGTTTTGTACATGTGTACTTGGGAGAATTTTAAACATCTAAACGCGGAACCTGTTTATTTTTTCGTTCCCTAGGATGAAAATGGTGTCCTAAAGAAACATTGCCGACAAAAAGAAGACATCACCGAATCCGCGTTTTATGACAAAATGAATTTTTGCACGACTGTCGAGAATTGGTTACTATCGAGAACAGGATAAGGTACAACATATGATACCTATCTATTTTAATAAAATAACCAACTCACATTCTACAGTAATGGAAATGGGAGATGTGGCATACCATACAACCTATAACATATAACCCAACATTTCTTTTGGAATACCTGTACATAGTCAAGACTATTGCTGTGGCTGCTTTATGTTGGGTTGGTTCTGGAGTTTGCCGGCTTCTCGGACTTTGATTCGTGGATTGTCGTTTTTGACAGCTTCATTTTGTTAATACTTTCACTGATCTCTTTAAATAACAAATTGCTTATTCCATGTTATCTTGTTTTTGTTTAAGATATGGCTAACATTTTGTTCACTGGACATTAGGCTACCAGCAAGGAAAAGTGTTTCTTAAGTTTGCGTTTTTGGAAGCATGGTCTTACGTTCAATGACTAAACTAAAATTTATTAGTATAATAAACAATATCGACAACAAAATCCGACCAATAATTACAAATTCTATTTTACAAACACACGACACAAAAATTAAAATAAACAAATAAAAACAATAGGTGCACACATATATATTACTTAACGCCCGTCGAGCCGCTAATTGTCATGTGAAAGTCAAATCTCGTAAAAGTTATGACTACCCGTATCTCAGAAAAGATGTCTGACCTGATTTAAGGGATTCATTACCCATAACGATCAATAAAGTTATATTGACGTCCATAGAAATTATGAAGGACAATTTGCATTAACCTACCAAGGCAGAAGGCAATAATTTGGTTTCGAGTTTTCCTGATCGAGTCAATTTACAGAGTCAAAGATCTAAGGATGTATGAAAGGTGTCTTGAATTTTAACCTTGAGAGGGCAGATTAAATACAAATTGTTACGGATAAGTAAAGTGAGACAACATTACACTGTACATGTATATCGGAAATAAGGTCCTGTCAAGTGTCTTTTTTCTTCTTTAGTAGGCCTTGACAAACGCAGCATATAACAGTACAAAAACCGCTCGAGAAGAAGGGAAAAACAATACATACCCACTTATGCCAATGTTTTGCCGAAGAAAACATGTCTTTTATATATGTCAAATATACGTGTATGTTGACAAAGTATAACATTTGACAATTTATTTGGGGCCTTGTTTGCTGAAAGGTTATGGTAGTTATTAATCTTCTATTGATAACGTGCCGATCAACCTGGAGGTAGTGGGTTTGAGTCTTACTATGGTCAGGGTAGGCTCATCTTCAATCTTAATTACCGGTTTACAACCGGAGGTCGAAGTTTTCACTCTTCAACAAAAAAATAGATGCAATGATATAGCTACGTTACTAATGAAAATTAAGTTAAACATCATTCAAAACATACATAAACTTTATTTATCATCACTGTAATACTTTGTATACCCGCATTATAATATCATATTGCAAACTTTATTTTCAGACATCTCTGAGGTTACAGAGCTGGGGTATTATTAGGTAGCATTAGCCCACAGATTCATTTGTTTTATTTTGAATCATTGATTACAATTCTGTCATGACCACATACAGAGTATTTATATCGCCTCATTCGGTGTTGAAGCGTATGAAAAATAGACAGTTGTTAATAGCGTTGTTTGATTATAGCATCTTAAATATCTGTCGCTTTTAAGTTACCGAGCAATCACATATGAAAATACCTGAATGAGACATGTTAGAGGAAACCTTTTATTTTCTACAAGTCCAGAAATGTGTATCTTGTTATAATAGGTCGTTTGCATACGAATGGCACAGAGAATAAAAAGACTAATCCAATCGACAACTTTAATCTATATGCATGTCTGACTACATAGCTATGAGTTGGGCGGAAGGGAGTGTACGCATGATACAATTAGATTGTTAACACGTGTTATACATCAGTGTCAAGTAAATACTAAAAGTTATATCTGCTACATCCATTTTTTTTCAAAGTTAAGCTTAGACCCAATTAGCGGTTTCGTTAAGAATATATTTCAAACTTAAATTAAAATTAAAGTCTGTAGTATAAAAATAAAGAAATCAAAAGTCACTGCTAAAAATCTGAAAATTAAAGGTCTCTTTCTAGAACAAGTTTTTTTTAAACTAAGTAAGCTAAAAGGTTATATTGAACTATAGTCAATATTATTATTTCAAGTCACTGTTAAGTCACTTTAGGTCATAGTCCTTCATCCCATCCAGGCTGGTTTTTTTAATGGTCTTCCATATTGACTATATTGTTGCGACTGGTCACGATCGAACACTGTAGGCTCAGAAAAAATTGTTATGTTTTGTTCGACGATCGAAGCCGGTTGCACATTTGAGTCTTCGATTTCCGGCTGTGGTTCAAATGTCTTTTTTTATTTACGTGTACTTTCTAGTGCGTCTAACGATACGTCCATTTTCTTTTTTAACTTCGGAATGTTTATTTTTAACTATTCCCTTTTCCCATTCAGCATTTCGAATTTGTGGTTCTATTCGTACAATGTCACCTTGTTTCAGCTCTTTAGCTGTTCTGTTGTAGTACTTTTCTTGACGAATTTTTGTTACGAATCATGTTCCTTTGTACGTTTTGTGGTACTTCGCTCTCCAGTGGATTAGACTTTATTGGCGACAAAGTTCTTGTTTTTCTTGTTGTTAACTGTTGTACTGGACTGTAATTTGTCGCTTGCTGTGGAGTGTTTCGCAGATTATGCAATGTCAAGTAAATACTAAAAGTAATATCTGTTGCATATCTTTGCGGGAAATAGGTCGTTTAAAATTGTTACACGTATTAAGTTTTCTTGTATCTTTCTAATAGCTTTTGTTGGTACGAATTTTGTTTGTTTGTTTCCCGAAGATACATTTTTGCTTTAGAGATACCTATTGATATTTTAGCTATATTAAGTCACTATGCGATGGAGTTCTCGAATTTTAGCTAAAATATAGGTTGTACTGTTAAGCTGTTGTGACACCCTGGGGATTTGGCATGGCTTAAATTATTTATTGATTAATTGTCTTATTGACTATGCATTTACCATATTAAAATAAAACCCAGTGTTATGTAAAATTATTTGTTGCCAGAAATGTGAATTTTTTCTGCTAATTTGAATACTGTCATAATTTAAGATATTTTACCTTGTCCAGCTTATACATAGAATGGATTTAATCCCACTCATTTTTAGCTAAATATTGCTTGGATCTACGCGTCTTACACCAATGATGGCAGCGGTGACAATGGTAATAATTTTTAATTAAATTTTATCTTACAAAATCAATTCTAAATTTATTTCAATTTGTTTCATTTGCTGGCTTACCTTTCCGTGGAACATGCATTTTATTGAAACCTAAAAGGTTTATCTGTTTTGCATTCATTTTATAAACCTTTGAAGTCTTGTTTTAATACTCACTAAGCAGTAAAGTCTGCAGGTATCCTTTAGTTTACTAGATAATATAATTTGGTTGAAACTGTCGGCAATAAAGTATCTATTGGCATGAAATTCAAATTTCAAACGGTTCCTATACCTTGTTGCTTATTCATCACAGGGATACTGTATTAATTTTTGATACACAAAGTGAAGTTAACAAGGACTTGACATATGAGCTTGGCAACTAAGGACAACACCTGTATACATCAATCAATTGTTCATAGAAAATAAGTCGTTAACAAACAAAACTTGACAAGTTAAAATATATTCTGAAATTAAAGGACCTGGCTCTTGATATCTTCTTACTTTAATACTTTAATACGATCCTTAGTTTTATACAAATATAATAAATAATAATGCATAATAAAAAATATTTAAATCTAGCATAATATAAACCTGTTACTCTCATAATTAGGTTTTTGTTTCTTAGTTGAAAACTAAATATTATTTGAATCCTAAAACTGCATATGTTTAGGCATATGTGAAAGCTTAGGCTTAATTAATGTATAATTTCTCTAAGACGGGATTTAAGTTTATCGTGAGGAAGTGGTATAAAGAGTTGAAAAAGCAACGGTTCTAAAGTTGAAATTGTATATATCTTGATTTTAAAAAGCTGAAAGAACAAAGGTTCTAACATACGAATTTTAGATATCGATCTGGAAGATTTAAAATAAATCACTATCGACTGAGCTTGACAGGTTCAAGGCAGAAGACAGGTCTTCATCAGTAGGTAAACATCACTTGAGTAGACAGGCATGATCATACACCTAAGACTGAGAATGTTGGACACAAGCTTTTACGGGTATGACATATATTCTCTTACATGTGTTGTAAAGGATAGTAAGTATAAAATTAAATGGTAAGGTTCGTAGTACGTGCAGTATTAGTAAGAGATTAAATGTTCGAACATGACCCCCTGTCAGGTTTCCATTACAAACACTATAATATGAGAAATATAGACTGCCATTGAACTTATGTGCTGTTTAAATGATTATGTTCTAACGCATGTCAGTCAACTCCGCAGTCAAATAAGTTTAGAAAGCAGTAAAAATCGTTTTGGACACCAAATGTTTCCTGTCCTGATAAACACATGGAAAACCCTAGTCAAGTAAAAAGCAATACAAAAAAACCCCACAATATGTGCTGCTACATGCAAGATAGGCAACTTAAGTTTTTATTCCTATGCTCAAATCTACTTGAGTTGCTTACGACACTCATTACGGATCATCTACTTAGTTGTAATGGATTAATTATCAACATATGAAGTATGTGTAAAGATTCTTTAGACCTTTGATGAAAATGCGTGGGATGAATGTTGCACAAGCAGAGGTTCATGAAGCGATAAAAGACTTTAACTACTATAATGTAGTCACGCGAAAGGTTGTTCTCAACCTGTCAAGTGAGAGACTAAAAAGTCGTCGTGGTGTGTTTGTCAACGACATTAAACACATAATTTGGGTTTGGAGTTTTTAAATAAGAAGACCAAAAAAATTAAATTGAGAAGTTCTGTTCATCTTTACAAATATGAAACAACAGACTCAAGTAATCAAGTACACATAAAAAAAGACATCGAAGTCAAGGTTCAGTGATGCGAAATGGTGTCAAAGCAACGGACATACAAAGAGGAAAACAATTTTAGACCATGTAGCAGTAAGGTAAAGAATACATGTTTTCAGCAATCGTGGGGGGTGGGGGAGAGATTCCTAACCTTTGAAGTGTAAAGTACCCTTTGAACAAAACAGTAAATTACAAATTACAGGTTGTTAACCAAATAATACAGTTTAAATCGATTAAATGTCCATACTCAATTCTCTAAAATTGTTAAGTGGAAATCAAAATAAAGTCCCACCCTATTCCCTTTTCCTAAAAGTTTATTGTTTTCTTACTTGGTCACGACGTGAATGTTGATGAAATACTGATTTTCCGACAGTTAAACTACCAATAATTCCATCAAAAGATTAATGCTGGAATCATCATTTGGTGATAGTGATATATACAATACACGCTTTACACATTGACATCTCTGTTAAGAAATATTCTGATACTTTATGCAAACATCTATTAAATTTATCAGATAATATTTCATTGTATATTTCACAAAAACTTTCTCATCTTAACGAAATAGCATGAACAGTAAAATAACACTCATGATAATAATATCTTACTTTGCATTATCAACCTCTTCACACCCACGTAAGGCATTCAATTAATAAAACCGTAATGCTTTTAGATAAGGGTGTTAAGATACATTTCCAATTGTCAACTTCGCGTTAGTCGACAGCAACATTCAAGAAGCTCGAGGGTATGGTGTGTACATTTCACAACTTATACGTTATTTTAGATCCTGCGATCGGTATTCCGACATTTTCGCTCAGTGTAGGTAGAGTTTACTATTCCTGGATTTGACTTTTTTCCTACAAATGACAATGAGTCACTCGATGTCTAATTAGAGACAGGCAGTGCTTTCTCGTCCAGAGCACCTGAGTGCACCCATGGTTTTTTATTGGGTTGGAGTTAAACTCTTTCTGTTTTTTATGTGTTTGGTTTTTTGTTGTGTTTGTTTATATTCGGATTTGTAACTGTCTCTTGGCAATTGGCTCTTGTTGTTCGGTCGATTTTCTTTGCTATTTTCTTTTTTTTCATACCACACCCTATAGTATGATATTTTTCCTAATGTGGTAACCTAACATGAACATTACACTTAAGGCAAAATGTTATTGATATACGCGCTGCATAAATTCGAGCATCCCAAATTTCATAAATAATGACGTTATGTTTGAGCACCTTAATTAACTAATTATGTCTCTGCATTCCAATGAATAATATGAGAGCTCCATATCCTTGCCAAACCAGTTTCTCTCTCATTTCTAAGCAGAAAACCATTGTTAAAAGAATCGAGAATAGCGTATTGCATCAACTGGGAGACAAAAATCATAAGCCGGGGCATTTAACATAATGGATTTTCTTGACAAATTCCCAATAAAAAAATCAGATATATCTTTTAATTTAATGGAGTGCCACATTTGATTGTTGATGATAATAAAGTAGGAAGCAGGTTATCTGCAGTCTTTTTTAAACAAAATTCATACTTAAATATCGACCTTTACAATGTATCATTTCTCTATCTAGTACGTAAGAATTATTTTAACAATATACTAAAATTGTTACATGAATCCTTTGTTCAAGAGACGACGAGTATGTATGCATATGACACGATTAACACCGTCAGTTTATAAAAGTTTACCGAATTACCTAGAGTTGTAACCCTTTTAATATGCAAAACACCATAAAAAGGAATCATCAGAGGTTTTCCGATTGATAATTAATATTGATGTTACTTATATAAACCAACGAGATTAGAGACAGTGTTTTACCTGTTATGCACGACGAGCACAAATATAATGAATGAAATCGGTCATGTCAGTAGACATAATAACTAATTAATAGACGACCTACAATATCCAAAACATTGACGTGTCGTCCTTTCTGACACGGGTGGTTGGGTCAAATGTATTTCAGCATTTCTTTAACGCGAATTAAAATGAATTTAGTTTTATTCAGGTTTGACATTTTAATCCGCATTGGATGGAAAAATTAAGTATTAATTGGGAAAAAGCCCCCATTATATTTATGTCATATACATTAACAAAAATTGTTATCTTGTAATTTACAGCGTAAATGTATACAGTGTAAATGTAAGGACGATAAAAATATCAAAAGAAATAACAGGATGCCAAAAGTAACACACGCAAAAAGATTGATTGATTGATTATTTGTTGTTTAACGTCCAGCAAGCAATATTTCAGCTATATTCAGGACGTGAAAATTATAATTTTTAAGTTGTTAGTATTTTAAATTAGTAGTACGTCATGCCTCCCTTTTATACTAAAACTTGATCTCATACAATAATATGAGAATATATATACAAATAAAAATGGTAGTTAAAACAATAAAAAGTATTAGTCTTCACAATTAATAGTGAAATTAAATTTTGTTAAATAAATTTATTTCTTTCAAGAACTTTAAAATTGTGTCGCCTGCGACAGTTTTAAATAAATTAAAAAACGTATCTACAGAATAGAAACGTTCCCGAATGTGGGCCACGTCCACACAGTCCATCAAGACATGCTTGATGGTGTATGGACTGTTGCATGGCACACATTCGGGTCGTGGCTCATTATTTAAAATATAACTATGTGTCGTCCTGGTATGACCAAGACGACACCGTGTTAAAACAACTTGGTCTCTGCGACCTCTAAAACTTTTAAAAATAATTGTGTGCAGTAGTGGCTGGATCTCATGAAGTTTATAATGAACTTGGAGATCCCAACCACTCTGCCACAAACTAGAAATATATTTAAAAATTATTGGTTTAAAATCAGTAAAAGGTATATCACAGTTTATAATATTATTCTTAAGGGCATTCTTTGCCTCCTGATCCACGACTGTGTTCCCTTGGATTCCAACGTGACTTGGGATCCAGAAAAACACAACCTCTTTTCCCACAGCTATTAGAGATTTGTAAATTTCAATTATTTTTAAAATATAATGGTTTTTAATTTTGAAATTTTGAATAGCAAGTAGACAAGACAGGGAATCTGAGCAGATAATAAATTTGCACTCGTCTGACGAAGCAACTATTTTCATGGCAAGAAGAATAGCTTGCAGTAGCTCAGCAGTAAATACGGATGAGGCAGACGGGAGACGACGAGTCTCAACACGCTCTCCGAAGACCGCGGCGAGGAAACTTTATCGTCATCTTTTGACCCGTCTGTATAAATAGTACTGTAGTCAGGGTAACATGATTTAATTTCTGCAAAATGTTGTTGTATTATATACGGGTTTGTTTCTGACTTTTTATGTTTTTGTAAATCAAAAATAAATACCGGTTTGGGGTTTAGCCAAGGGGGATTTCGTGGAATCCCGATTGCAGCAATTTCATCTAAATTTATACCTGAATTTTCTAAATTTTCTAAATGAGAATTAATTCGAATGCCAAAAGGTTGAATTTTGTTTGGATGTTTTTCGAAAATGTTTTGATAAAGAGGTTTGAAAACACAGTCGTGGGCGGGGTTGACAGGATATGCCTTTAATTTGGTTGCATATTGCAAGGCGAGCTTTATTCTTCTTTGATACAAAGAAGGCTCGCCTGCTTCTACATATAAGCTGTCTATAGGTGTGGTTCGGAAGGCTCCAAGGCATAGTCGCAATCCTTGATGATGAATCGTATCAAGGATTTTGACATATGACTTGCGAGCAGAACCATAAATGAAACAACCATAATCCAATTTAGATCGAACCAGCGATCTATAAAGAATAAGTAAAACGTCGCACTCAGCACCCCAGTCAGTACTGGCTACAACTTTTAAAATATCTAATGCCTTTATTTTTTAACATTTTGATATGGGGAAGAAAGGTGAGCTTCGAATCGAATATTAAACCAAGAAAAGTAGTTTCTTTCACAATTTAGAATTATTTAGAATTATGGATATTTGACTTAAATGAAGGCATGGTTCTCCAGGTAGGTTTGCACAGCTTTTTTGTCAAAAATAGATTTCAACTTTTAACGCCAATATAATAATTACATAAACAAAATTAAGATGCAGGAAAATTTCTACAAGTAACCCAATTTAAAATAAATATCGTGAGATTACAATGAAATTGTTCTGTTGGATTATAAACTTATACCATCAACAATGTAGCTCATTTATTTTTATATCTCGGTCGACATAAAACATTGTCTCAAAAGATAGATACATTATTGAAGCTAATTTAACTTGACGTTTTGGGTTTTCATTACGTCCTACATTACAAAAATGAAATGAAATGACGGAATAGAATACACTATTATCTATAAGTTTAACTGTATGAACTGGTTGTTGTCTTATTGACATTAAGTTCATATCTGTTTGTTTTCTATTGGCTTGGAAGGGACTTGCACCTTCAATCTAAATTGTAAGATATTGGACGACAAGGCATTCTTTATAAACAGATTTTTTTTCTTTCTGTCACGTTTTGACAGTTATACATGTAATATCTTGGATAAGACATTTCATATTTAAGTAAAAAGTAATTAATGTATTGTACATAAATTTAAGGATGAACTGAAATTACAAAATATAATTCATAAACATTCTTGTATGACTTATGATGAAGAAGAACACAATAAACATTAAAATTTGTGAACATATACATTCAAAGAAGTAAGTTTCTAATTTTTGCAATAAAGTTTCTGACACCAAAATTCGCAGTTAAAATGTTGGGATATTTTATGTGATAATGATATACAATTATGCAAATACATGCTGAATATAACATTAAAAATGTTGTCGTTTATATTTCTAAGTAACAACTTAAAAACACACACCGTCTCTCCATACTGTATCGAAGGCATTTTCAAAGTAGATAAGATCACAATACATGTACAGTTACCAATATTGTACTAATTTCTCACCCCACAATTAACTGTCATCGTGTACAATAACTTTCCCTATCTTTGTTTAAATTTTTTCATAATCAAGCTGTATTTTTAAAAATAATTAAATAAATAAAAATTATTTATAAATTCCGAAAGATATAAATCGAAGTATCTATATTAACAAAATCATATAATGTAAGAATACATTAAAACCCGGTGTTTTGACTGCTTGCATATGCGGTACACCAATAACTTCATTTGGGTCGTGCAATATGCCTTCTAACCTTGTGACCTCTTGGGGCATATCACATGACACAGACAGTATTATTGTATAAATATTAATTACCGACTTACATAAAAAGAACGGTTTTAAAACAATTCAAATTCATAAGCGTAAACTGCAAGCAATTCAATATGGATATCCAGATGGTTCTATACATCTACACGCTAATTTTATAAATATAATTATGAATGTAAAATGAATATACATATCAATGTATGATTTAAAATATTTTAACAGCATGCAGCAATAGATTAAAAATTCTGCAATTTTATAGCCCATGATTGAAACTTACCAAACCGTCAGAGAAAGCAGAACACGAGACATTTGTGGTTATATAAAACCATTGCTTCAAACTTGAACTTCGACATAAATATGGGTCGCCCAATATGCTTGAAGCTCCCTCGAGAAACAGTATGATTAGTTGCACTGGCTAAACATCCAAATAATGTATGTCATTCTGGCATTAAATTATGTATTAAGTAAGGTTTTAATAAAGATCATGTTGTGTTAAATTAAGGAAATAATAAGTTTCCAGTAAAACCTAATGTTTTATAGTTAGTGATACTTATTTCGGCTACAGTCTTATATAGTATGTAATGAAATAGCTTGCCAAACTGTTTTAGGATTTTGAAATTAAAAATTTAAAAAGGAAACTTAATGACTACTGATAGGTAAACAAAAAACATACTTGTTATGCGAACGAAAAAGTTTAAAGTTTTAGGCAGGTATGTTTTACAGAAAGTTTTATTTAGAATTGACTAAACTGTTGGTATATTACAGCTAAACTGTCATAATATTCATTCAAGTTAGCTACACCCTGTAGTTATAAACTCTTTCGTTGAATAATGTTCTACCTGAATGCCAATAAGATTCGTTTTCAAAACTGGGGTACGTCTGTGGTGGATAAGATGTCCATTGCCGTCTATACATAATTGGCTTGAACAAACCTGCCCATTGCGGTTCATGCATATTACTGTTTTCTGTATAACTTTTGCGATTGTCTGAACTATGTCCGTTTCTTGCTTTTTTCTTGATTTCTGTTTTGTATTTGATGATAATTGCTACTACGCTTGCGCTGATTACTAATCCAATTACCACGGAAATTGTAGAGACCATGGCTTCAAATGGTGCAGCATTTAAATGAATTGCTTTCTTACTGTCATTATTTGTAAGCAAATCAGTCGTTCCAAAAGTTGATGAAACTGTAGTCAATTCTTCTGCTGTCGAATTCAAAGGTTTGCTTTCTGTGGATGTTATGTCAGTCGATATAAGCGTTGTTGAGGACGTTTGAGTAACGGTTGTTGACTTTGTCGTTGTCGGTGTTATAGTTGATGCCGTTATATTAAAAATTCTATCTGTTGGTTCAGTGATGGTAGTTGATTCATTCGATTTTGTTGCTGTCGACGTTAAAGGTTTGCTTTCTGTCGATGCTATTGGCAATTTAATCGTTGTTGGCGATGTTTGGGTTGCAGTTGTTGATTTGATCGTTGTTGGTGTTATAGTTGTTGATGCCGTGATGGTAGTTGATTCCGTCGTTTTTGATGTGTTAGTTATTGATTGCGCGGTGGAAGGGCTGTTAATCAATTTAGTCGTTGTTGTAATGGTGCGTACTATACATTCTGTAATAGTAGATTGCAATTTGGGTTTACAAATTAATTTTGGTGAGCCTTCTTTTAGGAAGTACTTGTGAATATAGATATTTATTTGGTATAAAGTTTTGGAATTTTTATGATAAAAGCTCTACAACATCTAAATCATTGTGTTTTAAATATTGTTTTGAGCGCCACTGATGTGTCTTGATTAGACAAAACGCGCGTTTTCCGTTGTAAATCTGTTAACATTGTATATTTCATGACATTGTATTATATTATATAAACGTAACATTCAATTAAATACAATTCAAAAGAAATATTGATAAGTGCTACGGCTACTTCATCAAAAAGCTAGAAAAAATACATTGAATATACAATACGTCCTATTCAAAGACAAACATTTTAGCATTGCATTTAGTTTGCTATTTATTCTAAAACAAATCATTAGATATACAATACCTGATGCATTAATTTTATTTATTAGGTCGTATTGTTGAGAAAAATTATAAGATGTTTGACTCAAGTATTGATTCCCAGTGACGCTATAGTCATAAATACATTCCACATTCGTCCCACAGACGTTAGTGATGCTCTGACTGATGATGTCCGGAATAACCACAACTGGATTGAAGGCAGGATTTTGGTATGAACTGTACTGTCTACCATTTGGGTATGTAAATAGCGATTCGTTGACATTAATAGTACCTAAGAACCATAAAAAGTGTACTAAACAAACTGCAAGAATTTCATACACCCAATACTACGTAAATAAGACACTGTGGTCTAATAATTTACATATTAATTTTGTCAGATAGCTTTTTCTAATAAATTGACAAAAATATGGAAGCTTCAGTAAATATCAAGCTTAACAGTTAACAATAATGAGCATTTATATGAAAGAAACCGTGTGTTTGTAACATTTGAAAAACTTACTGTTTTTAATTCCTGAAAAATTAATTGCTAATATTTCACAATTCCTCGATATTAGGTCGTTGCTTTTTGCAAAGTCGTGGTCGACTAATAACCCAATGAAATCGCCTGAAAGATTAAAAGTTAATAAACTATTCTAATAATTATGCATAAAAATATTACTTATAAATCAATTTTTACTCTACAAATAAATGTTGACAATTTTAACAGTAAAAACATCGTTGACGTCATGGAACTATATCAGTTTTAATGACGTAAAAGTATGTCATATAAGGAAGTTATATTGTATAATATAGATTGCTGAATTAGCCAATCAGATTCCATCTTACAAAGCAAATTAACTTATATCTGAATATAATGAAGATTTGTATTATTATATTTTCATACCGCATTGGTGTTGAGATATGAACTAGTTAGTTATAGCAACACAAAAATGCCTAATTATACATTACCTCCCCGCTCTTCAGGGGAAACCATTGCCAATAAGTTAAGTGTGTTCAGAACAGAGAATGCCTGAACAGCTATCTGTGGTCTATCAAATGATACTGTTATGGATAACTGGTCTCCTGATCTCTTTTCCACCTTTGATCCTGGAAATTTAATATGGATACTTGTTAGTATAAATAATTGGAATAGGAAAATATATTTTATGATACTAAAAATTTAGTATCATAGATTTGAAACAACGCCTATTGTTTTGGTAGCGGAGTGCACAATGTTGTTATATTATATTTGAATGTTTAAATTACTGTTGCAAAGTAAATGTGTGATTTGCAGTCGAAAGTAAACATCTTTTAATTTGACGCCTTGGACATTGTAAAAATGACAATGATTCTGTAATTGCATTTACTTAATACATGTTCAAAATGTAATTTTTATTTCCGTTCCCAGATAATGAGTTTTTGAAGACTAAAACATAAATAATAGTACCTCTGTTTGATAAACTGTTACTAATTAACGAATCAAAGTTAACAAGTAAGCCATTAACGAGCACATCTACCCCTCTTATAGTGTTTGTCTGTACCTCAATGATGTCAGCTGTATCATAAGGTTTTGCAGCAAAAGCTGTAACGGCGCTGCCTAAAAGTTTTATAAAACTTACATCAATGTGTAACAAACACAATACTTATTAGAAAAAAGTAAATTTAAAGTTAAAACGACATTTATATTAACCATGTCGAGCATTATTTATTTTAAAGGTAAACTTAACGTTTGCATGTACATTATCACATGCTGTTAGTGAATGTCAGGATAACACTTTATTTGTACAGTAAACTAGTTAATCGTGACCAAAATTGACAATAGCAAAAACTTTGGCTTATCAAGTTATCAAAATTGGTTTGAAATAAATTCATTTGAAAAATCTAATATCCCTTACTAAATGTGTTTTTATTTAATGATCGTTAGATTGTAATGTAATAAATAGTCCGTGCTTTATTTGATTGTTAGGCCCTCATAAGGATTTTAAGGGCAAACACTGATTTTTAGTATTACTTTTGAAAAATGTAGTTTTTCATGATATTCTAAGCACTCAGGTATAAGTTATCAAAACGGTGCAATCGGGAAACACCTTCGATTCATCACTAGTCAGCACGATAACAAAAAACGAAACGATAATAAATATTAGAAAGTTAATGAAGGTTTTCGCAATTAAAGATTCAGTAGTTTCTGATCGTTTCTTTTATTTATTTAGTTATTTTTGTTATTTATATTCATGTAAATTTTAATGATTTTATATAAATATAATTTAAAACTAAAGTTCAACGATACAATTAGTATGACGAGAGGATTACATTTTACAAGCTAGTACCTTGTGAGCGTTCAAACTGTTGAAGCCTTATCTGCATGGTAAAGTTGTTCTTCTCAAGGGCCAAGAATTCACCAATTGCATTAACAGTGTATCTATATCCATTAAAGGATGCAAAATGCGATACACCTGAAACTCTAGCTAGAAAATATATTGCTATGTTTTACTGAATGTCGTATTAAGTTGTTATTACTGTTAATTAGTTAATTTTGATGATAATACAATGCTTAATTACACATAAAACTACTGAACAATGTTTAACAGTTTGTATTGCTTATATTTTCTCTTACAATGTTTTATACAGAATTAATGCTATATGTTTCAGATACCAAACAAATATGTGTGCTATTAAAAAAAATAATACCCAAACTTCCCGAGCACTGCGTACTTCAAACACTTAACTCTTTTTAAACGTAAATCATGTCATATTTCATCAATAAACTTGTTTAAGCTCCAGATTATGTTTTTGAAATAAACAAGATTTGATTTAACGTATTGTTGACATCTATGTGGTATATAATATTCATATAACTACATTTTTGCTGTATTGAACGTCAAGTTATCTTACCTACTGTAGGTGGCCTATAGTATAAGCAAGAATTCGGAGGTCTTCTTCTGTAGAACAAATCACAACTAGCTGGCATGTTGTTCTCAACAGACGAAATATTTTGTATCGAATAAACGCAACAATGGTGATATGGAATGACGTCGTTTACAAAATTAGATAAGAAAGGGATATTGGCTAAACTACCTTCCGTGTAATGAAACCTATTAGTGTATCCACTTCCAAGATATTTTGTGTGATTCATTAGTGCCCCATTAATGTAACAACATTGATTACCATGTCCTTGTGACCTGTAAAATATATAACTGCTTAATGTAAAAATGTGGTTTTTAAGAACCTTGGTTTAATATGATATTAGTGTCATATTTGTCGACAATTGGTATTAATAGTACGTTGCAAAGAAATATGAAATGCTAATGTCTGTACTACAAATGTAAATGATGTGAAATAGCCACACAGTCGTCCACTACCTCTATGACCTTACTAGATTTGTATATTATTCGCCTTATGTAAATAACTAGCAAAACTAGAGACTTCTCTAACACCACTTTTTCGACGGAATTTATGCAAAGTGGTTTGCTTTATTTCCGGTTTTGTAAATGATCAGTCACGGACTTGTTTTGCCTCCATATACTGTTCAGATAACTTCACATCTAATAGAAAGAGAGCTATTATTTGCTTTTTTAAGTGAGTTGTTTTCAGTACTTAAATGCATTCATGAGAATCACAAAGACACAACTTTCAGATATTTGTTAACAAAAACAGTAAACGACACGCTTTTCTCTGGGTCAATGTTAAAAAACCAATTCACGGATGCTGGTCATGCAATCAATAAGGTCATAGACTGGCGGATATTAATATCTTGTAATCTGACGAAGGTAAAATTATTATTTACGCGAATCTTAGAGAAGGTGAATCCGTTTTTATTGTTTTTTATTGGTAACAATTTGAAGCAAAATGAAGGTTTCAGGAGTTTATGGACAATGGTTTAGAGATCAAATCTTAAAGATCCATTCTTTAAGAACTGAGGATGAAAAACAGAGCCTCAAATGTAAGTAATTTTAATGTGCAAGCTTAATCCTTACAACATTACTTCATCTTATACTTCTTATACTTGTATCTCTGTCACAATAATTGAACAGATATTAAATTCAGTATAGCTTGCGTTTGCTAACAAACTGCAATAATTCACATGTGTTATTGTCAGTGTACTTTAACCAATTCAGTTCGTAACTTTTAATTATTTTCAATGTACTATGACTGATTCAGTTCGTAACTTTTTGTGATTGTTAATGTGCTATAATTCTGTTTAAAATAATCTGTGGCCTTTACCTTACAACCTTTGTGTGATCCAAAAATTATTTCCATTTAAAGCGTATAAAAATTGTTTTGTAACTAGGTAATCCTGCGTCCTCCCCAAATAAAAACAGGACGTCATGGCAATTTGCAGAAACCACAATAATCAATTTCACTGATTTACTATTTGTGTTCCAAGAGTGTTTTGATAAGATGGAAGCAAATTTAAATATTAACGAATGAATGAATCGAATCACGATTAAGTTTATAACTTTAATGAGCTTTTTAATTACCGTTCGTTACAGCATTGGTAAGATTTTTAAATCTCTTTATGATCCGGGTTAAGAAATACATAAATCATATTTAATTTTATTTATGATGACGGTTTTTTGATATATTTGCGGTATTTCATTTTATTTTCAATACTCACGAAGGAATATTTTGCTGAAAGCATAATTTTGCAAAAGGTTGATATAAACATTCATCCCCTCGGCAAAGAGGTTCTTTATGAAATCTTGTCGCATCCAACAAAGCTACATCAAGTGTACAAGGACACGGGATGATACCATTAGCATCAATCGTAGACATTGACTGATCTTTTATATTCCAATCCTCACAAATCTCCATACTTGAGGAAATATTTACATAAACAGTAAACATGTCGGACCAATAGTATGGACTGAAAACAAATCAGGGTTACATAGAAAAATTGTTGAATTATACTCAAAACAAATATGTTGAGATCATTAGTTATGATGAATCACTTTAATTTATGTAAAAATTTGGACTTTATACAATCCATTAAATCCTTTTTGATAAGAAAATTGTGCAGACCTTCCGTCAAGTTACTAATAAAAAATGTAGCAATACAAAAGTAAGGAACAAATAAAATACATGTTTGTGTATTATATTGATTAAATTAAAACTTACCTGTCAAGAACATTAGCTGAAACTCTGACAATACCTGCTGGCTTCGTGAAATTTAACATAAAACTATATGTTCCAATCTCCATTTCAGTAGTATTAGGAGGTGGCAGAGATGAATAATGTTGTAGTACAATATCACTGCTGTTACCTTTTGCCTTGATTAAAATTTGGAAATAGGAATATAGTTTAATCTTTACGCATTTATACATTAAATAGCGAAACACAGAGGTTACAATATTTTCTTTCAAATGAGAGCTTACAAAGCTGATAGTCTATACTAATTGAAATTACCCCGAAAGATCAATTTTGGTGGCATATTCAAATCAATATTAAAGTTAATACATGACAACCTTTGAAACAATAGACGTAGTTTCTTGTCAAAACTATAGACACAGGCTGACCAACGTATGGCCTTAGTCATTGAGGTCAATATAAATAAATGACGTAAACAAATCATAACATATTGATCTTGAATTTTCTAACTCCAACTCAACCCAAAACTTCTCTATAAATTGCTTCACTGTCCGCCACCCGCGGACGCGCTGTTACTTGGCATTGCTCAAATATTCCAAAAAGATTTAATCAAAATTACCAAGGTGACAAATTCATTACGCCAGACGCGCGTTTCGTCTATTCAAGACTCATCAGTGGTGTTTAACTCTATATGTTTAAGATATTCTTCTTGGGAGATGGAATAATAATAGTCAACTGGGATCGTGTAAATACACAATACAGGCAGTTCAAAATATTATATTAATGGTCTAAGGAAAGCTAGCAAACCAGTACACTTATATACTATCGGATCGACAAACATGACGATACAGCATAAACAAAAACAAATTGTATACAAGTCTAGAAGTTTATGCAACGATACAAATGACGGTGTTTCTTGTCAAAACTATAGACACAGACTGACCAACGAATGGCCTTAGTCATTGAGTGTCAATATAAATAAATGACGTAAACAAATCATAACATATTGATCTTGAATCTTCTCACTGTTATCAAGGTGACAAATTTATTACGCCAGACGTTCGTCTATTTAAGACTCATCAGTGGTGTTTAATTCAAGAAACAACGTCATTTGTATAACAAAGATTTTAGCGTTTTTATTTACAACAGGTGTTGGCCAATTTATAATCTATATATAGAGGAACTAATATAATTGTCTAGTACAAATATGTCAATAAACTACATTGTATTATACCTGAGGGTAAAATAAATCTATTTCTATCTTGGCGTTGATTGGAAAGTTCAGTAATACAGAATTCCAAGAAATTCTAACTATTGATCCATGGCTCCAGAAAGTTGGATATCTTGTGATTAAAATCTGGGTCAAAGCATGGTTCACTATAATAAACAGTTTAAACAAGGTAAAGTAACAGAACTGTGAATGTTCGGGTAAATATTCCTGCGGGTAAATCCCACATTGAATTTTAAAAATGAAGGTAAAAACAAAATACCGAACACTATGAACATTCAAAAAGACAATCCACACAAGTCTGGTAAAAAAGTCCAAAATACTGGTAAAGGTTAAAACAAAGTACAAGTTGGAGGGATAATTCTTGTTTGTGCGTTTGGTGTTATATAGAGTATAGGGAATACTGGTAATCTAGCACAATCTGTCAATCGGGCAGTTTTAATCTAAACAAGGTAGAAGTGCGTAGTTTGTTGTTGCAGCAATCTCAAAAAGGATTTCTTTAAACGTTCTGAGTTAATTAATTTATTTCTACAATTTCACTGAATCGGTAGTGGAGAAACAAAAATGCGATAGAATCCGATGCTACCGAAAATTATAAACTTATATTGTTTTGATGAATATTATTTATGCAACTTTTAAGTGTAAAAGAACCCAACATTTTACTTTGAATACAAAAACAACAAATATTGAAAGGTTACAATTAAAATACTCAAAATTGCTTTTTTAACTTAAAAAGCAGTGTGAATAGATAAAACCAAGAAGTAAAAAAGTTGCAGTCAAAAGTAAAATAAAATATGACCAAAGTTTGCTTATAACGTCATGCATTTTCCACATTTCTATATTATCAATAATGCTCTGGATTAGTATGGCTACTATCTAACATGGTCCTTGAGATACTCTTGAAATTATTGTTTCTGTTAAAATCGAAACATTAACATATAATACCTTAATTCAACAAACCTTACCAACAGTAATAAAGCCTGTAAATGTGAGAACTTTATCATTTTGAATCATCTTGAGTGATATCAGTTCTTTTCCTGTCCGGTACACAGCAGGGGAAATACAGGAGACGCTGTATTTAGATACCAATATACATGGACCTTCTTCGGTGGTTGATATTACGAAACGTACTGATTCTGATTGGTCAAAACAAGGACCGGATATCACCAATAATGTCCCACCAAACATTGAGACTTCTGTTGGTGATATATTAAGTGTACCTTAAAATGAATTGTTGTACAAATCTGATTATTTAGTTGATATTTGAAAAATGCGCAAAGTAATAACGTCGTCTACCCTGCTATTATCAATGTCTTCGGAATGTTATGTGATGTATATTTGCGGATAACTAATGGCCTTATCGGACATATTTGTTATTTTGGTCGGTAGTAAACAGAACACTTTATTTTTGTTTAATGTATCCACTAGTGGTCCTAATGGTTCTAATTTTTCAATTCCTCAAAAATTAAAAATATTAAATATAATGAATTGTTGAGAATAGACAATGAATATAGTTTAATTTTTTATAAGGTAAGATGGCAATCGCCTAATATTCATCACTGACGCTGCAAATTCGGACAGCCTTACTGTCTGCAGGGTGTTCTCAATCTAAACCTTAGTTCTCAAACTTGCTAAAGGCTGTGACATTCACCGGTTATTTCGGCGTCCTCCTCCACTAAAACTGTACTAATTTTTTTTTTAAGTTACCCGACACCATATTAATACAAAGAAACAAATAGTTTGTGCGAACATACAGATGATGCATAAACATCATAACTAAAAATGCATTTTGCTTCCATATGTCGGTCTCGTTTTGGAAAGTTACACTTGCTACATTGCCAAGTGTGGGATAGATTTGGGTTTGAAAATTAACTGTAAGAATACGAATAAACCAGAATTTTAGTGCCAGAAATGCCAACCTTGGTAGAAAATGAGCAATAACCTTTATAAGCCAGTATCAGAGAAACGGTTTGGGGATTGTTATCTGTAAGCCGATAAGCTGTTTATCTAAATAGCACAATGTCAATCGTTTTTAAGGGCTGTACCGTTTGTGGTGCATCCTCCTTTTGTAATTCCAACACTGTCAACACGGAAGATAAACTTTCCAGGAATATCAATATTAGACAACTTTGTAACATTGATTATATTTGGTGTTCTGGACTCTTCTAACGCAAAAAAGTTTACTCCATCTCCTGCATCAAATCCAACCTTTAAAAAACTAAGAAATTATTAGTTATAAAGACCTACTCTTAAATTATAATTAGGACTTACAAAGAAGTTTATATATGTGGTGATACCGGATACAATCCATTTCCTGTGTACCTTCTTTCACGTTGTAGTGAAAAAAATCTCTATTGTTGTTATCGTTTGCTTTTTGATCATCTATCATTGTTTATATATAAAATTTGTTTTTTTTTAATATATTCTAAGATTTTGTGACTGGAAAAAATAAATTTCATATAATAAGAAAACAAGTAGGCTGGAAACGACAGACATAACAATTGTAACAAAAAAGGTAAAATAATAAAACAAACGAACACAGAAGCCAAAAGTAACCCGAAACCTACTTAAAACCGAAGAATAGTCCAGATATTCCAGAAGGGTAAGCAATTACTGCTCCACTCGTAGAACCTATCGTATTACTCGGGTTAAAATTCAATAAGATCCAGACTGTAATCTTAATCCAGTAAGAATGAGTAAAAGTAACTGTCAATTAAGATGTTTTCTGTGATGGCTTTAATCTTGCCAATTAAAACCTTTTAAGATCAAGACAATGAAAGTCAAACGTTCTAAAGCTTAAGATCAAGACATTGAAAGTCAAACGTTCTAAAGCTTAAGATCAAGACATTGAACTAGACTGCTTTTTATTACAGATCTGTCGAATATTTCAGTATCAACATCTGATTCGCGCCATCCTCTGGAGTAGCTTGTTTCAGAGTATCTGTAAAGTCCGCTTTTAGCTTCTGACAAAAAATTGGCAAAAGGTAATACAGCGTTATAAAAAAGAAGACTTATATTACTTAGAAATCTATTTGAGTAATGGAGGATCCCGTTCCTCATCGTTGGTCGAAATGCCTAAGCCAGGCTAAACCAATCTATGACGAACTGTTTTGTAATCAACAAGAAACCGCTGATCTTTTTTTACCACTCTGGTTTTTATAATCAGCAAACGTAACAAAACGTTTCAATATTTCGAGTTACCCCCATTTCGAAAGATTAACATTAGCAGAACTGCGTTTGTCAGTTGAAATAAAGTGGGTAGCAACAATTGACTAGTAGATATACTAAGTTTCCTCTTTACCTGGGAAATGCTGAACGATGGTAAAAGCATTTCCCAGGTAAAGAGGAAACTGAGTATATCTTCTAGTCAATTGTTGCTACCCACTTTATTTAAGGCTGGAACTATAAGTCGTGAGAGTCTGACTGGAACTATAGGTCGTGAGAGTCTGACTGGAACTATAGGTCGTGAGAGTCTGACTGGAACTATTGGTCGTGAGAGTCTGACTGGAACTTTAAGTAGTGAGTGTCTGACTGGAACTATAAGTCGTGAGAGTCTGACTGGAACTATAAGTCGTGAGAGTCTGACTGGAACTATAAGTCGTGAGAGTCTGACTGGAACTATAGGTCGTGAGAGTCTGACTGGAACTATAAGTCGTGAGAGTCTGACTGGAACTATAAGTCGTGAGAGTCTGACTGGAACTATAGGTCGTGAGAGTCTGACTGGAACTTTAAGTCGTGAGAGTCTGACTGGAACTATAAGTCGTGAGAGTCTGACTGGAACTATAAGTCGTGAGAGTCTGACTGGAACTATAAGTCGTGAGAGTCTGACTGGAACTATAGGTCGTGAGAGTCTGACTGGAACTATAAGTCGTGAGAGTCTGACTGGAACTATAAGTCGTGAGAGTCTGACTGGAACTATAGGTCGTGAGAGTCTGACTGGAACTATAAGTCGTGAGAGTCTGACTGGAACTATAGGTCGTGAGAGTCTGACTGGAACTATAAGTCGTGAGAGTCTGACTGGAACTATAAGTCGTGAGAGTCTGACTGGAACTTTAAGTCGTGAGAGTCTGACTGGAACTATAAGTCGTGAGAGTCTGACTGGAACTATAAGTCGTGAGAGTCTGACTGGAACTATAGGTCGTGAGAGTCTGACTGGAACTATAAGTCGTGAGAGTCTGACTGGAACTATAAGTCGTGAGAGTCTGACTGGAACTATAAGTCGTGAGAGTCTGACTGGAACTATAGGTCGTGAGAGTCTGACTGGAACTATAAGTCGTGAGAGTCTGACTGGAACTTTAAGTCGTGAGAGTCTGACTGGAACTATAAGTCGTGAGAGTCTGACTGGAACTATAGGTCGTGAGAGTCTGACTGGAACTATAAGTCGTGAGAGTCTGACTGGAACTATAGGTCGTGAGAGTCTGACTGGAACTATAAGTCGTGAGAGTCTGACTGGAACTATAAGTCGTGAGAGTCTGACTGGAACTATAGGTCGTGAGAGTCTGACTGGAACTATAGGTCGTGAGAGTCTGACTGGAACTATAAGTCGTGAGAGTCTGACTGGAACTTTAAGTCGTGAGAGTCTGACTGGAACTATAAGTCGTGAGAGTCTGACTGGAACTATAAGTCGTGAGAGTCTGACTGGAACTATAAGTCGTGAGAGTCTGTCTGGAACTATAAGTCGTGAGAGTCTGACTGGAACTATAAGTCATGAGAGTCTGACTGGAACTATAAGTCGTGAGAGTCTGACTGGAACTATAAGTCGTGAGAGTCTGACTGGAACTATAAGTCGTTAGAGTCTGACTGGAACTTTAAGTCGTGAGAGTCTGACTGGAACTATAGGTCGTGAGAGTCTGACTGGAACTATAAGTCGTGAGAGTCTGACTGGAACTATAAGTCGTGAGAGTCTGACTGGAACTATAAGTCGTGAGAGTCTGACTGGAACTATAAGTCGTGAGAGTCTGACTGGAACTATAAGTCGTGAGAGTCTGACTGGAACTATAAGTCGTGAGAGTCTGACTGGAACTATAGGTCGTGAGAGTCTGACTGGAACTATAAGTCGTGAGAGTCTGACTGGAACTATAGGTCGTGAGAGTCTGACTGGAACTATAAGTCGTGAGAGTCTGACTGGAACTATAAGTCGTGAGAGTCTGACTGGAACTATAGGTCGTGAGAGTCTGACTGGAACTATAGGTCGTGAGAGTCTGACTGGAACTATAAGTCGTGAGAGTCTGACTGGAACTTTAAGTCGTGAGAGTCTGACTGGAACTATAAGTCGTGAGAGTCTGACTGGAACTATAAGTCGTGAGAGTCTGACTGGAACTATAAGTCGTGAGAGTCTGACTGGAACTATAAGTCGTGAGAGTCTGACTGGAACTATAAGTCATGAGAGTCTGACTGGAACTATAAGTCGTGAGAGTCTGACTGGAACTATAAGTCGTGAGAGTCTGACTGGAACTATAAGTCGTTAGAGTCTGACTGGAACTTTAAGTCGTGAGAGTCTGACTGGAACTATAGGTCGTGAGAGTCTGACTGGAACTATAAGTCGTGAGAGTCTGACTGGAACTATAAGTCGTGAGAGTCTGACTGGAACTATAAGTCGTGAGAGTCTGACTGGAACTATAAGTCGTGAGAGTCTGACTGGAACTATAAGTCGTGAGAGTCTGACTGGAACTTTAAGTCGTGAGAGTCTGACTGGAACTATAATATGTGAGATTTTGACTGAAAGTGTATTAAGTCGTGAGAGTCCGACTTAAAATATAAGTCGTGAGAGTATCTTCATTATCATACAAGAAATCGTGAACGTTAATTTTTTTCATAACTTCAAATGCAACAGTACCTGTGCAGGTCTTCCTCCAAGACCGGTAGCTGAATTACCACCGCCTGTAAGTGCTGTTGTCCATTCGATTTTGTCATACAAAAACATTGTAAAAGAAAGTCTTCCGTTGGTAATCAATAAACACTGGAAGGTGCATCTCTAAAGTAGAATCCATGAAGTTTACATTAAGTTACCAAACACAATTTTATATTGATGGGCAGCATTAAACTGTTAAATTAAGAAAAAAGTAATACACAAAACACAATATAGAACTTAATAATTTATAAAAGTGCTTTTGAAATGACAGACAGGTTTACTTTGTGGATCTAATTTTTGAGAAAGTCGTATATAACAAAAACTTGCCTTATTACGACCTGTTTCATATGCTCCATAAAAGGAAACATCATGCCATGTGGCAATGAAGGCCCAAGAAGCTTGAAAAGTGTACTGTACTGGAAAGACTGTCCTTATCTCTTGTGATGCATTATACAAAAAACTGGTATCCACTGATTCCCGATACCAAATGTCTCCTCCATATTGTATATTTACATCAGCCCAGTATGGAGCTATCAGAGATATAGTTGATGCTAAAGGAAATGATGTAGTTATGTAACTTGACATTGGCGTACGAAATGAAATTACGCCATTTTCATTGACCTAAAATGACATTGAAAGTGAAATAAATTAGAAGAAAATGTAATTGAAAAAAGTGCATTAAATATAAGAAAGAGCAAATAATTAATATTATTAGAATAATTAAAAGGAACCTGAAGAAATATACAAACTGGGGATTGTGTTTTCTTTTTCTTAACTATAATAAAACTAATAAATGAAGCAGTCTAAATACAAAATACAAAAATTGATTGCGATAATCGCTTATTTTTAGAAATGCTTTAACTGTAGTTCTCTGTCTTTTCTGTCAATAGAAGTCAGGTTAAAATGTACAACCGAGATATAAATTAATATTTATGCAAAATTAGTCTTGCCTAAAAAAATAATTTTATTGGATGTATAAAGAAAGCTTTTTTTTAAAAATTCAAACAAGAAGTGTTTATACATAATTCATGAAGGGCAGATTTAACAAAAACAAACTTCTTCTTTCACCAAAACTTGACGTTAAACAACAGAAATGACACGTACAAAGATATAGCCTCTACTCCATTGAAATATTCACATAAAACAAAGAACAAAAAACTTCACCTGAATAGAACCAACAGAATCAATGCTTATTTCCTACCATTAAACGGTACGAACACCTGAGCAAAATCAACAGAAGCAATCCTTATTTCCTACCATTAAACGGCGCGAACACCTGAGCAAAACCAACAGAATCAATGCTTATTTCCTACCATTAAACGGTACGAACACCTGAGCAAAACCAACAGAATCAATGCTTATTTCCTACCATTAAACGGTACGAACACCTGAGCAAAACCAACAGAATCAATGCTTATTTCCTACCATTAAACGGTACGAACACCTGAGCAAAACCAACAGAATCAATGCTTATTTCCTACCATTAAACGGTACGAACACCTGAGCAAAACCAACAGAATCAATGCTTATTTCCTACCATTAAACGGTACGAACACCTGAGCAAAATCAACAGAATCAATGCTTATTTCCTACCATTAAACGGTACGAACACCTGAGCAAAATCAACAGAATCAATGCTTATTTCCTACCATTAAACGGTACGAACACCTGAGCAAAACCAACAGAATCAATGCTTATTTCCTACCATTAAACGGTACGAACACCTGAGCAAAACCAACAGAAGCAATGCTTATTTCCTACCATTAAACGGTACGAACACCTGAGCAAAACCAACAGAAGCAATGCTTATTTCCTACCATTAAACGGTACGAACACCTGAGCAAAATCAACAGAAGCAATGCTTATTTCCTACCATTAAACGGTACGAAAACCTGAGCAAAATCAACAGAAGCAATGCTTATTTCCTACCATTAAACGGTACGAACACCTGAGCAAAACCAACAGAATCAATGCTTATTTCCTACCATTAAACGGTACGAAAACCTGAGCAAAACCAACAGAATCAATGCTTATTTCCTACCATTAAACGGTACGAACACCTGAGCAAAACCAACAGAAGCAATGCTTATTTCCTACCATTAAACGGTACGAACACCTGAGCAAAACCAACAGAAGCAATGCTTATTTCCTACCATTAAACGGTACAAACACCTGAGCAAAATCAACAGAAGCAATGCTTATTTCCTACCATTAAACGGTACGAAAACCTGAGCAAAATCAACAGAAGCAATGCTTATTTCCTACCATTAAACGGTACGAACACCTGAGCAAAATCAACAGAAGCAATGCTTATTTCATGGCATTCACACGACACATACATCTAAACAGAACCAAGAGAAGCAGTGCCTATTTCTTAACATTTGCAATTCAAGTACACCATAACAGATGCAATGCGTGTAAGTGTAGCTGTATACCCCCTAGCACACATGATTGACAGGGTTTTACACCAACTTGGCCCCTATACACAGCACACAAATACAAACAATCAAATGCTAATCCTTACCAAAATAACTAAAGGAATCAAAAAGAGAATAATGCAAAGGCAAAGAAAATATGAAAGTCACACATCCCATCATAAGTAATAGCGACCACAGCTTGCAGCGGTGAGCTCTGCGGCAACTAGACTTAAAAATACGTCGATAAAAAAGATATGTTCCATTCAAAAATAACAATAATTTCATGCATTTGTTTGCAATCTTTAAATCACTGGCTAAAAACCTGACAATCATATGTGATGTCACTATTACAAAAAAGACGTCACGTGACCACGGTAATTTAGAGGCACTGTTAGGGTGTTCGGAAGTAACGCCAATTATGAAATTCACATGACATGTATATATAAATAATTTAAAGTCCTATTGCAATGAAAATAATATTGGGTTAACAAAAATTTACTTCCAAGCTGTTTCCGTTCTTGATTTATTCTAAAACTTAAAGTAGCGCGGTACTACTACCCCAAAGAATCAGATCCCAATGTTACCCGTGAGGAATTTGCATACATTTTAATGCAGGACGATGTTTTTACTGTAGAAATTTGTACACAATAATTCGTGGAACGTGTTTATCATAATTTAAGAAAATTCGTAATTCTTTACATTAATTTCTTTCTGCTAATAACTACTATTTTGGTAAGATTATAAATTATTTAGCTGTATAAAAGAGTGACTTACAGATAAACATTTTATGTGCATAAAGCTAGCGAAAAACTAAATTTGCATACTTTATTTACTTTAGTATTTATCGCACACGCTCCTGTCTGTCTAACACCCGGACCCGGGCACAAAAATTGACTTAACTAGCTGTGCATTCGTATATCTTTGGGTCCGACATTATTATCATTCATACAGTAAAAGTAATTTGCTGTTTTAAATTTTATTTATTTAAGTCCTTAGCTGTTAAGGTCAGCTATGATGAATTTTCTCAACGGGTGGGACAGTCTGTCCAAAAATGTTTTAGGTTCAGTATGCATCTTACGTAAATTTTGGTATAACTTAATAAGTAGATTAGATAAATTTTTGACATTAGTTGACTTAGTCACATCTTGTTGACGGTATACATATGTATGTGATCATAATTAATGAACAAAGTAAACAAGGAATTGTTGGGGAAAAATCCATTAATAAAGGACTATATTGTCTGTGCTCTAACTTCGGCAACTCCATAATAAACAGGAGTAATGTGTTTATTATGCACATAATACTAAACACTATTTACACCGGCGTGTGAAAACATTTCTTTGTTTTTCTAACTTATCGTCTATAATGAAACAGTAAAAGTTGTTGAAAAATGGTCAGCTTTTGATTGTGACAATTAGTTACATATAGCGCAAATAATTTTGACGACTCCTTATAACAGTTATTTCCTCTTATTTATTGGAAATACATTTTGTACCATTGTAACTCATGAACCAGGGGTAATAGAGACTTGGTTTTTCACAGTTGGTCATCATTGACCTTGACCTTGAGGTGTGTACGATTCGTCTCCTACAGCCATATTCTCAAAAAATCGTAGACGTAATTTTAAACGTAGCGTAAGTTTACGTCTGTTTTAATATTCTCAAAGATTCGTAGTTGTAAGTTACGTGTAAAATTGATCGTAAACTAGCGTCCCTCATAATTTTGCAGAGAAATCGTATTTCAAGCCATTCACTACTTAGCATCATTGATTTTGTTGCACATGACATAGAACGACAAAAAACAACATTCAAAATTTGAAAATATTTTGAAAAATGTGTTACTCATGAGGAATAACTCTTACAAAAATTTATAAATTTTAAAAGAAAGAAACAACAACCGAATTTATGAAAAAACGTTCCGGAAATTAAACGTTTCCTATATGATTTGCGATTTTACATCATGCTGTGTTATTTATGTTAAAATAGGATTAGGTGATTTATTGCTTTATTATAACACGAAACTACTCGTTAATTTCTGCACTGAAGAAACGTAACTTTAAAAAAGGTCTTGTTCCACGTTATGGTATATTGACAGATTACTTTTTAAAAACATATTCAAAATTATGCAACAAACCAACTAATATCATGACATTTAATTTTATTTTATTTATTTATTTATTTATTTATTTATTTATTTATTTATTTATTTATTTATTTATTTATTTATTTATTTATTTATTTATTTATTTATTTATTTATTTATTTATTTATTTATTTATTTTAATATCACTTTAGCCAAATATAAATCCGCATTTCCTTCCACCAGTCAACTGCTTTGTGAGATTATGCAATCAAAAAACTAATAATTTAAGTACTTTGAGGTAATTATTTCCCTTTCAATACGTTTATTTCCAAAGTGAAAGAAGTAACTGAGCATGCGTGATAACGCTACGTGCAAAACGTAAGATTTACGATTGCTATTTTACGTGCAAAAATGCGATTACTTTCGAGAATACGATCAATCGTTGACGTAAACGTTAAGTTACGACTATCTTATCTTTACACGTAAGTGTAAATTTACGATTTTTTGAGAATATGGCTGCTGAACCATAAGAGCCAGGAATAAATCTTGTACCAAAGTATAGAACATATTAAGGTCTTGAAAGGTAACTATAAATGATTTGAATTTTGAAAGAGTTATCTCCCCTAGACCAATAAGATGTATTTTGAATTGCTATATCACTATATCTCAGTAACTATAACAGATATATGTATTAAACCTTATATCATTGGTCAGCATTGATCTTTACCTTGAAAATGGACACAAGGTCAAAGGTCAATGTCACATTCTAAATTTTGACATTTTGTGTCGTCGCTTTTTCTTTGAAACGGTAAAAGGCTATAACTTGTAACGGGTAAAATATCGGCCTCATAAAGGCGCAACTTTTTCCTATTTGGAGGAAAAGGATTTGACTTCATCTTATAGAGTTAACTCCCATTACAGCCATTGATATTTAGTTTTTCATTGATAACTTATTAACTATTGATAGTAGAGGCATGGGGTCTTCATCAAAGACCATTATGACCTTTGACCTTGAAGACATTAACAAGGCCAAAGGTCAAGGTCATCTTATAAATTTTCGTATTTATGATAAATAGTCATATCTTCATAACTATAATATATATTCACAAACGATCTTCACTGTTGGTCCTTTTTTTTACCTTTACCAAGGTCAAGGTCACTTGTAAGAAGTCAAGGTCAAAATCCTATTTTGGAAATTCTGCTTTTTCGTGTATATAAAATAATAAATACTAATAAATGATTTGTTTTTAAAGCATTAAATATGCTAATATCAAACACTTTGTAGTCAAGGTCAGTTATCTCAATTAACGTCCTACTTTATGACATTTTTATTTCGAAAGATATACGAATGGTTTTTCTTTCGTTTGTTTATTTTGAAAAGAAGATTCAATTTCCATGTTACCAAAGTCAACGTCAAGGCCTCTTATTTGTTCGATAGAACCAATAAACTTATATTTTTATTTTTACATTTTTTAACAGTATGTTTTACAATTACATATGATTCAATGACCAATTAAATTGAAATTTATAGTGATGCTGGAACAGTTATGAAAAACAGGCTTAAACTGGTAAAAAACCAGGTCAATAATGAATTCCGCTGCACAGTAGTCAAGCGGAATCCAATATTGACATGGTTTGACTAGTTTAAACCTGTTTTGTTTAATTTTAGTACTGTTGCGATTTATCGTGACCCGAAAGTTGTTTTAGAGCAATCAAAAACATGCAAAATGTTATTCCAATCTAATTAAAATTATATCTTCACTTGGGTCCCTCGGGGCCCCTTTTTGCTATTGTCGCCAGGAAGATCTAACAACATTCCATTACAGGTCATCTCAGATTGAACTTCTGTATTGACCAATTAAAAACTGTCATCACCAACCTTTAATGTTGGGGAATACTCTGTTATTGTTCGGAATCTCTCTTGCATTATTGTACCTTTTTTATAACTAAACCCCAAGTTAAGATAAAAGCTTACGTTTGATTGGTTTATTGTTTGGGGAATACCCAAATTTTTCATTGGATAATATTTATATCAAAAGTTAAATCTGAGATGACATGTAATGGGATGTTGTTAGATCTTCAGAGCGACAATAACAAACATGGGGAGCAAGTGAAAGATTTAAGTTTAATTAGATTGAATTCTATTCATGTAAGAAAGTTTAATAGGTTCTTTCATACGTTTTTGGGAAAGACCGGTTGATCTTTCACGAGTGATAGAAATTTTATGTCTTTTCGCGAGTGGAGCGCAGCGAACGAGCCAAAAGACATAAAAATTTCTATCACGAGTGAAAGATCACACGGGCTTTCCCAAAAGCGCATGAAAAAATACCTATTTCTTCCGTAAACCAATAAATTTCACATTGCTATATCCTATAGACTCTCAATTGTTTTATACTCCATTGTCTCTGACATCCAATCAGAACGCCGGAAACAAGAACGTCATAGAAGAACGTTGTTATGCTTCCATAACAACATTCTTGTTTCTGGCGTTTTGATTGGACAACACAGCAAGTACAGATGTGTGCGCGTGAGCTCATCTGTACTGGGTCATCTGTACCAGAAATCGGCCATTTACGGAAGAACAAGCGTTGATACTGCTTGTGATATAGATTTTGGCATGTTATGTTCATTTCATCATATCATAATATGGGATATTTTATCATATTTCAGTCAAAGTTGTAAGATAGGTTCATGGGTGTAATTTAAAAAAAATAGCAAAGAAAACCGACCGAACAACAATAGCTAAAAGTCAAAGGACAGTTATAAATCGGAATTTAGACAAACATACACAACGCAACACAAAAACCAAAAACACAGAAACAGAAAGAGAGTAACCCGAATCCAATAAAAAAAACTATGACTGCACTCAGGTGCTCCGAACGAGTAAGCAGTGCCTGCCTCTAATTAGACACCGTCGAGTTGTCATGTCTTGGAAAAGTCAAATCCAGGAATAGGAAACACTACCTATGACACAGCGAAAATGTCCAATAGTATTGAGAGATAGATTTACCATAACGATCAATTAAGTCATGGTGACGACCATAGAACTTCTGGAAAGATAACATCAAGCTAAGTACAACAAACCCTTGTTTGAGTAGTTTAGCAGTCAACAGCAGTGATCGGTCTAGAAAATCAGGAATACCGATCGCAGGATCTAGAATAACGTATAAGTTATGAAATATGCACAAGATACACTGGAGCCGCTAAAATGTTGCTGTCGATGTACCGAAAGTTGATAGTTGGAAAGTTGAAGCCATCGCTTTTGTCTATTTCTAGAAGTAGGTCTAAGTAAGAGTGTGTTGGTTGTTTCTTTAATTTTAAGCTCGCTAGGCTAGGGTAATTGATTGCAAAAAGTCACCAAATTTACCATTGTTGAGTGACAAAACATCATATATAGCGGAATTTGAAATTAAAGGTCTGTGCCGAATACAAGTCAAATCGCCCCACGTTAAAATCGCCCCCGTCAAAAACGCCCCCACTTTTTGCAAAATCGCCCCCACTGTAAAATCGGCCCATGTAAAAACGCCTCCACCTAAAGCAAAATCGCCCCACTTGACAAAATCACCCCACTAAAAACGCCCCCACTTTTTGCAAAATCGCCCCAACTGCAAAATCTCTCCGTGTAAACCCCCCCCCCCCCCACATTTAGCAAAATCGAAACACTGACAGAAATCGCTAATAAGTGCGTGCATAATTTCTTTTCTTCTTTGATTATATGTTATGATCTCAGTTAAGATAAGCTGCAGAAACGATGAATGTTGTCTGATTTCTTTGGCGTTGTACTGGTCCCAAAGTGCAAATATCTGGGCAGAGCCTCGTTGGAGACCAGAAATCTTTTCACTTGGGTGTCTGAGATTTTCCCGTCTTGCCCTCCCACCGGTGTTAGATCCTATATTTCTCTGCAACCGAGACAGCTTGCCTTCAGATACCAGCTTCCGTTGTAGAGGGATAAGACTGGCTTCTGTGTAGAGTCGCTGAATCATATTGTACATGGGTGGTGCCTGGTCATAGTTCTTCTTGTTTAATCTTCGATGCCAGCCCTGTTTGTGCGTGTTGGCTGACCGAAGACTGTCCATTAAGAAACCTTGTAGACTTTGCTATGCAACCATGTCTTTGCAACGTAGTTGACGAGCTTCAGAAGTGACTCTTGTCTTGGTCGGACGGTCTCAGAACATTAGCCATTGTGTATAATGAGACTTCAGGAAAGAACATATTTTATATCATCGTTTTCAGCTTGGACAATCTTATGGCTTATAACAAACTTTACTCAAATGCCTTTATCAAAATTTTTTACCATAATTAACTATTAATTTGTAAGGTTGTATATATTTTGATGTGTATATTAAGATTAACAAATCTTTGATTATTTAATCGTAATTACAAAAGAATTATTACTGATAGAGTTCATTAAGGTAATTATCATAATTGTATAATTATTAAAGCAAAATAACGACATAATCGATCATTATTAACAAAACATTTCTAACTTTTTGAAAGTGGGGCGAATTTGCTGTAGATGTTGGCGTTTTTGGTGGGGCGGTTTTGTTAAGTGGGGCGATTTTGCAAAAAGTTGGGGCGATTTTGTCAAGTGGGGCGATTTTGCTTTAGGTGGGGGCGTTTTTACATGGGGCGATTTTACAGTGGGGGCGATTTAGCAAAAAGTGGGGGCGTTTTTGACGGGGGCGATTTGACCAGCTACCTCTGTGCCCAGTTTTCATTTTACTTCCACAGTCCTTCCAGGAATTCAGCCTCGTAAGAGTACAAAAACAGGTCGTCGAGGAGAGGAGCACAAACAAGGTTTACAATGAAGTGAATGTACTACAACGATAGAACAAACGCCGTATTATTGTATAAATATAGAAGATATGATGCTAATTTGTGTTAATTGTGGCAGAGACAATTTTGTTTTCCAGGCTTTTCCACCAACATTTAGAGAAAAAAATCAAATGAATGGATTTATTATTATTAAAAGAAATTCTGTATTGCTTGGCTTTAATTAAATTATTTAATTAAATTCAGAGAACGTACATTAAAGAGAAGACTTTCTTTGTCTCGGTAATTTAAACACAAGTCTGGAAAACGACAACCTAGATCGTTGTCACTTAAAATAATAATTAATATTTAAGAAATAGATTATTATATTTCTCGTGTAAAACTTGGTAGAAAAAAACGAAAAAATATAAATTTAAAAAAAAACAAACATATTTATTAACATTTAAGATAAAATTTTACAATCAAAACAAAGAACGACAAAATTAAATGCTTCATTACATCAGTCGCCGTGTGGCGTGTCTGGGATTGTTCATGTGTTGCTGTGTTTGCGTGAGAAATGAAAACCGCTTACCGCATTTGGTCGATCTTATGCTCCTGTTTTAGATCCACAATGGTGCAAATTTAAATCGACAGTTATTTTCCACAATTAATCAACATTTTGAAATTCGGTTGCGTTTCCATTTTGATACGTAACGGTAAATTCGTTTGTGGCGGGGCGGGAAAAGTCTCGCGGTTTGCATTGAACGTCATTGTAAACAACGCAACGTCCCTTGAAAACACAACGTAGCTAAAGTTAAGAAAGACTTGTAACATGTAAACAATAAAAGCATAGAATAGAAAATGGACTTGTTATCGTGAAAACATGTTATCTATTGGATTTTCTTACAAAGGTACAAAATAAAATAAATTTTAAAGCAAAAACATCAACACACTGGGGTTTTTGAAATGGCTGGAACAGCCGTATTTTGTTGAATATTTAAATAGAGGTGTGTTTCCAAAGCGTTTGAAGGACGTCATATTAGAATTAAGAAATAATTCATGGCTGCCCCAATTTTATGGATTATTTAAATATGGGTAAGCATTATATTCAGGAATATTTTGCCATGAGCGTTAGTGAATGGTAAAATATCAAGAATATAATGCTTACCCATATTTAAATAATCCATAAAATTGGGGCAGCCATGAATTATTTTGATTCTGATAAGAAAATACAGAAATTTTACATTTCGTGACTACCTAGTTAAAGGTTTATTTTGGCTGTTCCAATTTCCAAGAACCTCCCTTGTTTCGAAATTATTATATTTCTCGTGTAAAATTTAGTAGAAAAAAAAACGAAGAACTATAAATTAAAAACAAACAAACATATTTATTAACTTTTACAATAAAATTCAACAATCAAAACAAAGAACGACAAAATTAAATGCTTCATTACATCAGTCGTCGTGTGGCGTGTCTGGGACTGTTCATGTGTTGCTGTGTTTGCGTGAGAAATGAAAACCGCTTACCGCATTTGGTCGATCTTATGCTCCTGATTTAGATCCACAATGGTACAAACTTAAATCAACAGTTATTTTCCACAATTAATTAACATTTTGAAATTCGGTTGCGTTTTCATTTTGATACGTAACGGTAAATTCGTTTGTGGTGGGGGCGGGAAAAGTCTCGCGGTTTGCATTGAACGTCATTGTAAACAACGCAACGTCCCTTGAAAACACAACGTAGCTATATTCTGGTACCCTGATGATGATATCCTCATGAGCCTAAGCGGCCTTCAGATATAACGTCAGGTCAGGAGCATTTGATTTCAACGGTGATAGCGTTGAAATTTGACGTTCGAGTATTCTCAAGACGGACCATTAGTATTATAGATAAGTTCAAGTAGAACGAACGTATTATGACGTCATTCTCTTTGTGACGTTCAATGTTTACATTTCTCAGCTGAGTTTACATTATGATTTCATAATTTAAACGAAAAGGTAAAAAATAATTTTTATTTAAAATTTTTAAAGAAAAGGTATAACCAGATTTAAAAAAAGATTGGCATGTGCATGTGATATTAAATGGCGTCATATAATCAACCAATGAAAATGCTTATATCGGAGGTCCTGACCTGGTGTTATATTTGAAGTGAAGTTTGCGTCAATGAAAAATATTGCACCAGGATACCAGGTTAAACGTAGCTAAAGTCAAGGAAGACTTGTAACATGTAAACAATAAAGGCATAGAATAGAAAATGGACTTGTTATCATGAAACCATGTTATCTATGGGATTTTCTTACAAAGTCAAAGGTACAAAATAAAATAAATTTTAAAGCAAAAACATCAACACACGGGGGATTTTTTGAAATGGCTGGAACAGCCGTATTTTGTTGAATATTTAAATAGAGGTGTGTTTCCAAAGCGTTTGAAGGACGTCATATTAGAATGTCAAAAAAGTGTCGCGACATATCGCTTTGAAACGTGGCACACTTAATCGACACTACCTGGGCTCGATCTGAGTCACCATGTGAAACCGATCTTTTTTTAGGTGTTATCTGCCCCCAAACCCAAACCCTTGTGTTCATATAAAATCAGAAACCATGAAAGATATCAAAAATCTAAAGTGGTGAAAATGTTGTCTGACTCGTGGCCATGATTTGTTATACAAAAAAATTTCGATCCACTTCCTGGTTACGCATTTTTGACGCGAAGTTTGTCGAAAACGTCAAAGTTGTTTGATTTCCTCAAAACTTGGTTTTCAAATAGAAATGCGGGTCCTAATTAAATATCCAGGATCCTAATTTTTTCGATCCACTAATTTCAAAATGACCGCCACTGAAATTTTGCTTTTAATATAACTCAAAAACCATTAAAAAAATTAAAGCAGACAAGATATCAGAAAAATATAGAGTCGAAAAGAAAACTATGCGAAAACCTTTTTCGAGTTATGGCCCTTGACACGTTTTGGCTAATCAGTATTTGGCTTATAACTTTTAAACCGTCAGAGATAATATAGTAAACATATGGTTTTTTGTGACCGTCATAACAAGCCCTTCGATTTAAGACCAAAGTCGAATGGTTACTGGCAGCCATTTTCAAAATGGCTGACATCGTTAACAGTTTTAATTGAATAACACGTAAACCGTACAAAATTGAAGCAGACAATTCATGGAAAAAATGTTCGTTGCATCGAAATGTGCAAAAAATGTTTTCAGGTACGAATGCGTAAAACTTGTCGTTTTTTGAGTGATTGCCCTTGATTCGTATTTCGAAAATGGTTTTTGGTTGATAACTTTTTTAACGTTACAGATGATAATGAAACATATGGTTCATTTGAAAGAGAATTTAAAGACCTACAATTTGATCCCGAGAAGTACATGATTCGGTTGAGTGGTTTCAAAATGGCGGCCAAAATATATCGTAAATTGCGTTATTTGTCAATAACTTTTAAACCATTACAGATTATATAGTAAACATATAAGTTTTATGTGACCGATATGTCAAGCCCTTCGATTTAAAACCAAAGTCTAATGGTTATGGGCAGCCATTTTCTGAATGGCAGACACTGTAAACACTTTTTAAAAAATAGCACTTTAACCGTACAAAATTGAAGTGGACAATACATGGGAAACTGAATCGGGATCACTAACTGAATTCAAATATCATATTGAATGACCGGAAGGGACATTTTGTCCATAGCAACCAACTAAATGTCCTTAGCAACCATACATTTTCTGACTTGGAACCACTTGCTTTGTACATCAAAACCATAGCAACTATAAAGTCATTGGCAACCATGCCCCTTGCTCTCTATTCTGGAACCTATTTCGTTTCTAACAGTAACAAAAGCATCAAGTGTCTTTAGCAACATAGGTAAAGAAAAGACCTCACATTTGTTCACTGCACAAATTACTGTATAATTATTATTATAATTCGAATAACTTTAACATCATCACAAAATATTACAATGTGTAGTTTATATACATTATATATTTTATTCTCATAAACATAGCTAACGGATCACTATTATAAATCAGAAGGTGGTTAAAAGTAATATAAGTATGCAAAATAATTCAACTCGGATGACCCAAATGTAAACGTTTTCAGTACTCTCCATTTATGAAAAAACTTTGGTAGTTGACTTGCATTCAGTTGCAGTGGGTTGACAAGTTTACCGAATTAAATATTCGTGATGATTAATGAATTGAGTTAAAAGTAACTGATGTGTGCAGTATGTGTTAAGGGAACTTTTGTAATAATTCGATGGGTTTTATACACAGGTTAATGAAATAAAACTTCACTGAAATAAAAAATACAAACTACAGAATCGTCTTTTGAGATTACTTTTACCCTATTAACAATTAAAAATGCAAACTACAGAAGAGATAAACAGATAATCTAATTCAGAGCAGGTAAACAGTTTGCTTACTACGGAACACGTAAACAGTTATCTTTTACAGGTAAACAGTTAACCTACTACAGAACAGGTAAACAGTTAACCCACTATTGAACAGGAAAACAGTTATCACACTACAGAACAGGTAAACAGTTAACCCACTACAGAACAGGTAAACAGTGAACCGAATACAGAACAGGTAAACACGTAACCCACCACAGAACTGGTAAACAGTTAACCCACCACAGAACAGGTAAACAGTTAACCCACTACAGAACAGGTAAAAATTTAAGGTATCCGACCCACAATTGAAGTTACCGTTTAATTTTATTTGTCGACCAAGAAATACAGCTTTATTAAATCAATGTATTGCTAATTAATGATGAAAGTCAAATATATTATATAACTTGAGTCAATGTTCACAATTTTGAGGAAAAAAAATTAGTTACTCAAATAGTATTTCCGATGTTTGCCGAACATTACCGAGGTCTGCTCCATTGAAAAACAATGGACATCCGGGACACCAAATATGATCACGTGGTCAATTATGGTCCGGATACCTTAACCTACTACGGAACAGGTAAACAGTTAACTCAATACAGAATAGGTAAACAGTTATCCTTCTACAGAAGAGGTAAACCGCTTACACACTACAGAACAGGTAAACAGTGGACCCACTACAGAAAATGTATACAGTTAACCAACTAAAGAACGGGTAAACAGTGAACTCACTAGAAAACAAGTAAACAGTTAACCTACTACAGAACAGGTAAACAGTTAATTCATTACAGAACATGTAAAGAGTTAACACACTACAGAATAGTAAACAATTATCCCACACCAGAACAGATAAGCAGTTTACCCGCTACAGAACAGGTAAACAGTTAAACCAGTAAAGATTGATTGATTAATTGATTGGATGTCTGCTTTACGTCCAGCGAGCAGTATTTCAGCTATCTTCAGGACGGAAACAAGTTAACAAACAATAAATCAATGGAAAATGGGGGTGGGATGGGTCACAGGGAATACAATTTTGACTGGAAAAGTGTGGAGATTTGGGTAGGGGCGGAAAATTTAACCTTTTGTAGCGGCTACAATGAGCCTACTCTTTTTTGAAATCTACAAAAATCTTTATCGTGCAAGGAGCGTGGTATTCTCCAAATACGTTACCCACTACGGTCCGCGCTCAGGCTTTCCGTATTTTAACCTGACAACCCCACCCCCATCGAGAGGGTCTCCCCTATCCGCCACCCAGGGACGCGCTGGGCTGCTCTGTGGGTTGAGCACTGGGAACCCTCCCAGTATGGTCCCAGTAAACCAGTAAAGAACCGGTTAAAACCAAACTACTGAACAGTTAAACAGTTAACTACAAAACAGGTAAACAGTTAACCTTCTACAGAACAGGTAAACAGTTAGCTACAAAGCAGGTAAACAGTTAACCTTCTACAGAACAGGTAAACAGTTAACTACAAAACAGGTAAACAGTTAACCTTCTACAGAACAGGTCAACAGTTAACTACAAAACAGGTAAACAGTTAATCTTCTATAGAACAGGTAAACAGATACAACAGAACAGGTAAACATTTAACTACAGAACAGGTAAACAGTTAACTACAGAACAGGTAAACATTTAACAACAGAACAGGTACACATTAACCTAAAGAACAAGTAAACAGTTAACTACAGAACATGTAAACAGTTAACTACAGAACAGGTAAACATTTAACAACAGAACAGGTAAACAGATAACCTACTATTAACTACAGAACAGGTCAACAGTTAACTACAGAACAGGTAAACAGTTAACTACAAAACAGGTAAACAGTTAACCTTTTACAGAACAGGTAAACAGATACAACAGAACAGTTAAACATTTAACTACAGAACAGGTAAACAGTTAACTACAGAACAGGTAAACAGTTAACTACAGAATAGGTAAACAGTTAACTACAGAACAGGTAAATATTAATCTAAAGAACAAGTAAACAGTTAACTACAGAACAGGTAAACAGTTAACTAAAGAACAGGTAAACATTTAACAACAGAACAGGTAAACAGATAACCTACTACAGAACAGGTAAACAGTTAACTACAGAACAGGTCAACAGTTAACTACAGAACAGGTAAACAGTTAACTACAAAACGGGTAAACAGTTAACCTTCTACAGAACAGGTAAACAGATACAACAGAACAGGTAAACGGATAACCTACTACAGAACAGGTAAACAGTTAACTACAGAACAGGTTAACAGTTAACTACAAAACAGGTAAACAGTTAACCTTCTACAGAACAGGTAAACAGATATAACAGAACAGGTAAACAGATAACCTATTACAGAACGGATAAACAGTTAACTACAGAACGGGTAAACAGTTAACTACAGAACAGGTAAACAGTTAACTACAGAACAGGTAAACATTTAACTACAGAACAGGTAAACATTTAACTACAGAACAGGTAAACATTTACCTACAGAACAGGTAAACAGATAACCTACTACAGAACAGGTAAACAGTTAACATACTACGGAACAAGTAAACAGTTAACCTACTTCGGAACATGTAAACAGTTAACCTACTACGGAACACGTAAACAGTTATCTACAGAACAGTTAACCCACTGGAGAACAGGTAAACAGTTAACCACTAGAGGACACAATCACTAAGTTCTGAATTCAAAACATTAGCACTTTTTTCTTGTAACCTGCGCTTATTCCGAAGAAATTGTTGACGTTAACAAAAATATCCAAACTCTTTCTCTTTCATACCTGATAAATTATATAATATAGACACCGTATGCAGAAAAACTGGAATATTTGCTGCATAAGTGAGGACAACAGAGAAGTTTTTATGTATTTTAGTTTCTCGTGAAAACAAGGTTGTGTAGAGATTGAAAAATCAAAGATTCTAATCAGAGAGCGATCCTTTTTTTAAATTGTCAGGTTCTTTAGAATGTTAGAAACAGAACCAAGAGAAGCAGTGCCTATTTCTTAACATTTGCAATTCAAGTACACCATAACAGATGCAATGCGTGTAAGTGTAGCTGTATACCCCCTAGCACACATGATTGACAGGGTTTTACACCAACTTGGCCCCTATACACAGCACACAAACACAAACAATCAAATGCTAATCCTTACCAAAATAACTAAAGGAATCAAAAAGAGAATAATGCAAAGGCAAAGAAAATATGAAAGTCACACATCCCATCATAAGTAATAGCGACCACAGCTTGCAGCGGTGAGCTCTGCGGCAACTAGACTTAAAAATACGTCGATAAAAAAGATATGTTCCATTCAAAAATAACAATAATTTCATGCATTTGTTTGCAATCTTTAAATCACTGGCTAAAAACCTGACAATCATATGTGATGTCACTATTACAAAAAAGACGTCACGTGACCACGGTAATTTAGAGGCACTGTTAGGGTGTTCGGAAGTAACGCCAATTATGAAATTCACATGACATGTATATATAAATAATTTAAAGTCCTATTGCAATGAAAATAATATTGGGTTAACAAAAATTTACTTCCAAGCTGTTTCCGTTCTTGATTTATTCTAAAACTTAAAGTAGCGCGGTACTACTACCCCAAAGAATCAGATCCCAATGTTACCCGTGAGGAATTTGCATACATTTTAATGCAGGACGATGTTTTTACTGTAGAAATTTGTACACAATAATTCGTGGAACGTGTTTATCATAATTTAAGAAAATTCGTAATTCTTTACATTAATTTCTTTCTGCTAATAACTACTATTTTGGTAAGATTATAAATTATTTAGCTGTATAAAAGAGTGACTTACAGATAAACATTTTATGTGCATAAAGCTAGCGAAAAACTAAATTTGCATACTTTATTTACTTTAGTATTTATCGCACACGCTCCTGTCTGTCTAACACCCGGACCCGGGCACAAAAATTGACTTAACTAGCTGTGCATTCGTATATCTTTGGGTCCGACATTATTATCATTCATACAGTAAAAGTAATTTGCTGTTTTAAATTTTATTTATTTAAGTCCTTAGCTGTTAAGGTCAGCTATGATGAATTTTCTCAACGGGTGGGACAGTCTGTCCAAAAATGTTTTAGGTTCAGTATGCATCTTACGTAAATTTTGGTATAACTTAATAAGTAGATTAGATAAATTTTTGACATTAGTTGACTTAGTCACATCTTGTTGACGGTATACATATGTATGTGATCATAATTAATGAACAAAGTAAACAAGGAATTGTTGGGGAAAAATCCATTAATAAAGGACTATATTGTCTGTGCTCTAACTTCGGCAACTCCATAATAAACAGGAGTAATGTGTTTATTATGCACATAATACTAAACACTATTTACACCGGCGTGTGAAAACATTTCTTTGTTTTTCTAACTTATCGTCTATAATGAAACAGTAAAAGTTGTTGAAAAATGGTCAGCTTTTGATTGTGACAATTAGTTACATATAGCGCAAATAATTTTGACGACTCCTTATAACAGTTATTTCCTCTTATTTATTGGAAATACATTTTGTACCATTGTAACTCATGAACCAGGGGTAATAGAGACTTGGTTTTTCACAGTTGGTCATCATTGACCTTGACCTTGAGGTGTGTACGATTCGTCTCCTACAGCCATATTCTCAAAAAATCGTAGACGTAATTTTAAACGTAGCGTAAGTTTACGTCTGTTTTAATATTCTCAAAGATTCGTAGTTGTAAGTTACGTGTAAAATTGATCGTAAACTAGCGTCCCTCATAATTTTGCAGAGAAATCGTATTTCAAGCCATTCACTACTTAGCATCATTGATTTTGTTGCACATGACATAGAACGACAAAAAACAACATTCAAAATTTGAAAATATTTTGAAAAATGTGTTACTCATGAGGAATAACTCTTACAAAAATTTATAAATTTTAAAAGAAAGAAACAACAACCGAATTTATGAAAAAACGTTCCGGAAATTAAACGTTTCCTATATGATTTGCGATTTTACATCATGCTGTGTTATTTATGTTAAAATAGGATTAGGTGATTTATTGCTTTATTATAACACGAAACTACTCGTTAATTTCTGCACTGAAGAAACGTAACTTTAAAAAAGGTCTTGTTCCACGTTATGGTATATTGACAGATTACTTTTTAAAAACATATTCAAAATTATGCAACAAACCAACTAATATCATGACATTTAATTTTATTTTATTTATTTATTTATTTATTTATTTATTTATTTATTTATTTATTTATTTATTTATTTATTTATTTATTTATTTATTTATTTATTTATTTATTTATTTATTTATTTATTTATTTATTTTAATATCACTTTAGCCAAATATAAATCCGCATTTCCTTCCACCAGTCAACTGCTTTGTGAGATTATGCAATCAAAAAACTAATAATTTAAGTACTTTGAGGTAATTATTTCCCTTTCAATACGTTTATTTCCAAAGTGAAAGAAGTAACTGAGCATGCGTGATAACGCTACGTGCAAAACGTAAGATTTACGATTGCTATTTTACGTGCAAAAATGCGATTACTTTCGAGAATACGATCAATCGTTGACGTAAACGTTAAGTTACGACTATCTTATCTTTACACGTAAGTGTAAATTTACGATTTTTTGAGAATATGGCTGCTGAACCATAAGAGCCAGGAATAAATCTTGTACCAAAGTATAGAACATATTAAGGTCTTGAAAGGTAACTATAAATGATTTGAATTTTGAAAGAGTTATCTCCCCTAGACCAATAAGATGTATTTTGAATTGCTATATCACTATATCTCAGTAACTATAACAGATATATGTATTAAACCTTATATCATTGGTCAGCATTGATCTTTACCTTGAAAATGGACACAAGGTCAAAGGTCAATGTCACATTCTAAATTTTGACATTTTGTGTCGTCGCTTTTTCTTTGAAACGGTAAAAGGCTATAACTTGTAACGGGTAAAATATCGGCCTCATAAAGGCGCAACTTTTTCCTATTTGGAGGAAAAGGATTTGACTTCATCTTATAGAGTTAACTCCCATTACAGCCATTGATATTTAGTTTTTCATTGATAACTTATTAACTATTGATAGTAGAGGCATGGGGTCTTCATCAAAGACCATTATGACCTTTGACCTTGAAGACATTAACAAGGCCAAAGGTCAAGGTCATCTTATAAATTTTCGTATTTATGATAAATAGTCATATCTTCATAACTATAATATATATTCACAAACGATCTTCACTGTTGGTCCTTTTTTTTACCTTTACCAAGGTCAAGGTCACTTGTAAGAAGTCAAGGTCAAAATCCTATTTTGGAAATTCTGCTTTTTCGTGTATATAAAATAATAAATACTAATAAATGATTTGTTTTTAAAGCATTAAATATGCTAATATCAAACACTTTGTAGTCAAGGTCAGTTATCTCAATTAACGTCCTACTTTATGACATTTTTATTTCGAAAGATATACGAATGGTTTTTCTTTCGTTTGTTTATTTTGAAAAGAAGATTCAATTTCCATGTTACCAAAGTCAACGTCAAGGCCTCTTATTTGTTCGATAGAACCAATAAACTTATATTTTTATTTTTACATTTTTTAACAGTATGTTTTACAATTACATATGATTCAATGACCAATTAAATTGAAATTTATAGTGATGCTGGAACAGTTATGAAAAACAGGCTTAAACTGGTAAAAAACCAGGTCAATAATGAATTCCGCTGCACAGTAGTCAAGCGGAATCCAATATTGACATGGTTTTGACTAGTTTAAACCTGTTTTGTTTAATTTTAGTACTGTTGCGATTTATCGTGACCCGAAAGTTGTTTTAGAGCAATCAAAAACATGCAAAATGTTATTCCAATCTAATTAAAATTATATCTTCACTTGGGTCCCTCGGGGCCCCTTTTTGCTATTGTCGCCAGGAAGATCTAACAACATTCCATTACAGGTCATCTCAGATTGAACTTCTGTATTGACCAATTAAAAACTGTCATCACCAACCTTTAATGTTGGGGAATACTCTGTTATTGTTCGGAATCTCTCTTGCATTATTGTACCTTTTTTATAACTAAACCCCAAGTTAAGATAAAAGCTTACGTTTGATTGGTTTATTGTTTGGGGAATACCCAAATTTTTCATTGGATAATATTTATATCAAAAGTTAAATCTGAGATGACATGTAATGGGATGTTGTTAGATCTTCAGAGCGACAATAACAATCATGGGGAGCTAGTGAAAGATTTAAGTTTAATTAGATTGAATTCTATTCATGTAAGAAAGTTTAATAGGTTCTTTCATACGTTTTTGGGAAAGACCGGTTGATCTTTCACGAGTGATAGAAATTTTATGTCTTTTCGCGAGTGGAGCGCAGCGAACGAGCCAAAAGACATAAAAATTTCTATCACGAGTGAAAGATCACACGGGCTTTCCCAAAAGCGCATGAAAAAATACCTATTTCTTCCGTAAACCAATAAATTTCACATTGCTATATCCTATAGACTCTCAATTGTTTTATACTCCATTGTCTCTGACATCCAATCAGAACGCCGGAAACAAGAACGTCATAGAAGAACGTTGTTATGCTTCCATAACAACATTCTTGTTTCTGGCGTTTTGATTGGACAACACAGCAAGTACAGATGTGTGCGCGTGAGCTCATCTGTACTGGGTCATCTGTACCAGAAATCGGCCATTTACGGAAGAACAAGCGTTGATACTGCTTGTGATATAGATTTTGGCATGTTATGTTCATTTCATCATATCATAATATGGGATATTTTATCATATTTCAGTCAAAGTTGTAAGATAGGTTCATGGGTGTAATTTAAAAAAAATAGCAAAGAAAACCGACCGAACAACAATAGCTAAAAGTCAAAGGACAGTTATAAATCGGAATTTAGACAAACATACACAACGCAACACAAAAACCAAAAACACAGAAACAGAAAGAGAGTAACCCGAATCCAATAAAAAAAACTATGACTGCACTCAGGTGCTCCGAACGAGTAAGCAGTGCCTGCCTCTAATTAGACACCGTCGAGTTGTCATGTCTTGGAAAAGTCAAATCCAGGAATAGGAAACACTACCTATGACACAGCGAAAATGTCCAATAGTATTGAGAGATAGATTTACCATAACGATCAATTAAGTCATGGTGACGACCATAGAACTTCTGGAAAGATAACATCAAGCTAAGTACAACAAACCCTTGTTTGAGTAGTTTAGCAGTCAACAGCAGTGATCGGTCTAGAAAATCAGGAATACCGATCGCAGGATCTAGAATAACGTATAAGTTATGAAATATGCACAAGATACACTGGAGCCGCTAAAATGTTGCTGTCGATGTACCGAAAGTTGATAGTTGGAAAGTTGAAGCCATCGCTTTTGTCTATTTCTAGAAGTAGGTCTAAGTAAGAGTGTGTTGGTTGTTTCTTTAATTTTAAGCTCGCTAGGCTAGGGTAATTGATTGCAAAAAGTCACCAAATTTACCATTGTTGAGTGACAAAACATCATATATAGCGGAATTTGAAATTAAAGGTCTGTGCCGAATACAAGTCAAATCGCCCCACGTTAAAATCGCCCCCGTCAAAAACGCCCCCACTTTTTGCAAAATCGCCCCCACTGTAAAATCGGCCCATGTAAAAACGCCTCCACCTAAAGCAAAATCGCCCCACTTGACAAAATCACCCCACTAAAAACGCCCCCACTTTTTGCAAAATCGCCCCAACTGCAAAATCTCTCTGTGTAAACCCCCCCCCCCCCCCCCCCCCCCACATTTAGCAAAATCGAAACACTGACAGAAATCGCTAATAAGTGCGTGCATAATTTCTTTTCTTCTTTGATTATATGTTATGATCTCAGTTAAGATAAGCTGCAGAAACGATGAATGTTGTCTGATTTCTTTGGCGTTGTACTGGTCCCAAAGTGCAAATATCTGGGCAGAGCCTCGTTGGAGACCAGAAATCTTTTCACTTGGGTGTCTGAGATTTTCCCGTCTTGCCCTCCCACCGGTGTTAGATCCTATATTTCTCTGCAACCGAGACAGCTTGCCTTCAGATACCAGCTTCCGTTGTAGAGGGATAAGACTGGCTTCTGTGTAGAGTCGCTGAATCAAATTGTACATGGGTGGTGCCTGGTCATAGTTCTTCTTGTTTAATCTTCGATGCCAGCCCTGTTTGTGCGTGTTGGCTGACCGAAGACTGTCCATTAAGAAACCTTGTAGACTTTGCTATGCAACCATGTCTTTGCAACGTAGTTGACGAGCTTCAGAAGTGACTCTTGTCTTGGTCGGACGGTCTCAGAACATTAGCCATTGTGTATAATGAGACTTCAGGAAAGAACATATTTTATATCATCGTTTTCAGCTTGGACAATCTTATGGCTTATAACAAACTTTACTCAAATGCCTTTATCAAAATTTTTTACCATAATTAACTATTAATTTGTAAGGTTGTATATATTTTGATGTGTATATTAAGATTAACAAATCTTTGATTATTTAATCGTAATTACAAAAGAATTATTACTGATAGAGTTCATTAAGGTAATTATCATAATTGTATAATTATTAAAGCAAAATAACGACATAATCGATCATTATTAACAAAACATTTCTAACTTTTTGAAAGTGGGGCGAATTTGCTGTAGATGTTGGCGTTTTTGGTGGGGCGGTTTTGTTAAGTGGGGCGATTTTGCAAAAAGTTGGGGCGATTTTGTCAAGTGGGGCGATTTTGCTTTAGGTGGGGGCGTTTTTACATGGGGCGATTTTACAGTGGGGGCGATTTAGCAAAAAGTGGGGGCGTTTTTGACGGGGGCGATTTGACCAGCTACCTCTGTGCCCAGTTTTCATTTTACTTCCACAGTCCTTCCAGGAATTCAGCCTCGTAAGAGTACAAAAACAGGTCGTCGAGGAGAGGAGCACAAACAAGGTTTACAATGAAGTGAATGTACTACAACGATAGAACAAACGCCGTATTATTGTATAAATATAGAAGATATGATGCTAATTTGTGTTAATTGTGGCAGAGACAATTTTGTTTTCCAGGCTTTTCCACCAACATTTAGAGAAAAAAATCAAATGAATGGATTTATTATTATTAAAAGAAATTCTGTATTGCTTGGCTTTAATTAAATTATTTAATTAAATTCAGAGAACGTACATTAAAGAGAAGACTTTCTTTGTCTCGGTAATTTAAACACAAGTCTGGAAAACGACAACCTAGATCGTTGTCACTTAAAATAATAATTAATATTTAAGAAATAGATTATTATATTTCTCGTGTAAAACTTGGTAGAAAAAAACGAAAAAATATAAATTTAAAAAAAAACAAACATATTTATTAACATTTAAGATAAAATTTTACAATCAAAACAAAGAACGACAAAATTAAATGCTTCATTACATCAGTCGCCGTGTGGCGTGTCTGGGATTGTTCATGTGTTGCTGTGTTTGCGTGAGAAATGAAAACCGCTTACCGCATTTGGTCGATCTTATGCTCCTGTTTTAGATCCACAATGGTGCAAATTTAAATCGACAGTTATTTTCCACAATTAATCAACATTTTGAAATTCGGTTGCGTTTCCATTTTGATACGTAACGGTAAATTCGTTTGTGGCGGGGCGGGAAAAGTCTCGCGGTTTGCATTGAACGTCATTGTAAACAACGCAACGTCCCTTGAAAACACAACGTAGCTAAAGTTAAGAAAGACTTGTAACATGTAAACAATAAAAGCATAGAATAGAAAATGGACTTGTTATCGTGAAAACATGTTATCTATTGGATTTTCTTACAAAGGTACAAAATAAAATAAATTTTAAAGCAAAAGCATCAACACACTGGGGTTTTTGAAATGGCTGGAACAGCCGTATTTTGTTGAATATTTAAATAGAGGTGTGTTTCCAAAGCGTTTGAAGGACGTCATATTAGAATTAAGAAATAATTCATGGCTGCCCCAATTTTATGGATTATTTAAATATGGGTAAGCATTATATTCAGGAATATTTTGCCATGAGCGTTAGTGAATGGTAAAATATCAAGAATATAATGCTTACCCATATTTAAATAATCCATAAAATTGGGGCAGCCATGAATTATTTTGATTCTGATAAGAAAATACAGAAATTTTACATTTCGTGACTACCTAGTTAAAGGTTTATTTTGGCTGTTCCAATTTCCAAGAACCTCCCTTGTTTCGAAATTATTATATTTCTCGTGTAAAATTTAGTAGAAAAAAAAACGAAGAACTATAAATTAAAAACAAACAAACATATTTATTAACTTTTACAATAAAATTCAACAATCAAAACAAAGAACGACAAAATTAAATGCTTCATTACATCAGTCGTCGTGTGGCGTGTCTGGGACTGTTCATGTGTTGCTGTGTTTGCGTGAGAAATGAAAACCGCTTACCGCATTTGGTCGATCTTATGCTCCTGATTTAGATCCACAATGGTACAAACTTAAATCAACAGTTATTTTCCACAATTAATTAACATTTTGAAATTCGGTTGCGTTTTCATTTTGATACGTAACGGTAAATTCGTTTGTGGTGGGGGCGGGAAAAGTCTCGCGGTTTGCATTGAACGTCATTGTAAACAACGCAACGTCCCTTGAAAACACAACGTAGCTATATTCTGGTACCCTGATGATGATATCCTCATGAGCCTAAGCGGCCTTCAGATATAACGTCAGGTCAGGAGCATTTGATTTCAACGGTGATAGCGTTGAAATTTGACGTTCGAGTATTCTCAAGACGGACCATTAGTATTATAGATAAGTTCAAGTAGAACGAACGTATTATGACGTCATTCTCTTTGTGACGTTCAATGTTTACATTTCTCAGCTGAGTTTACATTATGATTTCATAATTTAAACGAAAAGGTAAAAAATAATTTTTATTTAAAATTTTTAAAGAAAAGGTATAACCAGATTTAAAAAAAGATTGGCATGTGCATGTGATATTAAATGGCGTCATATAATCAACCAATGAAAATGCTTATATCGGAGGTCCTGACCTGGTGTTATATTTGAAGTGAAGTTTGCGTCAATGAAAAATATTGCACCAGGATACCAGGTTAAACGTAGCTAAAGTCAAGGAAGACTTGTAACATGTAAACAATAAAGGCATAGAATAGAAAATGGACTTGTTATCATGAAACCATGTTATCTATGGGATTTTCTTACAAAGTCAAAGGTACAAAATAAAATAAATTTTAAAGCAAAAACATCAACACACGGGGGATTTTTTGAAATGGCTGGAACAGCCGTATTTTGTTGAATATTTAAATAGAGGTGTGTTTCCAAAGCGTTTGAAGGACGTCATATTAGAATGTCAAAAAAGTGTCGCGACATATCGCTTTGAAACGTGGCACACTTAATCGACACTACCTGGGCTCGATCTGAGTCACCATGTGAAACCGATCTTTTTTTAGGTGTTATCTGCCCCCAAACCCAAACCCTTGTGTTCATATAAAATCAGAAACCATGAAAGATATCAAAAATCTAAAGTGGTGAAAATGTTGTCTGACTCGTGGCCATGATTTGTTATACAAAAAAATTTCGATCCACTTCCTGGTTACGCATTTTTGACGCGAAGTTTGTCGAAAACGTCAAAGTTGTTTGATTTCCTCAAAACTTGGTTTTCAAATAGAAATGCGGGTCCTAATTAAATATCCAGGATCCTAATTTTTTCGATCCACTAATTTCAAAATGACCGCCACTGAAATTTTGCTTTTAATATAACTCAAAAACCATTAAAAAAATTAAAGCAGACAAGATATCAGAAAAATATAGAGTCGAAAAGAAAACTATGCGAAAACCTTTTTCGAGTTATGGCCCTTGACACGTTTTGGCTAATCAGTATTTGGCTTATAACTTTTAAACCGTCAGAGATAATATAGTAAACATATGGTTTTTTGTGACCGTCATAACAAGCCCTTCGATTTAAGACCAAAGTCGAATGGTTACTGGCAGCCATTTTCAAAATGGCTGACATCGTTAACAGTTTTAATTGAATAACACGTAAACCGTACAAAATTGAAGCAGACAATTCATGGAAAAAATGTTCGTTGCATCGAAATGTGCAAAAAATGTTTTCAGGTACGAATGCGTAAAACTTGTCGTTTTTTGAGTGATTGCCCTTGATTCGTATTTCGAAAATGGTTTTTGGTTGATAACTTTTTTAACGTTACAGATGATAATGAAACATATGGTTCATTTGAAAGAGAATTTAAAGACCTACAATTTGATCCCGAGAAGTACATGATTCGGTTGAGTGGTTTCAAAATGGCGGCCAAAATATATCGTAAATTGCGTTATTTGTCAATAACTTTTAAACCATTACAGATTATATAGTAAACATATAAGTTTTATGTGACCGATATGTCAAGCCCTTCGATTTAAAACCAAAGTCTAATGGTTATGGGCAGCCATTTTCTGAATGGCAGACACTGTAAACACTTTTTAAAAAATAGCACTTTAACCGTACAAAATTGAAGTGGACAATACATGGGAAACTGAATCGGGATCACTAACTGAATTCAAATATCATATTGAATGACCGGAAGGGACATTTTGTCCATAGCAACCAACTAAATGTCCTAAGCAACCATACATTTTCTGACTTGGAACCACTTGCTTTGTACATCAAAACCATAGCAACTATAAAGTCATTGGCAACCATGCCCCTTGCTCTCTATTCTGGAACCTATTTCGTTTCTAACAGTAACAAAAGCATCAAGTGTCTTTAGCAACATAGGTAAAGAAAAGACCTCACATTTGTTCACTGCACAAATTACTGTATAATTATTATTATAATTCGAATAACTTTAACATCATCACAAAATATTACAATGTGTAGTTTATATACATTATATATTTTATTCTCATAAACATAGCTAACGGATCACTATTATAAATCAGAAGGTGGTTAAAAGTAATATAAGTATGCAAAATAATTCAACTCGGATGACCCAAATGTAAACGTTTTCAGTACTCTCCATTTATGAAAAAACTTTGGTAGTTGACTTGCATTCAGTTGCAGTGGGTTGACAAGTTTACCGAATTAAATATTCGTGATGATTAATGAATTGAGTTAAAAGTAACTGATGTGTGCAGTATGTGTTAAGGGAACTTTTGTAATAATTCGATGGGTTTTATACACAGGTTAATGAAATAAAACTTCACTGAAATAAAAAATACAAACTACAGAATCGTCTTTTGAGATTACTTTTACCCTATTAACAATTAAAAAATGCAAACTACAGAAGAGATAAACAGATAATCTAATTCAGAGCAGGTAAACAGTTTGCTTACTACGGAACACGTAAACAGTTATCTTTTACAGGTAAACAGTTAACCTACTACAGAACAGGTAAACAGTTAACCCACTATTGAACAGGAAAACAGTTATCACACTACAGAACAGGTAAACAGTTAACCCACTACAGAACAGGTAAACAGTGAACCGAATACAGAACAGGTAAACACGTAACCCACCACAGAACTGGTAAACAGTTAACCCACCACAGAACAGGTAAACAGTTAACCCACTACAGAACAGGTAAAAATTTAAGGTATCCGACCCACAATTGAAGTTACCGTTTAATTTTATTTGTCGACCAAGAAATACAGCTTTATTAAATCAATGTATTGCTAATTAATGATGAAAGTCAAATATATTATATAACTTGAGTCAATGTTCACAATTTTGAGGAAAAAAAATTAGTTACTCAAATAGTATTTCCGATGTTTGCCGAACATTACCGAGGTCTGCTCCATTGAAAAACAATGGACATCCGGGACACCAAATATGATCACGTGGTCAATTATGGTCCGGATACCTTAACCTACTACGGAACAGGTAAACAGTTAACTCAATACAGAATAGGTAAACAGTTATCCTTCTACAGAAGAGGTAAACCGCTTACACACTACAGAACAGGTAAACAGTGGACCCACTACAGAAAATGTATACAGTTAACCAACTAAAGAACGGGTAAACAGTGAACTCACTAGAAAACAAGTAAACAGTTAACCTACTACAGAACAGGTAAACAGTTAATTCATTACAGAACATGTAAAGAGTTAACACACTACAGAATAGTAAACAATTATCCCACACCAGAACAGATAAGCAGTTTACCCGCTACAGAACAGGTAAACAGTTAAACCAGTAAAGATTGATTGATTGATTGATTGGATGTCTGCTTTACGTCCAGCGAGCAGTATTTCAGCTATCTTCAGGACGGAAACAAGTTAACAAACAATAAATCAATGGAAAATGGGGGTGGGATGGGTCACAGGGAATACAATTTTGACTGGAAAAGTGTGGAGATTTGGGTAGGGGCGGAAAATTTAACCTTTTGTAGCGGCTACAATGAGCCTACTCTTTTTTGAAATCTACAAAAATCTTTATCGTGCAAGGAGCGTGGTATTCTCCAAATACGTTACCCACTACGGTCCGCGCTCAGGCTTTCCGTATTTTAACCTGACAACCCCACCCCCATCGAGAGGGTCTCCCCTATCCGCCACCCAGGGACGCGCTGGGCTGCTCTGTGGGTTGAGCACTGGGAACCCTCCCAGTATGGTCCCAGTAAACCAGTAAAGAACCGGTTAAAACCAAACTACTGAACAGTTAAACAGTTAACTACAAAACAGGTAAACAGTTAACCTTCTACAGAACAGGTAAACAGTTAGCTACAAAGCAGGTAAACAGTTAACCTTCTACAGAACAGGTAAACAGTTAACTACAAAACAGGTAAACAGTTAACCTTCTACAGAACAGGTCAACAGTTAACTACAAAACAGGTAAACAGTTAATCTTCTATAGAACAGGTAAACAGATACAACAGAACAGGTAAACATTTAACTACAGAACAGGTAAACAGTTAACTACAGAACAGGTAAACATTTAACAACAGAACAGGTACACATTAACCTAAAGAACAAGTAAACAGTTAACTACAGAACATGTAAACAGTTAACTACAGAACAGGTAAACATTTAACAACAGAACAGGTAAACAGATAACCTACTATTAACTACAGAACAGGTCAACAGTTAACTACAGAACAGGTAAACAGTTAACTACAAAACAGGTAAACAGTTAACCTTTTACAGAACAGGTAAACAGATACAACAGAACAGTTAAACATTTAACTACAGAACAGGTAAACAGTTAACTACAGAACAGGTAAACAGTTAACTACAGAATAGGTAAACAGTTAACTACAGAACAGGTAAATATTAATCTAAAGAACAAGTAAACAGTTAACTACAGAACAGGTAAACAGTTAACTAAAGAACAGGTAAACATTTAACAACAGAACAGGTAAACAGATAACCTACTACAGAACAGGTAAACAGTTAACTACAGAACAGGTCAACAGTTAACTACAGAACAGGTAAACAGTTAACTACAAAACGGGTAAACAGTTAACCTTCTACAGAACAGGTAAACAGATACAACAGAACAGGTAAACGGATAACCTACTACAGAACAGGTAAACAGTTAACTACAGAACAGGTTAACAGTTAACTACAAAACAGGTAAACAGTTAACCTTCTACAGAACAGGTAAACAGATATAACAGAACAGGTAAACAGATAACCTATTACAGAACGGATAAACAGTTAACTACAGAACGGGTAAACAGTTAACTACAGAACAGGTAAACAGTTAACTACAGAACAGGTAAACATTTAACTACAGAACAGGTAAACATTTAACTACAGAACAGGTAAACATTTACCTACAGAACAGGTAAACAGATAACCTACTACAGAACAGGTAAACAGTTAACATACTACGGAACAAGTAAACAGTTAACCTACTTCGGAACATGTAAACAGTTAACCTACTACGGAACACGTAAACAGTTATCTACAGAACAGTTAACCCACTGGAGAACAGGTAAACAGTTAACCACTAGAGGACACAATCACTAAGTTCTGAATTCAAAACATTAGCACTTTTTTCTTGTAACCTGCGCTTATTTCGAAGAAATTGTTGACGTTAACAAAAATATCCAAACTCTTTCTCTTTCATACCTGATAAATTATATAATATAGACACCGTATGCAGAAAAACTGGAATATTTGCTGCATAAGTGAGGACAACAGAGAAGTTTTTATGTATTTTAGTTTCTCGTGAAAACAAGGTTGTGTAGAGATTGAAAAATCAAAGATTCTAATCAGAGAGCGATCCTTTTTTTAAATTGTCAGGTTCTTTAGAATGTTAGAAACAGAACCAAGAGAAGCAGTGCCTATTTCTTAACATTTGCAATTCAAGTACACCATAACAGATGCAATGCGTGTAAGTGTAGCTGTATACCCCCTAGCACACATGATTGACAGGGTTTTACACCAACTTGGCCCCTATACACAGCACACAAATACAAACAATCAAATGCTAATCCTTACCAAAATAACTAAAGGAATCAAAAAGAGAATAATGCAAAGGCAAAGAAAATATGAAAGTCACACATCCCATCATAAGTAATAGCGACCACAGCTTGCAGCGGTGAGCTCTGCGGCAACTAGACTTAAAAATACGTCGATAAAAAAGATATGTTCCATTCAAAAATAACAATAATTTCATGCATTTGTTTGCAATCTTTAAATCACTGGCTAAAAACCTGACAATCATATGTGATGTCACTATTACAAAAAAGACGTCACGTGACCACGGTAATTTAGAGGCACTGTTAGGGTGTTCGGAAGTAACGCCAATTATGAAATTCACATGACATGTATATATAAATAATTTAAAGTCCTATTGCAATGAAAATAATATTGGGTTAACAAAAATTTACTTCCAAGCTGTTTCCGTTCTTGATTTATTCTAAAACTTAAAGTAGCGCGGTACTACTACCCCAAAGAATCAGATCCCAATGTTACCCGTGAGGAATTTGCATACATTTTAATGCAGGACGATGTTTTTACTGTAGAAATTTGTACACAATAATTCGTGGAACGTGTTTATCATAATTTAAGAAAATTCGTAATTCTTTACATTAATTTCTTTCTGCTAATAACTACTATTTTGGTAAGATTATAAATTATTTAGCTGTATAAAAGAGTGACTTACAGATAAACATTTTATGTGCATAAAGCTAGCGAAAAACTAAATTTGCATACTTTATTTACTTTAGTATTTATCGCACACGCTCCTGTCTGTCTAACACCCGGACCCGGGCACAAAAATTGACTTAACTATAGTCAACTTTACCGTGTCCATACGACGGGTTTTTGCTTGACAAAATTTGAAAACTGCTACCGCGTTTGGTCGAGTTTATGGTCCTTTTGTATATCTCATATTACAGTATTTGAAGGTAACAATTATTTTCCACAGTTAATCGGCTTTTTGAAATGCGTCCGTTTTTTCATTTCGCCAGATCGATTTTCCATACTAAATTTTGACCTTGTTTTGAACGGAACTGTACGTTAGGAAAATTCCATTGTTGTCTATTCGAAATCCTTCGGGTGTTGTCGTCTGCAGTTGAGGCGGGAAAAGTCTCGCGGTTTGTCCGAATACCATTGTACGTTACGAAAACAGACGAACGTTTGTAAACAACATTAGACCCCTTAAGATACAAAAATGGCTGACTTCCTATGGAAAATCGATCTAGCAAAATGAAAAAAAGGCCGCATTTCAAAAAGCCGATTAACTGTGGAAAATAATTGTTACCTTCAAATACTGTAATATGAGATATACAAAAGGACCATAAACTCGACCAAACGCGGTAGCAGTTTTCAAATTTTGTCAAGCAAAAACCCGTCGTATGGACACGGTAAAGTTGACTATAGCTGTGCATTCGTATATCTTTGGGTCCGACATTATTATCATTCAAAAGTAAAAGTAATTTGCTGTTTTAAATTTTATTTATTTAAGTCCTTAGCTGTTAAGGTCAGCTATGATGAATTTTCTCAACGGGTGGGACAGTCTGTCCAAAAATGTTTTAGGTTCAGTATGCATCTTACGTAAATTTTGGTATAACTTAATAAGTAGATTAGATAAATTTTTGACATTAGTTGACTTAGTCACATCTTGTTGACGGTATACATATGTATGTGATCATAATTAATGAACAAAGTAAACAAGGAATTGTTGGGGAAAAATCCATTAATAAAGGACTATATTGTCTGTGCTCTAACTTCGGCAATGCCTACTCCACAATAAACAGGAGTAATGTGCTTATTATACACATAATACTAAACACTATTTACACCGGCGTGTGAAAACATTTCTTTGTTTTTCTAACTTATCGTCTATAATGAAACAGTAAGAACCTAAAAACGTACTTTTGTTAATTGGTCATTCCTGTTAATCAAGCTGATGTGCAAGATTGTGCTATGAAAAGGATATCTTTACACTATAGCTTATCAAGGACAAAAACCAATATTTGAACCACTTACACAAATGCTTGATGACTATTAAAGATGGACATTACATTAAAAAATACGGACAAATATTAATGTTGGAATTTATTACTATAAACGGTGTGCAGAAATCATAAATAAAATCTAGTTTATTATAAATACTGCGGATGTACGAAAGATTATTTGGGCCACTATTTTGGAAACAAATATTTTTTATTGCGGCTAAACGCAAACACTAATTGGAAATAAATGTAAAGCATTGCGTTTAGACAAAATCTTTGCCATAAAAGCACAAAATTTTATCGCAAATAAATGCAAAAACGCAAGATTTATTAGGATATAACCCAAAAATATGCGATTATAATCAAAATTATTGCTAATAAACGATTAATTATTGTGCAATGAACTCAAAAGCGATAATGGGGGTGAGATATGATAAAAGGAGGTGCGATAAGGGGGGTGTTATGAAGGGTGAGCGTCAAAGATGCGCGATATGGATTGAACATCATGTATCCTATATCATTTCAAGAGTGATATAGTATGAAGTATGAATAATATACAATTAATGACTTTATGAATTAATGAATTAAAGGTCTTTATCAGGATTTATCAGCTAGAAAAAATGTAATATTCACCGAGCTGCTAAGGCTGAGGGCTGAGAAATCCTGATAGCGATGTATGTAACAGTCATTAATTGTTTTATTATATAAATAAAATCACCATCTTCCTTCATAAGTAAAACAGAGAATGGTTACATTTTGTTGTAATGTTGTAACAATGTTGTAAAGCTGGTTACCCTATTTATTTTTTGTTAATACTGAATTTTGATATTGATTTGGTGATAATCCTGAAATTCCAGTTTCATCACATTTCAAATATTGATAGGAGTATAAAAAGTCAATTATTAAGGCTTTCCACTTTCCGAGTGGATAGCCTTCCTGTTATTCGTCTGTTTATTAAGGCTTTCCACTTTCGAGGTGAAAAGAATTTATCGTTTTTTGTCTGTTTCTTATTATTCTTCCGCCAAGTTTTTTATAAACCCATTATTAATTTTGTTTCGCGACATGTCGTAAAGACATTTTGTACTATGGATGTATTAGACATTACGCTTTGGCAGTTAACCCTGGGACACCGAACACTTGTTCTTTACCGAGTAATTTCCCATGATACAAAAAACCTTATGTGCAGATTAATTAGGAAACCGTAAAAGATGTCGCAATAAAAGTTGTTGAAAAATGGTCAGCTTTTGATTGTGACAATTAGTTACATATAGCGCAAATAATTTTGACGACTCCTTATGACAGTTATTTCCCCTTATTTATTGGAAATACATTTTGTACCATTGTAACTCATGAACCAGGGGTAATAGAGACTTGGTTTTTCACAGTTGGTCATCATTGACCTTGACCTTGAGGTGTGTACGATTCGTCTCCTACAGCCATATTCTCAAAAAATCGTAGACGTAATTTTAAACGTAGCGTAAGTTTACGTCTGTTTTAATATTCTCAAAGATTCGTAGTTGTAAGTTACGTGTAAAATTGATCGTAAACTAGCGTCCCTCATAATTTTGCAGAGAAATCGTATTTCAAGCCATTCACTACTTAGCATCATTGATTTTGTTGCACATGACATAGAACGACAAAAAACAACATTCAAAATTTGCAAATATTTTGAAAAATGTGTTACTCATGAGGAATAACTCTTCCAAAAATTTATAAATTTTAAAAGAAAGAAACAACAACCGAATTTATGAAAAAACGTTCCGGAAATTAAACGTTTCCTATATGATTTGCGATTTTACATCATGCTGTGTTATTTATGTTAAAATATGATTAGGTGATTTATTGCTTTATTATAACACGAAACTACTCGTTAATTTCTGCACTGAAGAAACGTAACTTTAAAAAAAGGTCTTGTTCCACGTTATGGTATATTGACAGATTACTTTTTAAAAACATATTCAAAATTATGCAACAAACCAACTAATATCATGACATTATTTCATTTTATTTTATTTATTTATTTATTTATTTATTTATTTATTTATTTATTTATTTATTTATTTATTTATTTATTTATTTATTTATTTTAATATCACTTTAGCCAAATATAAATCCGCATTTCCTTCCACCAGTCAACTGCTTTGTGAGATTATGCAATTAAAAAACTAATAATTTAAGTACTTTGAGGTAATTATTTCCCTTTCAATACGTTTATTTCCAAAGTGAAAGAAGTAACTGAGCATGCGTGATAACGCTACGTGCAAAACGTAAGATTTACGATTGCTATTTTACGTGCAAAAATGCGATTACTTTCGAGAATACGATCAATCGTTGACGTAAACGTTAAGTTACGACTATCTTATCTTTACACGTAAGTGTAAATTTACGATTTTTTGAGAATATGGCTGCTGAACCATAAGAGCCAGGAATAAATCTTGTACCAAAGTATAGAATATATTAAGGTCTTGAAAGGTAACTATAAATGATTTGAATTTTGAAAGAGTTATCTCCCCTAGACCAATAAGATGTATTGTGAATTGCTATATCACTATATCGCAGTAACTATAACAGATATATGTATTAAACCTTATATCATTGGTCAGCATTGATCTTTACCTTGAAAATGGACACAAGGTCAAAGGTCAATGTCACATTCTAAATTTTGACATTTTGTGTCGTCGCTTTTTCTTTGAAACGGTAAAAGGCTATAACTTGTAACGGGTAAAATATCGGCCTCATAAAGGCGCAACTTTTTCCTATTTGAGGAAAAGGATTTAACTTCATCTTATAGAGTTAACTCCCATTACAACCATTGATATTTAGTTTTTCATTGATAACTTATTAACTATTGATAGTAGAGGCATGGGGTCTTCATCAAAGACCATTATGACCTTTGACCTTGAAGACATTAACAAGGCCAAAGGTCAAGGTCATCTTATAAATTTTCGTATTTATGATAAATAGTCATATCTTCATAACTATAATATATATTCACAAAGGATCTTCACTGTTGGTCCTTTTTTTACCTTTACCAAGGTCAAGGTCACTTGTAAGAAGTCAAGGTCAAAATCCTATTTTGGAAATTCTGCTTTTTCGTGTATATAAAATAATAAATACTAATAAATGATTTGTTTTTAAAGCATTAAATATGCTAATATCAAACACTTTGTAGTCAAGGTCAGTTATCTCAATTAACGTCCTACTTTATGACATTTTTATTTCGAAAGATATACGAATGGTTTTTCTTTCGTTTGTTTATTTTGAAAAGAAGATTCAATTTCCATGTTACCAAAGTCAACGTCAAGGTCATTTTTGCAATAAGTGGAAAGCCTCTCATTTGTTCAATAGAACCAATAAACTTATATTTTTATTTTTACATTTTTTAACAGTATGTTTTACAATTACATATGATTCAATGACCAATTAAATTGAAATTTATAGTGATGCTGGAACAGTTATGAAAAACAGGCTTAAACTGGTAAAAAACCAGGTCAATAATGAATTCCGCTGCACAGTAGTCAAGCGGAATCCAATATTGACATGGTTTTGACTAGTTTAAACCTGTTTTGTTTAATTTTAGTACTGTTGCGATTTATCGTGACCCGAAAGTTGTTTTTGAGCAATCAAAAACATGCAAAATGTTATTCCAATCTAATTAAAATTATATCTTCACTTGGCTCCCCCGGGGCCCCTTTTTGCTATTGTCGCCAGGAAGATCTAACAACATTCCATTACAGGTCATCTCAGATTGAACTTCTGTATTGACCAATTAAAAACTGTCATCACCAACCTTTAATGTTGGGGAATACTCTGTTATTGTTCGGAATCTCCCTTGCATTATTGTACCTTTTTTATAACTAAACCCCAAGTTAAGATAAAAGCTTACGTTTGATTGGTTTATTGTTTAGGGAATACCCAAATTTTTCATTGGATAATATTTATATCAAAAGTTAAATCTGAGATGACATGTAATGAGATGTTGTTAGATCTTCAGAGCGACAATAACAAACATGGGGAGCTAGTGAAAGATTTAAGTTTAATTAGATTGAATTCTATTCATGTAAGAAAGTTTAATAGGTTCTTTCATACGTTTTTGGGAAAGTTGGGAAAGACCGAGTGATAGAAATTTTATGTCTTTTCGCGAGTGGAGCGCAGCAAACGAGCCAAAAGACATAAACATTTCTATCACGAGTGAAAGATCACACGGGCTTTCCCAAAAGCGCATGAAAAAATACCTATTTCATCCGTAAACCAATAAATTTCACATTGCTATATCCTATAGACTCTCAATTGTTTTATACTCCATTGTCTCTGACATCCAATCAGAACGCCGGAAACAAGAACGTCATAGAAGAACGTTGTTATGCTTCCATAACAACATTCTTGTTTCTGGCGTTTTGATTGGACAACACAGCAAGTACAGATGTGTGCGCGTGAGCTCATCTGTACTGGGTCATCTGTACCAGAATCGGCCATTTACGGAAGAATAATAGGTTCTTTCATACGTTTTTGGGAAAGACCGGTGGATCTTTCAAGAGTGATAGAAATTTTATGTTTTTTCGCGAGTGGAGCGCAGCGGAACGAGCCAAAAGACATAAACATTTCTATCACGAGTGAAAGTTCACACGGACTTTCCCAAAAACGTATGAAAGTACCTATTTCTTCCGTAAACCAACAACTTTCACATCACTATAACCTGTAGACGCTCTATTGTTTTAGACTCCATTGTCTCTGACGTCCAATCAGAACGCCGGAAATAATAAACGTCATAGAAGAACGTTGTAATGCTTCCATAACAACGTTCTCGTTTTTGACGTTTTGATTGGATGACTTAGCAAGTACAGATGTGTGTGCGTGAGCTCATCTGTACTGGGTCATCTGTACCAGAAATCGGCCATTTACGGAAGAACAAGCGTTGATACTGCTTGTGATATAGATTTTGGCATGTTATGTTCATTTCATCATATCATAATATGGGATATTTTATCATATTTCAGTCAAAGTTGTAAGATAGGTTCATGGGTGTAATTTAAAAAAAAAGCAAAGAAAACCGACCGAACAACAATAGCTAAAAGTCAAAGGACAGTTATAAATCGGAATTTAGACAAACATACACAACGCAACACAAAAACCAAAAACACAGAAACAGAAAGAGAGTAACCCGAATCCAATAAAAAAAAACTATGACTGCACTCAGGTGCTCCGAACTATAACGTGCCCGAGCGGTAGGGGTCTCCGAATATATTTGCCTGGATGATACGTGGGACTGGGCACCCACCCGTTCTTGGTGTCAGAACGGAACGGTAGTTGGCTCTAAGTATGGCTTACAAGTCAGTATTTGGAAACACGGGAATAAACTGGGTTATTGGTCTATGCGTGTAAGTGTGTGTTAAATCTTGGTAATGGCAGAGGTAATGAATATTTAATTTTTAAATGAAAGAGACAAAAGTAACGTTAAATAACTTGTATTAAATTCAAATGCGATTTCATATATATAACAGTGATAAAATTTATTACTTAACTTACAACTTTAACATATGTAGCGTAAAAATATTTTACTTTAGCTTTATACTATATAGACTGCTGACAGTTATTCGTTTCTAGTCAAAACTAAAATGGGGAGGGGGGATTCCTTAAATATTATGGTAACGAAAAATTACCATGCGGAAAAATTATGGAATACCATAAAAAGTCAAACGTTAAAAGTTTTGCCGGAATAAATTAAAAACTACTTAAAACGGACCTGTTTTCAAAATGGTACTGTTCCTCCATAGTAACGTGAAAACAACAATCTGACTTGGAAACGCTGGCTTCCGGATATGGTAAAACAATCAAGGTTCTGACTTTGGTTCTGGTATTGGCTCTGGTTTTGGCTCTGGTTATGGTTTTATTCTAACAGGGGTTGCCCAGGGTAGAGAACAACAAAAACGGGATTTGAAAATTCGCGGTATTTATACTATTGCGTTACCAAAGTACCAAAATAACCAAGTTCCCAAAATTCCCAAAATTACCAACTTTACCAATTGTTACCAACTTTTACCAAAATGACGTTCGGAAACGTTAAAAAGATGACGTTATCATTGACGTTAAAATAAATACGGAAACGTTCCGAATCAATGAATTGGCAAAAACAAAGATGGCGTGTGGGTAAAAAGTTGTCAGGATCGAAACTTTGAAATGGAAATTACGTCAGAATAACTGTCAATAAAAGGTAAATAACTTCAATAATAATCATAATAACAATCATAACATTTCATAATTAATTGTTCAAACATTACAGCAGTCAATAATGGGAAAATCTATTTTCCCGATTTGAAAACGAACTACCGCTATATCCGTTCAACATAGTATCACTGTTGAATATTTTATAATTAACATCATAATAACACAATATCAGTACACCAGAATGTACACTTTATAAAATTTTGTAATTCTCAATAACAAGATGATAACGGATTTCCCAATTCCGTTACAATACCCCCGCCATAAAAGAATGTGTTTGTCCTCAAACACGACAAAATTTTACATTTTAATAAGATGAATACAATAACATTAAACAATATTCTTACTAAAGCCTGTTTTTTTTTAAATAATAAAAGACAAATAAGGGAATAAGCATAAACATATTACTCAATATATCATAAAACAGTTAATAAAATATTAGTACAATAGCAAGTTACAATTGTTCATAATTGTCCATAATGTCCTTTTCACGGTCACACATTAGTTTTTAAATATATCCATCATTTTTAAGAATTGTTGATATTTAGCCCAGTCCACTATATCACATTGTACAGCGGCATCCTGCACTTTCTTCTTATTAGACGCATGAGGAATAAGAGTGGAATGTAATGTGAAAGTGTCCCCAGATGGTAAACAAATTACCGTAGATGAAGTAGAAGTATCAGGAATCGGTAGTATAGATGATGCTGGTGTTTCACATGATATTGGATCTGTTGAAGGCAAGGTTGTTTCATCAGGTTGTGTTGTGGTTAAGTCAGGTGTTGGTGACTCTGTTCTATGTAGTGATAATTCAGGGCTGCTGGTCTTGGAGCTTGTTGAAGGTGGATTAATATCAGTGTTTGGCAGAGGTGATTTCAAAATGACAGTCCGTCTGCAGGCAGAAAAGTCTGGTGTGGATTTTGGACTAGTAGCGAGAGGCGACATTGGACATAACACGTACTGCGAGGTTATGTCCCGTATCATCCTACTCTCATGGGCAGTCGCGATGACTTTCCTTGGTGACTCCACCAGTCAATTTGCCTCGCATGCCTCATAGAGAAGGTCGAACTCCATCTTTTGTTGATAAGTGGGCTCGAAAACACTCACATCAGGTGACCTCAAAGGAGACATAGGTAGTTCCTCTGAGTTATTGACTGGAGCAGGAAGGCTAGTATAGTGGCGTAATTTACAGTGCCTCATAAGTAGGTAGCGCCTACTTTCTGGGCATTCAAACTTACAGCCTGCTTCTGGGCATACCAGTTTGGGTCCATGGTGGTCATGGTAATGCCTCTTTAACTGTTTTATTTGGTCATAAGACCTATCGCAAACTTGACAGGGAAATTGTCTTGGCTCACTGAAAATATTAATGAACATTTATAAGTATTAGTAACTAAATTAAAGAAAAAGGTTGATATTCTCCTAAGAATGGTTTAAATCGGTCATGATGAACTATTTTTGGTTTAGAATTTCTGGTCAATTGTATACCATAAACAAGGTCTGACAGGATCCGAACAACCTGATATGGTCCTACCCAATTATTTTGCAATTTTCTAGAAAGGCCCTTTTTCTTGACTTGGTCATTAAGCCATACCGGAGAGCCAACATGGTATTGGTTCTTAATAACTTTTATATCGTATTGTCTTTTCTGGCGTTCTCGAGCTTGAATCATGTGTTCAGAAGCCGATTTGTGTACTTTATTTAACCGTTTGAGTAATTCGGCAACATACTCGGTATGATCAGTTTGTATTTTGTCGGGCGGAAATCCGTATAAAAGATCAATTGGAAGTTCGATTTCTCTACCGAACATCATCATGCATGGGGAATAGCCCGTACTTTCATGCACAGATGAACGATACGCCATCATTAACATTGGTAAAATTTCGTCCCAATTTCGTTGGTCTTTCCGAACCGTTTTTGTAAGCATCTCTTCAATTGTACGGTTAAACCTCTCTACCAGACCATCACTGGCAGCGTGCATTGGTGTAGTTTGCGTTTTATCTATGCGGAACACGACACAAATTTCATGAAACAATTTTGATTTAAATTGGGACCCTTGATCCGTATGTATTTGGCGAGGAATACCAAATCTGGTGATGAATTGGTCAACTAAAACTTGGACAATTGTGTTCGTTTCTGAATTAGGTAAAGGGTAAGCTTCAACCCACTTGGTAAAATAGTCTGAAATAACCAACATATATTTATTGTGTTTATTAGATTCGGGTAAGGGCCCTAAAATGTCCATGGCAACTCTCTCCATAGGTAATCCAACCGCATATTGTCCGAGTCCACCTCGGGCTTTTCTGACTGGTCGCTTTTGGGACTGGCAAATTACACATTGTTGGACCCACAAGGCTACATCTTTGGATAGGCCAGGCCAATATACCCTCCCTTTAAGTCTTTCAATAGTACGAGTAGTACCTAAATGTCCTGCAACAGGGTCACTGTGTAACATTTGGATAATTTCTCTCCTCATGGTCATTGGAACTACCAATTGTCTGCGAAAGGTTTCAAAATCATAATTATAATATTTTCTGTAAAGTACCCCATTATCTATACATAAAGTCTCGAGTTTTCCCCACAGAGTTTTTACAACTGAATTGGATGTGGAAACATTTTGCCACACAGGTTTTATTTCATTTTCAACCCACTCGATAACAACCCTTAAATCTTCATCGTTTATCTGGGTTTGTCTTATTTCCTGTGTTGACTTTGGTCTAAGCCAACAGTCATAATCATTTGACAAAGAAGAATTACTGGTTTTAGCCATACGGACGAAGTCATCCTGACATTGGTCGTCTTTGTTCTCCTGGCGAGAACAAAATTTACAAGGGGAGCATTGACGAGAAAGTCCATCAGCATTTCCATGCTGTTTACCTGGTCTGTATTCTATTGTAAAATTGTAAGTTTCTAAAACTTCTAACCATCTAGCTATCTGACCTTCTGGATTTTTAAATCTTCGCAACCAGTTTAATGCACCATGATCTGTACGAACTTTGAACTGGGTTCCGTACAGATAATGGTGAAAGTGTTTAATACTCTCAACAACCCCCAAAAGTTCTCTTCGGGTAACACAATAATTGCGTTCATGTTTATTAAGGGAACGGCTAAAGTAGGCAACAGGTTTTTCACATCCATCATATATTTGGGAAAGAACAGCCCCAATACCAAAGCCACTGGCGTCAGTATCTAATATAAAAGGTTTCTGGAGACATGGGTATGCTAAAACTGGAGACTTGGTTAACAACTCCTTTAGGGAATTAAAGGAATTCTCACATTCGTCAGTCCATAGGAACTTGGCGGTTTTCTCGGTTAATTTGTTTAATGGTCTAGCTATATCTGAAAATGAAGGTATTAACCTGCGGTAATATGAACAGGTACCTAAAAAGCTTCTCACATCATGAACTGTCTTAAGAGGGGGCCAGTTTCGGATACACTCAACCTTTCCTGGATCAGTGGAAACTCCTTCTCCAGATACTAAGTGCCCTAAAAATTTAACCTGTTTTTGAAATAAATGACACTTCTTTGGGGCTACTTTTAAATTTGCTTTGGATAATCTATCAAGGACAGCGTCCAACCTAGCTATATGGGAATCAAAACTATCTGAAAAAACAATTATATCATCAATGTACAAAATGCATGTTTTCCAGTGTAGGCCCCGTAAAACAGACTCCATGAGTCGTTCAAACGTAGCCACGGCATTGCAAAGACCAAAGCTGAGGTATTTAAATTGGTAAAGTCCCTCATGGCTGGTAAAGGCGGTTTTCTCCTTATGGGCTGGATCCATTTGGACCTGATAATACCCTGAGCTCAAGTCCATACTGCTGAACCATGACGATCCACCTAAAGTATCAAGAGAATCATTAATTAATGGCAAGGGATAGGAATCCTTTTTGGTAACCTCGTTTAACTTCCGGTAATCTATACAAAGTCGATGGGTACCATCTGATTTGGTCAAAAGAACCGTAGGTGAAGCCCATGGTCCATTTGAGGGTTCAATGATTCCATCATTTAACAATCTGTTTATCTCAGTCCTAACTGCTTCTCTTTTAGCTAGTGGTAGTCGCCGTGGTTGCATTTTGAAAGGAGTAGAATTACCCGTATCTATTTTGTGTTGTACTAAGTCAGTTTTACCTAAATCAGACCTATTTTTAGAAAATACATGTTGATATTTTAATAAAAGGTTAAAACATTTCTCTTGTTGTTCTTCATTGAGATGGGTTATAGAAGATTTATACAAATCATGTAAGTGTTCAGGTAGGTCTCCGTGGTTCTTGGATACATGGAAAACACATTTATGGTTAATACTTTCTATACTAGTTAAGGTCTTTCCCGCAATAAGGGAGCATTGAGCAATGTTGGTCTTATTGTTCACCTTTACAGGTCGGTACGTAAGGTTAATTATTCGAACTGGAATGATTTGACAGCTAGGATCAATAATTGCCTTGGCAACAAGACAGCCACTCTGTAAGAGATCAGAACCAAGTGGTTCAAGAAAACCATTAACCCTATGTGGTAGACCATTCATTATTTTACCGGGAACTATCATCTCACTGAATGGTGGAATATCAACGTTCTCAGTGGCTGAAATTTTAAATACAGAACATAAATTGTTTTCGAATTGGCATGAAAATTCCTCCCCATGTACTTGTAGGGTCCCATCGCCCATGTTTAAAACGCATTCATTTTTGTTAAGAAAATCAAAACCAATTATCATTGGAGCATCAACCTCGGCAATAACTAAGTCATGGAAAATGGTTTGATGTGATAACTGCAAAGGAAATTGTGCAGTTCCCAATGGTACAACTATTCCACCATCTGCCATTCGTAGTTTTCCATTATAAATGGACAACTTAGGTTTAATACTTTCAGGAATAGCATGATATTTGGAAGGATGCAATATAGACAATGTAGAACCTGTATCAATTAAAGAATTAACGTTAATACCTAACACATTTACATGTAAATACAAACTATCATATCGTTTGCAGTTTATTTCGTTACACAATTCAATCGGTCCAATGGTTTCATTAATCAGATCAGCTGAGACTTGGACCGCAGTTTCAGCTAATATCGGTTTCCCTCCACATTGGTAGTTTGGACTGCAACACTCTTTGTGCCACATGGTCTATTATTAGGTAACATTACAAAGGATTGAAGTTTGGGACAGAATTTCTTGATATGTCCTAGAACACCACAGTGGTAACATCTCATTGGAGTCCTTTTATTTGTAGACTCATTCTTTTCAATCATGGATAGCCGTCCGGCGATGTCATTAATTTGTCCCGAAAGGTATTTGTTTCTGGTATATTCAGATCGGCCATCTTGATGATTGGTTTCAACCTCTGTCTGCATACGAACCGGTTTTGTAAAGCCACGCCTTTTTCGTCCATTTTGGAACGCTTCAAATTCTAATGCAATTTGGACAGCGTCATCAATAGTTTTCGCTTTACCTTGAAATATCGCCCATTCCAATTCTGACTCGTTCAATGAATCAATAAAACAGTCGCGTGCCAATTGTTCGCGAACTTCTGAAGGAGCAGATGGATAGGCCAATCTAACAAGACGTTTTATATCCTGGCCTAGCTCAGGTATTGGTTCATTTCTTCCACGAAGTCTATTTTTCATATGTGCGCGATACATCTCCGCCTGATTGTGCGGTTGGAACCGAGATGACAAAGCGGAAATTAAATGGACATAGTTTACTCTTAATTCAGGACGCAAGTCCGTTAAAACGCTTAGAGCGGGTCCCCTTAAACTGGTTGCTAGTTCAAATGCCTTTTCGATTTCATCCCAATGGTTAATTGCGGCAACAAGTTCGAACTGAACAAGATAATCCTCCCAATTTGTACCGTCAAAAATCGCCGGCTTTTTACTTTTATTTAAATTAAGCCTATTGTGTAAATAATCATCCTTGCTTATACGCTCAAAATTTGTTTCATTTACATTATTTCTAAAAAGAACTGGTGAGTGGGCTTTCCCGTGACCGCTTCCTACAATATCAGCGTCGGCGTACAATGGAAATGCACTTTTCGTTGTACCCTGGTTTTGGGTTACACTACGGGCTGACAATCTAGAAAACCCCGGTACGTCTGACCCTATAGAAACGGGACACTCTGGTTCCCGTTCAATGGTCTCGCCACGTAAACCGGTAACATTAACACAAGACGCTGCAGTTCGTCTTGAAAACAAATGATCTCCCTGAGCGCTAAATGCTTTCTGATCAACTAAAATATTATGGTGACCTCCTTGAGCGTGCGGTGCTGTCTGGTCAAAAGAAATAAAACGGCGATCTCCTTGGGCACTGGCCGTCTGATCATTTAAACTACCCCTAGATTTCCCATCAGCGGCTGCACTTTTGGAACCAGGGTGTCGCTCCTGGTCCGACAGCTTCTCCGCAAGTATAACATCATTTTCATGATGCCCAACCGGTGGCTTATGGCTCGACCCATTTTTCCTTTCACTCGTATCTGCTTTTCTTAATGTAGTTGCCATATGAATCTTATCGTTATGATTTACAAAATCATCTCGTACAAACCGAAATTCTACTTCTCCAGACGGAGTCGCGGGAAAACGGTCGCAGGAATCGGTTCTAGTGGGTGTCTGTCTACCCTGGGCAATCGTTAGATCCAGGTCCGCATTATCATCAATAAATATTTCAGAATTATCCATTTTAAATAAACAGTTTATTTAATAAAAAAATCAATAAGTTTTAAATATCCCTATTAGCTGCGACCAATTGTAACGTACCCGAGCGGTAGGGGTCTCCGAATATATTTGCCTGGATGATACGTGGGACTGGGCACCCACCCGTTCTTGGTGTCAGAACGGAACGGTAGTTGGCTCTAAGTATGGCTTACAAGTCAGTATTTGGAAACACGGGAATAAACTGGGTTATTGGTCTATGCGTGTAAGTGTGTGTTAAATCTTGGTAATGGCAGAGGTAATGAATATTTAATTTTTAAATGAAAGAGACAAAAGTAACGTTAAATAACTTGTATTAAATTCAAATGCGATTTCATATATATAACAGTGATAAAATTTATTACTTAACTTACAACTTTAACATATGTAGCGTAAAAATATTTTACTTTAGCTTTATACTATATAGACTGCTGACAGTTATTCGTTTCTAGTCAGAACTAAAATGGGGAGGGGGGATTCCTTAAATATTATGGTAACGAAAAATTACCATGCGGAAAAATTATGGAATACCATAAAAAGTCAAACGTTAAAAGTTTTGCCGGAATAAATTAAAAACTACTTAAAACGGACCTGTTTTCAAAATGGTACTGTTCCTCCATAGTAACGTGAAAACAACAATCTGACTTGGAAACGCTGGCTTCCGGATATGGTAAAACAATCAAGGTTCTGACTTTGGTTCTGGTATTGGCTCTGGTTATGGTTTTATTCTAACAGGGGTTGCCCAGGGGTAGAGAACAACAAAAACGGGATTTGAAAATTCGCGGTATTTATACTATTGCGTTACCAAAGTACCAAAATAACCAAGTTCCCAAAATTCCCAAAATTACCAACTTTACCAATTGTTACCAACTTTTACCAAAATGACGTTCGGAAACGTTAAAAAGATGACGTTATCATTGACGTTAAAATAAATACGGAAACGTTCCGAATCAATGAATTGGCAAAAACAAAGATGGCGTGTGGGTAAAAAGTTGTCAGGATCGAAACTTTGAAATGGAAATTACGTCAGAATAACTGTCAATAAAAGGTAAATAACTTCAATAATAATCATAATAACAATCATAACATTTCATAATTAATTGTTCAAACATTAGAACAGTCAATAATGGGAAAATCTATTTTCCCGATTTGAAAACGAACTACCGCTATATCCGTTCAACATAGTATCACTGTTGAACATTTTATAATTAACATCATAATAACACAATATCAGTACACCAGAATGTACACTTTATAAAATTTTGTAATTCTCAATAACAAGATGATAACGGATTTCCCAATTCCGTTACAGAACGAGTAAGCAGTGCCTGCCTCTAATTAGACACCGTCGAGTTGTCATGTCTTGGAAAAGTCAAATCCAGGAATAGGAAACACTACCTATGACACAGCGAAAATTTCCAATAGTATTGAGAGATAGATTTACCATAACGATCAATTAAGTCATGGTGACGACCATAGAACTTCTGGAAAGATAACATTAAGCTAAGTACAACAAACCCTTGTTTGAGTAGTTTAGCAGTCAACAGCAGTGATCGGTCTAGAAAATCAGGAATACCGATCGCAGGATCTAGAATAACGTATAAGTTATGAAATATGCACAAAATACACTGGAGCCGCTAAAATGTTGCTGTCGATGTACCGAAAGTTGATAGTTGGAAAGTTGAAGCCATCGCTTTTGTCTATTTCTAGAAGTAGGTCTAAGTAAGAGGCTGCAGTGTGTTGGTTGTGTCTTTAATTTTAAGCTCGCTAGGCTAGGGTAATTGATTGCAAAAAGTCACAAAATTTACCATTGTTGAGTGACAAAACATCATATATAGCGGAATGTGAAATTAAAGGTCTGTGCCCAGTTTTCATTTTACTTCCACAGTCCTTCCAGGAATTCAGCCTCATAAGAGTACAAAAACAGGTCGTCGAGGAGAGGAGCACAAACAAGGTTTACAATGAAGTGAATGTACTACAACGATAGAACAAACGCCGTATTATTGTATAAATATAGAAGATATGATGCTAATTTGTGTTAATTGTGGCAGAGACAATTTCGTTTTCCAGGCTTTTCCACCAACATTTAGAGAAAAAAAATCAAATGAATGGATTTATTATTATTAAAAGAAATTCTGTATTGCTTGGCTTTAATTAAATTATTTAATTAAATTCAGAGAACGTATATTAAAGAGAAGACTTTCTTTGATTCGGTAATTTAAACACAAGTCTGGAAAACGACAACCTATACTAAATGTTACACCACACATGCGCTCAGCGTTTTGCTTGCATTTTTTTTATTATTCCATACTGTACCTTTATGGTGCTAAAATCCGATTTGAAAAAAATCTACACGATAGCACGTCCATATTTTATATGATGTCTTTGTTGTTGAAATATCCGAAATCGTCCTTGACATTTGCTACGGGAATTTTACATGGGAAGTCAACCATTTGAGTTTCTAAAGGGACCTAGCGTTGTTTTCAAAAAGATCGTCTGCTTTCGTAACGTTCAATGGTATTCGGACAAACCGCGAGACTTTTCCCGCCTTAACTGCAGACGACATGACCCGACGGATTTCGAATAGATAACAATTGACTCTTCCAAACATACACTTCCGTGGTAATTTAGGTCAAACTTTACTATAGAAAAGTGCTCTATCAAAGTGAAAAAATCTGCCGCATTTCAAACCGCCGACTATCACTTGGATATAATTGTTGTTGTCAGTTTACACATTCTATAATCTACAAAAGGAGCATAAGCTGGACCAAACACGGTAAGCAGTTTTTATTTGTCAGCCAAAAAAACCGCTATATTGCCGCTTCGAAACTTACTATAGATCGTTGTCACTTAAAATAATAATTAATATTTAAGAAATAGATTATTATATTTCTCGTGTAAAACTTGGTAGAAAAAAACGAAAAAATATAAATTTAAAAAAAACCAAACATATTTATTAACATTTAAGATAAAATTTTACAATCAAAACAAAGAACGACAAAATTAAATGCTTCATTACATCAGTCGCCGTGTGGCGTGTCGGGATTGTCCATGTGTTGCTGTGTTTGCGTGAGAAATGAAAACCGCTTACCGCATTTGGTCGATCTTATGCTCCTGTTTTAGATCCACAATGGTGCAAATTTAAATCGACAGTTATTTTCCACAATTAATCAACATTTTGAAATTCGGTTGCGTTTCCATTTTGATACGTAACGGTAAATTCGTTTGTGGCGGGGCGGGAAAAGTCTCGCGGTTTGCATTGAACGTCATTGTAAACAACGCAACGTCCCTTGAAAACACAACGTAGATAAAGTCAAGAAAGACTTGTAACATGTAAACAATAAAAGCATAGAATAGAAAATGGACTTGTTATCGTGAAAACATGTTATCTATTGGATTTTCTTACAAAGGTACAAAATAAAATAAATTTAAGAAATAATTCATGGCTGCCCCAATTTTATGGATTATTTAAATATGGGTAGGCATTATATTCATCAATATTTTGCCATGATCGTTAGCGAATGGTAAAATATCATGAATATTATGCTTACCCATATTTAAATAATCCATAAAATTGGGGCAGCCATGAATTATTTCGATTCTGATATGAAAATACAGAAATTTTACATTTCGCGACTACCTAGTCCTAGGTAAAGGCTTATTTTGGCTGTTCCAATTTCCGAGAACCTCCTTTGTTTCTAAATTATTATATTTCTCGTGTAAAACTTAGTAGAAAAAAACGAAGAAATATATATTAAAAACAAACAAACATATTTATTAACATTTACAATAAAATTTAACAATCATAACAAAGAACGACAAAATTAAATGCTTCATTACCTCAGTCGCCGTGTGGCGTGTCTGAAACTGTTCATGTGTTGCTGTGTTTGCGTGAGAAATGAAAACCGCTTACCGCATTTGGTCGATCTTATGCTCCTGTTTTAGATCCACAATCGTGCAAATTTAAATCGACAGTTATTTTCCACAATTAATCAACATTTTGAAATTCGGGTTGCGTTTTCATTTTGATACGTAACGGTAAATTCGTTTGTGGTGGGGGCGGGAAAAGTCTCGCGGTTTGCATTGAACGTCATTGTAAACAACGCAACGTCCCTTGAAAACACAACGTAGCTAAAGTCAAGGAAGACTTGTAACATGTAAACAATAAAGGCATAGAATAGAAAATGGACTTGTTATCGTGAAAACATGTTATTTTCTTACAAAGGTACAAAATAAAATAAATTTTAAAGCTAAAACATCAACACACGGGGGTTTTTGAAATGGCTGGAACAGCCGTATTTTGTTGAATATTTAAATAGAGGTGTGTTTCCAAAGCGTTTGAAGGACGTCATATTAGAATTTAAAGCAAAAACATCAACACACTGGGGTTTTTGAAATGGCTGGAACAGCCGTATTTTGTTGAATATTTAAATAGAGGTGTGTTTCCAAAGCGTTTGAAGGACGTCATATTAGAATTAAGAAATAATTCATGGCTGCCCCAATTTTATGGATTATTTAAATATGGGTAAGCATTATATTCAGGAATATTTTGCCATGAGCGTTAGTGAATGGTAAAATATCAAGAATATAATGCTTACCCATATTTAAATAATCCATAAAATTGGGGCAGCCATGAATTATTCGATTCTGATAAGAAAATACAGAAATTTTACATTTCGTGACTACCTAGGTAAAGGTTTATTTTGGCTGTTCCAATTTCCAAGAACCTCCCTTGTTTCGAAATTATTATATTTCTCGTGTAAAATTTAGTAGAAAAAAAACGAAGAACTATAAATTAAAAACAAACAAACATATTTATTAACATTTACAATAAAATTCAACAATCAAAACAAAGAACGACAAAATTAAATGCTTCATTACATCAGTCGTCGTGTGGCGTGTCTGGGACTGTTCATGTGTTGCTGTGAAAACCGCTTACCGCATTTGGTCGATCTTATGCTCCTGTTTTAGATCCACAATGGTACAAACTTAAATCAACAGTTATTTTCCACAATTAATCAACATTTTGAAATTCGGTTGCGTTTTCATTTTGATACGTAACGGTAAATTCGTTTGTGGTGGGGGCGGGAAAAGTCTCGCGGTTTGCATTGAACGTCATTGTAAACAACGCAACGTCCCTTGAAAACACAACGTAGCTATATTCTGGTACCCTGATGATGATATCCTCATGAGCCTAAGCGGCCTTCAGATATAACGTCAGGTCAGGAGCATTGGATTTCAACGGTGACAGCGTTGAAATTTGACGTTCGAGTATTCTCAAGACGGACCATTAGTATTATAGATAAGTTCAAGTAGAACGAACGTATTATGACGTCATTCTCTTTGTGACGTTCAATGTTTACATTTCTCAGCTGAGTTTACATTATGATTTCATAATTTAAACGAAAAGGTAAAAAATAATTTTTATTTAAAATTTTTAAAGAAAAGGTATAACCAGATTTAAAAAAAGATTGGCATGTGCATGTGATATTAAATGGCGTCATATAATCAACCAATGAAAATGCTTATATCGGAGGTCCTGACCTGGTGTTATATTTGAAGTGAAGTTTGCGTCAATGAAAAATATTGCACCAGGATACCAGGTTAAACGTAGCTAAAGTCAAGGAAGACTTGTAACATGTAAACAATAAAGGCATAGAATAGAAAATGGACTTGTTATCATGAAACCATGTTATCTATGGGATTTTCTTACAAAGTCAAAGGTACAAAATAAAATAAATTTTAAAGCAAAAACATCAACACACGGGGGATTTTTTGAAATGGCTGGAACAGCCGTATTTTGTTGAATATTTAAATAGAGGTGTGTTTCCAAAGCGTTTGAAGGACGTCATATTAGAATGTCAAAAAAGTGTCGCGACATATCGCTTTGAAACGTGGCACACTTAATCGACACTACCTGGGCTCGATCTGAGTCACCATGTGAAACCGATCTTTTTTTAGGTGTTATCTGCCCCCAAACCCAAACCCTTGTGTTCATATCAAATCAGAAACCATGAAAGATATCAAAAATCTAAAGTGGTGAAAATGTTGTCTGACTCGTGGCCATGATTTGTTATACAAAAAAATTTCGATCCACTTCCTGGTTACGCATTTTTGACGCGAAGTTTGTCGAAAACGTCAAAGTTGTTTGATTTCCTCAAAACTTGGTTTTCAAATAGAAATGCGGGTCCTAATTAAATATCCAGGATCCTAATTTTTTTCGATCCACTAATTTCAAAATGACCGCCACTGAAATTTTGCTTTTAATATAACTCAAAAACCATTAAAAAAAATTAAAGCAGACAAGATATCAGAAAAATATAGAGTCGAAAAGAAAACTATGCGAAAACCTTTTTCGAGTTATTGCCCTTGACACGTTTTGGCTAATCAGTATTTGGCTTATAACTTTTAAACCGTCAGAGATAATATAGTAAACATATGGTTTTTTGTGACCGTCATAACAAGCCCTTCGATTTAAGACCAAAGTCGAATGGTTACTGGCAGCCATTTTCAAAATGGCTGACACCGTTAACAGTTTTAATAGAATAACACGTAAACCGTACAAAATTGAAGCAGACAATTCATGGAAAAAATGTTCGTTGCATCGAAATGTGCAAAAAATGTTTTCAGGTACGAATGCGTAAAACTTGTCGTTTTTTGAGTGATTGCCCTTGATTCGTATTTCGAAAATGGTTTTTGGTTGATAACTTTTTTAACGTTACAGATGATAATGAAACATATGGTTCATTTGAAAGAGAATTTAAAGACCTACAATTTGATCCCGAGAAGTACATGATTCGGTTGAGTGGTTTCAAAATGGCGGCCAAAATATATCGTAAATTGCGTTATTTGTCAATAACTTTTAAACCATTACAGATTATATAGTAAACATATAAGTTTTATGTGACCGATATGTCAAGCCCTTCGATTTAAAACCAAAGTCTAATGGTTATGGGCAGCCATTTTCTGAATGGCAGACACTGTAAACACTTTTTAAAAAATAGCACTTTAACCGTACAAAATTGAAGTGGACAATACATGGGAAACTGAATCGGGATCACTAACTGAATTCAAATATCATATTGAATGACCGGAAGGGACATTTTGTCCATAGCAACCAACTAAATGTCCTTAGCAACCATACATTTTCTGACTTGGAACCACTTGCTTTGTACACCAAAACCATAGCAACTATAAAGTCATTGGCAACCATGCCCCCTGCTCTCTATTCTGGAACCTATTTCGTTTCTAACAGTAACAAAAGCATCAAGTGTCTTTAGCAACATAGGTAAAGGAAAGACCTCACATTTGTTCACTGCACAAATGACTGTATAATTATTATTATAATTCGAATAACTTTAACATCATCACAAAATATTACAATGTGTAGTTTATATACATTATATATTTTATTCTCATAAACATAGCTAACGGATCACTATTATAAATCAGAAGGTGGTTAAAAGTAATATAAGTATGCAAAATAATTCAACTCGGATGACCCAAATGTAAACGTTTCCAGTACTCTCCATTTATGAAAAAACTTTGGTAGTTGACTTGCATTCAGTTGCAGTGGGTTGACAAGTTTACCGAATTAAATATTCGTGATGATTAATGAATTGAGTTAAAAGTAACTGATGTGTGCAGTATGTGTTAAGGGAACTTTTGAAATAATTCGATGGGTTTTATACACAGGTTAATGAAATAAAACTTCACTGAAATAAAAAATACAAACTACAGAATCGTCTTTTGAGATTACTTTTACCCTATTAACAATTAAAAAATGCAAACTACAGAAGAGATAAACAGATAATCTAATTCAGAGCAGGTAAACAGTTTGCTTACTACGGAACACGTAAACAGTTATCTTTTACAGGTAAACAGTTAACCTACTACAGAACAGGTAAACAGTTAACCCACTATTGAACAGGAAAACAGTTATCACACTACAGAACAGGTAAACAGTTAACCCACTACAGAACAGGTAAACAGTGAACCGAATACAGAACAGGTAAACACGTAACCCACCACAGAACTGGTAAACAGTTAACCCACCACAGAACAGGTAAACAGTTAACCCACTACAGAACAGGTAAAAATTTAAGGTATCCGACCCACAATTGAAGTTACCGTTTAATTTTATTTGTCGACCAAGAAATACAGCTTTATTAAATCAATGTATTGCTAATTAATGATGAAAGTCAAATATATTATATAACTTGAGTCAATGTTCACGATTTTTAGGAAAAAAATTTAGTTACTCAAATAGTATTTCCGATGTTTGCCGAACATTACCGAGGTCTGCTCCATTGAAAAACAATGGACATCCGGGACACCAAATATGATCACGTGGTCAATTATGGTCCGGATACCTTAACCTACTACGTAAACAGTTAACTCAATACAGAATAGGTAAACAGTTATCCTTCTACAGAAGAGGTAAACCGCTTACACACTACAGAACAGGTAAACAGTGGACCCACTACAGAAAATGTATACAGTTAACCAACTAAAGAACGGGTAAACAGTGAACCCACTAGAAAACAAGTAAACAGTTAACCTACTACAGAACAGGTAAACAGTTAATCCATTACAGAACATGTAAAGAGTTAACACACTACAGAATAGTAAACAATTATCCCACACCAGAACAGATAAGCAGTTTACCCGCTACAGAACAGGTAAACAGTTAAACCAGTAAAGATTGATTGATTGATTGATTGATTGATTGATTGATTGATTGATTGATTGATTGATTGATTGATTGATTGGATGTCTGCTTTACGTCCAGCGAGCAGTATTTCAGCTATCTTCAGGACGGAAACAAGTTAACAAACAATAAATCAATGGAAAATGGGGGTGGGATGGGTCACAGGGAATACAATTTTGACTGGAAAAGTGTGGAGATTTGGGTAGGGGCGGAAAATTTAACCTTTTGTAGCGGCTACAATGAGCCTACTCTTTTTTGAAATCTACAAAAATCTTTATCGTGCAAGGAGCGTGGTATTCTCCAAATACGTTACCCACTACGGTCCGCGCTCAGGCTTTCCGTATTTTAACCTGACAACCCCACCCCCATCGAGAGGGTCTCCCCTATCCGCCACCCAGGGACGCGCTGGGCTGCTCTGTGGGTTGAGCACTGGGAACCCTCCCAGTATGGTCCCAGTAAACCAGTAAAGAACCGGTTAAAACTAAACTACTGAACAGTTAAACAGTTAACTACAAAACAGGTAAACAGTTAACCTTCTACAGAACAGGTAAACAGTTAGCTACAAAGCAGGTAAACAGTTAACCTTCTACAGAACAGGTAAACAGTTAACTACAAAACAGGTAAACAGTTAACCTTCTACAGAACAGGTCAACAGTTAGCTACAAAACAGGTAAACAGTTAACCTTCTACAGAACAGGTCAACAGTTAACTACAAAACAGGTAAACAGTTAACCTTCTACAGAACAGGTAAACAGTTAACTACAAAACAGGTAAACAGTTAACCTTCTACAGAACAGGTAAACAGTTAGATACAAAGCAGGTAAACAGTTAACCTTCTACAGAACAGGTAAACAGTTAACTACAAAACAGGTAAACAGTTAACCTTCTACAGAACAGGTCAACAGTTAACTACAAAACAGGTAAACAGTTAATCTTCTATAGAACAGGTAAACAGATACAACAGAACAGGTAAACATTTAAATACAGAACAGGTAAACAGTTAACTACAGAACAGGTAAACAGTTAACTACAGAACAGGTACACATTAACCTAAAGAACAAGTAAACAGTTAACTACAGAACATGTAAACAGTTAACTACAGAACAGGTAAACATTTAACAACAGAACAGGTAAACAGATAACCTACTACAGAACAGGTAAACAGTTAACTACAGAACAGGTCAACAGTTAACTACAGAACAGGTAAACAGTTAACTACAAAACAGGTAAACAGTTAACCTTTTACAGAACAGGTAAACAGATACAACAGAACAGTTAAACATTTAACTACAGAACAGGTAAACAGTTAACTACAGAACGGGTAAACAGTTAACTACAGAACAGGTAAACAGTTAACTACAGAACAGGTAAACATTAACCTGAAGAACAAGTAAACAGTTAACTACAGAACAGGTAAACAGTTAACTACAGAACAGGTAAACATTTAACAACAGAACAGGTAAACAGATAACCTACTACAGAACAGGTAAACAGTTAACTACAGAACAGGTCAACAGTTAACTACAGAACAGGTAAACAGTTAACTACAAAACGGGTAAACAGTTAACCTTCTACAGAACAGGTAAACAGATACAACAGAACAGGTAAACGGATAACCTACTACAGAACAGGTAAACAGTTAACTACAGAACAGGTAAACAGTTAACTACAGAACAGGTAGACAGTTAACTACAAAACAGGTAAACAGTTAACCTTCTACAGAACAGGTAAACAGATATAACAGAACAGGTAAACAGATAACCTATTACAGAACGGATAAACAGTTAACTACAGAACGGGTAAACAGTTAACTACAGAACAGGTAAACAGTTAACTACAGAACAGGTAAACATTTAACTACAGAACAGGTAAACATTTAACTACAGAACAGGTAAACAGATAACCTACTACAGAACAGGTAAACAGTTAACATACTACGGAACAAGTAAACAGTTAACCTACTTCGGAACACGTAAACAGTTAACCTACTACGGAACACGTAAACAGTTATCTACAGAACAGTTAACCCACTGGAGAACAGGTAAACAGTTAACCACTAGAGGACACAATCACTAAGTTCTGAATTCAAAACATTAGCACTTTTTTCTTGTAACCTGCGCTTATTCCGAAGAAATTGTTGACGTTAACAAAAATATCCAAACTCTTTCTCTTTCATACCTGATAAATTATATAATATAGACACCGTATGCAGAAAAACTGGAATATTTGCTGCATAAGTGAGGACAACAGAGAAGTTTTTATGTATTTTAGTTTCTCGTGAAAACAAGGTTGTGTAGAGATTGAAAAATCAAAGATTCTAATCAGAGAGCGATCCTTTTTTTAAATTGTCAGGTTCTTTAGAATGTTTTAGAATCCAGATAAAATTTATATTAGTTCGCTTATAAACAGTTTACGATATTTTTTGTCTTTTTTCCACTAAAGACAGTAGTTTAGTTAACTGACAATTCTTTGGTAGAAAAGGTAAGGTGAGCTTGCTATGTACCTTTAAATAATTTATGAAATTTGATACATTTGGTTATAAAATGTTCAAGTATTAACAAAATAATAATGAGAAATGGGTTTAAAACAATATGATTCTCAACTTCGCTCGAGAGGCTTAAAAAATAAAACCCTAGAAAAAATCTGGAACAAATTTAATTACAATGAAACTTGCATGCTTCTATATATTTTTTACATTTAACGTTATACGCCATCTTAATTACATGTATACTTACAAAAAGTGACTTCTGCTGATAATTAAAAAATGGAAACGAAATGTTGATAGGACCAATATAACCATCGTCCAGTGTTGGAAATCGTGTATCTCCACTTGCAAGACCAAAAGGATACAAATTTGAAGATACTCTAACCACATTATACAGCAGTATTAAATAACAACACGCTATTTGACGATTTCCGTTAATCATTTTTGGTTTGGTCTCTAACCGATAGTATTAGTTAAAATGTACTTCGCTCCTAAAACTAAAATACATGATATTCTATATTTAACGTTGTGTTATGTTATTATCATCACTAGTTTTTATTTCTTCTTGTATTATATAATAAACGTAATGCATGAGAAGAACATTTAATGAACCCTACAGTCTGCTGTCGCGTTTGGTCAAGCTTGGATAACACATACAACTATTAGTGAAATCACGTGACTTGTGTGACGTATTTTTATCAGCCATATTGGATTTTCTACTAAATAGAAAATAAGGAAAATATTTTTGAAAAACGCAGATATCTTGTTAAATAAATCAAAATGTTCCTGTTTCTACAGTCTAATATCTTTCGAATGGTATACATTTTTTTCAGTTTAAATTACTTGCAAAATACTTCCCATTTTGTTTGAAAAAAAAATTATTATCTGCCTTCTGGTTACATTTTTCCATGTAGAATAGTCAATTATGCCTAAGTTCTGATGTGAAATGCATAAATACAGCTGCTATTAACTATGTTTTGCACATATATACATAAAGTAGACACATTTAGAATTTTAATTTTTGTAACACTTTAATTGCTGATCTTCATACTTCCCAATCATTTAAAATTCGCTGATTTTACTATTTTAACATGGCGGTTACATCTGCGTTCAGACAGGGGACAGGATCGTGTGGCATGTTTATGGTCTTATTATATCTCAGAAGTTTGTAACATTTTTAAATTAGAAGAAAATATTTAAACAATACAACAAAGCATATTTCAGAATATTTGACTTACTAAATACTTTATATACAAAGAGTAGAATTGACTGCAATTGCTTTGTCTTTTCTTGAATTTAAAATGTGGTAATGAACTTTGTGATAAACATTTATGAAGTATTTCTATAAAGTTAATTACAAAAATATCAGCAATTTTTGTCGCAATTTTCTGAGCCATAAAGGTAGTCAAAATGCCTATTTTAAGGTATAAGCTGTTCAATTAACATCTTGTACAGAGAGAATACAAGTTTATGACAGTACTTGTAAGCTTTATCAGGAAGACACATCATGGGTTGAATTTCAATACTTTAAAGGTGTTCTAAAAACACATATGTCTGTCACAAATGTTTATTAGGTAACCATAATTGATTGATAATTTTACGTAATTTATTAAAGTATATAGTATTTAAGAATTAAAAAATGGAAAAAATTGTCTAATATTAATAATATGATAAAAAAGCATACACGTGTTATTAGGAGTTTGATATATTCAAACATTGTGCTGTTAATGAAAGTTTAGAAAGTTTTTAAAAAGTTCGATTCACAACCGTCGTTCATTCAATGTGAAACACAATGTTATCGAACCTAATTATGACAGTAATAGTTTCATATTCTTAATCAGCGTTTTAAAAACAAGCGGCTGTTTATTCATTTTGATCGATTTTCTATAGTACATTTTGAGCTAAATTAGAACAGAAATGTAAGCTAAAAGCAGCTGATTTTTGTGTTTTTCGTAACCTTTTCGGAAATGTCGTTTGTCATTGAGACGGAAAGGGCTCGAGGTTTGTGTGAATACCATGAAGGTTACGAAATCAGACTACCTTTTTGTGAACAACACAGAGTCAGAATAGTAACTAAAATTGCTTACTTACAATGTAAAAATCCTGTAGCAAAAATCAAGGACGATTTGTAAACAACAGAGGCATAGTATGAAATATGAGCAAGCTTTCGTGGAAAAGTTTTATCTGATTTTCTTTCGAAGTAACAATAAAGAATACGAAGTTTTCAAGATCGGTATTTAGATGTATCTTATCATGTGATTTATGGGATAACGTGAGTTTATTTAGGGCACTTTCCTTTACGCAATGTCTTTTAACATCGTGTGAACGGCATAAACGGAATAAAACTTTACTACATTTCCATAAATTTATTTTTAGTGTTGGCTTTACACCCCAGCACAAGTTTCGTTTTGCATCGTCTTTCCTACGCCGTGCCGTTTAAAAGTGCCCTAAATGTTTTATGACGTCACGTGATTAGCAGTACAATTTCCACCTTCTTAAACGAGAGCGATTATATCTTAAAAACGACGTATTATAAACATGCAAGCAAAATTCTGAACGTAAAAGGGTGTGACTTTTAGAATAGGTTGATTTTATCACTTTAGTAGCTCTATTGTCGCCACCGCCATCTCTCAAATACTATCAGTTATTTTAGTTGAGTCATTGATAGTCTTTACTATTCCTGAATTTGGCGTCTTTTTAGACATGGCCATTACTGATTCAAAGGGTGTCTAATTAGATATGGCTTACTGGTACGGACAATCGGAGTGCATCCATGGGTTAAATTAAAGCAAATTTAGTTACAACATAGTCATCACTAGTGGGTAAATATTCAGGCACAGTCTACCTTCGTTCTTGTTATTGTCATCGAAGCGGGTAAATTGCCTCATCATTCTCATTGTAATCACTAGTGGGTAAATTTCCAGGTACAGTTTGCCATGGTTCTAATTATTGTCATTACTAGTGGGTAAATGTCCAGGTACAGTTTGCCATGGTTCTAATTATTGTCATCACTAGTGGGTAAATGTCCAGGAATAGTTTGACATGGTTCTAATTATTGTTATCAAAAGTGGGTAAATTTCTAGGTACAGTCTACCTTCGCTTTTATTGTAATAAATAGAGGGTAAATTTCCACGTACAGTCTGCCATCTTTCTTATTGTAATCACTAGTGGGTAAATTTCCACGTACAGTTTGCCATGATTCTAATTATTGTCATCATTAGTGGGTTAATTTCCAGGTACAGTTAGTTGTTGTTCTTGTTGTCATCTCTAGGCGTGTAAATTTTAAGGTACAGTCTACCTTTTTTTTGTTGCCATCAGTTGTGGGTAAATTTCCGCATACAATTTTCTATCGTTCTTATTGCAATCACTAGTGGGTAAATTTCCGCATAGTCTGCCATCATTCTTATTGTCATCACTATTGAGTAAATTTGCAGGTTCAGCCTACCTTCGTTCTTATTGCCATCAATTGTGGGTAACTTCCACTTACAGTCTGCCATAATTCTTATTGTATTCACTTGTGGATAAATTTCCACGTAGAGTCTACCTTACATGTTCTACCTGTTCTTGAGATCAATATAGGTCTGTGCCTCTGAGATCCGTCATAATATTATTTTCCCTTATCCCCACTTCCGGTCCGTAAAAGTCGAGAACAAATTTAATATCTAAGCTTTTCCAGTGCTTGTTGAGTCTACTTTTAAATCTATTTACACGGGTAGCTCATATTTTGGACATTTTCGATAAGAATGGCTTCTTTCTTATAAATTACACTCCACACAGTGCTACGTATTCAAAGTGTGGTCTAACTATACCCTTATATAACTGCCTGAATGTGTCTTTTTTCAGGTGTTTGAATGACCTGTTGATTAGGCCTAGTTTCTGATTGGCCTTGTTTACGTGTTTATTAATATGCTGTTGGTTAGTTTGTTATCTCTTATGATTACTAAATCTCTTTTCTCTGTAAACTTATTTATTGTTACGTCTTCCATGTTGTAGGTCGTTTCTAGTCCTTCTTCAATGTGCATGCGGTTACATTTTGAGCTTTTGAATTTAAGAAGCCAGGTGTTGGACCAATATATTAGTTTAATTATGTCTTCCTGGAGAGTATCTGCTTCAGATTGTTGTTTGATGGATCTGTATATTTTCGTGTCGTCTGCAAATAATTTACAGGAACTCTCAAGTGCATCTGGTAGGTCATTTATGTATATGGTGAATAGTATTGGTCCCAGTACACTACCTTGTGGGAACCCACTGCTGACATCTGTCCTTTCTGAACTTTTGTCTATTTAAGAATACTCTCTGTTTCCTTTTATGGATTAAGTCCTAAATCCACTTGATAAGGTTACCTTTGCTACCATAGGCTTTTAATTTGTGAATTAATCTCTTGTGTGGGACGGTATAAAAAAAGCCTTTTGAAAATCCAGATAGATTACATCGATTTGACGTTTAATGTCCAGATCTTCTTTGTATTTCTTCATTACTTCTTTTAATTGTGTTGCACACGATTTGCCTTTCATGAACCCATGTTGATGTTTTGTTAAAAGATCGTTACTTTCCATATGATCCATAATTTCATCTCGGATTATTTTTTCCATTGTTTTACATAAAGAATATCTATGTTAGGCTAATGGGTCTATAGTTAAATACACTGTGCTTTGGTCTCCTTTTGTGAATTTGGTTCACATTTGCAAGTTTCTATTGGGGTGGTATTTTACCATTTTCAATGGTAAAAATCTTGTAACCGGTTTTGCGATGGAGTTAACTGTTTCTTTGATTAATTTGGGATGTAAGTCGTCTGATCCTTTCAATTTGGTTTCCTTGATCTTACGCAGATGCCTTTTCACTATACTTTCTTTAACCTTCGTTTTGGATTGGACATATTTCCAAACAGATTTGTGTCAGTTTCTACTTTTCCGCATATTTCTTTACTAGCAATTGATAATTTATCGACAAATCTATCCCATGCTGCTTTAGTATCCCATGTGTTTAAGGTACTCTTCCAGTCTTTATTTTGTAGAATTCTATTTATTTCACCAGTCAACTTTGAAGTATTTTGGTATATTTTCTGATATATCTGTAAAAACTGTAGTATGTACAAAGTAAAATTCTAAAATTTCGTGGTCACTTTTTCCTATGGGGGCGTGATGCACCACTTCGTCTATCATCCCTGGCTCGTTTGTGAAAATAAGATCCAAGATGCTTGGAAGGTAATTTTCTCTCTGTCTGGAAGGGGTTTTACATGTTGGTACGGAAAATTGTTCTGTATACTTTCTAAACATTTTGAAGGTAATCCGTCAACTCCGGCTTGTGTACTTAAATCTTTCCAATTTATTTCGTTAATGTTAAAGTCGCATATATGAAGAATAAGTCAAAATGAGTGTTTCCTACCTTTCTTGTTAAGATAACATAAGATAATTCTCTCAACATGTATCTTTGTCTCCCCTTCTTTGAATGCTTGGACTTCTGTATATGCATGATACCAGATTATTTTTTCTATCGTTCGTCTTTATACCAACTTGTACGTATTCAATAAGCTGTGGGTCAGGGTTTTCAATTTGATATGATTTGAGTGCCTCCTTAATGAAAATGATGACACCTCTTGATGTACTAGTCTTATTTCTGGGATGGTATTTGTGATATCCTGGTAAATGTAAGTCAGTATCATTATATTCAGCATCTTGGATTTTTGGAAATATTTCTGTAATTGCTAAAATGTCATATATTTTTTCTGCTATTAGCATTTTTAATTCCTCTATTTTAGTAAAAAGACAATCTGCATTTGTGTAGAATACCAGCAATTGTGCGCTATTTACAGTGTGGTTAAAAGAGTGAAACTGTCTAGCTAGCAGGGATCATTCATTGTTTCCTCTCTGTCAGCTACTAGCTTTTGTAGGTTCATACCTCCAATTATTGTTTCGTCACCCAGTTCATCCAGGGTCGAAAGATGCATCGTTGGAGTGGTCGCCTATAGTGCAGTAAGGGTTGTGATTAGAAATCATCTCTTATATTTTCTATGGTAGCTGTGACTTAGGTTTGGGGTTAAAAGTTATCATGATTCAAAACGGTTTCATCATTGTAGAGCTCCTCCATTTTGGCATTGGTGGCTAGGTTGATGCCATCCCCCTTTTTTGTTTTTCCTTCTTCTGTTCTTTTCTTTTTTGTCCTACAATTAGATCTTTGGCTATTATACAGTTTGCAATTCTGCTGGATTTTACGGCCAGTTGTAATTTAGAGAAATTGTCAAGGATCATTTTTCTCTTTTTTTTGTTGTTTAATACCACTTTCAGGGGTCTAATTGTTTGGTTTGTTGGGTTTCCTAATCTAAATGCTACTTTGATGTCATCCTCTGTTAGTGTACCTTTGTTCTTATTATCATAAATAGTAGGTATATTTCCACGAACAGCTTACCATCGTTCTAATTATTGTCATCACTAGTGGGTAAATTTACAGGTACAGTCTGTTGTCGTTCTCCTTGTCATCACTAGGCGTGTAAATTTTAAGGTACATTCTACCTTCGTTCTTATTGCCACCAATTGTGGATAAATTTCCAGGTACAGTCTACTTTCGTTCTTATTTTCAACACTAGTGGGTATATAACCATGTACTGTCTGTCGTCGTTCTAGTTGTCATCACTTGCGGGTAAATTTTAAGGTACATTCTGACGAGATATTTGTTCTCCTGTAAAATGATGTCTGTTGCAAAGAAACTAATCCTCATTACAAAACAGAACGACATTAAATAAAATCGAGAGTGACAGACTAAAACAGTAAATAGAAAAATGTGATTGAATAAAAAATATTGTAAAACTTAGGCTGTGTAGCTTTATAATCTTCGCCCACAATAAAGCAAATTAATACGGGCAAATTAATCCACTAACAATATGCTTTTAGTTGGAATTTGTATGAAAATTAAAATGTGTGATCAAGTAGTTCTAAGACAGGTCGTATAAAAGTAAAAAAATAGTTTTAGTAGGTTATATTAATTCAGATAATTTTAGTCAAACTTTTTCGCAGTCATGCAGATTACCTACCATGCTCTATGTCAACAATCAGTTTGTCATCTTAAATGCAAACTGTGAAATCTTCTGGGATTTCATTATGTAGACACAAACCAATAGAAACTAGACATAGACCCTCATTAAAACATTACATTGGTTTCATATAAGTACGCAAAATATTTCAAATCCAGTCGCCGAAATTGAATAAAGGTTGTCGATAGAGGGTGTACTAATGGCCAAATGCCAACTGGGAACTGCCCCCAAAAATAATAAATACATTTTTCTTGATTTGTGAGTAAAATTCTAACTGAAACGATTTATAATTCATCACCGATTACACAACTGTTTAGACGATTCATTGTTCAAGCGGTTTAAGTAGTAAGTAATTTACTATCAATCTCGTGGCTTTCAACGCTGTTTCGGTTTAGATTCTAACTTTTGGTATTAAATCCTAACTGACAAGAGTTGCCAACTTTCATAGGAAACTCAGGCTTCCACCCGCAATAAAAACTGGATACCACGATACAACCAAAACCTGCTGAGAATGGCGCTTACACTGATTTGACAACTGTTTATAACATTAGTGTTCTATGGTCAACTTGAAAAAACAACTAACTGCTGACTACAACAGAATCGATAAATACACTAAGTATACTAGCCATTGCATGCGCAGTTTTAATTCGCTAATCCCTCCTTGTGAACACATAGTTAAGGTTTTAAACAGATTTTAAATATTTTAATTTTGGTGCCAAAATTAATATTTTCAACATCTGTTTGAATTCATCAAAAAACCTTTTTTTCGAGAACACATAGAACCAAAGGTAGTACCCTACACATTGTAAAAAGCGTCATTTTTATCAAATTTCAATCGATACTTCTTTAATAATGATGAAAACGTTATTTTAACGTCTGCCATTGAGTTGACAAACTATTTAAAAATCAATCTTTCTAAAGTTAAACTGGGAATAAATTCGTGATACACGTTCAACATATAGGGATTTTAAATCTTCGGTACCACTGTACACCCTTCGGCTTCACCCCAGGGCGTACTTGGGGTGTTAAAATCTCCATAACTACGGATATAAACGTATATAACTAATATTAATGTTATGTATATTATGTACATTTTTACAAAGCTTTCTATTTTATACCAAAAAGAATGTATTTGAATGTTAATACAAATAGTATTTACAACAACAAACAAGTATATGTCTTAGAAGTTTACACAAAGATAACGCTGGATAATGAGAAAGCAAAAAGATACAAAGGCAAGATTAAGTATCTAACGTAAATATCACGGAGACAAAAAGTAAAATTAGCAATGTTCAATAAATATGAAACAAATAAGCAATACACCCCCACATTTGGACTAAGGAGTGATGTCACCTATTCCTGTAGGTTGATTGACTGATCAATTGGTTGATTTGTTAAGTTTTACGTCTAGCAAGTTATTTATTCTGAGTCCTGTCTGATGATGCCCGCTGTTTCTTTCTAATCGTTAGGTGGTTATTTAAAGTCATATACGATAACGCTCACTGCCTCTGTGTAACCTTCAGACTGTTATTTTGAGCGCTGTCTGATGATGCCCACTGTATCTGTCTAATCGTCCGGCGGTTTTTTAAGTCATATACAATAATGTCTACTGCCTCTGTTAAGAAAAATAGCAAAGAAAACCGACCGAACAACAAGAGCCAAAAGTCAAGGGACAGTTAAAAATCCGGATATAGACAAAACGCAACACAAAAAACAGAAAGAGAGTAGCCCGAACCCAATAAACACCATGGGTGCACTCAGGCGCTCCGGACGAGTAAGCAGTGCCTGCCTCTAATTAGACACCCGTCGAGTTACTCATTGTCATGTCTAGGGAAAAGTCAAATCCAGGAATAGGAATCACTACCTATGACTCCGCAAACATGTCAGATCGTATTTGAGACACTGATTTCCCATAACGATCAATTAAGTCATGGTGACGACCATAGAATTTCTGGAGCGATAACATCAACCTAGGTGCAACAAACCCTTGTTTGAGTAGTTTAGCAGTCAACAACAGGGATCGGTCTAGAAAATCGGAATACCGATCGCAGGATCTAGAATAACATACATGTATAAGTTGTGAAATGTACACACCATATGCTGGAGCTGCTGGAATGTTGCTGTCGATGAACGGGAAGTTGACAATTGGAAAGTTGAAGTCATCACGTTTGTCGTAGAGTCTAGTTTGTAGTTTTCCTGAGTCTATTTCTAGAAGTAGGTCTAAGTAAGAGGCTGAGCTTAGTGTATTGGTGGTGTCTTTAATTTCAAGGGTAAATTGAATGTAAATAGTCACCAAATTTAGCATTGTTGAGGGACAAAACATCACCAATATAGCGGAATGTTAAATTAAAGGTCTGGGCCAGTGTCTTTTCTTTTTCTTCAGCAGGCCTTCTATAAACTCGGCCTCATAAGAGTACAAAAACAGGTCGGCAAGGAGAGGAGCACAATTAGTACCCATGGGAATACCAACAGTCTGTTGAAAAACATGTCCTCCAAACATGACGAATATATTGTCAATCAGAAAATCTAACATATGACAGATTTGGTCTTCAGTATATTTAGTTGTAGATTTTGAGTCATTAATGACGAAGTAAGTTCTGTCATGACTAATTACTAGGTATTTTAAGTTTTCTTTAACTGTGTGTACAATTCCTCATCGTACCGATTTTATAATTAATTACCGATTACACAACTATTGAGATGATTCATTGGCCAAGCGTTTTAAGTAGTAACTCATCTACTATCGATAACATGGCTTCCGCTGAGTCATAGCTGGTTTTTTTCCTATTCCTGGATTTGATTTTTTGACATTTTGACTAAGAGGTGATGTCAGGTATTCCTGTAGGTTGATTGACTGATTGATTGATTAGCTATTGTTTTTACGTCCAGCAAGCAATATTTCAGCTATATTCAGAACGTGAAAAGTAGAACAATTAGTTGGTTTGAATATACGAAACAATGGAATGTCCCTCACTTTATACTAAAACGTAATCTCACACAATAATATTTGTATACAAACAGATAAAAGGGAAAATGAACACAATAAAATATATATGTCACACTTCATAGTAAAATTAAACTTTACTCAATAGATGATTTTTCAAATTGTTAAATTGTTACGCTTGCGACAGATTTTAACAAATTAAAATAAGTATCTACAAAGAAACGATTGGAATTTAGGCCACATCAACACAGTCCATCAATACATGGTTAATAGTATATGGACTGTTGCATGAAACACACACGAACCGTGGTTCCTTGCTTCAAAAATAACTGTATATCGTCCTGGCGTGTTTTAACGTTGTACTCTGCAGGGTAGCGTTGTTCATTATTAGGACAATCTGGATAGTTGTAAGAAATATGATTATCTTTGAAACTATTCAGGAATTTATTTCTCCAGTTATTAATTTTGCGTACCTTTGCAAAAGTATTGCCTCAGTCGACAGTCTTTGACGTTTGAGTGACTATTTAATGTCATAAATCATAAAAATCCTAAAATTATATCAAAAATATTAATGTTTCTGTCTAATGATTTTGAAAGGCTAAACTAGATCTAAATTTACAAATATTATTAATTGAGAAAATATGCAGGAATTTATTCACAGTATAATTTGAATAAACGTTTGCAAAGGAATTTTCACGTTTGACTGACTATTTAAAGTCGATCATTAACATTTTATCAAAATAACCAGTTTTCACCAGTTCAATAACATTAGTGCACTGACTTGACACAAAAAGAAAAGAAATAACATTCTTATATTTCAGAATTACATATTCGTAACATTTTCTGCTTATTCATCTCACTACTGATTAAAAAATAACGCCTGCCTAACCACCACGTATGATAAATTGACTGCGTCTGTCCATCCACCAGGCGGTTATTTATAATATCTTATATAATAATGCCAACTGCCTCTATGTAAACTTCAATTCGATTTGAATTCGTCTGATGATGCCCACTGGGTCTGTACCATTGCCTGGCGGTTATTGTAAGTCATATACGATAATACTCACTGCCTCTGTCTAACCTTTAGTCTGTTATTTTGAGTCATATACGATAATGCCAACTGCCTCTGTCTAACCTACAGATGTTATTTTGAGCCCTGTCTCACACAATAATATGTGTATAAAATTGTTACACCTGCAACAGATTTAAACAATATAAAATAATTATCTACAAAAAACGTCCGGAATGTAGGCCACACCAACACAGTCTATCAATACATGATTGATAGTATATGGACTGTTGCATGAAACGCACTCGAGCCGTGGTTGCTTGCTTAAAATGTGTCGTCCTGGCGTGTTTCAACGTGGTACTCTGCAGGGAAGCGTTGTTTATTATTAGGACAACCTAGATAGTTTAAGAAATATTATTATCTTTGAAATTTTTCAGGAATTTAGTTCCACAGTTCATAATTTTTCTATACCTCTGCAAAAGTATTGTCTCATTTGACAGTTTTTGACGTTTAAGTGATTTTTTAAAGTTCATCATAAACATAATATTAAAAATTTTATTGGTTCGGTCTAATGACTTTTTAAAAGGTTAACATGCATCGTATTAACAAATATCATTAACTTAGAAAATATGCAACAATTTATAATAATTATTCAGTTTAAAATTGGAACAAACGTTTGCAAAGAAATTACATAAGACGTTTTTACGTTTGAGTGACTATTTAAAATTGGTTATAAACAATTTATCAAAATATCTAACCTTTTAACTAGTTCGAAAACGACATTATATTAATGTACTGCCTTGACACAAAAACAAAAAATATCATATTTATATTGCTAAATCACATATTCATTACATTTCCTGCTAATTCATCTCACTACTGAGTAAAACGTAACGCCTGTCTAACTACAATGTTTGATAGGCCGATTGTGTCTGTCCGTACACCAGGCCGTAATTTACAACGTCCTATATGACAATGCCCAGTGCCTGTGTGTAAACTTCAATTTAATTTGAGTCCTGTCTGATGATGCCCACTATATATTTCTAATCGCCAGGCAGTTATTTTAAGTGATATACGATAATGCTCACTGCCTCCGTCTAACCTTTAGACTATTATTTTGAGCCCTGTCTGATTATGCCCACTGTGTCTGTCTAATCGACAGGCGGTTATGTTAAATCCTCTACGATAATGCCCAGTACCTCAGTCTAACCTTCAGACTTTTTTTGAGTTCTATACAATAATTCACACTACCTCTGTGTAACATTCAGATTGTTATTCTTAGTCCTGTCTGATGATGGCCACTGAGTCTGTCTAATCGTCAGCGGTTATTTTAAGTCCTTTACAATTATATCCTGTACCTAAGTCTAACCTTCAGACTTTTTTTAGTTCTATAAAATTTTACGATAATTCCCGCTGCCTCTGTGTAACCTTTAGACTGTTATTCTTAGTCGTGTTTGATAACGCCCACTGCGTCTGTCTAATTACTAGGCGGTTATCTAAATCCTAATCAATTTATTGCACAGTGAAAAGCAATCAAAATCCTATAACAAACATTGTTAAAATATATATCTATTTATAGTTAAGTTTTCTTTTTATGTATGTGTGGAAGAGTGAATTTTTAATTGGTTAATCTATTTCAATATGATTTTGTGAAATAAAAATATTTAAAAATTCATTTGTTTGATTCCTATTTTAATTTTGATAATAAAGTTATAAACATGTGCTTTTGTTTTGTTTATATGCTAATGAAGGTGATGACCTCAGATTCTTTGGTCATGCTAATAAATATTCATAGGTGCTTCTATTTATAGTCATTTGTAATACATATTGGTCACTTGAGGTCACTTTAGAATCTGATTGGCTATTGAAGTCACATGGATCTTTTTGGAGGGAAATTTCTATTGTTCTTTACATAAATGATTTTTGGCTCTGACAGTTCAGACAGACATTTTTGTGTCTCTGCATAGAATTTCTATCCAGTTACAATTTCTTATTGTTTGTGGAGTTCATAATTCTTCTGTAAAGGTATTTATAATTACTATCCCTAATAATTGTCAATAAGGTAATATTTCCTTGGTTAATTGGTTAATTAATTGACTGACTGTTTGACTGACTTATAAATGGATAAACTTGTATAAAATAATTTAAATGACTGATTATAAAGAAAAGTTATTTAAAACTAATGAATAAAGTGTTAAACTTACTGTAAATAATATATTTTATTATAGCACACTGAATATCAATTATAGGATATTTTTGTGTTGAATGTTGTCCAATATGGCACAATAGTTATTATTGCAATTTTATATTCAGGCTTATACCAAGATTCAACACCTGAATTGATATGTAAATAGTTTATACACTTCTGTGGCCTTCACACCAACCAGTGTGAGGTAAGCTTGTTATTTTATTTGCTTCCATGCATTGTTTTTGTTTGCTTGTATTTTTATGCTTATTCTAAACTGCTAGTACAGCAAAAGCTATTTTTGCATGTGTAATGTTCTCTTATATAGTTGTTGAATAGCTTGCTTAATAATTATTCAGCTTGTTTACTTTCAATAACATATTTGATATATTTTGTTTGGATAATGAAATAGAGACGAAACCATAGTTAAGTAATTTATTGTAATTTCATTTAAAAAGTCCATTGTGTGCATGACCATGTACTTGTCATGCTATATCTTGATATAGTATTTATGATTTTATATTGTTTTACAGGGTTCTATTGTGTACCCGATTTCTTTGTTAATTGACAATAAAGAATCCACAATTGATTTCTGTTCTTCTGGATACCCCCAGAATTCACGAGATTACAAATGGCGCCCAACGTAGTATTGTGATTTTTCAAAGAACCGGGATCGGGATCAGCTGATCATCTTTTAGTGCACTCGTACTGAAAACGACAACATCCGGTGAAGAAAAACAACGTGTTGACAGACAGTGACTGCAGAAATACTGTAATTTCATAAATGTAAAGGTTAGCTATTGATTTTTGTGTATGTTATTCGTTTACTATATGTTGTCGAAAATGATTGATGAAGTTATACTGTAATATTGTAGAACATTATACTGGAATTTGTGTATGAAACTTAACCTGTTTACAATCCAGTTTTTGTAATACAATTATTTTTTTTCTCTACACACGTGTATTGAAGAACATAACCGTTTGAGATAAAGCCGACAAATATAGTACACATGGGTGTATATTGATCCGAGATAGTAATTTTTTTTATGAGAATTTGAATACTTGAACATTTGTCTAACCAACTCTTTGACAATCAGTGTGACAGTGTACTGCACACAAAACACACACATTTCGTTCAAGGTCATTAAACCGGAAGTACTAGATACTAATGTAAACAATAACAAACATACCATTAACTTGTAATTTTCAGTTCAACAATATTATTTTTTTTTCTTTTCTCTTTCATTTTGATTCAAGACTTTGTTTATATATTTATTTATCTGATTGCAATTACACATAAACTCATTCAACTCAAAATTTTTCAAAAGAATGTACAAATGTTTTCACAGTTGATGTACTTGTCTTATGTGTCTTGTGATGTAATAATTTTTCATTTGTATGTTGACTTTGTGCATGTGTTGCCATTGTGATTGTACATTTATATTGAGATTGTGATTGTAAATTGTGTTGACTTTTGTGTTTTGTATTGTCCTAATTAGTTTGATATAAATTTTGTTTTTTCATTATAAACAAATTTAAATCCGATTTATTTAAATAAGTCTAAATAAGTGTAAATTAAATTAAAATTTAGACAAATAAGTTTAATATTTAAACTTTAAAAAAAAAACAACTTCATATTCTATATTAAACAATTTGACGTTGACACATTAAAACAGGATATACCTATGCATGCAGTCCTGAACTAATATTTTCTGCAACTTAACCTTTCATACACCTATACCAAAGCTTAACCTTTTAATTTAGTTATTGCAGTGGTCTGTCAGTGTTAGTAGGTACTTAGTTGTCTTTGTGAAGGTTCAGCTGGTAGTTTGCTACTTTATTTCCTATGTTAGATCTCTTATATAAATAGTGGTTAAAACTATTTTCTTTTAAAACATTTTAATACAAATAAGTTGAGATAGTACTCAATATATTTATATGATTTAAAAAAGTTGAACAATAACTAATAGTACCAAGTTCAATATTTGAATAGTAAATTCGGAAATATCGTTGATTTGTTTTCATTAGAGTACCGCTACTCCGTACGGGCTATTTTTGTGCGCGGAAAGATTGTGCACTGATGAAAGTTTGCATAAACAGATTCAGGTAACTGGTATACATTTTATTTTCAGGTTTTAATATAGATATATATGTAATAATAGCTTAGTTGAAGATATATTTCAACTTGCTGTATACTGGTTTAGTGGTTATATAATTATACAAAGATACTTTGGTTATATCTGTCAATATGGCCACTGGAGGAGATAAGATAGATTTTGAGGAAGAGCATTTTCGTAGAATGTATCAGACATTTGAAGCCATGGGTTTAAACCCAAAGGGAGATAATTATGAGGAACTAGATGCCTGGATTAGGGACTTCACTTCTCGTCAGCAAGATGTTAAGCCGGAGGTCAGAACTAGGATAGATTTTCATAGGCACTTACCATCAACACCCATAGAACAGCGCAGAACTCCAAGAGTACAACCAGTTGCTTCATACCCACCGAATGTCCGTTGCTTTTCTGGTGGAGATAATAAGGGAGAAACACCTTATGACATATGGCGTTATGATGTAAGAATGGCCCTTATGGATCCAACTTACACTGATGAACAGCGTGAATTTGCCATAAGACGTTCATTAACCGGATCGGCAGCGAGACTTGTTATGTATCAGGGATATGGAAAGAGCATAACAGAGATACTGGAAATACTTGATAGCGTTTATGGCAGTGTGGACAACAAGGAACAACTACTTCAAGAATTTTATAGTGCAAGGCAACGAGATGATGAGGACGTCACCAGCTGGAGTAATAGATTACAGGATATATTAGGAAAGGGTATAGAGAAGGGAATTGTGAGTCATAGAGAAATGAACTCCATGTTACATGCTATGTTGTGGACTGGTCTAAGAAAGGAATTGAAGGATATTAGTGGACATAAGTTTGATACAATACAGGATTTTAATCACCTTAGAATAGCATTACGTCAGTTGGAGAAAGATCAACAGCCAAAGAAGCCAAAACCGGATATTGCTAAGGTAGCAACATCAGTAGATGATCGTAAGGATATAGACGAACTGAAAGGGATGGTACAACAGTTGACTCATCAGGTTACAGAGTTACGAGATCAGAGACAACCTTTTCAGGGTTATAGAGGAAAAAAGTATAGAGCCAGAGGCAGAGGTAGATCATTTAGTAATGAGACATTTACACAATTTGAAACACCTCCCCAAGGACCGTACAACACACTTGCACCTAGCCCTCAACCACCATTAGCACAAAAGGATTTACACCAGCAGAGAAATCCAATTTACTGTCGACGTTGCGGACAAGAAGGTCATATACAAATTGGATGCAGAGTAAGATTGGACCATTCAAAGCGTTTAAACTACAGGAAGCCTATACAGAGGGACCAGTGTTAGGCTTGAGCAACTCATTAGGTCCCCAGGTAAGTAATAATAGGGTGCGAACACCACCAGGAATATTTGGAACCCCAACAGAAGCAGAAATTGTATTAAATGGAAGAGCAATACCAGCTTTACTAGACACTGGATCGACTGTATCCACGATTGCAGAATCCTATTACAATACATATTTATCAGACATACCATTGAAAACTTTGGATATGATTTTGAATATAGAATGTGCAGGAGGATCTCAACTTCCTTACAGTGGTTATGTTGAGGTGGATATTAAGCTACCTGATAGGAATTCCAACACCACTAGTCAACATCTTTTTCTACTTGTACCTGACAGTAAGTATAGTCATCATGTGCCTGTATTGATTGGAACTAACATTTTAGATAGTTTGATGAGGAATCTTCAAGAGGAAAATGGAGTCCGTTATTTACAGAATGCCAGATTACCAACTCCATGGTATTTGACATTTAGATGTTTGGCCATAAGAGAGAAGGAACTTTTGAAAAATGGAAATAGATTAGCATTGATCAGGACTTGTAACAGAATTACCATACAGCCGAATACTACCACCGAGATTTATGGTTACTATGATAGGGAGATACCATATAAACCAACACCATCGATAATACAGACAACATCTTTGGCAAAACATTCAGAAATTGATACTGAACCAACAATGAGGAAGTATAATTACAAAGAAAATGGAACTGTTTTAGTAAGACTCTCTAACTTATCTTCCAGAACTATCACCATACCATCCAAGGCCATTATAAGTGAAGTTCAACCTGTTACCATTGAGGACCAACAACCAACAAGTGAAGAAGATATAAAAAAGATACTTTCAGAAGTAGATATTACACAGAGTGATTTAACAGATGAGCAGTTGGATGAAGGAAAACAACTTATTAAGGATTACATTGACATCTTTAGTACAGGAGACAATGACTTGGGGCATACAGATAAGGTGAAACACAGAATAGATTTGACAGATGAAACACCATTCAAACATCGTTACAGAAAAATTCCACCATCACTATATGATGAAGTTAGATCTCATCTTAGACAACTATTAGATATTGGAGTTATTAGACCATCTCATTCTCCATTTTCATCAAGTATTGTGATTGTAAGAAAAAAGAATGGACAGATGAGGATGTGCGTTGATTACAGGCAGTTGAATAGGCAGACGAAGAAAGACAGCTATGCATTACCCCGAATCGAAGAATTACTTGATTGCTGTGCAGGTAGTAAATTTTTCAGTGTAGTAGACATGAAGAGCGGGTATCACCAAGTAGAGATTATCGAAGAGCACAAAGAACGGACAGCATTTTCAGTTGGACCCCTTGGTTTCTTTGAATTCTGCAGAATGCCATTCGGATTAACGAACGCTCCAGCGACATATCAACGTCTCATGGAAAATTGCCTTGCTGAATATAATTTAAAAATTTGTTGTATTTTTATTGACGATATCATTGTGTTTGGACGTACATATGAGGAACATCTTAAAAACCTGCAACTAGTATTTCAAAGGATTAGAGAAGCCAATCTGAAACTTTCAGCAGACAAGTGTGAATTTTTTAAGAGAAAGGTAAAGTATGTAGGGCATATAGTTTCTGAAGCTGGAGTGGAGATTGACCAATCGAAGACAGAAAAAGTTGTAAACTGGCCTACACCTGCCAATGCGGAAGATGTACGAAGATTTTTAGGATTTGTTGGGTATTATCGACGTTTTATTCAAAACTTCTGCAAGATTAGCAGACCACTTACAGACTTGATACCAACACCAAATAAGAAGAAAACTAAAAATAAATTGCAGAAGGTATGGAAATGGACTGACCAAGAACAACAAGCATTCCAGACACTTAAGGACCATCTAGTGAGTGCACCAATTTTAGGTTATGCAGATAGTTCCTTGCCATATGAGTTGCATACCGATGCGTCGGGGGAAGCTTTAGGTGCAGTACTTTATCAACAACAAGAAGGAGAGAAAAGGGTAATATACTATGCCAGTAGAGGACTTAACAGGGCAGAGAGAAATTATCCTCCACACAAGAGAGAGTTTTTAGCATTAAAATGGGCTGTATGTGACAAATTCAGAGATTATCTTTATGGACAGGACTTTACGGTGTATACAGACAATAATCCGCTAACATATGTATTGACAACTGCCAAGTTGGATTCAACTGGACATCGTTGGTTGGCAGAGTTGGGAGCCTTCAACTTTGATATAAGATATAGACCTGGCAGAACCAATGCCGATGCGGATGCACTTAGTCGCTTACCAGTTGATTCTGTAAAAGCCATCTGTAATGCTGCTGTACCAGAGTCTTATGTTGACTGTCTACCTATGTCACCAGATGTCATAATAGACGATTTGGACCCAAGAGGAACTTGCACAGGAAACATTGTTGATTGGGCAAAGGCACAGTCTATGGACCCAGATATCCATCGTGTTATTGAGTATGTCAGAGATAACACCAAGCCTTCAAGAAAAGACCAAGGTCCCAATCCATTGTTTAGACAGTATAATCACCTACGTTTGATTGATGGAGTTCTTTATAGAATTACAACAGTAGATGGCGAGGAGAGACACCAACTTGTATTGCCTTTGGAACATGTACCAACAATTTTGGAATCATTTCACAATGATATGGGACATCCTGGAAGGGATAGAACCATTTCTTTAGTGAACGATAGATTTTATTGGCCTGGCATGCACCATGATATTCAAACTTGGATAGAGGAATGTGGTAGATGTATTAGGAGGAAGGCAGCAACTTACAACCAGCGAGCACCTCTGGTTAATATAACTTCATCATCACCACTAGAATTGGTATGCATGGACTATTTATCATTGGAACCATCAAAAGGAGGATATAAAGATGTACTAGTTGTTACAGATCATTTTACTCGATTTGCAATGGCTATACCAACAAAGAACCAACTCGCTAAAACAACAGCTGAAGCTTTTTACACTAACTTTATATTACATTATGGAATACCAGACAGAATACATTCGGATAAAGGAAAGAACTTTGAAAGTAACATCATTAAGGAATTGTGTACCATCATGGGAATGAAAAAGTCCAGGACAACAAGCTATCATCCAATGGGAAATGGCCAATGTGAGCGATTTAATCGGACATTATGCGATATGCTTGGATCCCTTGACAATAGTAAGAAGGTGAATTGGAAGAGTTATATTCAGCCTTTAGTTTTTGCCTACAATTGTACACGACACGAAAGCACTGGACAGTCACCTTATATGTTGATATTTGGTCGTAATCCACGGTTACCCATTGACACAGCACTGGGATTGCGGGAGAACCAACAGGACTTTACATCAAAGTATATCGCTGAATTGCGAGATCGAATTAGTCATGCCCATGGATTGGCTAATGCGGCAGCAGAAAAGGCTAGACAACAACAAAAAGATCAGTATGATACCAAGGTCCGGGGAGCAACTATCAGAGTTGGAGATAGGGTATTAGTCAAGGTCCTCAGCTTTGAGGGTAAGCATAAGCTGGCGGATCGTTGGGAACGGGATCCTTATACAGTAGTTGAACAACCAAATGAAGACATCCCAGTGTACAATGTTCGAAGAGAAGATGGCAAAGGACGTATGAAAACTCTACACCGTAACCTTTTGTTACCTATTGGATTCGTGAGCGACACACCACGTCCAGTACCAAAACCAAGAATACCAAGACCAGAGACACGAAAAACAAAACCCATCCCAGCAAAGAGAACAAAGAAGGAACTGGTTAACACTCATGTTGACCCATCATCAGAATTTTCTGATGAGGAGTCGGAATGGGGGTTCATACCGATCAGCATGGAACCAGGAGATAGTGAATCAACCATCACTGTAGATACCTTGGAACCAGCTGAGAATCCACAAACAGAGACAATAGTTGAGGCTAATGGGGACGCCCAATTTTCTGTCAGTACACATAGTATTGAGGAAGAGGTCTCACTAGGACATAGAAGCGCTTCTACAGAAGGGAGTATTCAGGAACAACCACCTGATGAAGTTACTCAGGAATCATATAGTGATGATGAACCAGTTCTACTACGCCGTTCCACGAGAGATCGAAGACCACCTCAGCGATTTCGATGTGGAGATTATAAGATGTCCAATGCAATGCAAGGACTACTTTCTGAGTGGGAAAGAAAGGTGTATTGCATTCAACGCCTTGCAGAATCGCCATTGCTGGATGGATTACAGTCGGAAGGTGGAAAGACTATTTTGGAGATTTTGAAGTCCACACATACTCAACCTTGAAATGCCGAGACGTCATTTTCTAGCTGGGGGGAGTATGTGGAAGAGTGAATTTTTAATTGGTTAATCTATTTCAATATGATTTTGTGAAATAAAAATATTTAAAAATTCATTTGTTTGATTCCTATTTTAATTTTGATAATAAAGTTATAAACATGTGCTTTTGTTTTGTTTATATGCTAATGAAGGTGATGACCTCAGATTCTTTGGTCATGCTAATAAATATTCATAGGTGCTTCTATTTATAGTCATTTGTAATACATATTGGTCACTTGAGGTCACTTTAGAATCTGATTGGCTATTGAAGTCACATGGATCTTTTTGGAGGGAAATTTCTATTGTTCTTTACATAAATGATTTTTGGCTCTGACAGTTCAGACAGACATTTTTGTGTCTCTGCATAGAATTTCTATCCAGTTACAATTTCTTATTGTTTGTGGAGTTCATAATTCTTCTGTAAAGGTATTTATAATTACTACCCTAATAATTGTCAATAAGGTAATATTTCCTTGGTTAATTGGTTAATTAATTGACTGACTGTTTGACTGACTTATAAATGGATAAACTTGTATAAAATAATTTAAATGACTGATTATAAAGAAAAGTTATTTAAAACTAATGAATAAAGTGTTAAACTTACTGTAAATAATATATTTTATTATAGCACACTGAATATCAATTATAGGATATTTTTGTGTTGAATGTTGTCCAATATGGCACAATAGTTATTATTGCAATTTTATATTCAGGCTTATACCAAGATTCAACACCTGAATTGATATGTAAATAGTTTATACACTTCTGTGGCCTTCACACCAACCAGTGTGAGGTAAGCTTGTTATTTTATTTGCTTCCATGCATTGTTTTTGTTTGCTTGTATTTTTATGCTTATTCTAAACTGCTAGTACAGCAAAAGCTATTTTTGCATGTGTAATGTTCTCTTATATAGTTGTTGAATAGCTTGCTTAATAATTATTCAGCTTGTTTACTTTCAATAACATATTTGATATATTTTGTTTGGATAATGAAATAGAGACGAAACCATAGTTAAGTAATTTATTGTAATTTCATTTAAAAAGTCCATTGTGTGCATGACCATGTACTTGTCATGCTATATCTTGATATAGTATTTATGATTTTATATTGTTTTACAGGGTTCTATTGTGTACCCGATTTCTTTGTTAATTGACAATAAAGAATCCACAATTGATTTCTGTTCTTCTGGATACCCCCAGAATTCACGAGATTACATATGCACAATTCCTCACCGTACCGATTTTATAATTAATTACCGATTACACAACTATTTAGATGATTAATTGACCAAGCGTTTTAGGTAGTAAGCCATCTACTATCGATCACGTGGCTTTCAACATTGTTTCGGTTGCCAGTCTTACTTTTGGTATTATATCCTTGACTCTTATCGTAACTGACAAGGATTGTGTGATTCAGAGTTTTCATTCGGAACTTCGGCTTCCATACACAGCTAAAACTGGACGCCACGAACTTGCTGAAAGTAGTGTTTAAACTGATTTGACAACTGTTTATAACATTAGTGTTCAACGGTTAACTTAAAATAACAACTTACTGATGACTACAATAGAATCGACAAATATATTAAGTGTACTAGCAATTCCATGCGCAATTTGAATTTGAACATCCCTCCATGTGAACACCGAAATAGGGCTTATTGATGTTATGTGCATTGTGTACATTTGTACAAAGCTTTCTATTTTATACCAAAAAGAATGTCATTTAATGTTAATACAAATAGTATTTGTAACAACGAATACGCAACAAAAAATAGACAATATCACTATCTAATAAACACGAAACAAATAAGCAATACAACCCCAACCCCGAAAAATGACTACGGTGACTAGGTATTCCGAATTGTTGATTGATTGATTGTTGTCTACTTAAACAATTAAAATATATATCACATGTTACAGAAAATTAAATTTTAAAATATTTATAATTTCTTTAAAATCTGTAGAATTGTGTCGCGTACATTAAAGTAAGTACCTACATTATAGAAACGTTCCCGTCAACACAGTCCATCAAGACATGCTTGATAGTATTTTGACTGTTGCATGTCACGCATTCGGGTCGTAGTTTATTTTTTAAAATATAACTATGTTGGCATACCAAGACGCCTTCGTGTTAAAACAACTAGGTCTCGGCGACCTCAAAATATATTAAAATTTGTATGGCCAGGTAGTGGTTGGATCTCATAAAGTTTATTATTAACTTCGGGATCATAACCACAATGCCATAATCTAGAAATATATTTAACAATCAACGGTTAAAAATCATCAAAAAGAATTTTCACAATTAATAATATCATTATTAAAGGCATCCTTTGCCTTCTTGTCGACGACTGTGTCTCCAAGGATTCCCACATAACTTGGAATCCAGAAAAAAGAGCCCTCTTTGCCCAACAATTTATAAATTTTAATTGTTTTTAAAATAAATGGATTTTTAAATCTAGGATTCAATTGTCACAAAACATGATAGGGAATTGGAACAGATAATAAATTAAATGTACTATCAACGAATCAAAGAAAAAATTTCTATAGGCAAGAGGAAGTGCTTGCGCATTTGCAATAAAATAAGATGGGGCTGACGAGCGAGTTTCAACACGCTCTCAGCCGATAGTGGCTGAAGCAACATTATCTTTGTCTTTCGATCCATCTGTATAAATTGCAAAAGGTAATGTTAAGATTTGATATCTGCAAAGTGTTTTTGAATAATTAAAGTGTTTGTTTCCGATAATTTATGCATTCTCTAATAATAAATAAATACAGGTTTCGGGTTTAACCAAAGGGGGATTATTCGTAATTTCGACTGGAGCAATTTCATCTACAGTTATTTCAGAGTTCAAAATGAGATTGAATTTTTAGACAAAAAGGTTTAATTTTTGGAACTATTCTTGAAAAAACACTATCGTGGGCAGGATTGCCATGATGAGCCTTTATTGGGTTTCAAACCGGTCTCACTTCTCTTTTGATACAAAGAAGGCTCGTTTGCGTCTACATATAAACTATTTTTAGGTGTGGCTATAAAAGCTCCATTGCATAGTCACAATCCTTGATGAACTGTATCAAGGATTATGAACATTAAAGAAAACAACCATAATCGAATTTAGATCGAACCAGCGATCTGTATAAATACGAAAGCCCAGAAGGCTCATTCGAAATTCGAGAATCGAAATTCGAGATTCGAAATTCGAAATTCAATATAGTTATAACCAATCAGATTGCGTATGACATAATCGTCTACCAATCAGAATAGTTCTTATATATTCGAGATTCGAAATTCGAGAATCGAGATTCGAAATTCGAGATTCGAATCAGAATTCCTTGGTTATATCGAAACTACATAAAAGAGCCATAACTACCATATAAATTTAGGAATCAACAATTCCTGATAATATGCACAACTACATATATGGTGTACTAGTTATATACCAAGTTTCATAACATTTTGTATAGTACTGAGTAGTTTCAGAGGATTTGTGCTGACAAGATAATTAATGGGTATTTTCAGCACATTTCTAAGTTAAAAGGGCCAAAAAAAGGCCAGTGGCGATCGGATCCAGAAATTTCGAAAAGGGGGGAGGGGGGCACTGACTGGCCAAGGGGGCCCACTTTGGTCATGCTTCAATGATTTCCTATATATCCAACCAAATTTTTCCGTCAAAAGGGAGGGCCCCCTCTGAATCCACCCCTGATAGCCCCCACACAAAATTTGAGGACCAAAATGCCCTGGTAACATGCACAACTACATATGGTGTACTTCCTACACACCAAGTTTTGTTGAATTCCGTTTTACATGTACATTCTTGTTTCTTGATTTGTAAAATCCAGATGTTATTGTGAATTGAATTAATTTGATAAAATAACAAATAAAGCATATAAATTTGATTTTTTTTTAACAAAATCATGTTGAACAAGTCATTCTTTGACAAATATGTCGACGGTAAAAACAACAAATAAACATAATAGCACGAGGCTACGTTTATATGAGAACTATTCTGATTGGTAGACGATTATGTTACACACAATCTGATTGGTTATAACTATATTGAATTTCGAATTTCGAATCTCGAATCTCGAATTTCGAATCTCGAATTTCGAGTTTCGAATATCGAATCTCGAATTTCGAATATCGAATGAGCCTTCTGGGCTTTCGTAGTATTGATGAATAAAAACATCGCACTTTTAAATATTCTCAGCGTTTAAAAAATGTTTTCACCTTTTGATGAGTTAAAAGGTTAACCTCGAGTCAAATATAAAAGCAGGAAAAGTAGTTTTTCACAATTTGGAAAGGATTATTATAAAATCAGGGTAAATCTTGCGTTTACTACCATAGTGCATCCCAACGGTTTTGTCACTGGAGATTTTAAAACCATTTTCCATGGCCCATTTCTCTATTCTGTTTAAACACATCTGTAATTGACGTTTGATATTTTTAATGCTTTTTTCCTCGGTAACATTTGAGGATTTCGTAAACGTATACACAACCTTCATAAATACATCGTAAAACTAGAGCAAAACAATTATTTTAATAATGAATAAAGTGACAAAAGGTGCAAAAGGATAAGATAAAGTAGAATTTACCTGAACTTTAAATTCTCTGTCAGATAAATTGAAAACGATAGACACAACTTGTTTGTTTTTGGCAACTTGTGGGTGCTATAAGCCGATATTTAGACGTTTCTGAGTGATCTTTTTCTGGCTTTGGAATATGTAGCCAAATAGATGGTAGGCCCCCCTTTCTCAATTGTTGGTTTTAGAAAGTATTGGAGAGAAGACTGTGGCAGATGTTTTAGTAGTTGTAATGGATGTTATCTGAACACCATGTGATATCGTGGGATTTGTTAAAAAAATGTTTGAGCTATTCCAAAATAAATGGTTACTGTAATCTGCTACATTTTTTATTGAAAGTTAAAATTTTTCTTTGAATTTTGACTCGCTAAAAATCGGGATGGTAATTTTCAGCAGAAGAGTGTTTTGAAAATTTGTAGCCATTTTTTTTAATATTTATCACTCTGAAATTAATAAGTCTTGTTCATCCTTTACTAGTTTTTTAATTTATTTATTGAGATCATATTTCATTGAGGCATGGTTTATTTTTTTTTTAAAGTTACGCAAGAAGCTGCGTTTTTTATGTTTCATTACTGTGCGATCTTTCGCTCGGACAATTCGAAATTGGTTAAGAATATTTTTTACGGCGGGGTTTGTTAAAGCGTCGATTGACTTTTTACTGATTTAATTCTCACAGTTGACAACGGCCTCTTAATTATTTTTGTATAGGGGAAACTATTGACATTTTTTGCTCTCACTTAGGCACCAAGTTTCGTTGAGTAATGAGAGACCCCTCAAAACGACCGGAATAATTTCACGTATATCACATTAAATTTTCGGGGTGCCATGTCAGATAAAAATTTTTGCAAATTTAGAAAATCCGAAGGGTACTCATGGAAACTCCCTTACACCCATAAAATAGTCCAGAAATAGGCTTTGAACAATCAGATAAAAAAATACCCAATACATTTAATAAATTATCTGAATAAATTTATTTATAAATTCTATATGAAACTGCTTTTTAAATACAGCTCCAATATTAAAATTCCATTGAATAATAAATCCACTGTCTATGCTACAGTTTGGCGCAGTCAAATATCAAAATAAGAACTATTTTCCTCTCCCTCAGTCAAAGTTCATTTACAGACTCGTTGTCAGTTGCCATCGTCAACAGTTGCAGTTAAAGTCCATTTTAAAAAATGGTTTGATATGCCATCAAACGTATCTGCATTATCTAAATTTGTTATAAAACAATTGGCTAATTGGTTATATTAACTTATACGTAGAAACCCGTTCAGCTTTACTGAAATGTATACTAGAGAATCGTAAAAACGATTTTTGATCTAATAATGATCTTTTTGGCTGATAACGACCTTTTCACTTTCCTTCACACATTTCAGTTTTTTCTCCATACTAAATGTTGACTAGCGAAATATGCTTTTGAAGACTGACTTGAATATTAAGGTTTTGAATGAATTTGAACCGTGGGCCCAACCACAGTCAGTATGTGTCGGTGTATGCTTACACGAAAAGCCCAAATAACCTTATTTGGAGAATCTAATACAATTCAGTTTTTCCTTTGCATTGATTCTCGCCGTACCAAAAATTCTAGCAAAGGAAACAACGTACTGAAGCTATATACTAACTTAAACATTATAAAGGCCAAAGTGGAAGGACTGGGTTAGAATATATATGTTGTGTTTAATAAGTTTACAATCTTTATTTGATATAAAACTTTTGTCAGTAATTAAACCTGCCGCTCTAGTTCTTTACATATTGCCCAGTCAGTCAGAGGGTTTATAAATATCATCATCTCTGTATTGAACAATCTCGTTGCTGGTATTCAATGTTTGTGGAGAAGAGGTCATGTCACACTCAATAATCTTTTACTGCCATTTTACGCATTCGAGTAAAATTAACTGCCAGATTTAAATTTGTACTTTTTGTTATGTTTTTTAAGGTGACACTTTTTTTAAAGGGTTCTTAGGATCTTTGGTTCTCAAAACTAATGAATTTAGAAAATGTGTTTAAAATCAATATTAACTTCAACAGAGTTTGAGTTTTTTTATTTTTAGGCTAATGGGTTTAATGTTTAATGGTTGTATGCCATTGCAAAGAAAGAATAATTTCCCCATTTTTGTCACCTATCCGCCAGGGATGTCTTGAACTCTACATGTCTCTAGCAGAAAGTATCTGGTGATCCACAAACGGTATACTCAAAAAAGAATAATTTTGTAAGATGCAAGCTTCATGCCAGAGTCACCAGCAAAAGAAGTGTTCGGAGTATATACTACTTTATGTACCCATAAGCCACAACCTTATACCTTGAACCAAACAACAGTAGACTGGGTGTAGTTTTTAACACTAACATTGTTAGTCTTGGTCTGACCAGTCGGTTAATTAAATCGGGTCTGCCTATTCGACATCTCATCTAAATGAAGTCAGTGCAAAGGGGTTTATTACAATTTAAACCCACTCGTCTGTAAAATGAAATAAAGAATGCAGCAAAGAGTGATCTACCACAAAGATCCCGCTCTTCATCAACACAGTTGTAACACACGGTACGTATGTCGTCTCTTGAAGCCAAGGAAGTGACTGTCCCTAACTACCGCTCAAATCTCGTTCATCGTTATGGAGACAGATTCTTAAGGATAAAATTCAATTATATTGTAATATAATAACTTTATGGATTGTATTCACAAAGAACAACACGTGACATGCCGATTGAACTAGTAGGACTAACTCAACTTCCGGTCTGGAAACGCAACGGCTCATTAGGGTATTTAGACCGTTTTCCCGGCATACTGAGATCCCGACTCGGGTCACAACACACTGAAAGTGTTGCCGCATTTTCCTCAATGCCCCATGTTCCACGTGGGGTCAGCAAATGAGGTTCACTATTTGCAATGTATTATTTGATGGTCAACGTCAGGAATATGCACAACTTAACCGATATCTCGTTATTAAAACAAACAACTGCACTCGTCGAGCCTTCTATGTGTAACAGTTCCAGGTTGCGAATAACCATATGCTGTTCCATCGTTTTAGTTTGTCAAACATTATCATAGATCATTATTTACGGTAATTTTAATTACACAATTTATAGCATTTTGGTTTCTTCATTATAAATTTGTGACGAAATGTTTCAATTAATATATTTTGGTTTAATTATTAAATACATCTAATTAAATAGGATTAAATTACATCGTATTTTTTCTAAGACGAATAAACATAATGTGATCACGCAGACTAATATACTGTATTTTAAATACGGACAGAGAACCAAAGAACTTGTTTCTATTTACAAATACCTTTGTTAGAAGATGAACAAACGGACGAAAGTAGAAAAGACGAAGGAACGGACGAAGAAACAATCGTACACCAACGAACGAAACACGAAAACTTTTGCAAAAAGTGAAAGTTGAAAGGTTGAAATGTTAATAAAGAATGAATAAATTTAACATTAACATCACAATTCAATAAAAGATACACAAGCATAACAACTTAAGACCAGAGGTTCTTAAGAGCCTTTATGGCTGACCTGATTTTATAGGCAATGAAGATTGTAGACCTACGGTACAGGACAGGGCTGGCCTTCCAATGGCCTTCCGTTGTGTGTTTCATTGGTTGTAGGAACACGTAACCGTTATACTGGTATACCAACACTGGTCGTAATTGACTAACTCAGTTGTTTTAACGAAATGTATTATCAGCAAAGCGTCAATACAGAACAATAAAGTTAATTTAACAAGGTTGCCAATTCCAAAGTATAATTTCAACAGTTTTCGTAACAGGGTTTAAGAGCAGGCTGAAGAGGGTTGGAAATTGAGCTGCTTATATAGATTCAGTTAAAATACGACGCAATTTCCATCACTTGCAGCCAGGTCATACGAGGTTACAGTCGCAGAGACACAATGTCTGGTTCTGCACCTGCAGTCTCGGATACACAAAAGCAATTAACTATTTTGAAAAATAAAACAATAAGAAATGTGACAAAAACATATCACCAACATTACCATAGTTGACCCAAGTTACATTGTTTGTCAATCAATTGAATCGTCGTGCAAACACCCTCCCCAAATATGGTAACAGCACTGATTGTACCTTAAGGACCTTCCACGATCGCTGGTTGACATTATTTATATTACAGATAGTTTTGGAATTAAAACTTGTCAATAAAGCTCTAATTAGATAATTTGTTTAAAATGCTATCAAGCCAGAGTACAAACTTTTAACGCAATACACTTTAAAGATAAACTTCATACAATTACAGATAAAATATGTTAAAATAGTTAAAATATAATATTTAATTAATGATTAAATATTGAAAAATTATTTTTAAATGTTAACGACTTCCGGGTTGGAAACCCATAGTGTTACAAGATGGCATTTGCCTGATGTTAAACTGTCCTGTAATTTTCAATAAATAAGAGGACCATTCAAACAATATTGCTAGAAAGTTTTGTTTCCATTGGTTAACTGGTTTTATAGAGAAGAAGAATTTTTTTAATTTGCCCATAGGGTCCACTGTTAATCGAAGTCCTGTGGTGGTGGCCATTTTGGTTTTCCGATTGGCATAAAAACACACTTTATCAAGAACCATCTAAAATAATATTAGTAGTAAGTTTTGTTTCCATTGGTTAATCGGTTTCAGAGAAGCCTTTTTTCACTTTTTTCCCATAGGGTCCAATGTTAAACCAAGTCCTGGGGTGGCGGCCATTTTGGTTTTTCAAGTGGCATAAAAAACATAAACATAAAAAACATAAACTTTATAAAGAACCATCCAAACAATAGAAGAAGCCCTTTTACGCTTTTTTCCATAGTGTCTTATGTTAAACCAAGTCCTGCGTTAGTGGCCATATTGGCTTTCCAATCCAAATAAAAACACAAACTTTGTAAAGGTCCATTCAATGAACATTATGGCCAAGTTTGGTTTCAATTGACCAAGTGGTTTCAGAATAAGATTAAAATGTAAAAAGAGTACAGACGCCGACGACAATGACGAGGAAGACGACGGACGCAAAGTGATAACAATAGCTCACCTGACCCTTGGGTCAGGTGAGCTAAAAAAAACAAATACAAGGAAAAGTACTACTATCTTGGGACATAAAACATTATTAATAATACATTAATACTCAGACACGAAGATGTGAATCGAAATAACAAGGAAAAAACCACAAAAACAATATTAAATGTACCCCTTAACTAAGGAAAAAACACACACTTTCTTCCAGAACATCTATCCAAATACAATTACACGGCAATCAAATACGAATTTATAAAGAAAAGAAAATGCTAGAGAATGCAACAAGAACCCATATAAAGACTAATTTCTTGTTTGAATGGTCTTTGGCGCCACTTTTCGCAAATTTTCATCTATATTCTGGCGTGGAGCCAGAGCATCCAGAAAAAACCCTGCGGTCGGAAAAAAAATGCAATCCTTGTCAATTTACATGAGAGTTAACTAAACCCTGCCCGCAGTGAGACTCGCAACCTCAGTGTTGACAGACTAATTGACCACTAGTAGATCACCAACTACCTTAGCAACTCAACCACCGAGGCGCCACGTTACAGACCGATGAAAATGTGAAGTAAATGTGAAGTAAAATATACTTTTATTTTGAGAATAAGATAAACAACAATAAAAATATGAGCAGAATTAGCTGTTCAGATCAGGCAAACTTGGTAGATTCTTCCTCCTGTTTATTCTAATTACGGGCGTTTTTCAGCTATATATATTACGAACACTGGTTACAGCAAACTCAAAAAAGTGTCACCTCTATACATACATCGAAAGTCTTTGCCCTAAAAGTACAGCCTTATTTAAACAGACCAACTATAAAACGGTAAACAGTTCGTAAAAAAATCGTGCAATAAAATAGGGATAAAAAGGTTCTACAAAGATGAAGACTTGACATTTTAATTCAGTTCGGACTAACTCCACTGCCCGTCTATAAAAAGATAAGTTTATAATAGACTGTAGGGACATTGCAACATCATAACTATAAAAACAAAACTAGGCAGGTTTTGTTAGTTTAATTTGTAGGGATATTATAGGTCAAGACAGCGGTTTTCATATATAAACAATTGAAAATAATTGATGGACTAGACCAGCACTCACAATACGAAAGGTATATAACACGATGAACAGAAAACTTTTAACCCGTAATACTAGTACCTAACCAATCAGAAATCTTACCAGATGCTCTAAAATGATAAAGGTCTAGTCATCATTAAATACAAGTGTCTTGTTATCTTTTGTAATTTGCAGAACAAGAACGGAACTCTAATTGAATTGTATTAATTTTTCGGAATGCAAAGCAATATACAATGTATGTTTCAATTATATTATATATATTATCTGATACCCAGTAAAGGAACTCCATTCGTTACCATGTATTGTTTGACGTCCAGCGCCTGGATTATGCATAACTTTAACCACATCTTCCTTCTTTAAAGACATAATTGAACTCATGTTTCGTAGTTACTCTCTGACGAGGCATAACATTTGCTGTCCTAATTTCCCCAGTTTCCTAACGTAAATGAAGATAAGGACTGCTCATTGTTTAAAAAAATAATGAAGCGAAGAAATCACCTACTCATCATGTGGTTCTGTCAAGTGCACTTTGAATTATAGGCGCCGCCGATGTTATTTTTAAGTTTGTCTAATATTACTGTCTTCGATGGTCTAAGTGTATCATCTGGAACTAAGATTGTGTTAAATCCGACTGCAGATAATTTGTAGTGACCACCATCTGCAATTTTTTTAACAGACTTTTATCAGATATACACAATACAAATTGTCCTTTTATTTATTTATTTATTTATTTATTTATTTATTTATTTATTTATTTATTTATTTTTATTTATTTATTTATTTATTTATTTATTTATTTATTTATTTATTTATTTATTTATTTATTTATTTATTTATTTATTTATTTATTTATTTATTACGTAGATTAAATGAACTTTTGTCATAAAGTGTTACTATATTATATTAATAATAGATTTTCTTAGTTTTATGGTTGCTTTGAACTTGATAATATAAATAGTGTGTCATAAAAATTCGATCACATGCTGTACATAAATTAATTAAGTGTTTATATTTATAATTATACATAGGAGTTATAGAAATTTTTGATTTTTTAATCATTGACCTTTTGTCAATAATGCTATTTCCTTTGGAGAATTGTCTATGCTGGACTTTGCTTTAACTAAGAACAAAGCAAAGGTATGTCAAAAAAGATATTCTGTTATAATTTCCCTTCAAAAGAGCTATAATGGTTTACACGAATAATGTATTCATATGTAAATACTAAAGTTACCTCAATCAAATAATATCGTTAAGATAAGGCTTACGTGTTCCACATTTCGAGCAAACGTGCTACAAGCAAATGAAACATAGTTAAATTAAATTATCCCCGACTTGTTACAAATGCTGGCTTTTGATTGGTTGGTTACCCGTTGATACAAATCCCATGCCCCCGGCTCAATGGTGTATTGTTTATGCGTTGCTAATAACTTTTAGAGTGCCATGGTATGTTATTTCACAAAGGAATATTTCCAATTCTGTCTTTTATATTTCTATTTTTACTTCATTTTAAACGCTGCAGATGTCCTACCTTCACACAGACACACGTAAATATAAATGAAATCGGACCTTGACGTCATTCTCTTTTGACGTTATGATATCGTCACTTGAGCCGCCAAAATACCGAAAGTAAAAAAATACAATGGAACACGGCATTAAAACTAATAAAACCCTATAAGTCTGAGGTTGGTACCCAAGGTACCATCCTCGACCTGGTAAAACGGGCATTTTGTGAATAAAAAAAGTAAATTCTTTTGTGAGCAACCGTGATGACGTTGCATATTTAGCTTATTTCTGACGGACGACAAAAGAACCTATTTTCAGCCTTTTAAAGTTGTAAGCCGGGGATAAATCCGTTTCCTTCCTGATAACCCGGGTGTATGGAAATTGTACCACTTCAGAGTACCTCTGGACAAAAGTACTTTCAGGTGGTACAATTTCCATACACTCGGGTAATAACGTAGGTAACTTACAGAATGACTTGCCGCAAGTAGCGTGTGCCGAGAGTGCAACGTTCCTTGAACGTGAATGAGCCGATGTTTAATTGTTGAATGATCTTCTTCTTCTTTAATAACTTTTTTCTACTTTTATGGTAGAAATCTCTTTTCATCATATATCCCCGAAATTAGTTTAATGATTTTAACGTGATAACGTTCTAAATTAATCTGAAATGTTGATTGCTGGACAATAATCAACCAATAAACAAATTAATTCCAAACGATGCAAACTGTGACGGTAAAGTGTCATTGTTATAATTATTAGAACAACGAATTTAATTACGTACCAACATCGTTACATGTATCATCTCTGCAAAGGACAGAGGTAACAGAATACAGTGCAAATAGAGCGAATATTATAATTTTTGATAGTGTAGTTTGAAATTGATATCAACTGGAAATGTATATCTACTTTTATAACAACGATATTTTTTATACTAAATGTCTGTTGGGTCTTGCGAAATAACTTGACAATCTGTCGCTCGGTGCACATACAATTTCATATCAGTTTTTTTTAAGGGTTTATTATCATAGACTTAAATATATTTTCTTGTTAATTTATTGATTGTATGATGAAGCAACCATACTTGCAGCTATATTGAGTACAAGAGGGAAAGTAAACAGAAAATAAATTTGGCAACATAAAACAAAGAGATATAGATACTCTCTAGATTATTTGGTCTGGTACTAGAACAGTATGTGTATTTCTGTATGGACAGATAATTTTGCGTTTATTAGATGCTTATAATATAATGATGAAAAGTTTTTTAAATAAAGCATGCAACAGTTTATTTGTACAGAACTTTTTTTAAAAGACCACAATCGAAAAGAAAACATAGATAATAAAATGTCATCAAAGATAACAAGGTTTATATAATTTACTACGCCAGACGCGCGTTTCGTCTAATCAAGACTCATCAGTGGCGCTCAATCCCAAACAATATTTAAAATCCAAATGATTAAGATGTTGTAGAGTTTTTTTTAGAGTATTTTGGAGCAGTTTTGAAGGCGTTACATCAACGGGGAAGTCAAATGGTGCAACAGGTAGAGGTTTATAATATAAAAAGTGTGTCATAAAAATTTGATCACATGCTGTACATAAATTAAGTGTTTATATTATATCTTAATTGACAACTGTTCCATCTGTCATATCAGCAATAGATCAAACACTTAATTGTAATTTGTTAAGACAACAATCGTTAACGGTACTCACCAATAATTAGATTAATTAAATTATATTATCTTTCGAATTAGTTTTTCAAAAAATATATCTATGCTTCATTTTATGAATTTATGTGATACTAGATCATAATGTAAATTGATAGGATAAGTTATTTGTTGGAATTTAAATTTCTATAAAAAAGGTAAGTTTATATTTGCTAACTCTTGTGTGGATTAATGAACTTTCAAAGGGATGGCTAAAAATATGGCCGTTTTCATATCGAAACGAAAACCCGTCCTGTCAAGATTTTTTCACTTTAAGTAAACTTGATTTATTCAAACTTTATGTTTTTGTAAACTACATGATCTCAACTTTAGCAGAAAGTAAACATTTTTTGACAGATATATATTTTAAAAAAGATACAAGGCCTCAATCTTTGAAATCGAGAAAAAAATGTCAGTATGTCATTCAGAACGAAATCCTGTCCTGTCAAGATTTTTTTACTTTACCTTTATCAAAATGCATCAAGCTTTATATTTTTAGAATCTGTATGATCTAAGCTTGAATAATATTTAAACATTTCTTGACAGGCAATAGATTTTATGTAAACTATTTATCGTCAAATATGATTACTCTATGAATTTTCAGTCGATTTATCATGTCACCAAATCCCGTCCTGTCAAGAATTTTTTTTCAATAAGGGATACAACTTCAAGAGTTTTATGTATCATTGACTCTTATTCTATTGACACATACTGTAATGTACATCAACGTTTGGTGTTTACAAAGTTTAGAGTTTATAATGACAATATAGTACAAGGATAATATGTCCATTTATCACATTTATTACACTTTATTAGGTGTTTATTTATTTCCATTGCAGGATTGCGTAAAATGGGGTCCGCACCATCCGTTATATTGCTTAAGGCATCTTTAATCAACTGGTTTTGGATCAGTGTCATGACTATTTAAGCCAGAGGTGATGGGACTTTTACGCCCAGATGAATTTTTAATAATAACTTTAGGACTTGTTTTATGTTTATCTTCATTTCCGATCATGCTACTCATCTTTGTAATGTTTGAGTTTATATCATGCGTATTTTCATTAATAGCAAGCAAGTTACTGTCAGTTTCACCACAATACTCATCCGTATCTCTTACTTAGTCAGATCCGCTATTTATACTTATATCATTTAAAACATTAGCACTAATACGGTCTTGTTGCAGTTTTTCATTTCACGTATGACCGTATCCTTTTGCACTTTTGATGTTCATATGTACAGTCGATGAACCGGTTATTCCGCGTATGTTACATATCTTCCAATTTCAGTATTATTTAAAAAATATATTTTTAATTAAACATTCCATAGACACATTGTGGTCTTTATATTACATTTTTGGATGTTTATCCTGCAGCGTAATTTTTATAAACATTTGTTTCTTAAATATTACAAAACGCTAACCTGAAAGATCGTGTCGATCTTTAAAACTTCAATCAATCTTAAGTATATCGATGACTGTTTGATTTTTTTATGGTAAACATTTAACTGTTTCATAAAAAAACATGAGTTTAAAGGCAAAATTTCTTGACAGGACGGGATTTGATGACATGAAAAATCGATTGAAAATTCATAGAGTAATCATATTTGACGATACATATTTTACATAAAATCTATTGCCTATCAAGAAATGTTTATATATTATTCAAGCTTAGATCATACAGATTCTAAAAATATAAAGCGTGATGCATTTTGATAAAGGTAAAGTAAAAAAATCTTGACAGGACAGGATTTCGTTCTGAATGACATACTGACATTTTTTTCTCGATTTCAAAGATATAAAAAAATAACATGTAATCAAAGATATATCAAGGTTACGAAATTTACTACGCCAGAAGCGCATTTGGTCAAACCAAGACTCACAAGTGGTGCTCAGTAGTAGTAGGATAGCTAAATGAACCAATCCGTCGAGTAATTTTATTTTGTTCTGTTTAATTGGTGCCTTATTCGAATTTTAGCCTTTCAGCTATATTATAGTGTCCAAGTTTAATTAGGTGAGGACACTTTTGTACAATCCTCCCATAACATTGCAACTTTCTGACTTAAGATGCTAAGATAGAATTGAGTTTTGTTGAACGAACTCTGTTTTGAGTTGTTTTGAACGTTAAATTATAAAAGATCGACTGACTTATATCCATTCCGATGATATTACATACTTCGTTTATTCTGCACAATCCAGCCAAAATCTTGATTTCATACGCAACGATCTGTAATTGGGTAATTTGTAATATTTCTTGATATAGTCCAACACCTCCTTACACGCGTCAAAAAATCTAATGGCCTTTATTCGTCAATATTTTAATACAAAAAAGACAAAACTGGTGCCGTTTTGAGATTGGTGTGTTTGTCGTAACATTTGCAGCTTTAGTGAAAGAGAGCAGATGACTTATAGTACTTACAAAATTGTTTGCACCAAGGAAATTATCAATAAAACAACACATCAAAATTTTATAACCAGCAAACTTTAGAACTAACAACAAGAATAGAGCAACTACTGCAGCAATGGTCCTGATTTGGTACAGGGCTTTCAAAATAAATGGTGGGTTAAACCACGTTTTATGGTATGCCAAACCTCACCCTTCCACTACTAAAGTATATGCGTTGGTTGCTGATGTAAATGGTTGGGTATCATATGGCACAAGTCAGTAATATGTGTATCCAATAATCACAATGTAGCACAATCACTGGGTACTCAATGCAAACGTTAAAAAACGTAATTTTTTAAATTTAAATATATGATAACCAGTACACTACATGGCGAATTCCGTATCGTAAGTTGTATCACCACTCGACCAATATCAGCCTAAAGTCCCGGCGGCTGATATTGCTTCCTCGTATTTTTGCTACGTACAAGTGGTTTTTGCGGTGATGAATTCAGCTTGTTTTGTTTTCCTTTTGATTTTGATTTAGACAACATGCAACAAAAACGCTTGATAATAATTATACTCGTATCGACAAGTAACCCTGTGATCGTTATCTTCATATCATATTATGACTGTTACAACACTATTATAACACTTTTTTTAACACTTATATTATAATTAATACAGCGATTAGTCTTTTTGTGCATTCTATCTGTGATAAATGTTACATAGTATACAACAATATCAGACAGAAAAGATATGCAAACATGTGTGTTGATCTATGAAAATATGGAATGTTGAATGATAGCATATGTTTAAACACTGAGAAAGAGAGAGTTTTATCCGGACTTTTGACTGTGCTTGAATACAAAATTTATTGAAACGACCTGCCTAAGATAAAGGGTTTTTACTGGTAAAAATGCTCGCAATAATAGTAATGTAAAATTTCTGAAGTTGAATTAAACTCCATTCAAGCAAACATACATGTATATCTTCATATAGATATATACAAACCATAAAAAACACAAATTTCGCCTTGTTCGTCTTTTGTCGGATTAATAATATCCTCTAAATACGTTTGCAATCCCAGGCAAAAGTTCTAGTTTTCCGTCCGTTTTGTTTTTCGACTCGATCGATTGATTTTTATGCTGTCTTATAAAACTGTATCTAAGCACTTGTATGATTCGTTATTATGTATTCAGAATTGTCATCAACCTATTATTAACTATGATGTTTTGGGTTTCTCGGTAATTGCAGTTTAATTGAAATTAAATCAAAGTAAATTGAAGTTAAGATTAAAATGGGGTTAGAGTAAACTATTTATTTATTTAATGCATGTTGGTACTGCACAAACGAACTTAAAAATCACTTTTAGATTAGAAAGACCGCAAGGTAGCTAAGTCCCTAAATCTCAGCTTCGTTACATTTATAATGTCCTATCAATAACAATTCTCGATTTGGATACTTAATTCTCATCTATCGAATTGAACTTGAGATTAGAGAAATAAATGAGATAAATAAGCCGCTTCATATTTGCATTTACGCCACTAAATCGGGACTAATGAAGGACTTTCTACTGAGCTCTACGACAAACGTGATGATTTAAACGTTCTTGAGAGATCCTGTCACTAGGTTGTTTGTGTGTTGGTTTGTTCCGTGTTTGTTGTTGTTTGTTTTATGTCATTGAATTAGTGTTTTGGACCTGACACTTCGTCAGTTTGAGTATCTTTTCGCTTATTACTTACAAATCATGTCTTTCACGGTTTTGTTGACGTGTTCCCATTCATATGTGTCTTCATTCCCAACTTGCGGTAAACAAGATTTATCTCGAATTTGCAGAGTTATCTGTTCTTAAGAGCAGGTACATGTACTTTATATTACCTAGTGTGGGTAAAAAGTAGTTTTTCTACAATATTCTGTAAAATTTATTATGATATGCAAAATTATTCTGCAGTTGTTTTTATTTGTACTGGAAGAGTCAGTCCACAGACATTATTTAAAAAAAATTAAAATGTGATTTTCCCCTATCTGTTCAATACTAAATACCTGCTGTTATGAAAGACAACTCTTGCAAATGTGAAGTAACTCTTGTATTCCGAAAATAGGGAATTCCGTTCAGTAATATAACAACTGTCGATTTTTTTGCTTTATATGTGTATATCATTACATGATATTTCCGTTGTTTATAAAGCAGTGTGTTTAAAGATAAACACCATGAATATAACTGAAACAATGCTTACTGGACGGTAAACAAGAATCAAGTACTACATTAAGCAACAAGAGACAAAATACAATTATGGCGAACAACAACGTCGTTAAACAGTCAAAGTAGCCGGAATGTTTTGTTACATTTTGTTTGGCAGCACTTGTTTATGGAGTATTCATTTCCCAATAAATCAGTTACTCAAGAGCCTGTATTGCATGTCCCGATTCCCTTGATAGAGGGTATCCGATAACCAGTTCACAAGTCTGAAGTCGTCACTTAGAAACTTTTACGGTAGTCATAATATTTTAGCCATCTTCTTCAATTTCACGTTCTGCAGTATATATGATGTTTTTTCATCAAATAATTCAAAATTATGGGATTGCATTAACTCAATTCGACTTGAAATTAACAACAAAACAGAGGCAGCTGATTTTGCCTCGTACCTGTATGCTCGACTTCACCCTTTCCAAAGCTACAGAATTTATCAAATTAAGAAACCTCAACTGACACATTCTTGAACTTTATGGAAAATGAACTGAGAAGATATATGGAAAATTTGACTTTTTGTTTTTGATATACAGACTTTTTCACGACAAGTATCAGGTGAGCCGGCAGGGCGAACCTTATAGGTTAAGTCGTGGTCAAGTCAGTAGCAAAACAAAATGACATGTATTCCATGTGTTGATACTTTACCTAATGACCTGATACATTTGATGACAAAAGTTAGTACATTGTTTCTGACTATCTATAATTTACTACTGATCTGATAAATCCCATGATAAATGCCAGTAATTTATTACTAACTTAATCAGGAGTACACATCAAAAAGAATAGGTACAAATTACTGATAAAACCAAATATCTGTCCAGCAGAGGCACTTTCCACATGATCATAAATCTGTGTGTATATGATCTGCTAACCCTAATGCATACTTGTTTCTGTTTATTTTAATGATCTACATTTCTTTATCGATTCTTGCTATAACCTGCTTTTTCATTCTAGAAAACAGTGTCCAGAATTGTTCTGTATGCTACATATTTCATATGAAACGAATGGTCTTTCATACTTTGTGTTTTTCGTCGGGCTCTGAAAAAAATTACACTTTGTCTACCTTATTTAATCTTTCAGAGAACGTATACGTTGTAGAAATTTAGGTGAAAACCGTATTGTATTTGAAGATTAACTTGTATCAGTTGGTGATTCGATTGCTGGAGATTGCGTTTTTTTGCAACGCGTAATGGAGGAGACAGTAAATGGATAAAATCACCTTGATGCTGACAAATTTTTAAATACATTATGAAATCTCAATTTTAATCTTGCAGTGATAACCAACTAAATGAACTAACTAAAAGGGGATTTTTTTTTATTAATTTGAAATAATTTCTGCGCTTGCATTAACTAACAGACGACATCTATTGGGAATTTATTGTTTGTTTTTCTGAATGGCGTTTAACACCAATTTAGCAATTTTGTTAGCTATATCACGTCGTCCAGTTTTTATTTTGGGGAGGAAGAGTTCCAGCCCGGAAAAAACCCGGACCTTCGGTAGGAAAGCTGGCAATCCTTGTCAATTAAGATTGTAGTCGAGCGCACCCTGCCCGTAGTGAGATGCATTGAAATTATTCACATTGTCCAATTAGAACTCATGTTATATCAAGAAATGCATTTGAATTATTAATGTATGCTGCATATGTAGAATTACAAGATTTCCGATTTCATAATTTTGTTGTAATTGCTTTTTTATCTAAATATGTATGTTTTATATTCTTGTTTGTTTTTTTTATATTTTATGTGAACATTATACAATTATTATACAAGTTTACGTTGTTTCCTGATCACTAAGTCTCCTACCGAATAAATATAGATGTCAGTTCTGTTAAGCATCTAATATGGCCTTCACAGAAAAACTCATGGGAAAACTGTCAAATTGGCTTATGGTAGCTGAAGAACAAATCATTAATCGTTCATGTTATATTTTCATACTCCAGTTTCCAGTTTTCATTTGGGAGGAAGCTGAAGTAACCACTGAAAACCTAACCAAATGCAATCCTTGCCACTTGTGAGTCCAGCACACCATGCTTTGAAGTCAAGACGGAAAAAGAAACTCAGTGTTTACAGATTTGGTGATCAACATCTACTGATCAACCACACGGTCACCGAAGACCCTGGTTTATGTGCAGCCGTGGTCATGGAATACAACAAGAATACAGTTAGGATCGAAGTCAAGCAAACCTTGCCTGCAGTGAGACTCAAAATTGCAACATCATTAAGGGCCTAAGGGAAGATAGTTTTGTACTAACTCTGTTACCTTCTTTGAATAAAGGATAATAATAATAATAATAATAATAATAATAATAATAATAATAATTGTTATTATTATTATACTTTACTACCAACTACTACAATATTATACTTTACTACCAACTACTACAATAAATGAGATGTTTGGAGCAAAATCTTCTTTTTCGCGCTCAACACTGCACTTGGGTAAAATAATTGTCTGCTATATGTTCGACGTGTCAAAGCGTGCCAAATTTGAAAGGGAAATAACTAGTTATCTGTTTGCCATTCAAAAAGCGATCCAAATTTAAAAGGGTAGCTCAGTTATCATCAAAATATTCACATGTTCTTGTTTGTGTTTAGTTCAGTATAATAATACAGTTATGGCCCTTAATCGACTTTATGTAATATCCAAATCTCGAAAGAGTAAGTAGGTCAGCTTAAAAGTGGTATGCAGCTAAGTAATATATTTAAACTAGTTTAAGAAGGAATTCGTTTGTGAGACGATTTACCCTCAATACCAATGACTCTGTTGCCGAACTTCTGGTTCTGGTTAATGGTCTGTCCAAGGTAACCATAGTATAAATATATTTGATTAAATTTTCATCAGATACAAAAATGTCAGAAGTACAGACAGTCTGAATTTTTTTCAGCTTTATTTTGTAGCCTGATTTTTATCAGAGGAGTACCCAGTTAAAAGAACAAAACCTGCCAAAACCTTGTTGGAGTCAAATACCCTCTCAATCACCATTGAAAAATATGCAGAGTATCAACTAAGATGATTCCATGCTTTTAACTGAGTAGTGTAGCTAAAGTACATGTACCTACAGGTACTTATTGAGTTAATAATCAAATAAAAACTAACAATGAAGATCCTACAGCAACTATGACATCATTTCCTGACTTCACAGAAAGATCACGAACCAGTGTTGACATCTAATTAACTTCATGTTGTTTCTTTGGATTCATTCCTTTTTTTAAATCTTAGTCACGGTGAAGATCTGGTTTATGCATGTTTTTTCTGTGATTTCGACCAAAGGAAAATGAGATTGCTGTCAGTAAAAAGTCTCTGAAACTCTGTGGCCATGAATCCTATCTTCAAATTTTAATTTACGTGACCGATACAATTTAGTCTTCTAAGCCAACTAAATAGTTTCTGGTGATTTTCAATGACTCATTTCTTTGTTTCAAAGAAGCAACTGTATATAAGGTTCTGTTAATACTGATGTATAATATTCAACCAATAAAATGTGAACTAATGTAACGTTAAAATAATCTATGTAAGTGTTCTATCGTATTATCGTCAACAAATAACAATGAGTTACAGTCGAACTTCAGTAGCTCGAACTCTGATCGCTCGAACACCCGGGATTTCTCGAACACCTATCAAAGTACGGAACGTTCCCCCTATATAATCATTGTTAAAATTGCTTCGATTTCTCGAACACCGATTTATCGAAAACGCGAACTAAATCAGCAGTCCCAATACTAAAAATCCATTGAAAAAACCACGAATAACTCGAACTAAAATTATTGACAGCTTGCATGACTAATTGGTCGTACAAGGTGTAAATATCGAAGCCATACCTGTAAAATGCCAAGCTTGATTTTTAATGATATAATCCCTAATAATTAACCTAAATTCATCAATTTGTATTTATGTACGCCTTAATAGGCAAATTTTAATTAATTAAAATATGCACCAATAAATTGCTATCAAATCCGAATCGAGGTCACTGACACAATTACATAATGCAATAATACTTATCAATCCTTGTGCACAAAATTAAACAAGAAATATAACAGTAAACATTTTTTATTTTAATTCAAAAAAATACGTACTTAAAAATAAGATTTATATATGAAATGCAATGAAGAAACACAATTTTATTAATCCAATGTGACACAGGAAATTAACTGAAATATATAAACCGATATCGATTCCGGTTCGCACATGAATCATTTCCGGACATCACAAGCCCCGGTTTCTCGAACTATTTTTGTCGGTATCCTCGAGTTCGAGCCATCGAAGTTCGACTGTAGTAATATTCATCCAGTTTATTATTTTTTCAAACCATACTTGCACCGACTTTTTCACACGTCAAGTAATTTTATACAATAGTTGCAACACAGTTTAGACTGAAATGTTTCGGTCTTCTGCTTCAAGTAGAAACTCAGTTTGACATGATAATACACATCACATAAAGTCATATTCTGACATGTTTCCCCAAAAGGCACTCAATCGGATTTAAGTCAATAGTCCTGGACCAAAAGACTTCACGAATGCCATCTGTATAATCGCACGAAAGGACGGCATGAAAACAGGGATCAGAAAGAAGTATCCCGCATCTATCACAAAGTTTATGTGAGTGAGTTGCACTTCGAATTAGACAACAGATCATATAATGAGCTTGCCTACGAAGACTAGGACTATGTATAGCTATTTTCCAGGATGCGTGTCGTTTGCATGATAAAGCTCACAATTGGAAACCAAACCAAGGGCGATACACACATGTCACTTCTTGTTAGTTCTTGAATAACCTTAGAAATGTATTGTTGAGATCTTTCAGGAATCAGACATTCAGCTGTCTACCCATAGTTTACACCCGTATTATGCCTTAGAGAAAACAATCTGTTTTATTATTTTATCACAGAAAAATAGGTTAAGGGTCGCATGATGAACGCCTTGGTTGATTGTTGACATAGTCAATGCTCTTAACGACTGACAAGCTTTTAAAATTCTTGTCTTTCACATTGAACAAGGTTAATTTCCGTATCGTTCAATACGACAAGTATAGTCTTGCAATGTTTTTCAAACTGAAGCAATTTGCTTTTTGATGGAGAGAATGAAAATCCCCATTTAAAACTATAGTTCTCACAAATTGTAACTAGAGATTGTGATGATATACATGTTGTAGTGATCTAGTCTATGTCATCAGCCTGTACAGGTGAGCTAGCTTTCACATCGTGGAAACAAGCACCAGCATCTGATTGTTCCAGTTCATCAATTAAGTGGTTTATAAATATGAGGTATACATGTAGCTTTGCAACCCCAAGGACAACGCAAGAGGGGTAGGCCAAAAACACCTGGCGAAGGGTAACAATATCGAACTGAAGAAGATTGGAATGACCTGGAATGAGGTAAAGACAAAGGCGAAGGACAGAGCAGGTTGGAAGGGAGCTGTAGTTGTATGTCCACCCACGGAGGAAATGGAATAAAGAAGAAAGATAACTTGGTACATAATGCGCTCCATTTTCGTATACCGCGTTTAAGTTAGAACCAATGGAGGATGAAACATTTGATAGGACCGATCCTAGTAAAGCGGAATAAAGTTTTTCAATCACCTTAGTTACACTTAGGAGGAGAGAAGTGCCTCTGCACGAGTTTGTATTAGTTTTTGATTTGTTGTCACCTTTGAAGAGTATAATAATTATCATTCAGAGTGTACGATCTTTTCAAAATAAGGTTTCACTAGAAGATTACCACCGTTCATAAGCAAAGCCATCATGCCCACATGCTTTATTGCGTATAAGGTACTGCAAATTTTACGAACATCGTCTAATGAGTCAGGTAATCTCTGTCAACCTGTTAGAAGATGATTTTAACACGGTTGTTATCTTTATGAATTGTTGATAAAAACACTTCGCAAAAATGTTCATATCATATTTTGCTGATTTCCGTAGGATCTGAATATATTTTTCCGTTTTTTAAGTGACGAGCATACATGAGATTTCCTTTTCCGACTTTTAATTATTGGTATCTGGTCAATGTCCGATTCTAGTGTTGTTGAAATAGCGTTCTCAAAATTATCATACGCTTTAAGTAGCAAAAATCTTATAGTAAGTACGATTGCGCGAGTTACAGTTACAGCTTGATTTCCAAATAGATCGAGCAGTTCGCATTTCAGCTCGTAAAACTGTTTTTTCATCATTACAATAAGGTTTAGAATGTTTTCTATATTTCACATCAAGTAAGGTTTCCTTTTCAGCCCTTTTGATCGCAAACACTATCTTGTCATAATACCCTTCGATATCGCAAGTTTCAGACCTTTGATTCGGGAATTTGAGAGTCCACTTTCTGTTGTACAATGCAAATGCGTAATCATAAACTAGTCTTTGATCTATTGCCCGATCCCATCCGATTTTTGGATCCTGGGTGGTGCATGGTGGCTTAACGACAAAGCAACTGACTAATATTGTACAAAAATAGGAAGCTGATCAGGGACACTAAACGCTAGATCATCACATACATATGCATTCGAGATATTGACACAATTGTCAGAGTTAGTAATGATATGGTTAATTTCTGTTGCAGGCCCACCTTCGTGCGATTGTAAAGTACATAGTTGTCCTTTATACATATGCTCCATATTAATCGACAGAGAATTTAGGTCTTTCAAAAGATTTAGACTAATTCACTCCTACGATCAGGAACAGTCATAACGTGGACCTTTTATCTTAGTATTAAAGTCGCCTAAGACAAAGATTGTTCCAACATTTTTGTAAGTCGAGCAAAGTTCGAAAAGGGAGTCTACCTGCTTCTGAAAGAATTGATACGAGTTATTTCTGGTAAGTACACGGAAAATACAATAATCGGATTTTTAAACAGATTGTAGTAAAGCGTTTAATATAATACATACAAGAAATGTTTCACACCAATACACGAAAAACAATTATCTCGAGATTTTTTTACGTTCACAGTGCTCAATAACATAAAAGAAATAAAAACGACACACATTTACCACAAAGCGATATTTGAAATAAAAAATATCATATGTACATTATCCAAATAAATAGATAAAACTAAACAAAATACACACATTTACCCATAATAATACTTAAAATTTTACATTTTAAAAAACTGATTCAACCCGTTTTTTCTTCGTAAGTATAAACAGTTCCGTATAAGCCATAAACATTTCAGATTCATACATGCATGCCGTCTCACTACATGAGATCAAATTAGTAAACGTAAAAATGTCTGGATATATTTTTCTACAGATTAACAACCCCATACGAAAATCACCTAATTTATGTCAGGAAAGTTTTTTTTAACATCTACCAATAGCGTCTAGAAATCAGGATGCCTTCTCGCAAAAATAAAAAAACTTAACGCAAACTGCATTTACGCAATCTACATTAATATAATACCGTTGAATTGCAATTTGTTAGAAAAAGATTGTGCGTTTGTGTAAAATGGTGTTAAAATGTAGGAGTTGATCACACAAAATAGGTACCGTCTTTTGCAAATGTTCGGACAAATTCTTAAATCTGGAAAATTAGGGAAAAAATCCCGGAAATCTTACATAATATCATGCGCACAACTTCAATACTTGTGCAATCTGTCTGTGAAGTTTTAGAGATTTGAGTTGAAAATTGTAGGAGGAGCTGATTACACAAAAGGGATAGCCTATATCCCGGCATGCCTTCTCCATACTATAACCCCTTATTGCACTTCGTGCGGCCTATAATAAAGGCATTGGCTCTCTGTCCCCTTATCTGGTCGCTAAATTATTTATTATATGCTGAAATCGGTGTTTTTGTAGATTGTTGTTTTTCCTTCGAATGTTACTAATATGAACAACATATAAATATTTTGTCAAATGCAAGACCAGTTGGTTATTTGATACGTAGAATCTAAACATTAAACTGCATTTTGATCCTAGTAATGAGACTGCTTTTAAATGATTCTGTTATGTACATCAATAATCAGCTTTTAACCATTAAATTTAAAACAATACAAGTTACGTTGTAAAACATCGCTTTTTATTTAATTGTATGCATATTTACATCCTATGTTTTCTCCAATTTGAAATGTTTAATATTACATGTAAATTAAAAATTTTCACGTAATTGTACAAGATCTGAATATTATCGACATTAAGAGAAAATTTCAGTTCTAACATTTTTGGGCGCTTTACCATAGAAATAGCGCAATAAGTCATACCGAAAACGTATTAAGCCATTACCGTCTTTATTTGCGTATAGCTATGTTTAAATAATCTTATAAATGTAGACAACTAAGTTAAATTAGATTTTAAATTTATTCTTCATTAACTCTATTTCCACTAAGCAAGGGAAGTTGAAAATATTATCTGCAAGCTTTGTTATGTCCCTTGATTGTATTTAAATAACTAAACGATGTCATTTGGTGGAGAAGAATCTTCAAACAATGTCTTCTTGTTAATCTGAAATTTAAGTACAAGTATTAAAATGTTTTGCAACAATCTCCAGAATGGCATTGATTTATAATTACAACACGCAATGATAGGATCTGTCTTGAACGGTCTTTTACATGAACCTTTACTACAGCAATTTAAATAGTACAAAACTGTACTTGAAATCAAAAATACAACAGTCCAGGCAATAAATTTTGTTACGCCTGACGCGCGTTTCGTCTATTCGTCTATACTCATCAGAAGGGCTCTATCCAAACGTTTGAAAATGCCTAACACTATATAAATAGGAAGAACATATAACAATTAAACCAAAATATGCCGAACTGGAAACCAAATTATGACTAAGATCAACTTAAACCTTGGGTTTAAAACTAGAATTAGTGAATTTTACCTGAAGATCCTTGAACGAACATTAAGATAGAAATAACGAAAAAAATTCGTTTCTTTAGTAATTGGTTGAATAGTATGTGAATTAATGTCATTTGGAAAGGTTAAAATAATGGGCTTTGCGTGTATCACATTACATTTATTTTCATTTTAAATTCAAACGAATAAATCTAAGGGACACTTGCTCCTCATAACGAAAAGATGAAAAGGGTTACTTTTAGTCTCATATTTTGAGAATGATCTTCTTAAAAATCTGTAATGATCATCTTAAATTTTTCGTAATAATTCCTTTCCCCATAAGTTGAACAAACTACAAAATCTTAATCATGGATTTTGAATATTTTTGTATTTGAGAGCCCCTGATGAGTCTTGATTAGAAGAAACGAGCGTCATGCGTAGTACATTTTATAACCTTAGTATCTTTGATATCATTTTATTTGCAACTACTGGGTCGATGACTCTGCTGATGGAGTGTTAGTCCCCGAGGATATCAACAGCCCAGTAGTCACATTTTGATGCTGGCAAGAATATAACTGATTCTTGCAGTGACATTTTTTACATTTACTGCCCTGCATTTTCGAAATTTCTATTCGCAAGGTATATATGCCCTTAATCAAATTTGGTCCAACGTTTTAGAATTTTTATGATAAAAGCTATACAACATCTTAGTTTTTTTAATTTTAAATGTTTTTGAGTTTGTGCCCACTGATAAAACGAAACGCTTGTCTGCGTGGGGAATTTTATAAACTTGGCATCTTTGATGACATGTTATTCTATAAAAATATGTTCATAGTTGCACGGCACATCTTGAAATTCTCCGAACCAATTAAGACAAGTTAAGAACAGGAAAACAAACTTTATTACAGACAGATATTGATAAATCTAACTTTGCTGTCAATTGCAAATACAATATGGTGTATTTACTTGTATAAATAAATAATATATTCTTGGTAGTATGATGGCTGCCAAACTGTTCACAGGTTAAAATTTGGCTCCCAGTTTTTGTAGAAATTTATAGCTTTACTGAAATGCTTTAGAGATGAAACTTATATAGGCAGTTTGGACAATTATGTATGGATCAAGATGATATAACTTTAATGTGATTTACAATAGGGTTTTTGTAATTTGATAATAATAATTTTCAACATCTACAAGTGAAGAACTAGTAATTACAGTGACAAAATGCTTGAAGGACAAACAACAAAGAATGCAAGTGTTAAATCTACCAACAAGGAGAATGTGAACTCTGTTCAAACATTACTAGCTGCAAAAGTTGACAAGCAAAAGGACGACGGAAAACCTAAGCCTTCAAAAAGAACTCACTCTGAAGTTTCTAATATATCTAACAATAGTAATAGTTTTGACTTAACTGAAATAATCAACATTCAGAAAGATATTGATGAAATCAAGACAAACCTAGAAAGCATTACAATGAAAATAGATCTTGAGAATTTAACAAAAAACCTAATTAAAACAAGTGATCTTGAACAACTAGTTACAGGTGTTGTAGAAAAACTAGCAAGAGGATTTGAACTGTCATTAGAAACAAAAAATGAAGAGAAAGTCAAGGAAGTCAAAAATGAAATGCAGGAAGAATGTGATGCCCTCTCCATTGAAAACGAGGATTTAAAGAAGAAAGTAGATGAGCTGCAGAAAACAGCAGTACAGACAAAGAAAGGCTAGAATTTTAATATGTGGCTGACAAAGCAAGCAGTGATGATCATAACGAACAATATTCTAGGAAACACAATTTAAAAGTCTTAAATTTCCCAAAAAGAGATCGACATAATTTGAGATCAGACTTTATATCCTTAGTGCATAAGGATCTTAATGTCCAGCTAGAAGACAGAGATGTAGTTGATATCCATCGCATAACATCAAGGAGGGAAGGAGTGCAACCAGTAATAGTGAAATTATCTAACACAGAGATGAAAAGAGTTTAATGAACAGTATTGAATTTTTGGACAATATCACTGTTAAGAACATGGAACTTATGAACAAACTAAAACACTCTTACAACTTAGAATATGTGTGGTATTACAAACTGTGCAGTATATGACCGAATGGGCTGCAACTTAAATTTGACTTGTATGACAACATAGTTAACAGAATAAAATACAGGAAGTGAGTTTCATGGATATTCCCACTTGTACGGTATGTTAATAATAATTTTTTTGTATTACTTACTATATTGTTCATCACATACAAAATTATTTACAAAACAAATATTTTTGTTAGAACTGTCCATCTCTGGGAAAAAACATAACTGTAGCTACAGCTGTATCAATATTATAACTTTGTTGGTGCCATCCTACCCATGTGTTCATTAAAAAAATAGTTAAATTTCTACAATAACTAAACTGACCATTTAGTTCATTTAGTTACAGTTATAGTAATTTTACAAAGATGAAAAGATGAAGTTTTACAATAGCCATTTTGAAATTCCAAAATTCTTTTTTATCACATACTTTCTAACCCTGTATTCAGTACCAGAAGTATTAAGGAAAAGATGTAGTGACATTTTACTAATGTTGTTTATCTAATGTTTACTTATTACTTATCTTGTGTTATATTTGTTTATCACATGATTTATATTGAGATACTTGCTAGTATGAAGTTTATGCAATGGTGTATGTCATGTGGTTAAAGTCTGCAATTTGTCCTGTGTTTTTGTTTTGTTTTTCATTAGGCCTAATGTTATATATACTTAAACTATGGCAACATTGAAAATTATGTCTGTTAACTATCAAGGTCTTAGAGATTTTGGTAAAAGAAAAGATGTATTTAATGTACTTAAGTCCAAAAATTGTGATATATATTGTCTTCCAGATACACATTTTACATGTGAAATAGAAAACCCTGTCAGGTCAGTGTGAGGTTTGAATGCTTTTTCTCCTCTTTTCAGTCCAATTCCATGGGCACTGCAATATTATTGAACAACAATTTTGAATGTAAAGTTTAAAAAAAAGATATAATTGGAAACTGCATTATTTAAGACATGGTTGTAGAAAATGTTAAAATTACACATGTATCTTTAAAGGGGGGCGAATAAGGATGAACCAAAATTCTATGAACAAATAATGTCTGTTATTGATGATTTTGCCAATGAGACCTATATAATCTGTGGTGATTTTAATCTTGTCTTAAACCGTTATGTTGATTATTATTATTATTACGTAAACATTAACAATTTAAATGTAGGAAAAACCGTCTTAGAAATAATAAAAGAAAGATTACTGATTGACCCATTTAGGGAGCTCTACCCAGATGTACAAAGGTATCCCTGCAGAAAGCGAAGTCCCTTTAAGCAGGCAAGATTATACTTCTTTCTTTTTACAGAAAACATCAATTATCAATTATGAAACTGTCTTATAGAACCTAGTTACAGATTAGATCAGATCATTCAATGGTAATTCTTGAGTTAAGTACCTTTTGCAGAGGCAAAGGGATATGGAAATTTAATAATTCTCTATTGTATGACCAAGACTATATCAATATAGTTAAAGATGAAATTTTATAGCTTAAGAAACAGTATTCAGCTCTTGTTTACAATTCTGATAATATTGATGAAATCAACAATACAGATCTCCATTTTAAAATAAATACTCAGTTATTTGATGGAAATAAGAGGGAAAACTATTTCTTACTCTACCTGAAAAAAAATTAGAAAGGGAGAAACAAGAATATAATCTAAGAAAGGAGGTTGCAGAGCTTGAACAAAATTTAGACGAAAATAAAGTAATAATACTTGACAGTAAAGCACAAGAATTACAAAATATAAGAAAAAATAAAATAAAAGGTAAAATTATAAGATCAGGAATCCAATGGATAGAGGAAGGAGAAAATCCAACTAGTTATTTCTGTGGACTCGAAACCAACAATTTTACCAAAATAAATTATAAATATATAAATGATACCAAAAATAAAACAAAAAGATGGAAAAAAATTATAACAAATCAATTCGAAATATTGAATGAGGCAAAACTCTTCTAAGAAAACTTAAACAGAAATGAAGATTCAACAGACATAAACAATAACATTTAAAAAAGAGATTGGATAAATATCGATTATTAGTTTAGAAGGTAAAATTACTATTTCCGAGGCAGCGAAGCCCTTAAAATGAAAAATCGCCTGGGTCTGATAGCTTTACTACAGAATTTTTCAATTTGTTCCGGAAAGACCTGTGAATTGTGCCGCAGACATGGGAGAACCATCTATAACTCAAAAACAAGGGATTATAACTTGTCTACCAAAGGGAGACAAGCCTCGTCATTTCTTAAAAAAGTGGCGCCCAATTTCTCTACTTAATACAGTTTACAAAATTGGGTCAGGGGCAATTGCAAACAGATTTAAACAGGTTCTTGATAAATTAATTGATATTGCTCAGACAGATCAGTGGGAGGTATATTGGGGAAAATATTAGATTAATATATGATATTATGCAATTTACTGAGGAAAAGGACATCCCTGGACAGTTACTTCTTAATGATGTTGAGAAGGCATTTGATTCAATTTCATGAGAATAGTTATATAGTGTGTTAACTTTCTTCAATTTCGGAGAATTAGTTATTAACTGGGTAAAAACGTTTCACAACAATATTCATTCAGCTGTCATACAAGGAGGAAATCTTTCAATTTTGTTTTTAAATAGCTCGGGGCTGTAGACAAAGGGATCCCCTCTCACCCTATCTTTTTATCTTATGTGCAGAAATTGTAGCTATAAGAGTGCACAAAAATATAAGTGAAATTAATTACTCAAGTTGAACATAAATTGTCACAACTCGCAGATGTCACTTCCTTGATGTTGGATGGAAATGAAACTTCATTACATGAAGCCATAAAATAACTTGATTGGTTTGCAAAAATATCAGGATTAAAAACCCAGGCTATTTGGATTGGAAACAAAAAATATAGTGAAGAGGTACTGCACATTCATCAGGAACTCACCTGTACATATAGTAAAGAAAGATGTATTACAAAGTGACTACGAGGGGGGAGGTCTAAAGATGATAAATTTACCAGCATTTATTTGGGCTTTAAAAGCAACATGGATCAGGAGAATCTTTAACAGTTACTCAAAATGTATAAACATATTTATGTCATACCTTCAAAAAGAAAACTGTGGAAGTGGATATATAAATGATATATTGCCTAAAATAAAAAATAAATTTTGGATAGATGGTCTTAACTCTTGGAAGCTGGTGGTAGATAAGGATTCAAATTTGGAATGGATACTTTTCTTGCAAATCCAATTTGGTTAAATAAGTTTATAAAAATTCGTGGAGAAGCATTCTTGTACAAAGAATGGTTTAACAAAGGCATGTTATTTATAAATGACCCGTTGAAAGAAGATGGATCATAACTTTCTGTAGAACAGTTACATCAAATATTTGGAATAACAACTGACCTTATGACAATACCATCATATCAGCTGTAAAGCAAGGGGCTAAATCCTTCAAAAATGGTAATTTAAAGCTAAAATGTCCATTCATTCCGTCCTTTGCTAAAATATTTTGAAACATATGAGATTTTCTTGGGACATGTATGATATACTAAATATAAATGTGAATGAATCAAGTGGTAAATACAAATGGTCTAAAATACTAGAAATCTCAAATCTAAATTGGAACGATATTTACAAATTACCATTTATTGTTACTAAGAATACCAAACTTCAATGGCTACAGCACCGAATAAAACCCAAAATATTAGCTAACAATCAATTTCTGACAAAAATTAGTTTTGAAAAACTCAAGATGTATTTTTTGTAAAACAGAAGTTGAGTCTATTGAGCATTTGCTCTGGAACTTTGAAGTTGTCCAAGAGTTTCTTGAAAATGTTGAATGTTGGTTTCTTTCCAATGGTGTAAGTGTAAACTTTATTTTTGGTAACACATCGAAATTACTTAAGGGTGACCCATTTAATATAATTGCATTAAACATAAAACGATACATCTATAATGCAAAATATAACGACAGAGTACTCTCACTACCATCAGGAAAATTAAAATGCATGTATGTAACAGAAAAAATGCTAGCTGTACGAAACAAATATGTTAGATAATTCAACAAAAGCTAGAAGATGTATGAAAGACTATTGACAACCTGCGGTGTTTCTGGATGATACTACAAGCCGGACAAAATTAATTTTCAGTTTGTTTTTATATACATTTATATTATATTAAAAACAGGACAAAATAATATTTTTTTGCATTGACTGTACATCTTTGAAAGTTTATCCACTAAATATGACAAAGTGTAAATTAAATTTCCACTACTCAAATTTACCACAATTTTGTTCCTTGCTCATCCATTTCACAACCAGTTTTTTTTCTCATCTCTTCATATCTCTTTTTAACAAATACAAAACGTGTATTGTACTTATTTTTTTTTCTTTCTTTCTGCAGAAAATTTCTTTTTTTATATTTTACTGACATTCTGTTTTTCCTTTCTCATTTAACAAAAAAATTCAATATGTACCACAATTTTATAAAAACCATTATAATTTATGGACATATTGCTATATATGACTTATTTTATTAGCTATGTTATAATTTATTGTATATACTAGTATATGATATGGTTATATATGCTTATTTGTAAAGTGTTGAATATTTAAAAAAAATTTAAAAACTATAAATAAATATTAATAATATTATTCTATTTTTATGTTCCTTATAATCATATTTTATTACAGCCTATGAACACAATTGACAACAAAGACTTAACACATTAATGACTATTGAATGACTCAGTAAATATGCCATTGTTAGTTAGAACACTAACAGTACATACATTGTGGATTATCTATTTGCATTTATGATTGTTATGAAAAAAACCAAAAGGTGTGAAGAAGATAACTCGTAGACAAATCTCTTTATTCAAATAATTAATTAAGAAAAAGTAACAAATAACCACACACGAAATAACAGAAAGGACACATATAAGAGCAATACAGACCATGCAAAGTACAATGTATGTCGGAAAACAATGCTAATCAGAGCTATTGCTAACTAAATATTAACTGTTGTGTATAAATTGCTTGATATTTGCTTGATGTTATGCAACTTTCTGACATTATAAAAAGCGCTTATGACTATTTGTTCAAACCCAGCAAGCTCTATTTCAGCTATATTCAAGACGTAATCGATGGTGTTTGCTGTAGCGTGTGCGAGGACGAAGGCCACCGCTAAAGTCATAAGTAGAACTAAGCTAGGTATTACAATGGCAACCATTGACAGAACTGCCAATTTTTCGTTTAGTTGGTGTATAAGGACGCGTTTACAGGCCGTCGTCAGTGTGAACGTAAGTTACACACAATATTTAAAATTTCCTTCTAATATGACGTCCTGCATTAGCTATGTAAACAAGTTTGTGTCAAATTTCCCATAAATTACATGCGTAAGCTGAGTGTTATGTGTACATGTGTTTGTTATCGGTTATCAATAATTATCGTTATTGTTAATAACGCAGTTATGTTCAGTCTGAAATCTGAGATTTGTATAATTTTACATGCATTTTTTTAACAACTCAATGACATCCTTCATCAAGAACATATCATATATCCGTGTCGCCACAATTGGAATTCCGACGTCATAGTACGCTCAACTGAATAATTCAAACGACATTAAGATTTCTCAATATTATTGTTTAAAGGGTATGTATATTCAATAAAATGACGAGCATATACGTGTATGTCAATTTTATTTGCTTTAACATTCTGTTTTAGATATATATTAGTTTAAAAAAAACAATATTACCACTTTCTACTCAAGGAGTGGAATAAATGAAATGTTGAATTAAATAAATTCAAAAGACATGATAGACATCTTGAGGTCTGGATCTCCTTTTCTCATTGTATAAGCATTAAAACATTTGATTTTTCGACACTCTATACGGTCATCCCTCAGACGATATAAATACCTGTTAATTAGTCATGACAGAACTACTTCGTCATCAATTACACTAAATCTAATACTTAATATACTAAAGACCAAATCTGTCACATGTTAGATTTTCATGTTTGGAGGACATGTTTTTCAACAGACTTTTGGAATTCCAATTGTGGTCCTCTCCTCGACGATCTGTTTTTGTACTCCTATGAGGCTGAATTCCTAGAAGGCCTACTGACGAAGGAAGAAAAGACACTTGCCCAGACTTTTAATTTAACATTTCGCTATAATGATGATGTTTTGTCACTCAACAATGCTAAATTTGGTGACTATTTACCCTATTCAATTTATTCAATTTATTCAATTTACCCTAGCGAGCTGCTGTTGACTGCTAAACTACTCAAAATAGGGTTTGTTGTACCTAGGTTGATGTTATCTCTCAAGAAGTTTTATGGTCGTCACAATGACTTAATTGATCGTTATGGGAAATCAGTGTCTCAAATACGATTTGACATTTTCGCTGAGTCATAGTCATAGGTAGTGTTTCCTATTCCTGGATTTGACTTTTCCCTCACATGGCAGTGAGTAACTCCACGGGTGTCTAATTAAAGGCAGGCACTGCTTACTCGTCCGGAGAACCTGCGTGCACCCATGGTTTTTATTGGGTTCGGTTTACTCTCTTTCTGTGTTTTATGTTTTTTGGTTTTTAGTGTTGTGTTTGTCTATATCTTATTTGTAACTGTTCCTTGGTTTTTGGCTAATGTTGTTGGGTCGGTTTTCTATGCTATTTTTTGACCATGTTCTAATTTGCATAAATCCCGCTCGCAGTATTATATTTATTATTTTTCTTTGTTAAGCAATTGCTAACTTACGACCATTTCAGAAATACATATATCAACACTCGAAGTTTCCAACATAAAACAAAATATATCTTACAAGTATAAAACAACACACAGTTATATTGAAAGGTTATTGATAGTTATTTATATGAAATACAATGGTTTTACATTTTAGATAGAGCAAAATATCTATAAAGCTAATGAAAGTAAAAACATTGTAACATTAATTCATTCTGATACTACTCCAATCTTACAATGTTCTTAACTAATATTTCCATTTGGAAACAATCTTCTGCTGGTATTATTGATGTGTTATATTAAATAGACGTTTAAATGTTACAACAGCAAATTATATGTTTACGTCATATCTAAAATATTTTGCCCTAAAATAGTATACTGAAGAAATTTCAAGGAGACATCTGATTGAATAATGGGGTTCTAAAAATTGCAAATTAAAATTATTTACATTGTTAATTAAAAATGTCCGATATTTTGAAGAATATTTATGAGAGCCAAAAATATTAACTTTAATTAAAGAGGGAGGTTCAGTGCAGATTACTTCAATCAAAATTTTCGATCATGTTTGCAGCACGACCTATCCTTTCGCATTAGCTGCACATAAAGTTTTGCATTTTAGCTTACAGAAAAACAATTTAAAGGGTAAAATGACGTGTCTTTTTCAAATTAAAATCTTAATTGCAAATGATACCATATTGGGAAGCCATTGCAAATGATTGCGATTTGTAACCTATATGCCACGACAAATACGATCTTTTTTATGAATGAGAAGACTAATAGTTATTAGGTCATTTACTAAACTTTCGTTTAACTTGTAAACTTTAAAACATATCTAAGACTTAAACAATACTTATTTTTAGGAGATCATATGTGATGACAGTGATTTCCTGTATAACTTGGATATAAAGGTATCGAATATGCGCTTGCATTCGATGCTCTATAATTGTGATCGTTCGCAATCATGGCTAAGAAGAGCAGCAAATAATAAAAGATGTAAACTTTGAGCACTTATATCTTTAAAACGGCCTTAATACAACGACCAAACCATTAACAAATATGAACATGCAAACCTTATCCTAAATCAGTCGGTAAACGAATAACGCTGCAGTTTAACAAATTTGACAGCTTTAAATTTAGTTTGATTATTGTTTGAAATTAACCCTGCAATTCATATGCTCAGATATTACCTGGATTAACAAGTTATTTCAATACTTGTACTCTGAATATAGATCATACATTTGTTTTTAAAGTATATAACTTGGCGAGTTTTCTATCACATATTTAAAAAACATAATTTAAAATATACTCGTTTTACAATATGTATTTTAATTAAAAATCACAACAGGCGTAGAAATAAAAATAATGTCAATATTGGTAATAACGCTGAAAATACTTTGGTTACCTCTTTAACCATTGAACTATAAAAATTGTTCGATTATTTGTGCAAATGTTACAGAATATTCATGGCAAATGTCCAACTGGGAAATACTACATGGGCTACACTTTTTTGTTTGTAACACATTTACAAACACTATCGGACTCATTCCCATAATGGCAGTTGTAATCATTGTGTTAAATTTATATAGGTTCATCTATGTAAAAAGGTAGAATGTTTATATGATATTTTGTATTCCAGATATTTCTTATCTTTTTATTGCAACTTTGCTTAACGGCAGAACAATGTGCCGACTTGGAGAACCAATAACGTCTTTTATGTCATGCAGTAAGGTTTTTTTGAAATTATCAAAACTGAATGAATATCCAAGTCTTAAAAAAGCTTTAAGGTTTCGATCTATTGTGTCCGTGCTCTCTAAGAAATCATAGTTAATGACAATGAGTGTTGTCACTAAATTGGTCATATATAAATTCCATATGTGTTTCCATTCTATGCTTTGGAATTGTGATTGTTCGTAATCTTGGCTTAGAACAATGACAAAAGCCTTTGATGTAGTTATTGTTTTGTAAATCTCTTCCACATGTATTGCTCCATAATCAAAATCTCTTGGTGGAAGGCAAATTTTGTAACCTTGATTCTCCAAAAAGGTTTTTAAAGTTCCCACAGTCCAATTTCTGACGTCATTATTTTCTATGTTAAATGATACATACACGTCGTATTCATACTCGCTTGACTTAACTTGGCTTGACTTGTGACAATTTAAATACATCTTCACCGTTCTTATTGGCAGTTTTATCTCGTATTTAAAATTGTAATATAACAAGGCAAAAAGTACCAATATACATGTTGCTATCGCAAAACCCCAATATACTGTGTTAGACTGTACTGATGAACAAAGGTCACTTTCTGATAACATCAACAAATCAATGTTTTTGTCACTTTGTTGGCAAGTGATAAAATTTTCTATTTGACACTTTTCTATTGGTTGCCTTTCTAACCAAACTTTAATCCAGCCCATTTCACATTTACATTTTGCCAGACTTATATTGCCATACCATAAATTACATGGACTTTTCAACTGTACGGATCTCTCTAAAATTTGGATTTTGTTATAAGCTAAATTAATAAAACTGAGTTCTTTAATGGAATACACCGATGGATCAACAAATGTAATATCATTGTACGACAGATCTATTCGTTTTGTTCTATTTAGAAAACTAAGATACTTAAATGTCGTTATCATGTTATGACTGAGGTCAATGTCAAGATCATCAAAATCAGGAACAATTGTTGGAATCATACTAAAATCGCTTGATGAGCAGTTCACTACCAGTCTTGGTTCAGAAGGTTGACTGTAACAGTTACATTTCGGAGGACATTTGTCGTGCAAACTAACAACACAAATTAAAAACTTCAGCAAATTGTTATCTTCTTGGAAATTTTCTGCAGAATAACCCATCAATGGCGCAGGGGTTTGGCAACGAAATTTAAAATTATTAAAGTGAAGACTGGCTAGGGAGGCAGCTAATATATAGTAATATGCGTTACAATCACATGACCATGGATTATTGTCCACAGAAATATTATATCTAAATGCTCCTTTAAAAAATGCTTCAATATCTTTAAATCCCAGCTCTAGAGGTGACGGAAAGCGAGTCAAATTATTGTGCGTCAAATTAACAAAGCCACCACCTTCTACAACTCGTCGCCGCCAGTTAAATTCATTTGTTATTTTAGAAATATGGTTTCCAGAAAAGGATTCAACACTGCAAACGTATCCCATGGTAATGTCTGAAATATCAATTGTTTGTAAGAGATTCCAGTCTAAATAAATATAAGCCAAACTTCTAGGTTGATATAGAAAGGCTCCTGGTTCTAGGTAGGTTATCAAATTATGTGCTAAACATAAATATCGTAAATTAGTCATATTTAAAAAGAAAGACGATCTCACCGTTTTTATTTTGTTATACCCTAGGTCTAAATAATCTAAAAGATGTAGACAGCCGAGTGTGATTAAGTTTTCAATTTTATTCCCTTGCAATTCAATTTTTACTAGGAGCTGAAAGTCGCATATATTATCAGGAAAGATCGTTAGGTTTCCATCGGAGTACTTGAAAACTTGAACAGCATAGTATGGGGTATTAAAGTCTGCGTGAATTAAATACTTGTCACTATTAAATTGTAAACTGAGTGGTACTGTAGAGTTGTCCCAGAATTCCCAGAATGGTATTGCTCTTTTAAGACAACACCCAGGTATTGAGAAACTCAGATCCTGAAATGGTATGAGACACGAATCTAAAGAAGAACTGCAGCAATTTGGACAGAACAAAACTTTACTTGCTACACTAGGATGGGTCCAATAAAAATAGCCTGGTTCACTTAAACTAATTGCTGTTATCACGGAATCGTCTATTATGGATGCTGTTATTACTGGCAATATAAAATGACAAAATATCTGAAGCATCTAAAAAAGAATGGTTAAAATTAGAATATTAAAATTTTATTCTAGCTTTTTAATGTTTTCCGAATATTTTTGCCTAGAATTACAAATCAATACTTCTTTTAACGACAGGAACCGAAATGTATTTCTTATTATACCTGTTTGGTAAAAGATATTATAGGGTTATTGCATGAATATTGGGAAATATTGTCCCAAGCAAGTGTTATATTGCACGAGCTTGCGAGTGCAATATAGCATCTTGCGAGGGACAATATTTCCCAATATTCATGCTATAACCCTTTTTATTATATAGTAATAATTTTTTTGTGCTTTGAAGTGATTATTTATTATCTTTGCTATTTTGTAATATTTTACTAGGTCCAATATTATCATATTTTCACTTGGTCAATATTACAGATACATATGTTGGTGTATATGTAAATCAAATAAAAAACTGATTTTTTTCAATTTTGTGTATTTATTCGTTGCTCCTTATTATTGTGAATATAAATTTAAGTCCTTCTTCCCTGACTCAATTCAAAATCTGTAACTCTTTACCATCTGCGGTAGATAATGCTTCAACTGTCAACTACTTCAAGACCAGGTTCTAGTCCATCACCATCAGAGAGTATCCTATACCAATTGTTTTTAACTGCACATTGTAAATACTTCTTTTTTTCATCACCTGTACATAGTTAGTGGATATTAAAAAATTCAAAAGACCTGATAGACATCTTGAGGTCTGGATCTCTTTCCCATTGTAACAGCATTAAAACATTTGATTTTTCGACACTCTATACGGCCATCCCTCATACGCAGCTTAAAACCAGGCTAAAAGATCTTATAAAACGATGCTTTTTCGAGAAAAACGGAAAGAGACGATATCAATACCTGGTAATTGGTCATGACAGATCTTACTTCGTCATCAATGACTCCAAAGCTAATACTAAATATACTGAAGACCAAATCTGTCACATGTTAGATTTTCTAATTGAAAACATATTCGTCATGTTTGGAGGACATGTTTTTCAACAGACTGTTGGTATTCCAAAGGGTACTAATTGTGCTCCTCTCCTCGCCGACCTGTTTTTGTACTCCTATGAGGCTGAGTTCCTAGAAGGCCTACTGAAGAAGAAAGAAAAGACTCTGGCCCAGACCTTTAATTTCACATTCCGCTATATTGATGATGTTTTGTCCCTCAACAATGCTAAATTTGGTGACTATTTACATTCAATTTACCCTAGCGAGCTTGAAATTAAAGACACCACCAATACACTAAGATCAGCCTCTTACTTAGACCTACTTCTAGAAATAGACTCAGGAAAACTACAAACTAGGCTAAACGAAAACGTGATGACTTCAACTTCCCAACTGTCAACTTCCCGTTCATCGACAGCAACATTCCAGCAGCTCCAGCGTATGGTGTGTACATTTCACAACTTATACGTTATTCTAGATCCTGCGATCGTTATTCAGATTTTCTAGACCGATCGCTGCTATTGACTGCTAAACTACTTAAACAGTGGTTTGTTGTACCTAGGTTGATGTTATCTCCCCAGAAGTTCTATGGTCGGCATCACGACTTGATTGATCGTTACGGGAAATCAGTGTCTCAAATACGATCTGACATTTTCGCTGAGTCATAGGCAGTGCTTCCTATTCCTGGATTTGACTTTTCCCTAGACAAGACAATGAGTAACTCGACGGGTGTCTAATTAGAGACAGGCACTGCTTACTCGTCCGGAGCACCTGAGTGCACCCATGGTTTTTATTGGGTTCGGGTTACTCTCTTTCTGTGTTTTATGTTTTGATTTTTGTGTTGTGTTTGTCTATATCCGGATTTGTAACTGTCCCTTGGTTTTTGGCTCTTGTTGTTCGGTCGGTTTTCTTTGCTACTTTCTTGCACCACATGCGCCGTTATGAGTATCCAATGTATTTGGTATGTACGGACACGGAAGAAGAAATTCCTGCTTTGAAACGAGCCACTTGTACACCATATTTAAATCCCGTTTTGTACAGTTTACACTCGATTTTTTCCTTTGTTGGTCTATGAATTCTCTAATTTTACTTTTATCAACAATCGTATTCACTTCCATTTGTTCAGTTTCAAGCGGTTCTGCTAATTTTCCTCTCCAGAGCAGATCATGTATGTCATTTTCGGCCTTGTTTGTTTACCAAACAACAGCTGATGTTTGGAACACATCTGTTCTTTTCCCGGAAATTACATAAAAGACCGAGATTCAGTGTAAAATATGAAAATATATTGCACTTTATTCCTGTATGAAATACAATCGGCAAAAATTATTACTATATAATAAATATATATGTTTTATGTAGCTTATATATATGTATGTGTGTGTGTGTGTCTGTTACTCATTCAACCTGAACGAAAAAAGTTTTATTTTTTTTAATATGTAAGTACAAAACGTCTCATACTTGGTGATCAGTAGCTAACCGGAGATGAACTATTCACAGCAGTTGGTTTTCACTTAACAATAAACTTATCAAATGAAATATAAAAAAAATAGGTTAAGTCGTGGTTTAACGCCATTGTCAATCAGGATTTGAGTCAAGCACACCCTGCTTAGAAAGAGACTCGTGACCTCAGTTTTGACAGGCAGGTGAAAATAGTTCATGACTTACCTTTACCACTCGCGGCGACCCCCCCCCCCCCCCCACCCCTATCACAGCATGCTAAGCAACTGATTAAATAATTGAAAATAGTCAAACCTTGCTGAATTTGTAACAAAAAGAAACATGAATGAGACTCATAGAATTTATACCACTTGTATTGGTATTGGTTAAAACATATTCCTCCTGTTGTATAAACAATGCATCGTTTTAAATGCTTTTTTCTAAATAATAAAAAACATAGACGTGCGTTTGATTGATTATCGTTTTAATTCAACGAAAATTGTTTCTGCTTAACTCAAAACGTGATCGCTGTCATTTGTGTTAAAGTTTATACTAAATGTAGACAATACGTATGAAACGATCATTCATCAAACTCCATTCAAAATCATAGCTTACCTTGCATGTGTTTCGTTACGATAATGTCAACCACTAATCATTCAGCGACATCAATCTCAAATTATAAGATGCCAGTCTTCAAAAAAGTTGTAAATTATATACCTAACATCAGGTCAAATAGATCCACCTACCAGACCGAGCACAAATGTGCCGGGCAGCAATTTCTAATGAAGCAATACATCACCTATGAAAAATTCAATTAGAAAATCTTTGTGTTACAGATCACAAATTATATTTTTAATTACTGAACAATAGATAAAAGGATTTTTTTTACCAGACTCTATTTATATTAATAGTTGAGTTTGATGGCTAAATAAGCATAAAGTCAATATTTCAATTAGGGCTTTCGATCAAATTCATTCCACTAATTATGAATTTTTAATTATTTTTAAGGAAAACACTTAAAAATATCGATACAAACATAAAATATAATATAATCAATCAATTTAAATAATTTATGAGTTCCGAAAATTGTTAATATATGTTATATTCAACATTTTTCAAATTTCAAAAACTAATTTCGAAAATCATTACTTTTCCTAATTTTCATCATCAGCATCTTTATCATTAGGACTAACCACTGGCTAAAATGACTGTAAATACCAGTTGCAGTCGTTTTCCGTCTGTCACTGAGTGCGATTGACTGCGGGATCTAATGACTGCAAAAATGAATTTAAAAAACTACAAAAGTGTCGGATAATAATTTTTACTGTGACAGTCCTTTTATGTCTGTCACAGACGTTTTTTGCCATTGACACATTAAAACTTTGTCTGTTGCAACGGCGCTTCCGTTGTATCAGTAAAAAAAATGTTTGTCACAGACATTTTCTCCGATTTATCAGACAAAATGTGACTGTGAGAACGCCAGGTAATTAATATTTTTAATTTATTAAAAGCGGTCCATTAATATTTTTAATTTCAATTATTTTTATGAAAATGCTCGGAATTAAACAAAAAAATCTCTATTTAGAAATTGTGCGCAAGCACACTTTACGATTGCAAATGTTATGCAAATAGTAATGTTACAGATATACGAATGTTTAAATAAATCTGTTTCTAATAATGAAGACTGCTGACAATGAATTTGTCCTTGTTTTATTATTACTAAATTGAATAATCAATGGCTTGCTGACACATCTGGCGAAAATAAAAACCGCATTTTAGAAATAATAACATTAGCTTTTCGTACAGTTCTACAATAATGCTTTCTGCAAACATGGCCAAAGTTTAAAAATATAAATATAATAAAATAGTCATTTTCTTTAATCATGTCTGAAACTGTTAATGTTTTATTTAGTACGTCTACATTCTTTAAATTTTGACATCTTAGTCGTTGTATATTTTTTTTCTGGTATTTCAATTTAAATATAAAAAATACTAATAGAGTCATGTTTGTTTGCTAATCTGCACACTGTTGTTGAGAAGGATCTGGTAATTTAGTGCACACAATAAAATTGTGCATGTCCAGTTTGAAGTAGACAATTACCACCTTTGGAGAAAAGATCGAACAGCTAGTGGTGGCGGTCTTGCTATGTATTTAAGATCTGATATTGCCTGTGATCGAAAGAAAGACCTTGAATGTGAGACAATTGAATCAATATCAGTTGAAATTTCCATCAATGACAAAAAGTGGCTGATATCTGGACAGAACAGACCACAAACCATCACGGACAATATTTTCTCACATGATTTCATTAAAACATATGACAAAATTTCTGTAAGATATGACCATATTATGCTTTTAGGTGACTTAAATTATGATTTATTAACAGCAGACAGGTGTAACCCATTACAAAATGTGTGTGATGTATGTGATTTAGAAAATATTGTCAAAGGGCCAACTTGCTTTACGGAAGGAGCAAGTCCAACACTCAATGATGTCATTTTAACCAACAGTAAAAACCTACTACAAAATATCACAAATTTTAACTGTGGTTTGAGTGATGTGCACAATATTATTTCAGCACAAATAAAATCTAACATTCCACCAATTAAAAACCAATTTAAACAATACAGAAGTTATAAGCAATTAAATGAAGAAGAATTCATAAAAGATCTGAATCAAGCTAATCTATCAAACAAGATAGACCAGGAGAATGACATTAACACAGCTTATAATTACTTTCAAACTGAGGTTACAACTATAATTGACCAACACATCCCCATGAAAAAACGAAAAAAACAAACAAAACCAAGCACCATTTATGAACCACCAGCTACGACATGCCATCTACAAAAAATCTATGCTTCACAACAAGTATTTAAAAACCAAATCAAAGGTAAATTGGGAATATTACAGAATACAACGCAACTATGTTAACAAATTAAAAAGACAATCAATTCGTCACTACTTTATTGAACGCTGTTTTGGGGCTCCCAAGCAAAAAGATTTCTGGCCTACAATAAAGCCTTTTTTGACAAACAAAGGTAGTTTTTTTTTTAATAATATTGTATTATGTAATGAAAATCAAATTATAAATAACCAATCTGATGTTGCAGAAATTTTTAACAATTTTTTTGTCAATGAGCTAAAGATATTGGAAATGAGAGCTGCCAGGCAGATAATAACCACCCAAGTATAGCAGCAATTGCTGAAAATTGCAATATAAGAGGTAATTTGAATTTCGAACACATAGATTATGACTTTGTTGAAAAACAGATTAATAAGATAAATGTAAATAAGGCAACTGGTATAGACGGTATATCTGTAAAAATGTTAAAAATAGGTAAGACTGCCTTGCTACAACCAATAACAAAACTTGTCAATAAGTCTATTGTTACATCAACATTTCCTGATGCTCTTAAAAAAGCTCAGGTTGTGCCACTTCACAAGAAAAAGAGCCAATTAGATTCTGGTAACTATAGACCAGTCAGTATTTTGCCGGCAGTGTCAAAAATCTTTGAGAGAGCCATCTACCAGCAGCTCATGGATTATTTTGAAAATATCTTTAATCCATTTTTGTCAGCTTTTAGACCTGGCTATGGCTGTAATACAGCATTGTTAAAGGTAATTGAAGATTGGAAAAAAGCTGTTGATGATAATAAATATGTAGCTGCTGTCCTGATGGAACTTTCAAAGGCATTTGACTGTCTTCCGCACGATTTACTATTGTTAAAATTGAAAGCCTATGGCTTAACTGGAGCTGCTATTAGTTTATTAAATAGTTATTTGTCAAACAGATCTCAATGTGTTAAAGTTGGTTCAGTTCTTAGCACTTGGCAAAATATTTATAAGGGTGTCCCCCAAGGCTCTATCCTTGGTCCTGTTCTATTTAATATTTTTCTAAATGACATATTTTGTTTTGTTAAAGAAAGTACACTGTACAATTATGCGGATGATAATACATTGTCACACTCAGACTCAAACATTGAAGGATTAGTCAATACTTTGGAAAATGAAAGTTTTAATCAATTGGTTTTCGAATAATCAAATGAAGGCTAATCCAGAAAAATTTCAGGCAATTGCCATTGGGAAAAAAACTAAATCTAGGGGTCTAAAATTCAATTTGGATGGGAATGAAATTGTATGTGAGGATGAAGTTACTCTCCTGGGTGTGACAATCGACTATCAATTAAAGTTTGATACCCATATTTCAAATATTTGTAAAAAGTCATCAAGGCAGTCAAACGTATTAAAACGCATTGGAAAATATTTATCAAAATTGGGAAGGTTAACAATTTATTATTCATTTATTATGTCCAATTTTAATTACTGTCCGGTTGTTTGGCATTTATGTGGGGAAAATAATACAAAAAATGGAAAAAATACAAGAACGTGCCTTGCGCTTTATCTATGAACAATACGACTGTAATTTTGAGGAACTTTTATTAAAATCAGGCTTACCTAACCTTAAAATAAGACGTTTACGAACAATGGCATTAGAAGTTTTTAAAATTATACATAAAAAGTCACCTGTATACCTACATGATGTTATTACTTTAAAACAATCTCATTATTCTTTTAGAAAGGACAATCTGGTTGAGATACCTCAGGTAAGGACTACAGGATTTGGACTTCACTCAGTAAGGTATGCTGGAGCCATACTCTGGAATGAGTTGCCAAATGAAATACGTTTACAGACAAACATTAACCAGTTCAAGAGTCTGATTAATAACTGGAATGGCAACTCTTGCAGATGTGGCTCCTGCAGATCTTAATCCTGTATTTCCTATTTATATTTGGCTCGTTATTTTTATGTTTTTTATGCTTCATGTATCTTTTGTGCTTATGTGCTGTACTTCAGAGTTTTTTATGTGCTTCAATTTTTAGGCTAGTGTATGTCTTAGTGCCTATGCATATCTTTACATATAGATTTTAATTCCAAATAATTGTGCTTTTTATATTCTAACTCTGTTTCTGGATTTTATGTTTTATTCCTGTTTTCTTTGTAAGTGTTGTGCTTAGTGCTAATGCATGTCTTACCTATTGCTTATGCATGTCTGGTCTTTTAATTGTGCTTTATTACATGCAAGCTTATTTTTATATATATCGAGTAGATTTTATGTGTCTCTTTGTGTGTTATATGTACTGTGTTCTGTACTTTCTTACATGCTAACATAGTTTTATATAATAGTATGTTTTATGTGTCTAAGTGTAATTAATATGTATTGTTGTTATTGTTTGTCGGTTAAAAGCTCTACAGAGCTTATAATGCTTGTATTTATAACCCGACTTCAAATAAAGTTACTATGTCTATGTCTATGTATGACACATGTTGTTAATTAGGTTACAGGTAATCATCTTACGCCACTAATCAAATAACGTGTATTAAACATTTTGCGAAACCATCCGGTGTTTTCCGCGATAATATAGAACTGGAAAATTATTGATATTGTCTAATACAATGTAATAAACGCATTCATAGTTATTGATTTATGGGTAATGTCTTCTAAAATAACTTCTACACCTCTACCCACCCCCACCCCCCTCGGCTGGTAATTGTGGAACTTTCTACACACACACACACTCAATTGTAAAGCAATCATTAAAATTATTTTAGAGCAATGCAAAGTGCCCCAGAACGACCTACCGATCAGTATACAATATCGCATGCAACTGAATTGATTGCGCTGTTTGATTTTAATCGTAAAAATTCAAGTCAAGCACGAAACATAAAAATCGAGATAATTAAACTACACTCGGACTTCTAGAATTTTGGTATAGTTTATTTAGCAAATAAAGTAATTACTTCCAAATAATAGCAAAAATGTACCTGAAACAGTTGTACACGTTGTTGATACAATAATTTCTACTTAATTTTTTCACTGCAGTCTATCGTGAATTGCTGTTATCGATTTGTTGAAAACATGATTCGGTTATTTGCTGAAGTAATTTCTTCGAACACAGCGTGATGTCGGGCTCAAATTCACGAGCTTCGGAGTAAATGACTCTCTGTTACTTGATTGGGTGGTTAACTAAATCTATAAATATTTTTCTGATTTCATTGGTTTACGTCAGGAACGCACTAGTATGTGTACTGAAATTTCGATACATTCTTATGTCGAATCGGGGTTGTAATCAGTATTTTAGTGTAGTAATGTAACGTTCCACATATTGACTTCTATTTCATTCAATGCATTGGTCAGTGAACAATTATAAGGTAAACATTGTACCAAAATCTCACTACTTTATAAAGCTGTTTTGGAAAAAATTATATGTTCTATGTCTTTATTGTCGTTAATCAGTATTTTAGTGTAGTAATGTTACGTTCCACATATTGACTTCTATTTCATTCAATGCATTGGTCAGTGAACAATTAAAAGGTAAAAAATTATATGTTCTGTATCTTTATTTTCGTTCTGATATTGATGTAAATTTAACAAAACATATTTTTACCGCTAATTTTGAACATTTGTTGTTTAGGGAGTCAACTTTTGTTTAATTATTTTTTTAAAAGCACGTGTGAAGTGACGACATGCATTTTAATCTCTCAAGCACCATTGGATAATAGGTTAGCGTAAACAATGTCCTTACAAGGTACATGTACATTGTTTACCTATCTTACATATAAATTTCAAAAAAACAGATACTTTAATAAATCCATAAAATTTGTAATGCAGCTAAGAGACGGTTAGCTTTTTACAAAAGCTAAACTTGTGTACTTAATAACATGTCTATCTATTTCGGTAATAATTAGATATGATAACGTTTAGTTTTTATTCTTACATATTAGTTCTGCGATTTCATTACCACACTGGGACTTTTTATTTAGTTAATAAAAACCTTAATATATTCGATATTCTTAAGTTTTGATAAAATATTTTAATACACTAAATATTTGTCTGATTTTCGAATCCCTTTATTAAAATATAAAATGATTACTTTCGTTTTATGATGTTAAAACCTTTTTATACTAACGATCGATGCATTTTTTTATTCTCACCCTGTGACATTCAGAAATTTGTTATTTAATGTTAAATTGTATTTGTAAAACGTTGTGCTAAACGATGTACATGTATCATTACAATATGGAAACTGTTAAACACAATTTAGCGAGCATCGCAGATGCTTGCTATACGGTTACAATAAGGTCACTTGATCCATATGACGGATAGTAGCTGAGCTGTCAAAAAAAAATATTGTGATCGAGCACAAAAAAAAATAATTTAAAAGTAGACAGAAATAAATTTTACGTCAATAAAATTAACGAGTTTTTTTTTAAATGACAACGATTATTTTTTGCAACCTATGAAATGATGTATACAAATCGATTGATCGTATCAGAAAAGACATCACGTGACCACTTGAATGCAGAGACAGTTGGGAGCAAAGTAACGTCGTGAATCGTAACATTGCCAGCTTTAATGTAACATGCATGTTAACTGATTACGTGATCCATACAATCTATGAAACACTGTTTACAAATCGACATTCGATTGATGTGACGTCACCCATAGTTCCATTAATGAAACCTCTCATTTCATGTTTATTTTCAACATTTTTTTTTATCGGATATTGATATTTAATGTTTTTAGTGAAATTCGAGGTTTCATCTTTAATCGCATTTTCCTGTGCGCAAATTCCGCAAGTTAATCGTGAGGAATGTTTAGGTTAAGTTTTATATGAAAAAAGTATCAAAAAATGTTGAAAATAAACTGAAAGAAAAATATCTAAATTTTCTAAAAATTGTCTTACCTTAGAATATCGAGGACGTTATATTCTGTTTGAAGTTTTATTTGAGATACCCCTTCACTCCCATTACATTGAATGGCCGACACCATTGTAATCTATCTTATGGATTTGTTTTTGACGAAACGAATTTTTCATATGTTGCAATTACGACAAATTGTATTCGGTCCGCAATAAAATACAAAATGATTCGGGAATCCGTAATTTTGATTTACCGTTAACTTCAAAATGTCAGCTCCCGGTAAAATTTCGCCTGGATATTTCAAACATGGATTACTTAAGTGAACATAGTTTTATTTATTGAAAACAGGTATATTCATTGTGTTTATGTTAGTTTCATTATATTTCACATGTTCAAATATACCAAACTTCTGAAAAAGTTTTGCTCCGAGAAATTTCAACTGACAGATAAAACCTCAGATTTCAAATAATAATAAAAAATGTAAAAGACAGATGAAAATAATAAATATAAGCGTGAAATGAGAGGTTTTATGTTTTAGAACTTACGTCACCCACACATAAAAAAAGACGTCATGCGACAACTGGAATGGAGAGGCAATTCTAGGGTGCTCAAAACTAATGTTATGAATCATAAAATATGCAATGCTCGTGTAGCGAACATCGCATATGCCAGCTTTACGCATATCGCATTCCCTTGCATGTTACTTTGCATATTCCCACCTGACTACCTACAACCGACTATAATATACTATACAGTAATAAACAAATTGTTATGAAAAAGGTGTGACCTATCAGAGGAGCGATAACCCTTCAATATTGATCCTAGGGAAGTATTCTATAGTATACATGTAATATGTTTTACCTTACTTTGATGCATGATTGTTGAATAATTTATCCAAAAGTTTTATGTTATGTGCACCCCTCCCCTTTTTGAGACCACGAGATAAAATAATTATAAAACTATTAATTATAGTCTATAGGATACAGCTTGCTAATACACCAAATGAATTCTATTTACTCGCAATGAAACCGATACGGAGTTATAGGAAAATCTACTTTTAACCTGGTTGAGAATATTTTTTGCCAGTTTTCTAATCTTACAACTGTCCCATTCATACATCTGTCATGATTTGTAGCCATTACACCAATTATAGTATTATTTGTATCTGCAAAAAAAGTGTATGTTGTGTAAACAGGTCATATTATTCTTATCTTCTTGTGCAGCTTATGTCGAAATCCGTTCCGTTTGTACTTATCCATGGCATGAACCTATAACTCAATTATACTTCTCCTAGTCCGAAGGGATTAAACGTGTTATTGCAACATCACTTAGATTTACACTCAGGCTTGATTTCCCAACTCAAACAGCCGATCTCCAACATTCATGTCACACTCAATACATACGTTTTTTAAGTGCAGACTCGAGAGACGTTATTACACAATTCCGGCACAAACATAGTTGAAAATCTGACGACACTTTGTGATTCAGTGCCCATAGAATTTTCCTGTTCTTCCAAAGACGTCAACATAAACTGCAAATGTTCTTTCACGCTTAAAATACGCGATGAAATATAAATATAGGCCGAGTTTAAGCGCCGTTGAAATTCATTTATGATTAGTTAACTCTATCAGAGGCGACTAGTAGAACATTGTAAAAATATGCATATGCATCACTTCAGAACGGAGGTGAATCGTAAAGAATATAGACATAGTGCATGTGTACAATGGAATTTTCGAAGTGCAAACCCGGGTTATAGTATAGTGAAGTGTGGCTGATGGGCAGGCGGCTGGCGGATAGGGTATCAAGTTGTGCACGTGCTATATATTATGGAAGTGTTCCAGGATTTTTTCCTAACTTTCTAGACTTAGGAACTTAGTCTTTTTTTTAACATTTGCAGAAGATGGAACTTATTTTGTGTAATCAACTCCTATTACAGTTTTTCAACCCAGATCTTTGAAACTTCACTTAAAGATTGCACATGTATTGAAGTTGTGCACCTGCTTTTATGGAAGTGTTCCGTAATTTTCCATTCTTGGTAACTTTGTCATTTTTGAGAACATTTGCAAAATATATTTTGTAATCAACTCCTCCTGCAGTTTTCAATCCAAATCTCTAAAACTTCACAGAAAGATTGTACATGTATAGAAGTTGTGCACCTGTTATTATGGAGGTGTTCAAGGATTTTTTCCTAAATTACCAGCCACGTGGGAACTTATACTAAATGCCAAAACCCCTTGGAAAAAAATTTTTTCTTGCATTTTTATATCATTCCATACTTTACCTTTTTATTACAATCATCCAGAAGAAAAAAATCAGGTACGATTACCTGTCCATGTTTTATACTATGCCTCTGTTGTTTTGTTGTTACAAATCGTTCTTGACTTTTGTTATTGGAATTTTACATAATAAGTCAGTCATTTTTGTTTCTAAAGGGACCTAGCGTTGTTTACAAATGTTCGTCTGCTTTCGTGACGTTCAATGGTATTCGGAAAAACTGCGAGAATTTTCCCGCCTTAACTGCAGACGACATCACCAGAAGGATTTCGAATAGGCAACAATAGATTGTTCCTAAAGTACACTTCCGTTCTAATTAAGGTCAAATTTTAGTATGGAAAATCGCCAGATCAAAATTTAAAAACCGCAATATTTCAAAACGCTGAATATCTCGAGGAAATAATTGTTGATTTCAAAAAGTACCCTGCATGATCAACAAAAGGAGCATAAGCTGAATCGTACGCGGTAAACAGTTTTCATTTTTTACCCAAAAAACCCTCTCCAAATTACGATCATTTGTAGTATAGTCATTTTTTAGAACATTTGCAAAAGGCGGTGCCTATTTTGTGTAATCAACTCCTCCTACATTTTTTTACACAAACCCAAAACTTACTTCCAACAAATTTTAAACCATTTCCTATTTATTAAGGCACTTGCTTCGCAACCCGGCCATTTCAGACTTTACCGATTTTTATACATTATATAGGATGACAAAATTACTTGTCAAAAAACCCCAAATACAATCATGGAAAACAGGAAAACGATTACAATGAGTAACCCGTACTCCGGGAAAAATTATAGCGAGCATCGCAGGTGCGATCTGTACGGTTACATGCATGTGTGTAAAAAAAAGTCAAGTGGTCCATATGAGCAAACCCATTTAAGATGGTAGCTGTGCTATCAGAGGAAAATACTGTAGACGAGCACTAAAATTAATTTTGACATCGCTAGAATTGAACGGTTTAATTTTTAAATACACAACAATAATGTCGAACAATTTTTTTGCTATCTCAAAAACGCTGTATTTTTTAAACATTTTTTGTGACGTCACCAACAAATTAATTGAAGACATTAAAGACGTCACGTCAGCAATAAAATGCCGAGGCACTGTGCTAGGGTGCTCAGACTTAACGTTATGAACCATAAAATATGCGATGCGCGCATTTAGGCTGCGCCTATATTCATATTATCTCTGTATACTAGTACTTTATTCTATACTTACAACAACTCTCTAGACCTATTGAATGAGTTTCCACAATAAATGTAACTGTACTTTTAAATCAAACGGAGCGCTCGATTCAGTTTAATTCGATAAATTGTTCCTGTTACTTATTTAAGATTGGAGGGTCTTTCTGTGGCCCTTTGCCTTTATATGGGATGCTTTTAGAGTCAATTTAGACCATTAAAAAATACACGTTTATAATTTAGTGTTTGTCTGTAGAATAAAAGGGGTGAAGTTAACTCACAAGACATCCGTACAATCTTACTTATGGGGGTTTTTAACGTCCTTGACTACCGTACAACGGTCTCGCACGGACTTTCAATTTTAAATGTATTTATTACACTTTAAAATTACTCAATGCATAGTTTTCGATCACGTGACTTCTCTGGCCTTAATAATTACCGTCCGTCGTACTGGAGGTGAAGTGTCAATAATCCACTTATCGATCTCAGTTTGTTTGTAAACAAGGCATTTAAACACCTGTTTGAATTGAAAGGATCATAGGATGGATGAAAAGGAGAAGAAATGTCCTCGGCGGCCATATCGTGATTCATTAGCTGCGATTTCTAAAAAGAGATACGACGATAAAATCTCTTTGATTGAGAAACAAGATCCGTACTTCGTAGAGAAGCAGGGATGGTCCATTGACATGGATAAGTAGGCTGGCGTTACTTATCTAAACATTGTCAACTTTTTACTGTACTCAACGAGTTCTTACACCTCAGATGAACTTAAATCTTACAAAGTACTCGAAGCCTACAACCAGTTTATAAGTGGATGGGTGCGAGATGTCAAAGTAGTGGAGATAAATGGTCTTTGTTTACATTCAGCAAGGGTATGTACAGGTACTGTTAAACTTTATGTAAATGTTGTTGTTATTTATTGATGTAATTGTGTGTACACATTTAAAAAGAACAGCTTAATGTTTGTCTTCATCTAAATGTCCTGTTACTTTCAGTCTTTGTAAAAATAGTACACAAAATATACATAAATTATGTACAAAAATTAGTGAACACCTTACAAATAAAAGGTGTAATGAGCAATTTTTTTAATTTAAGTTCCTTCAACAGAGTAAGAAATATATCTTAAGGAAAAAATAACTAGGATGACTTTAAAACATGTTCAAAAAAATTTTTAATTGTAATTTGTAATTTACATTGTACATGCAATGTAATAGATAACTGTAGTATTTGTAATATAACTTTACAAATCAAATTTAACATTCCAGGTGATGCATTCTCACCGATTGACCGAAACACCATTGAATCCATGGGCCATTATCCAGAAAGATGGGAAAATTCTTGCAGCTCACTGTAACTGTATGGCAGGTTTAGGGGAATCCTGCACCTATATTGCGGTTATGCTCTTTTCAATTGAGGCTACCGTTAAAGTACGAGACTCAAGGGCTGTGACACAGACAAAGGCATATTGGCTACCGGCATCTGTGAAAGGAGTTGAATACTCGAAAATGGCTGACATAGACTTTTCTTCCGCAAAGTGAAAGAAAAAGATTCTTGATGGACACTTGAGTGATACTCCATTTAACAAGAGAGGAGCAATGCAACATAGAAACCAACAGAATCAGAGTTGTCATCCTTTCTGCAGAAACTAAGCTTAACAGGAGCACAGTGTTAAAGAAGACTTTCAAGCACCTTTTATACCAAATGCTTTAGATCAGAGGTTTCCAGGTGTTTTGACCTACCTTCTAAACAATGACCTACTCTGTGCTAGCTACAGCCAAGTTCTTGAACATTGTAAATCCGTCCATTTATCTGCTAGCCAAGAAAAAGTGTCGAGGCAGCAACCAGATTGCAGTCAGAATGTAAACTTTGGAATCGTTTCCGCAGTGCACGAATCACAGCATCCCGCATGTTTGATGGGTGTCATAGCAGTCCTGCATCCCCATCAGAAAGTTTGATTAGGAGTATTTGTTACCCGGAAACATCCAAATTCACATCTGCTGCTACAAATTGGAGTTGTTCACATGAACATGATGCCAAAGAAGTTTCTAGAAGTACAATGGAGGCCGTACATGAAAATTTTATACTTGAAGCAGCTGGTTTTACTATCCATCCAGACTTAACTTTATTTGGGGCTTCATCAGATGTTTTGGTTTCATGTGACTGCTGTGGAAAGGGTGTAGTGGAAATTAAATGCCCATATTGTGTACGATCAGATTCCCTGGACATGTATACAGGACCGAAGTCATGCCTTGAACAAACCAATAAACTTAGAACATTAAAGCATAATCATGCATACTATTACCAGGTTCAAACACAGTTACAATTTTGCTGTAAAGAGTATGCTGACTTTGTTGTTTGGACCAAGAAAGAAACACATATAGAACGAATAGAACCTGACGGAGACTTGTGGGAAACAATTGTTGAAAAGGCGACACACTTTCATAACAAGGCAATAATGCCCGATTAGTAAGCAGATTTGTCTCCCGGTTACACAAGCCGCCCACACTTACAGTTGTTGAAATTACATGTGACAATGTCCGATTCCGAGATGGAGAAGAAAAAGTATACTGTATCTGTAGGAAAGGAGAAACTGATGGTTGCATGTGACAATCAAAACTGTCCTTATGAGTGGTTTCATTTAGAGTGCTTGAAACTGACACAATCTAAACTTCCAAAGGGCAAGTGGTATTGCCCTGAATGTAGCAGATTACCAGATTTCGACCAAAGAAACGGTGTTCTAGAAAATAAATAATGTATCATATGCTTTAATTTGTATTGCACAGTGACCTGAACTTTAGTACATCCTTTTAAAACAAAAAAGAGGAAAAACTGTCGAGGTAGCCTTAGCCACATGATGAGTTCCTTTGGCAGGGACGGAACAGTGTTTGTCCAGTCTGTATTACATGGTAACTCACTTTAAATAAATGTTAATCATATGCAACATGTAGGCAATTATATGTAATTATTTCACTGTTTAATTGTTACATAGTTCTTTATTTACACAACTGTTTTGTCCCTGCAAATGGTTCAGGCCTAAAAATAAATGATTTGGTTTCTAGCTTATTTATAAATGAGTGTGACGATAAGTTAAAAAAAGTCATATACTATACAGCAAATTTTAAAATTCATATTTTAATTACTGACTAAATCAAATTACACAACCGATTTGCACAAAGTTGTCAATGCACAGCAAACAGTCACTACCTTGTAAATTGTCGGTGTCGACACATCTGTAGAAATAAAGAGATCTAAAGGAAGTGTATCTTGAAGTATTATATACTTATTGCGGAGAAGTCCTATAACCCTCTCTACATGAATGCGCAAAAGGGCCAGTTTATGGGTCTTTTCCACTTCTTTAGGGGACAGCTGTGATCGTCGCTTTTGGTATCAATACCACACAACTAGCTTGAGCTACACTTTCTGCAATGTCAATTCCTCTATCTGCTAATACCACATCACCACATTCTAGTTTATCTAAGAATCCATAGTTATTAGTAATAAACTTGTCAGATGCTCTACCACCATATCCTTGGCTGATGTAACATAAACTCCATTGTGGAGATATGCCAATCAAATACCTTGCGGTATTATGATGTTTTTACGATGACCATGTTTGAGCTTTCAGATTTGGTGGTCTTTCGATAAAAATTTCAAAACAGTCGATAATCACTGCAAATTTTAGTCCGAAATACTTCTGAATTCCATGGTCATAGCTGCAACCCGTTCATCTTTGGTCGGCCAGTACAATAGAGGTTGCAGTGTGATGTACATGACGTGGAGGGTACTTTGGAATGATTTTGAGATTGTTCCTTGTGAAGCACTAAATTTATCAGCTAAGTAATGTATATTTAAGTTCAGTTTTAGTCGTAGTAAACCCAAACTAACTTTCTGGAACTTGGACAGAGAGCTGTTATGTGACTGTTTTATGGCTGGCTCGATGTAGTTGAACAAAGTCACTACAAGTGTGGACACAGAAAAACGTCTCGTCTGAATTCCGCATCAGTAACGAAAATAAATTTCGTCATAAGCATTACGTAAATAGCATTAATTATGAGCAGCGGCCTGTATACCAATTATTGTCACCATACTATGCATAGTTACAGAGGAACTGTCCTAATACAAAAACTTTAACGAAGTCGCTGAACCGTTAAATTGAGGTCAAGGTCAGGTGACACCTACCAGACAATCATTTACTATTCATCAGCAACCTATATACCAAATATTGTCATCCTACCATGCTTGGTTACAGGGGAACAGCAGTAAACTAAAAACTTTAACGTAGTCACTGGACCGTGAAATTCAGGTCAAGGTCAAATGGCACCTACCAGACAGTCATGTACTATTCATCAGCAACCTATATACCAAATATTGTCATCCTACCATGTGTAGTTACAGAGGAACTGTCGTAACCCAAAAACTTTAACGTAGTCGCTGGACCGTGAAATTGAGGTCAATGTCAGGTGACACCTACCAGACAGTCATGTACTAGTCATCAGCAACCTATACACCAAATATTGTCATCCTACCATGTGTAGTTACAGAGGAACTGTCATAACCCAAAAACTTTAACGTAGTCGCTGGACTGTGAAATTGAGGTCAAGGTCAGGTGACACCTACCAGACAGTCATGTACTAGTCATCAGCATTCTATACACCAAATATTGTCATCCTACCATGCGTAGTTACAGAGGAACTGTCGTAACCCAAAAACTTTAACGTAGTCGCTGGACCGTTAAATTGAGGTCAAGGTCAGGTGACACCTACCAGACAGTCATGTACTAGTCATCAGCAACCTACACACCAAATATTGTCATCCTATCATGCGTAGTTACAGAGGAACTGTCGTAACCCAAAAACTTTAACGTAGTCGCTGGACCGTGAAATTGAGGTCAAGGTCAGGTGACACCTACCAGACAGTCATGTACTAGTCATCAGCAACCTATACACCAAATATTGTCATCCTACCATGCGTAGTTACAGAGGAACTGTCGTAACCCAAAAACTTTAACGTAGTCGCTGGACCGTGAAATTGAGGTCAATGTCAGGTGACACCTACCAGACAGTCATGTACTAGTCATCAGCAACCTATACACCAAATATTGTCATCCTACCATGCGTAGTTACAGAGGAACTGTCGTAACCCAAAAACTTTAACGTAGTCGCTGGACCGTGAAATTGATGTCAAGGTCAGGTGACAGGTGACTGACTGGCAAGTACTCATCATAAGCTACCTCTGGACTAAATTTGATGGACCTAGGGCTTGGGCTTACAAAGATATGAAGCAAGATGTCAAGTGTTTACGCCGCCGCCGCCGCCGGATTCCCATACATATGTCTCGCCTCCAGCGACTTTCGTCGCAGGCTAGACAAAAACTACAAAAGATGGTAACCCCGTATACAATTTTACTATTTCATCAACATTCGTAAATGTCTCTTCCGAAATGCTCAAGTTGGTCAATTTTTCCTTCAGAGTAACATTTTCAACAGTCAGTCTAAAACTAATTCACCTATTGACAGCCCTACCAAATTTACCTGAAGCAAAAATAAATGATTTAAATTCACTTTTTAACGGTTTTATTTGGAATGAAAAATCAGATAAGATTTAAAAAATTACATTAATTGGCGATATACCCCAGGGAGGGCTGAAGATGGTTCATCTTCAGTCTTTCAACACTTATCTTAAAGTTAATTGGATAAAAAGACTAGCTTCCAACTTAGATGGCACTTGGCAAAAACTATTTTTATTAAGTATTCAAAATTTTGGCAGCAAAAGAATTTTAACCCTTCAGAAAGAAAAGCTTAAGGAAGTTGCAGTGAAAATAACCAATCCTTTTTGGAAAGATGTTTTTGTTTGTTATCATTTAGCAAAAGCTTCTACAAAAAATGAATATTACTGAAATATTGTCACTAGATATTCTTAATTTTGTATCCGTAACCAATTTTTCATACTACATTAGATGGATTCAATATAATGTGCAGTATTTATGTGATCTTGTTGATCCACTTACTGGCAGCTTTTATAGTTTTGAACAAATTAGACATAAACTACAAACGAATAACTTTTTAAAGTATTACAGCCTTATTGGAAGTGTTCCCAAATACATTAAACATCAGATTAAAGGAAATTTTTCAAATGTAATCTTTGAAACAGTAATAAGGTGGACACAGATCTTGTGAAAATAGTTCAGAGTAGAAAGATTAAATGGGTGTATGAAAATCTTGTAAATGATATAATTTCTTTACCAACTGAAAAATTTTCAAAATGGGAAGAACTGCTGAACTGTCAAATAACAGACTGGTCACAATATTTTATTATTCTAAAAAAAATCCTGCAAAATCTCACATCTTCAAATTTTCCGTTTAAACTGTTGCATAGAATCATTCCTACCAATTCATTTTTGTATAAAATAAAGCTCAAAAATACAGACCTATGTACATTTTGTAAAATTCAAAGTGAAACCATTGAACATTTATTTTTTGACTGCAAAGTGACACAGGATTTTCTCATTTCTTTGTCAAACCATATAAACCAGTATAACCAAAATTTTAGCTTTGATAAAAAGGAAGTCTTCTTTGGTTTTGAAGCAGAGGATCTACTTGTTAACCTGATTTTTATTATTGCTAAATATTATATCTTCAGGTGTAAACTCAATGACCAAAAGCCAAATATAGTTGAATTTAAATATAAAGTCATGTGGTATCGGTCACTTGAGAAATATTTGGCAAAGAAAAACAATACACTGTCTTCATTCGAAAAGACATGGACCCTTTTGGATCATATTTTTACTGACATTAACTGTTACTAGAATATCCATCAATCAATATTATTGTGTATTTTTAAAACTTAAAATTTAGGAACGAAGTGTTTTAGTGAACAATATTGAAAGCAAGTGGGAGTGAATGGTGAGTGAAAGTTATTGTTACTAATAAGTAAATACTATATTAAATGTTGTGCCTTTTCCAAAAAGTTAAAAGACAGTAGTCAATGTGATTTTTGATTTTTTGTTTTTGTTTTATTTGAATAACCCTGTCACACCCTGGTCAGGTGGTGTTGTAGGGGAATTGTAAACCCCTGACTATTGAAAAAAAAAATTAAACAAAAAACAGTCAGTCTGTTCAGTTCTGATTCCATACCACTGACAATCGGAGTCGTAAGGTCTGGTCTGTCTGTATCATTTTGTTGTTGTCTCCATCACCATCACGATCCTCTGATTGGTTGTTGTCAGTCTCTGTAGACGCCTCATCCTCATTTGTTTCTGTGGTGTTGAAGAGGGTTAGTAATGATTGTGCTGCCTCTACTCTTTTCCTCTTTTGTTGTCTCTCTCTCTCTCTCTCTCTCTCTCTCTCTCTCTCTGAGTCTTAAGCCACGCTCTGTCTCTGGTGTTGTGATGTATGCAATAATGTATTGTAAAGGTACACATTTATGCACCGCTAGTCTTGATTCAACATGCTCAAGTTATCTCAAGTCAATAAATGGTTGCACTTCACACATTTATTTCAAACTAATATGTCCAAATTATGGAACGCCGTGACTGTCTTATGTTGGTATGCTTCTTTATATGCTGTGGTTCCGTTATTATATGCTGTGGTTCTGTTATTATATGCTGTGGTTCTGTTATTATATGCTGTTGTTTCATTATTATATGCTGTGGTTTTGTTATTATATGCTGTGGTTCCCGTTATTATATGCTGTGCTTCTGTTATTATATGCTGTGCTTCTGTTATTATATGCTGTGGTTCTGTTATTATATGCTGTGGTTACATTATTATATGCTGTGGTTTTGTTATTATATGCTGTGGTTCTGTTATTATATGCTGTGGTTTCATTATTATATGCTGTGGTTGTGTTATTATATGCTGTGGTTTTGTTATTATATGCTGTGGTTTTGTTATTATATGCTGTGGATCTGTTATTATATGCTGTGGTTCCGTAATTATATGCGATTCCGGATTTTAAATAATCGGAAGTTGTTTTTGTTTACACTTATCGACTGAAAAAATAGCGGGTTCGATTGGAGATTTGTTCAAAGAGCTTAATCCCTTGTTCTATTCGGAAAATTCCTAATTTATCCCTAAAAACCCCTTCTTAAAAAAATCTTGTCAATAACATTTTACTGTATATGTTTATTTTCTTGTTCAGTTAAAGTTCATTAAGATAATTTAATTTACATTGTAATATTTATTACATGACTGTAAGTTTAAAAACTAATTATACACCTGCATAAGAGAGGGGAAATATTGGTTTGTTAACTCTGTCCTTCAGTCCGTCTGCAACTTGATTTTCATTATAGTTTAATCTGCAATATGCCAGTTCTCTATTTAAAGTTTGAATCAGTGACTGTATCCCCATTAATCAACCTTTGCCCTGACTGTATTTTGGGTTGAGCGAATGCGAACAGGTTTTTGTTGGGTTTGTCCGTCCCACCAGATTTACCTTCAGGTTTAAGTTATTTTACCATGAAGGAAGCTGTATGGTATCATCATGAGGAAACTTAATACACATATACATTAGGGTATGAACAAACAAAAATCATCCTTAATTTGCACCTGTTTCATCAACTTCATGGTTTATTGATCACAGTAAAAAAAAGGGGGGGGGGTGTTATACTTAGGTTTACTTATAGGTTTAGGTGACTTTTCTATTTAATAACAATTCTCCCTAAGCATCAAAGTGACCACGCCACGGTATGTCATGGATTTTGCTAATTCTCAGTTAATAATTTGATATTGACTATTGAACCTCAAAAATAACGCCTGTTTGTTCATATTGACCACCGTTGTCATGGTAACCGTGGCGGCTATTTTGGACCATTTCTTATGCCATGAAATACCCAATTTTCAAACCCCTATTTTTCAAGGAAAAACAGAACATATTAAACATGACTTTTTTATTGGCTTAATTTAAAACCTAAATGACAATATACAAAACTGGTTTAACACTTTACATTTATGTGTAGTCAGAACGAGGCTATCGATTATGTCAATAAATTCAGCATTTTTAGTGCAAATTTTTGGACAAAGATATTAACATTTTTGTCACTTTTCTGACTACATTCTTAGAAAATTAACATGGGATAAATTTCTATTGTGAATATGATTTTGTAGGTATATGAATGACATTCAAAATCTATAAAAATCTGTTTGGAGGAACACATTGTGTCTCGGGAAAACACGGTTAAAATTGGTTACCGGTGGTAACTATTTAAAATTTGCCATTTTTATGAAAGATATATGATATCTTTATGAAACTATATATCCATAACTTATTTGTTATTTATGTCTCCCCTTCACGGAAGGGAGACATATCGTTTTAACATGAGTTCTTCATCTTATTCTTATTAAGTCGCCCCAAAACGTAGTTTGGGCGACTTATTGCTTTGCACCGTTTCTTTTCCTTACTTAACCATGAACTTATCAAGATACAACTTTCTGAGGTGGTAGGGGGTCACTCAGAGGTGTGCAATCCATTTATAAAATTTTCAAGATGGCCGCCATTTTGTCAAAACACTCCTCCCCCAAACATTGAACCTCTTTCTGATTTCAATGAAATTTTATTTCTAGGCATATTTTGAGGTACTGATTACAATGGCATACTATCCAAGGCGATTTTGGGTGGCTTCTGTGTTGGCATCCCAAGAGAATTATACCTAGTTCTTCTTCTTTATTCTTAATATTCTTCTCAGCGAAACCTTGTCCGGGCCATTACTTTTTTGTCTTTTGACATAGACCTTAGATATTTGGTATGTCGGTAGGTCTCTACAAGACGATGTGTCGCGTACCAACATGGTTGACGTTTGACCTTGATCTTTGACCTCAAGGTCATTTTTTGATATTTTAGACCATAGTCTTCTCCAGACCTTCACTTTTTTGTCTTTTGACAGGCCTTAGATATTTGGTATGTAAGCCATTTTAAATTACCTTGACCCTTGGCCTCAATGTCATTTTCAATGTTATTTTGAATCTTTGCCTTGTCCTGGTCATAAATTTTTGTCTTTTGACATAAGCTTAAGATATTTAATATGTAGGTAGTTGACCACAAGGTCATTTTTGATAATATTTTGGGGCATAGCCTTGCCTGGTCTGTAACCTTTTGTGTTGTAACCTATGCTTCTGATATAAGGTATTTGCTTAGATCATGTGCAGCTGATGTGTTATGCATCAATATGAATGACCTTGACCTCAAGGTCAAATTTACTACAAATAAATTCTTGTCCATGCAGCTTTTTTGCCCTTTGGTATAGGCCTTAGATATTTGGTACGTAAGTAGGTAAGCACAAGGGGATGTATACCATGCCTCAAGGTATGACCTTGGATGACCTTTGACTGAACTTCAAGGTCAAATTTCTAACGTTTTGGTTTTTTAACCTTGGACTTAGATATTTATATACCTCAAGATATGAACTTGGATGACCTCATACAACAGAAAATTTTGTGTGCAGGCTATAACATTTTTTGCCCTTTGGTCTAGTTGGTCTATGGCTTAGATGTTTGGTATGTAGATCAGTACAAGAGAATGTATACCATATCTCGAGTTATGACCTCAGATAACTTTTGACCTTGAAATTCAAGGTCAAATTTCCAACTTTTTTGTTTTGTTTTTCACATAGGACTGAGATGTTTAGTATATATGTAAAATTAACAAATTAAATATGAAGGGGATAACCTAAAACAATTTGGATCTATTTTTCTATTCAAACCTCATATTTTAAGTATGAACTTTTTGGTACGGCATTCTGGTGAGTACATATAACAGTCAAAAAGATTTTTTATGTAATTTTGTAGTTTAAATTGTTAAGTGAGAAATGTAATAGAAATTGGCTAATGGAACAAATGTCCATTAAGAGGACATTTGTGCATATGTGTACAAAGTAGTCATTGGAAAACTGACTACATTCTATCACTTTAAGATCTGAACCAATTAGTAAAAAAGCATTTTTATTTATTACAAAATATGCTCAAAAGGCAATTTTTTCTTTAAATAATATCCAAACATCTCTGAAAATAATCTATTCCAAAGTTTTGATGAATTCTGATAAATTCTTGGTCTGATACCTCTCGACACTCATCATTAACAAAGTTAGAAAGAGAATCAAATATAGGCCGATCTACCTCTTGAACATCGCCCTAATCAAGAAGTCCTTCAGTGCCATAGTTTTGAAGATATTCAACACCTTCAAGTCCAACAGGGTTCTGAAGCTGCCCTGATGTCCACAAACTGAAGGGAGATGATTTTACAGTAAGAAGTATATGTCCAGCCCATGCATCGCTCCAAAATGAAAGCCTTCTGTTAATTTCTACAATGAATACATTGTGGAGGGCAGCTAAATGAGTTTGATTTAAAGGTTCAAGTATGCCTTGATCTTCCATGTGATGGAATAAGTTGTAGAAAAATGCACGTAATCCGTCGTTTACATCTCTCAAGAGTCTGTTGGGATCCTTTGGTTGTGTGTGCTTTTTCCTGTTAGCATGCCCTCCTATGCCCTTTTGAGACAACATGAAGTCTGCAACACCAACATTTTCCAGACCTTTATCAGATCTTAGCCTATTAGGGACATCATATCTTTCTACTCCGGACAGAAAACACTGCAATACAGTCCGTGCATCTTAAAAAACATTGCCATCCTGCTGAAACCATCGATTCCACCAACGAATATGAATCTGCATCGATATGCCAGAGGTGATTCGGTCCCACTACGTTATAAACCCGACTGTGTATTCTACCGGCTTTTCTTTCACTGACACCATGTTGGTCCACTCTATGTATGCTCTCGCGTAACCTCCATCTTGGCACTCTAATTTCCTTTAGTATTATCATCTGCCTTAAAAGATTTTCTCCACATAACGGAAAATCGTTTCAGAGATCATTGTCGCTTATTTGTGAAATAGTCATTTTGCTCATACCAAATTAAGTCATTCGTCGGTAAACATTGCTTTCAGATACCGATAGCATTTTCGAAATGTCAGAAACGGTAAAATCGTGTTCAAGCAAATTTTCCAGTTCTGATTTTGGAATGTTATAAACAGAGTTTACTCTTTCTGGCTTATCAGTTCCACACATTCGGTTCTAAGTCTCATCATGTCTGCCCTACCTGAAATGACAAGAGCTTCTATTTCACGTGCTGATAATTTGCAAACGATGTATGGGGTTATTTTTTCAGCTTCGAATCTATCAGCAAACATTTGCATATTTAAATCTTCCAATACTTTACTAATCGGGATCAACTGACTCGCAGCCATTTTGCTTGTAATGACGGCACACAACCACGGCATATAATGACGGAACCACAGCATATAATGGCGAGACCACAGCATATAATGACGGAACCACAGCATATAATGACGGAACCACAGCATATAATAACAGATCCACGGCATATTATAACAAAACCACAGCATATAATAACACAACCACAGCATATAATAATGAAACCACAGCATATAATAACAAAACCACAGCATATAATAACGGAACCACAGCATATAACAACAAAACCACAGCATATAATAACAAAACCACAGCATATAATTACAGAACCACAGCATATAATAATGGAACCACAGCATATAATAACGGAACCACAGCATATAATAACAAAACCACAGCATATAATTACAGAACCACAGCATATAAAGAAGCATACCATCATAAGACAGTCACGGCGTTCCATACCAAATCATTAAAATTTGTGTAACTTTGTTACCAATTCTTAATATTTTTAAATAGGGTTGTTTTTGTTGACATATAATTAGTCCAATGGTTACATTTAACACGGGTAAACGCATGAAATGTCATTAAAGCGGTGATCATTTCCTGTTTATCAGTACAAAATCAAATCATAAGGGATTGTTTACATATTTCAATCCGTAAAAACATGAAGAAAACTTGCCTTTTATGAAATGATCTCATCAAATCCTCAGGAAAGAGTACGATAATAACGATGATGGCTGCATATAAGATCTGCTGATGCGAAAAAGCCACAATCTTCGTCGTTTTTCTGACATTTCTTTTGTTTTGTCTCTTTGATTGGTAATAACGGCCTGCATCCGGAATAAAGACACTTTGTCCTTCCCTCCTGTCCGTGTACACCATTTTGACATTTAAATTTACATATGAATTGCTAAAGGGCGTTGTTTAGCTTCAAGATGGCGGACACGATCAATATGTGTGACGTCACCGTAAAACTATGAATATTATTCCTTGATCTGAATTAACGAAAAAAAAAAACACCGAATTTTTAATCCCGCACAGTGTTTAATAAACGTTTACTGATCATTGAGGCGGGATTATCTGTAACATAATTAACCACCTGTGTCCTTCTTTAAATCGGAAGCGTCCCGTGGACATCAACAACTTTATTTCTGAATAAAGAAACTGAATTTCCATATATTTGTAAGTAATAGAAAACAAACATGATTTGTTTTTATAAATATTATAATTCAAATAGCTGAAAATAACTATATTGTAAAATCATTTTGTCGATATAACTTAATAAACTAGCGATGTCATAATATTTTGCTTAACGTTGTTTGTAGAAAATAGTAGAAATGTAGAAGATGACACAATTTCCAAATAGATATATTTTTTTTGTTTAATGTTGACAGACCACGGGATCAATAGTAAACGAACTACATTGAGGCCCCGACTGATACAACTGACACGCCGATGTAACAGATATGATTAGTAAAAAATATTATCTGACCCAACGTTTGCGGTCTTTTACAGACATTTGCGGTCAATCTCAGTAAAAAAACGACTGCAACTAGAGAATTAAAGGAGAATTACAATGGAATACCGCTGTCAAGATCGGCAAGCAATTCATGGTAAGAACACCAAACGAACACATTTCTTTAATCTAACCACTTGTATAATATATATATTTCTGCAGATATGCACTTGTTTTGTCGCTGTTTCTGTTGACAAATGTTAGTCACTTTTTATAGTATCCAAACGCCCGTGAATAAACTAAAATACAGTGAAACCTCGCTGTCTCGATCTCCGTTGACTCGATACCCGGGTTATGTTGATACAAATTGTTTAAGTCTCGGCATCGTCCCAATATCTACAATGGAATACTTCCTCGCATGTGTCGAAATCGGTCCTCTCGATAAGGCGCTTAGCCCGATACTTTTTTCGTCCGTACAATAATGATGGTATTTAAGTCTAGTTGTCTCAATGTTGTGCTTTCGATATGACAAAACCAACAATTTCTTCTGTATTGTTACTTAATTAGCGTTTTATTATTTTACACTTTATTTACACACCTGTCAAAAATAAACACTTGTCAATTATTGATAGGTTATTACAATTTTAATTGGTAAATTAATAACACGACTTGATAATCGAAGCGCAGTACAGTAAGCAAATTATGAGGGTTAAATGATGATACGCTCATTGCTGTAATTACTTTCTCTTGTTTTTAATCATGAATGATATGATTGACACTTTCTTTGATCTGTTAACTAGCGGTAATGTTTGCAACATTGATCTACAATATCTGTTGTACTGTAGAGCTATATTTACTTCCAATGAATTTATCATTGCTAAATTTATTGATTTTATCGGTCTTTTGCGGAATATTAAACAGATATATCATGTCTGGGAGGGGTATTTTTCACAAATACCCCTCCCAGACATGATTTATCTGTTTAATTACACCGAATTATCATGATTTCAAAGAGCGGTGAATACTAGACCACTTGCGTGCTGTTTATTGACTCTGTACTATCGGAACGTTTCTGGTTTTCAAAATCGATTACTCATGTTACGTTTACTTTGAGGTAAAAGTCAAAACTTCCGAATGAATATTTCCAGCATAATAATATACGAGGGTTATTTTTAAGCAAATACCGCGGCGCAGAGGGTAATTTTTTGCTGAATACCCCGGTGATGACGAAATAGATGCAAAATGAGAAAATTTGCGAAAAATACACTGTCTATTGACCAATTAAAAGCCAGCATTTTTATATGAGGTGTAATTATAATCCAAATTTAACCCAGCAATGTGCAAAATTTGTGTTCAATAAATTGCCAGCTAATTTGAATACTGTGATCAATTGTGAAATTTAAACTAGTAAATATATTATTTTAAAATTTGTTCAGAATCGTTAATACCACTCAGTGTTTAACTCCATACCGCTCAGATCTACACGTTATGCAAAAGAAACAAAATTAAAAAAAACACAATTAACAAATCTAGGTTTTTAATCATCATTTTAAAATTATAAATTCAACATCATTTCAAAATGAAGACCAACATAGTTAATATTTGACAAAAAAAGGTTTTCTAATTAAACTTTTAAGTAATCATTTTGGAATTCTCTAAACGTAAGCCTCATCAAAAGTATTTCTTATGCAATGTTGTCTGTTTTTTAAATGTGTTTTAATGTATTTTCAGCGCATAATTTAACATTGTACTTGTTTGCTTTCAATTACATACCAACCGTACTGTTACAATGTAACGTCGTGAAAGACACAGATGTCGTATACAGATGTAGTTTGTGGAATCCTAAATAGATTTTCCTGTCAACATATCTCCTTGTTCAGATCTTTTAACTAGAGTACATAATGACTAAACATCAAATAAACAAACTCGTTTGCCTAATGTCAGAAGACATATTAGTATCATATGTAACTCTTGGCAACAGTCAACCAACCTGCAGCAAAAACATGCACGGAAAAATGGTTATTGTGGTATAGTCCAAGAAAAATCAATCCAAATAAACCAAATATAAAACGGCTTATTCTAAACTTATATGTTTATTTCAAGAAAATACATTTTACAAATACATCAGTTTGTGTACGAATTAGTTATCTTGTAACTTAAAGACTAACCAAATAGTGACAGAATAAGGTTTTGACTATCGTTCAACTAATTTGTTATTTAAAAATTTATTATGTATCATAACTTGTCATAGTGGTTCTGAAAGTGCAAAACAAACATTCAGTTTGTTACACTTTTAGAGTGTACGTTGACAAACGCGTGTAAATGAAGATGCCCATGTGTCCATCTTTGTGCTAAAATAATAATAATTTGTCATGACGCATGTTTAAAATTGATTTTTTAAAATAAAGTATTCATTACAGAATTGACACAAGTACGTTACGTACGTAAATTTTGATGTTGAAATGTTATGTACATTTGAGTTGCGATTGCTGGAACATTCAGGATTTATATATTGGAACGCAAGTGGGACTGAATCCAATTACAGTAAGGCATAAATTTAAAATATTACCTAAGCGGGGTTACGTTGGATCTTACACGCGGCAAAAATGGATAAAGGGGAAGCATGAAGAATTTTTTTTTTCATTTTACATAATGCTGCAATTTGTCGCTTATTAACATTAATAGTTATGTTAACATATTGCAAAGGGTTATGAAGGGAATAACTTAAGACCACCCCTGTGTAAATATACCTTACACATTGGAGGTAGGTAGAGTACTGCAATATCTTGGCACTTTATCTCCGTAGGAGATCATTCACTGAAAGATTTAACCGTGAAATGTGTTGTGCTAACATTACTATCATAAGCACAAAGATCCCATACTCTGGCTGCCGTTCATTTACAATGAGTGATAAAACAGATAAATTTATCACTTTTAAAGTTTAAGCCATGTTAGCAAAACACGACACAAAAAAAGAACTAAGTAGTGCTTGATAACTACAAGCCACAAAAAAGATGCCAAGTAACGACGTTACAGTTTTACATGTAAAAAACTACATTTTGTATGCTTTTTATTTAAACTCATCATTTTCATTGATCAAATTCGGTCACGTGGTGACTCGTGATCGTTCATCTAAACCAGTGCACCATAGAAACATCAATCACTTTACAACGTGCAGTGCTAATATATCGAAATAATAATATGACGTTTACTTAAATTTTTCATTAATCTCCATCTCCCTCAATTTTTGATATAAAATTTAATTGTAGGAATTGAATGCATTCTTTTGAAGCTTTATTAACGCATGAAAGCGGCATTGAAAATGTGATTCAAACTTAAAAGAAAAGACTTGTATACTAGTAATAAAAAACAAACAAAAATATTTGTAAAAGTTGAATTATTTATTTCTTGTAAAACATAACAACACCACAAGCTGCACAATAACCAAATGATTAACATGCTTCCTAAAGAATTCCGGTATAGACCCATCTAAACTTCAGGCACATTCCTACATGTCAGCAAACACATTTATTAGATACTATTTTAACAATATTAACAATAGTAACAGATGCATAGAACTGAAGTTACAATGTCTTTAAATTTAGTTCTACTTCCCAGCCCTCCAAACAGTAAGATCAGTCTTAAGATTTTGATCTTTGGCAGTTGTACAGTTAAAGAAGTTCAAGAAGGGAATCTTTGTCATGGTAGTCACATTTTACATTTCAGCTAAGCTTATTGTAATTTTTAATGCGATTAGATAAAAAAATGTTTTACAATTTTAATTTTACATCATGCATGCTGTCGTTCGAACCCTATATGGCGCATTTCCTTATTTTACCGTTAGAGCAATAGCGGCAAAACTTTCAAACAACTTAGAGTCTGTCTTATACCAGCTTGTGAGATAATTCATATTTTTATTTTTATGGACGTAATTGAGACTACAAATCTAATAAAGTTCGCACCATTTTTATTAAGTACTTAAAATATAACATTAAGAAGAATACTTATAAATATTGTATAGTACATTATTAACGATACATCCCAGGAAGACAATTTATTACACAAAGCCTTATACTATAGATATAGCGTGTGCACGGACCTTGGTGCACTTGCACCGAGTTAGGTGACGTTTGCACCGAAACGGGTGTTGAATTGAATTCTTAACAAAAACCGAGTATATTATTTAAGGAATACTTCAAATTTCTGAACAGATTATACGATATAATATGGTTTGGGTCTGTTTACGCCTAATAAACCGCGAAGCGGTTTATGAATGGTGTAAACAGACCCAAACCATATTATATCGTATAACCTGTTCAGAAATTTGAAATATTCCTTATAATTTAATTTTAACTATAAATCTTATCAATTTTTGCGGTAAAAACGTCGATGACGTCGTGGAACTATTTGAATTTTAACGGCGTTAAAATATGTCATAGGTCACGCAAGTTATTTCTTATAATATGGGTTGCCCGATTTGAATTGACCAATCGGATGTCTGCTTACAAAGCAAATTAAATTATTTATAAATAACGTGACGTTAACTATCTCATGCTGCAACCCATTTTTCTGGTGCGTTTATTTGAGCGCCTACAATTCCAATATTAGTCTGACTTGTACGTTCATTAAAATATATTAACGGAATAAAGACCAATAAACATTAATATTATTATTTACTCCAAATAACGATTTCCAAAAAGATATTGTAAAACAATAATATTTCGAAACAAGCGGTAAATTAGTTTGCCGTTTATAAGCAGAAAAGTAGCACTCAATTAGTGCCAGCTGGCTTATACAATCACGTTAAAATTACTTAAAGAAAAACCAACCATCTGACTTTAGTTGAGTCTGTGCCATATTTTACGAAACGATAGAATATAAAGTCTATATCTTGAAAAAGATCAAGAAGCGAGTGACGTGAAAATGTGACGTCATATCTACGCTGACGTTTATTTATTTTAAACAACTAAAAAAATGTAAAATCAATCGTCGGGCTAAAACAAAAAAAATGTCCATGAAAAAAGTGGTATGTTTTCTATTCCTAGAATTTACAATAGCATTAAATGATTCAGAAAGGTACTACAATGAATACGTTGGTTTTAGTTAATTATATGCTTTACTCATAATTTGAAAGTCTACAAGTACATGTAACATGACAATATCTATTTAAAGAAAAAATTAAATAAAAAGTGTCGTGGTAGAAAACGACGTCCCTAGAGAAAATACAACTTTTAACGTACAGCCTAAAACATTACACAATTTTTCGTTTGCATTCAACTACTCGGCGTTAAGTTACACGTGTAATGGAATTGGATGCCTGACAAAAGTAACTTGCAATATTACTTGGATCAGGTAAAGAAGAGTACTCTCTGTTAGTTTAGCTCTAGCCCTTTTATGAAAATCTAGGACTATCAAAACAGGGGGCAGCGGCAAAATATTATGCTAGATTCCTCTGCCCAATCTAGTCTTCAGACATTAACAACAACTTTCTCGCTAAGTTTTTCCTGGAAGGCAAAGTAGGTCGAGGTAATGCTTCAACTCATAGAAAATTTAAGGCTGCGCTTACTCCAGCCATAGACATATCCAAAATCGGCGTACTACTTAATTTACTTTACTTTCGCCTGCTACCACTGAGTGTATGCCCTAAGTTCTTGTTTTGCATACGCTGCTGGTTTGTTATTCGCCATAAATCTGCGTTGCTGATGATATTCGGCCTTTGTATACAAAGGATAAGTCTCAAACAATTGTTGATAAAAGTCTGTATCATGGATCTTGTTTCTACTGTGATTCTCCAGGTTTCAGACTGACAGATTAAGATGACAATCATTGGCTACTAGTGTATATTAAGAATACATGCATTTTTGTCTTCGATCTTTATAAGGTTATAAAAGTTGATGAGCAGAATCATAAGGGGATATTGGCATTGTAAACATATGCAGTTCAGATATTTAAATATAGTTAAAAGTCTGCGAACTAAAAGACAAACATCAAGTATCTAGCTTGTCAGCATAAAGGATTTTGTTTTATAGGCATCGCTTACATGTACCAAGTGAGCGGTAAAGACTTTCATTTTTGATTTAGCGACTGATGAAATGTTTTGAATCAAGCTATTACAAATAACCTCTCATCGGTTAAACATTATTTATCCTAAATTTCAGCAACACATGTCCAATAAAACATTAAATATAAGTACAACATAAACACATTGAACCTTCAAGACGACACGGTGTAAACATTAGCATAAGATTCATATCAACGTTCTGAGCATCTAGTACAATATAATTAATATTAACTCAAGAAATGCATTATAAATCAAAGCTACTAGATGGCATTTTTCATACATTTTGTATACAATCTGTTTACCCCGAATCAATGAAACCTGAACGTCGTGTAGTGTAGCTAGTGTATAGTCGCCGTTTATTCCTTACCAAGTAATTAATGTATTTACTACAAAACCATTACAGATTGAAAACGCCTACAAATTCTGTATATATAATATAAACGCGAGCTTCCACGAAGACACCTTAGTATAAGCTAAATATGAATCAGCAAAATGACTTGGATATTTTCAATTTATTTAACACCAAAATACCAATTATGTATATTGCCGTTTGATTTTAAAACTAAATGAACTAATATTTGTTACAGTTTCTTTTATTAATATACCATGTAAAGTGTGGCATAGAGACATGAATTGTCATGATGCTATGTGGTAAGGTATTGATCCCTAGCATATTAATAATAGAGTTGTGAGTTCTATCCCAACTTCAAGCAAGGCGTGTTCTGCTTTAACTCTTATTGACAACGTTTGAGGTTTTGTGTGAATACTCCTTTTTTACCGCGTTCCTCCATATAAAGTACGAGATATAGCAATTCCACTTCAATTAATTGTTAACAAATCTCTGCACCAATTCAAATATACATCTATTTGGAAGACAGCAAATGTTATTGCAATATTCAAAAAGGGCGACAGTTCAATACCATCTAATTATAGGCCAATATCACTCATTAGATGCGTAGGGAAGATAATGGAACGTGTTATTTATAAATATATTTTTAACCACATGCAAAGAAATAATCTAATATATAAATACCAGTCAGGTTTTCTCCCTAACTGTTCCACAGTCCATCAGTTGTTAGAAATGTACAATTGTATTCTAAATTCACTCGAGAAAAAGGAACTAAATTGCTTTGTTTTTGTGATTTTTCTAAAGCATTCGACACAGTTTGGCATAAAGGGTTATTACATAAATTGAAATCGTATGGTGTAAATGGAAATTTATTAGAATGGTTTAAAAACTATTTAAATAATAGGCAGCAAAGAGTAGTTATAAAACAATCATCTTCTGTGCTTGTAATGTGACTGCTGGTGTTCCTCAGGGATCGGTATTAGGTCCATTATTATTTATTATTTATATTAATGATATTGCCGAAAATCTAGTCTCTCTCTGCAGACTTTTTGCTGACGACACGTCGTTCAGCTACTCTAGTCGGGACGTTTCACAGATACAATCTGTTATTGATCACGATCTTAGAGAGCTGAACGATTGGTCAAATGGTTAATGTCGTTTAATCTGGAAAAAACAGAAATTATGTTATTTTCAAATATATCACAGCCAGAAATGAGGTTTTCATTAAATAATATAGATATTCCAGTTACTACTTTTCATAAACATCTAGGAGTCACTTTTAGCAGCGATGCTAAGTGGAACATACACATTGAAAATATTATATGTAGTGTTTCAAGGCACCTAAATGTACTAAGGAAGCTTAAATACAAACTTAATCGACAAAATCTAGAGAGACTCTATTTAGTCTTTATAAGACCCCTTTTCGAGTATGCCTGTGAAGTTTGGGACAACGTTGGTGTGGGTTACTGTAATAAGCTCGAGCTACTGCAGCTAGAGGCTGCTCGAATTGTCACAGGCCTACCAAGTTTTACTAATACAACTAATATTTATACTGAAACTGGGTGGGAGCCTTTAGCCGATCGTAGGAAACGTAGAAAGCTACAAATGTTTTATAATATACAACATAGCTCTGCACCAGCATATCTAATACCACCAACTATACAAAGCACTTCAGTGTATCCATGGCGTAACGGTAATAACATTATGACCCCTTATTGTAGACTGTCCTTAACTAACGAATCATTCATACCATCAACTATTCGACAGTGGAACAGTTTGGATATGTCGATCCGTAATGTCAATTCTATATTTAAATTCAAATCCGAACTTAAAAACATGAACCCATGTATAAAAGTTCCGAAGCATTATGAATATGGACAGCGTAAATTTAATATTGTCCTAACCCAGCTTAGATGCTTAGCTTCATTTTTAAACTTTGATCTTTACAGAGTTAATATTATTTCTGATCCATCCTGTCGTTGTGGATCTAACCTTGAAGATTCATATCATTATTTCTTTGCATGTTCTAAATATACCATGATTAGAGACAGATTATTTGAGAATCTTTCCTGGCTGCCCAATTATTGTCCAATAAATCTTGAACTTTTAACATGTGGTAACCCGTTATTGTCGACTGAGCAGAACAAACAAGTTTTTAAACATGTATTTGAGTATATCAAAGGGTCAGAAAGATTCCACGTTGATTAATAACTTGTACACAGGGCTCTTGAAGCACACAATTCATCACCACCCCCTTATTCTCTAATTATTCGTTTATCTTTGCTAATTTTTTTTCTGGTTCATTCCACTTATCTCACGTATTGTAAAGATCTTATCTTACACATATAATATATATTGTATTAAATTGTATCCATGCTCCATAAATGTTCTTTTGCAACATATTGTATATTTGGAGAAGACTTCATAAGTTTGTCTAACTTGTGTCTTATCCTTTTTGCAAATTTGAGCAAATAAAATATGTTTAAACTAATATAGTACGAGATTTCTCTTCCGTCCAAAGCTTTTTTTGCGTGGGACTTTAGAGAGCTCTCCATAAGCAAAACAGTGGATTTTGCGACACGGGTCTAAGTCGACAAATTTCATCGTGTCCAGATGTTAATACCATTTTTGTCAAGTTAAACAATATATTTAATGCGCTTCTTTAGATATTTTTCCATTGAATATATCTATCATACTTTCAACCAAACTTATTTTAGCACTAGATTTAAGTCACACTGTTGTCACGATACTTTTTGTTCAAAATTAAAGTGAAATGTCTGAATGTTATGTTGATGGAAATGAGCTTAGAAATGGACTTAAATCATCTTGATTGAAGATATGATGATTATATACATTTATATGATTATATTCAGATCATTGTCGCAAAATCCGCTTTGTTGCTTATGGAGTGCAATTTGACGTCCCCCCCCCCCCAAAAAAAAAAAACCAAAAACGTTGGACGGTAGAGGATTCTCTTTCACTGCAAATATAAACTGGACGCAATGATATAGATGAAAAAAATCTATGAAACCTCAAACAAAAAAAACGAATGAGTTGCCATCCCTACCGATTTTAATTTACACACAAACATGTATTTTAGTGTTATTATTCTACAATTTATATTGAAAATTCTATAAAAGTTTGTGATACCATTACTCTTTTTTATGCCGTAAGGGATTGCATGTCTGGAATATTTTGATCCCTTAAAATTGCTTCTCAAAATTTGATTGCATTAAGCAGTGAAGACGTTTGAAAGAAATAGCAAAATAACCGAGCAACAAGCTTAAGTAAAAAATAAACGTAGAAAAACAAAAAACATAGATGTATATAACAATATGTAATGTACGATGAACCATGTTAATAAATTCCTGAAATGTGCTTAATAAGGTATTTAAAATAAAGGCTACAATCAGTTTGCCACACACAATTACAAAAAAGCAACACGGGCATTAAGTACTTATTGTTACAAAGACTGTGCCGTTAATACTAACTAATGAGTTCAATAGTAATTTTATAAATACTTCCCTTTGTAGCTGTAATACTTGCAAGGTACATTCAGTTGGGGATACAGTTGCATAAAAAAAGTCTAAGGGTAGAATAAAAAAATGATTTTCTTCTTGACACCGGATCTGTATTTGTCTTGATATTGTACATCTGTTGACTTGCAATGTTAAATGAGAACATTGCACAATATACAGACCAAGCAATGTCTCCCACTAGGAGCCCGACAAAATACAATCTTTATTGTTTTGCATAATATACTTTGTCTTAAAGTTAGTATAAAATGTAGATAAAATGTCAAGCCTACATTTAGGTCTTAATGTGTAGGAATTCGATTGTGCTGCATGCATCATGTAAGTATAACATAAAAAAGCCATGATAGTTGTGTCTATATATTTTAACATGGATATATTTTATGTTTTTCAAAGCTCTTATTTGATTATATTAATGTTCAGGGGCCACTAAAGTTGACTACTATCATGAACCAACCCCAAGCTGTGTAAAAAAATTATTCAAAATGTCATTTCTCTTTTAAATTTTTAATATTATGCTGGGACCATACTGTAAGGGTTTCAAGTTATCAACCCTCTTCCACTGGTTGCTGATAGGGGTGGCATATTTTGGTTGCTCAAAGTCTAACAGGGAGAAAAAATAAAATTTGATATAAGTAATTAAACTACACATAATCTTGAAATTGTTTGACGCAACATAATGTCGTCTAGATGTATAAAGTTGACATAAAATTGAAAATACTAGGATTATAAAATTACAAGTCTAATCCAACATGTGAAATGTGTATTGAAATGAACCAAACGATTATGGTATGTTATGCGCAATCTTTTTACGTGACATTCAGTTTCAAAAAGCAAACATGTTTCAATAAGCTAAAATGTTTTAAGTTGAACGCTAAGCAAACATTCAATGATCTACTGAACTGCAATCAGTCTGGACAAATAATATTACTGCCTTACAAGTGAAATAAGTAAATTCATATATTACAACCGGCCCAATATACCCCAATCCTATCTAATAACTGATTGTTATAATTAAAATGATAAAACTAACTGCATAACTTGTGAAATCTGACATAGGTGTTTATACGACTCTACTAGAATTATATTTTCTAAGTGGTTTTCGTCGTTCTCATTAAATGGTTAACTTATTGTCTACGCACAAACATGTTTGTGACCAAGAGTATAATTAATGTCTCGAAAACAAAATTAAAAGAAAAAGGCAACATGCGAACTATTTTTTGTTAATGGTATACAGGATTTTCTTATGCAACTTTTCAAGGTTTTATTGCAAATGATTTATAAAATATAATCAGTTGTTTATTTGAGAGTGCATCAACGTTTGATGACGTAATCGACCATTGATCAAAGTAGCTACTTTCGTCTGTGACGTCATCTGCCATAGATCTGAAAAAGCGGCTTCGATTTGAAGACGTACTTTGCTATAAGTTTTCACATATATATTGACCCTGAACGTCTTGAAAATGTAATGTTTTACTTGTAGGCCTTTTCTAAAAAGGATAATTTCACTTGATTTTTTGACACTTGCGTTGATGTGCATGAGCTTTTCGTCGAACTATGGACAGAACGTGGTAGATAATATTCTAGCAAACGCTGTAGATGAGGCTGTAGAAGGTGCATCGACTGTTTTTAAACAACGTAAGTAGCATACTGCGCGCTGCATATAAAGGAATTAATGTTTCTACGTTGTTATCTATTATCAGGCGAGTATATTTTTATATCATTGCAAACAATACATGTGAATCTTTTTATGGAAGCTAATAAGGGTGTTAGACATAAATGTATATGGGGAGGTATTTTTAGCTAATTAGTTTAAAGTTTGTTATTGAATTCATGCAGGTTTTACGTATATTAGTAGTAATGTAATAACAAGTGATATCTGTTTTTGGATGCCAAACATTATTGTTTATTAATTTAATTCCCAAATTTAGTTCCACAAATACTCAAATAATTTCTTGTCCATTACACATCGCATCTCTAAGCAAAAGCGCAGACAATATTAAAAAGAAATAAAAAGAAGAAAAATCGAGAAGAAAAAAAATCGGAAAGAAAAAAGTATACTACAAAAGATGAAAGAAGATTAAGAAACAGGGCAACACAACATCTTATTTTGTGTTGTAGGTACTGGTCTTACAGGCAGATTACCGCCATTACCAGCGGGTTTTCCAGTACCACAACCTGGACCTATACCGCAATCTACAGCACCACCCATTAGCGAACCAATGAGTCCTCAAGACAAACTTGATTTATTTACCGGACAAATAGAAGATGTAGATGGATCATTGCTGTCTGCTGAAAGTGCTAAAATAACAGAAAGAGCATTACAAATTGGGCAGGCAAGAATAGATGCAGCAGGAATGTATGAATTTATTTTTAGGCTGTGATCATTTAAATTTAATGTATTAATTGCTTTATATACATGTATCAACAGTCAATACTATGCTAAGAGCAATACGTACAGACCTGTTTTATTATATCTCTACCCACCTTATATGGGATGATTCTTTACAATATTATATTATTGTTCAACTTTAAAAGTAATGTACGTTATTTAGACTTTTCGTTTACAGCAATATAATTTTACAATTACCAAACTAAATATTTTGACAGATAGAAATGACTTGTACATAAACATAGATTATTTTTTTATTCTTAATGATTAATCAATACAACTATTGCTAACAGTATGATGTTTAAGAAATTAAATTTCATATAAATAAAGGAACAAATCGGCAAAGAGTGGGGCACAGTTTTTACTCATTGGATTTCCCAGTTACAAATATTTTGACGATCAGAAAATCTATAATACAAATAGGTTGTCGATAAAAAAATCTAAAATAATTTTAACCTGTACCTCGCTGTATTATAATTTTTCGATAGTTCTTTAGTAAAAAACGTGTCCTTACCTAAAACTACATACGTGTACGCATATGTGGAAGCGAAGGCTTTATGGTCAGACGGTATTTTAGTTTCGTGTGAGACAAGGTAGTATAAAGAGTTGAAAAATCAAAGGATCGATATTTATTTTAAATTATACAAAATTTCGAAGGATCCACATATGATTAATATTACTTCAAGAATAAAACAATTACACAGTTTTTAAACAGACATAACATGTATGGGATATGTGTGTAAATATCGTACATATAGAAAAACATAACATAAGTGTATCAAAGTATATAAAAACAAATTAAGAATTCGGCACGAAACGATGAAAAAAGCTTGCCAGGGCGCCATTTTTTTCCTATTTCTAAGGCTCTATTTCTATTGGGTTTTTTTTTTGTCAAGTCAGTACCCTTATATTATACCTTTGCATGAGGCAGATATTGTTTAGCAAAAATACCATCACATTTAGGTAGTTAGTTTGTTAAAAAAGGTATCCATGTTTGCTTCACTAAACCCACAACTTTTGACAAATAAATCAAACGGTGAAACATAAATTTTTATGTATGTGTAATTTTGGCTTTACAGAGCAGGACAGCCTGGAGCTTCATCGAGTGCTGTTAGAGAAAAGATCAACGAGTTCATAAAAGCAAAGCGCACTTGTAATCTTCCTGTTAGAAGGCCATGTGTTCCTAACTACCCATACAGAGTACCAGATGGAACATGTAATAACCCAAATCCAAATATCATAAGAGGCGCGGCTATAACAGCCCAAGCAAGATTCCTACCGGCAGAATATGGAGACAAGAATAGTAAGAACTTAAAAACAATTCAGACATACCTTACTTTTTAAACTTTCCTCCTAATGTGTTTGTTTAAATTTCTTTGCCATTTACGAGACCTAACTGCCATTGTCTTTAGTGTACAACATTAAAAAAGAAAACATACAAAAAATCTATGCAGTTGCATTTTGTTACTAATGATTTATTGAATATTTTATAACAAAAAATGAATTTGTTATTAAACCAAAGCATCTTACATATAAATTATCAATGCTTATTATGATAATTGACCTAAAAATTTATCAGCTTTGAAAATCCAGCTTTAAAACATTTCGGCTACCTATCCACTATTAGTAACTGTGTGAGGTACCACACTAAGGTGGCTGGTTTGAATCTTACTGAGGTGAAAGATGTGTTCGACTCCAAATTTGAAAGACAAGGATTGCCGCGATTTACATGTATGAATCGCACATGCAGTATATGCTTACCACTAAATTTCAGTGAGAAAATACTTATTTCCAATGCATTAAAAACCATAAAAAATGTTTTGCAACATATTTTGACCTCGTTGTTGTGACGTTCCAGTTTTTTTTTGGGGTTCACACAATTGTTCATTTGACAGATAATATAATTGTATAGAAATTAAACAATAATCGGACGTGCACAATGCGAGTATTCAGTGTCAATTGTCATTCCTTTGAACGCCTGATGTGATTGATTTAATTGACATGTGGGTGGCCCCATGTATCAAAAGCAACACACCTATTACAATCCAATCAATAAGTGTGGCGGGAAAAACAACGATGGGAGGAGCATTCCTTCATAGACTTGAAATCACGTGTTAATACATCTCTACATTGCTGCAATAAAACGATGCTCCTTTCTGGGTTGCAATAATTTTCTTAAACAAAATAAAAAAGGAAGGAAATAATCTTAAGCTATTTTATTTTCGACATATTGTACTAAACCTACGACTGCAATTTGGAAAATGCTTATCCTAAAACATGTGGGTTAAATATACCTTGGAAGGTCGTATCCGAAACAAACAATACATTTTCCCATGGTAATTATTACTTAATTGCACGTGTACCAATTAACACCATTCACCTGTACAGGAATCTTCTCAGTGGGACATTTTTTTATTATAGGTATATGTAATCACTAAATTATCCGTAACTGATAACTGTCAACCTATTGAAATCTGTGCTCACATACAACAAAGACTTGTAATTACATGTACAAGTAATACATTTATGTCATTTACATTGCACGTATATTCGTTGACACCACAATAAAAATCACCTTTATCTAACCAGCAGCCAGGTGTAGTATCTTGCATCCAGGTAATTAATTTCCTTGGGGCACAAAGTGGGAAAGTAATTTATACTAACAATTTATTAGCAGCTTATTAACCACAGTTCATGTGTTAACACTTTTTGTATGTACTTACAAATTAAGAGCTTTTAAATACACACTTTTATTTGACAAAAGTTTGCAAAGACTATATCTGATACATATTTTAATATCCCTTTTTATTTAATGGGGTTTTCACCTAGGTAGGTGCCAATTAATTGTTTATTGAAGGTATAGTTTGACAGATTTATGTTTAGTTATGGCTTGTATACCAACTACAGTCTTACATGTAAACTAGAGTTACAGAACATGTTACCGGTAGGTGGCGCGCATATGGAAAGACGTGAATTAGGTAGGGACGGATAATTTAGTCTCATGTATCAGATACCTTAAGCGTATTCTCGCTTGAAACAAAAGATGGCACATTCCGAACAGTCCTCGATTATGATTATCACATGACAACCCCCAAAAAAAGAAGGTCTCCCATATTCACCCCCTAAGCACACGCTGGGCATCTTTATGTAGGATCAGTGAGAACCGTGTGCAGTATTGTTCCCAGTCTGTATAATGAAATTATCCTGTAATGTCACTGAATCTTGAATATATTAGTTTGCGCAATTTAACTTATTTTGGGAATCCAAATGTAAGCATGAGATGCATTCAATTTATAAACACTATTTTTACAAGATTGCTGCAGAACTTAGGTAGAATATGTGTAGGCGTGTGTAACAAACGAGTTTTTGAATAGATCAATTAACATTTGTTTTTAAAGGGAAACTTCGCAAAAAAATGAAAATTTGATATGTTATTCTTCAAATAAAAAGAAACAGTTTTGCCTCTTTATGTTTTATTATATTTTCAATGGTTAAGTTCCTACATTGAATTTACCGTGTTAAAAATGCACTTATGGAGGTCCGCCATCTTGTTACTATCTCGTCACCAGATGGCGATACTAGAGATCCCTGGACATCCAAGTACCTTAAAGTCGCCGTATGATAATAACGCAAAACGGTCAATAACAGAAGGTTGTAATATAAGGTTGTGGCAAGATAACGTTTCGTATTCCTGATCTAAGCCAAAAAACCCGATTTGTGTAACAAATAGTTAACCAGTTTTAAGACTTTTACCTAAAACTATGTCCACAGCAGCAACAACTTCATGCGAATATCATTTTCCAGAATTAAATGGAGAATAGTTTAATGGTATGGTGACCTCATTTTTCATCGAATAGTCGTTTGAATTTTGTCCATAAATATTACTTAAATTGAACATTATTCGTATTATTATTTTCAACTCAATAAGATTATGCAGGGACAGTCTATCAGTCTATACTAGTATAGACTGTCCCTGGATTATGAACTTATTGAACGAAACTTTTTTATACAAAATCTTTTCGAAGTTGACTATTTTAGAAATAACGGTCATGAAATGAAATATTTATAAATACCATGTTTTCGCGCATCAAAATTTCACTTCACGTTTAGTACATTTATTATTATTATTTATACTGGTAGCATTTATTGTGCGTGTGCGTAACACAGTTTCCAAAATTTTACATGTGTATATTTTGAGTCAACGTGTCAGTTTTACGTTTCCTCTGACATGGCATCTAAAGGTATTCGAAATCTTATATACATCCTGTGTTCTGACACTTCGGTGTATTCAAATCATACCTGTCCTTGACAGGAGGGGGCGTGCCGTTCTAATATTGAAGTACATGATTAACCTTCAATCTGATTAGCTTTTGAAAATGTCCGAATATTCATACTTCAAAGTCGGCGTCAAATGATCTAGTAATTGCAATAAACATCCTGTTTGTTAACCTGCTAATTATGTTAATTACCCTTCAAAAACAAATAATGATTTACCTGTAAAATTTTCACGTCCAGGAAAACTGCCGTTTCAAGACGTGCAAAATTGTCTACGGAATTTTATTTTATGTTAAAAAAAATAAATATACACATATATCTTTTATTACAATTATTATTTAGGTAATTATCTGAGTTAAATAAAGACAGGTTAAAATTTGTGTCTAAAAATACTTTTATTAATACACAGATCATTAAAACATTAAGACGTATTTGGTAATCTTACGTTGTAAGCTGGTTATTAGTCATCGCCACAGTTTTAATATTCTTCAAAGAGCATAGGCAGAAAAACATACGTTTAAACTGGATTATTTATCATATTTACTGGATAATTACATTTATCACGTCACAAGCGCAGTCACGTGATAAAATACTGTCAATATGGCAGCCCCCATACACAAAATTTACCACCTTTAATCCACTCTAGAAGCGTAACGGTAAAGAATACAATAAAACATCAAAAGGCAATTATATTTCTTTTTATTTGAAGAATAACATAACAAATTTTCATTTTTTCGCGAAGTTTCTCTTTAAATACATATATTATGAGAAATATTCAGTTTTATAAATGATACACGAAAACTAAATCCAGAAACACACTATTTACATAACGACATAAAACAGTATAAAAGGGCACCTATTTATTTGTCTTGAAGCACACTGGCGGAGGGAAATAGTACATCGTTGAAAGACAAATAGAATCGCTATATTCAGAGGTGTTATTTAATAACTTTTATTTTACAAAAAATTTTAATGAATTTTGAAGCACAATAATTAAAATATAATGTTATTTGAAAGTCAAAATACAGTGATCATGATTGACGTTCTATGGAAACCACGCGAAAATAAATCATTGAAAGAAGTGTAGTTTAATCATTACATTTATTTTATTTTTAACTCCAAAGTGCGAAAATAGAGCAAAATTTATTTTGCAACGTTATATTGAGTACATGTACATGGCATAGGACACTAGAATTATGCTTAATTGAAAAAATCATGTTATTGGTATAATTAATTCTGCCTGTTGTTAAATTATGTACATCCAAAAGGGCAAGTTAATTTTGTCCATAAATTTTGATTGCTACTTTTTGTTTGTTGCTAGCGAACCAATGAGTCCTCAAGACAAACTTGATTTATTTACCGGACAAATAGAAGATGCTATCTGCTAAAAGTGCAAAAATAACAGAAAGAGCATTACGAATTGGACAGGCAAGAATAGATGCGGCAGGAATGTATGAATATATTTTTATATTCATAGCAGCAAGTTGGATTTCCCCGTGCTATAAACATCCAAATGTTCAATATTAATGTTTTTACTAATTTTGGGGTTAATAATGTAATTGAGAGGTTTAAACAAATGAACATTAAATAGCAAGACCATATAACGAAACTTGTCCATTTCAGATTCAGGATCTACGCCTAGAATATACGGTAGAAATGGGCAAAAACTAAGTAGCCCGAGGGCGATTTCAAATACAGTGCTTGCAATAGATGAGTCTCCAAGAAGCACGACATTCACCTTGGCTTTAGTGCACTTTGCACAGCTGGTGGACCATGATGTAATTTTGACACCTACCATAAGACAAATAAATAAAACCACAGGTAAGCACCTTACGTATAAATAAGTGTTATTGCATGTCACTTTCCTCTCGTATACTGTATTTGGTTTGCAAGTTTCTACCCTTTCGGTATTTGTTTGGCTGACATTGAACATTTTATTGGTATTTTGAAATACGTATTTAATAGTATACTCATAGACCACTACAACTAATTATTTGACACCTATACTAATAAATTCCGCGATTGGCTACTAGGTTCGATTTCTTTATTTATAAAATCTTTAGATATTTGTTCTTATGCTCTTCAAACATGTTTCGCACTATTGTTCGCCACCAGCATTTCATTATTATAGTAGTAGACCTGGGCCTTTCACCAGAGCAATATTTGGGTATTATGTTAGTTGCCCACACGAAAAACGTAAAACTAAGCTTGGAGATCTTTTCAAAGGCTGCTAGTTAGAACATTATGGAAAGAGACGATTGAAGTACCTGGTTATTACTCATGATAGACTAACTTTGTGATTACTGATACAAAAGGCTGGGATACTTGTCAAATGTAATGTTGTTTTACTAACAACATAACGTCATGTTTAAAAGGATTTAAAATGGATTTTTCAGCACATTATCGGTTTTCCTATGGGTATGCCCCTTTTCCTGTCAATTCGATTCACAACATTCTGTTCAGTCAGCGTAACTCATTATACTTGAAATTTGTTTCCTTCACCCATCCTTGGCAACAGCGGTAAAACGAAATATATCGCCGCCTGGAAATCATGAGTACATGTCATTATTCACCTTAGACTCTTTTTTGAGGTCTCTGGAGCTGATATCAAGATCTTGTGCCAATAACAGTTTAAATTTACTGGTCGATCCTGAGATCACTGTATCTAGCTCTTAGATAAATATTATATATTTTAACTAATATATCCCTACAACCAGCATTTCCGGATAAAAGGAATTTTTTCTTATGTTGAGGTAGAAAACAGCATATAAACACTTATTTGTAAAATATCGCTCATTTCCAAGACATGACAATGCGTAACCAGACGGGTGTTTAACTGGAGTCACGCACTGTCCGGAGCACCTGCATGCACTCATGGATTTTATTGTGTACGGGTCAGTCAATCTCTGTTTTTGAGTTTTGGTTTTTGTTTTGTGTTGTATTTGTATATCCGGATTTGTAATTGTCCCTAAACTTTCACGCTTTTATTGTTCGGTCGGTTTCCTTGCTATTTTTCTCTTACAACTATACAACTACTTCAATAATAATGTTCAAAAATATCTTTACTCTGACATATAAATATTATATTCAATTAAATATATACATATCTTTTTATGTCGGAAATTAAATTATTAGTTATTTACTTACTTTTTTTTCTGTCCCGTCTCGATAATTTGTTCTGTTTCACTCGCTTCCGGTCTTAAGAAACCCGATTGAATTTTGCAGTGGTAATCAAGTCTACTTTTGAAACTATAGACACTTTTGGCATCCACATTTTCTGGCAACCTTTTCCAGTTGTCAATGATTCTGCTGGGACCATACTGGGAGGGTTCCCAGTGAACGACCCACAGAGCAGCCCAGCGCGTTCCCGGGTGGCGGATAGGGAGACCCTCTCTTTGGGGGGGGGGGTTGTCAGGTCATAATACGGAATTTTTTACCGTAGTTGGTAACGTGTTTTGAGAGTGCCACGCTCATTGCACGATAAAGACCCCTGTTGTAGATTTCAAAAAAAGAATAGGCTCATTGTAGCCGCTACAAAAGGCTAAATTTTACGCCCCTACCCAAAACTCCATACTTTTCCTGTGGCAGTCATAATTGTATTCCTGTTACCCGTCCCCCCTTTTTCCGTTGATTTATTGTTTGTTAACTTGTTCCCGTCCTGAGTATAGCTGATAGCTGAAATACTGCTCGCTGGACGTAAAGCAGACATCCAATCAATCAATCAATCAATCAATCAATCAATCTGTAAGTAAAATTATTCTTCATCCTGTTTGTTCTACTGTGGTTTTTTGTGGTTTATTTCATGCTCTGTTTTCGGCATTTTAATTTAGTATGGCTGCCTTGTGTTTGCAACTGACGATATTTAACTCGTACTCTAAATGGAGTCGTACCAGACTCTTGTATAGTGTTGGCTGAAATAGGTAGGTACCCTTACGTAACCCTAAGCATTTTGCTGCTATGATGTGGATTGTCATGTGACTGCGGACCACAGTGGGTAATGTGTTTGGATAGCATGCTTCTTGCACGATATAGACCCCTTTTGCATAGATGTCGATTAAAGTATCAATTGGTCGCAAACATATATTTAATGTCATGAAATGAGACATATATTACAAGTCTTCCTGGAGAAAAAAAACTCGCTGGTTGAGGTAATTCAATTCTTTTCTTAAACTAAACTTATTTGTTTTTCTGACTATTTTCTCTTTAATCTGAATCTTTTACTTTAAAAAAAAATTGAAAATGACCGCCGCTGAAATGCATTCAGCGGCTTGAGCTAAGAAAATTTTGATAAATAATTCCCTTGATAAACACAGTGTTCAATAAATGAACGGATTAGGACATTTATGACAAAAATGTAAACTAAAATACAAATATAAACAAAACATTATAATTTAACGTAGTGACATGTCTACATCAAATTACTGATACGTTTGTTGTTTGTGAAACAAGTCCAAGAACACTCTTGGTAATTTTTCATTATTATACCATTATGTAAATATATTTAAATAATTTCAATTGATTGAATACATGGGTTTGGATGCTTATCTATTAAGATACACATTAATTTGAACATACAGTGTTAAATGCACATTATGTGTAAAGGATGTGAACCGTTATGAACGCGTTCTGCGTCCGTTATATTTACTGATAGATCTTATATGGTAAAAACTGATATTTCTCCTATATATTGTGATATGGCAAATTGAGTTTTTGATATTTTGATTTATATGCATGTAACATTTTTACTTTTAGGGCAATTGGAAAAGATCAGAAACTGTAATCAAGTTTGCGAAATAAGGTAAAGACATAAACAGCTCTAATAAGATTTCTTATGTAATTCATTTAAATTGGATTTTAACAATACAAAGGTACAATATGGAATAATAAAAAATGCAAGCAAAACACTGAGCGCAACGGGGTATAACTTTTAGTATAATCATTTGCATATCATTGTATGTTTAATCAGTTGTATTAACCGTAAAGCTACGAGACAAAGAATCGTTCGTTACAGGAAATAGATATTTATCAGTTTATTATAAAATGAAACAAATTATAAATACCTGGAACTCTATTTGGATTAACTTTCTAAGAAAAATTGTTGTACTTGGACTCATTTTAATGTCCCTACATAAATGTTAAGGCGATTTTTGTAAATATTTTGGCTGTGTGTTGACAGTCATGCTAGACTCCGTTTATGGAAATATTGATTTTCATTGGCTAGAGATCGCCAATGATAAAAGAAAGAAATAAACAAAAATGTAAAACTCTCTGTCAACAATAGTTTTCTTTCTTATTCATGAATTTCTTTATAGAGAAGCATGTTTTCCGTTTAAAATTCCGGATAACGACAACAATTTCAACGACACCTTCAACAATAAATGTATGCATTTTGTGAGATCAGAGTCGGCGCCAGGATCTGAGGATTGTAGAGTTGGTGAGTGATTATTATTATTATTAATTATTATTATTTTTATTATTTTTATTATTATTATTATATTTTGTTTCGTTTAATTATACAAGTTTGGTATATATTTGTACATTGGAATAAAATGGTTCCAATCAGTGCTCTCTAAATAGTTTTGTATACCTTTTTTGTAACTTGTTTCCAACAAGTGGCAGACACGCAAGCCCCCTCGCCCGCTCAACAAAACGACTGAGTTTCGTATTTTAAAGGATTTTTTTTACCTTTCCGTGACGATTAAAAACAAATGACTACTAATGAATTTAATATCTGGTATTAAATCAATGCGGGCATTATGCGCTAAAGGATAACCAGTTTTACTACCGGAGGTCAGGGGTTTCTCCTGGTACTCCGACTTCCTCTCAAATAAAAACTGGACGCCATAATATAGCCGAATAATTGCTTAACTTGGTAAAAAACAAATCAAGAAACGTGTCCTTTGTAAGTATTTTAGTTTCAAGTTGGTCTACAAAGAACAATTAACTAAAACTAATGGCAGATATTGATTTATGAGTTATCGATTGAAATCCTTCGGGTGTCGGATCTTATTAACAACTTCCCTTATTAATAAATTATCTTTTTTTCAATTATTTATATGTCAAAATGACACTAGCGTTTTTTTTTCTGTTGACTGAATGGAATCTGCTGTTTTAGTTGTTAATAGGTGTTGACAAAGTGTTTTTCGTTGTCTTTAATTTGTGTTAATTTTACAAGAATATTTTAATCTAAGTCAAATAACACATGTAACCTACAATTCTTAACGGTCTGACAATAGAAAAAAACAAACCTACAAACACAATACGCAGATACATATAATATAAAGAAAAACACAAACAGATATTCCGAAAATGTAAAATTTTCTAGTATCATTAACTGAAATTTATCAAATATATAACTGAGAAACATCTTCGATTTAAGTTGAGCGACGTAATGTGGGCTGAATCAGTATCAGGTTCGCATTAGGAATTGATTGATATCCGTTTGTCTTAAACCTTACGTACTATAATTACTAGTTTTTGCTATGTTAATAGTTGAACAAACAACCGTACTCTCGGTTTTTGGCAAGAATACGGATTCTGTCTCATTTCTCGTAATGTAGCAAAGCGGTGATGAATCACACCTGGCTTTCGATGTCAAAAGTAATGGCATATATAATTGTAGTGAAATATTAAAGGGACACCAAATGGGGTTGCTAATCCCAGCTTCCAATAGGTGGGGCAAAGGTTGGGGCCTATGTGTATGTGCAATTACCTAATGCACTCATCAGGAATGGCGACTGTACTCGGCTCTAGCTGAGAAGGTCTTACGTCACTGGACGCTGGATCCTTATCCTCTCCAGGCTCTTCATCCGTCAAGCATCAGATGTAATGCATACCCCCAAGTAACCCCGGGCGTTATCGGGTCTAGCTAATCCCTAGGATAAGGAGGCGCCTAATTTCACCACATAATCATCCACATAAAATCTCTATATCATTTGGTAGTTGCAATATTTTGCAGGGTGTTTTGTGCTAAGATCGCTCATTATAGATACAAAATGATTACTTTGGCCATTTTTAATTACCCACGGTTATGTTATGTCAAAATTAATATTTGTGTTACGTTCATGTCTAAGTCACACAAAAAATTTCAAAATTTGATCACGGATTAAACGATACTGTTACGAACATGTGCTAAAACTAAACTCATTCATAGGTTCTTTGTACCACTTGCTTATCTTGAAGCCGTGTTGTTCTGTTGTGGGTTGTACTATGCCGTATCAGAAATTTTCGAAATAAGCCTTACTTATACCGACGTAGCAAACCGTTCTTTAGCCTCAGTGAAGACAACCTGACAGGTGTTAAACAGGTCATTTCCGTATTCATCTTTGTCTCACCGTTACAGTCTGTATCCCTCCTTTCGGTGAATGACCCCTTTCCTTCATTAACAGGTTTGTCAAGTAACGCCCGTAGAAATTCCGTTGTGCATTCTTTTCTTATCTGTATCAGACTACGGGCATTGCATTTTCGGAATTATCCGTGAAATTTCCGCAATTTAACCGGTTAGCTGAGCGTGGATGTGTGTTCTAGGTATTACTGGCTGATCCACGAACATTGTGTTGCATCTTGGGATGGAGTTTCGTAGGCATATCTATTGAATTAAATTTCATATACAAATTTTATAATCTTTGATGACACTTTATATGCAATTCTTGGTATTGAATGGTGTCATAGTTTAAAAATTAGGTCTGGGAATAGTATGATTTATAGGTGTTCATTACAATTTCACAGTGACAAGAAAGATAAAACAATATCGTAGATGTAAATTGTGAACCTACTATACGACGAGATAATGGGAAACAAACAGATAGGTGTAGGAACTTGATTTGGGACAAGCGAAGTATAGAATAAAAGTGCGCCCACATTATCCCTATAGGCTGAAATGACAACGATCATCGTATAATGGCAGCAACAAACAGACAAACAAAGTTCTATCAATTTCGTATAAATAAGAATTCTACTTTTATATTTGATATATAACTAGCAATAAGACTGAATTCTACCGAATCCGACAGATCACAAAACTAAGAGTATAATTTTACCTATGTTACGAGGTACTGCAAGACTTCTTAAAGTCCGAATATGGCGCCTTAAAGCAAACCTGATGTCATCTTCTCGACAAAATATTTAAAGCCAGATGATCACAGGAGCCTTTCAATTGCTAACCTGACCTTTATGTTCTTAAATATGATGTTTCTATATTTATTTTTGTCAGTTATTGTGGAGGTTGGCCTGGGATATAATTTTAACCAGGTTTGCTTCAGTTACATTTGGCGCCTTAGCGGTCGATTGGTTTAGACAAGTCACCATCTGATTTTTACAAGCGTTTCAACACTTAGGTTTTAAGTTCGAGTCCGAGTTTAGGCAAGATGTGTACTCCCTTGAACGTAATGCAAGCTTCATGTCAGTTACTGGCTATTTTTCTTCACATCCACTGATTTTTACTACGAACCATTACGTATGACACAAATTCATAAAATTACAAGAATTTTATGTGTGAGCAATTAAGAGTTTATTACGAGTTATTGCAATGTATTTACGGCGCAAGTATAACGATATTTTCCGAGTTATTACGAACAGGTTACGCGATTTACGAACTGTAAATGACAAACATTGCTAGTTGTCTTGCAAACGTTGGTGGTAGGTGGGAGTGGAAGTTTCTTACTGGATATCTTGGCTTTCTCTCCCAAACAAATATCACAATATAACTCACAGATTGCAGTAGAAAACGTATAGCACAAAACAATCAGATTTTTAAAAAATGTTTAAAAACGAGAAACTTTTAGTCCATCAAAATAACGTTATTTCTAGGATTTTGATAGCGGATTGGCTACGGATACGATCCGCCATTTTTCTGTATAGGTCCAGAATTGTTGCTGTAGTTGAAGTAGTACTTGTATATCCGTGACCATGTTTAAATATAACCATTTTTCATCAGATAACAGTTTAAATTTGAGTTGTGCTGAGAACTTAATATCTTCGTTAAGATTTTGCATTGCAATATTTTACTGATTTATTAGTTGGATCATCTGATACAGTTATCATTTTCTAAGCATCAGTCAGACTTTAAATTTTCTAAGTGATTTTATAGTAAATGATAAGAAAGTAAAAACGGCAAGTGGTAACAAATGCTCAACATGTTTTCTATTTGTATTTTTTTAGGACCCCGAGAACATGTAAATGAACGGACGTCATTTTTGGACATGTCGTCTACATATGGAAGCAGCCATGTACGTACGGAAGTATTAAGAGAGAAAAAAGGTATTAATTAGTATTTGTATATTTAATAATAGTTTACATAATGAGAAGATATCTCAAACTGACAGAGGAAGAAAAGACCAAAAGTAGAATGGACATGCACAAATTAAGGGTGTCAAATACTGGCTTGGAACGGTCAAATAACAAGGCGGAAATATCGTAACAACAAACACCTACATAAACGGACTAAACTAACAAAAATCCCTACACCCTCTCAATACAGAACCAAATAAGACAACTTCCATGTTAAATAGAAACACTAGACAAAAAGTTCAAGTCCAATTACATAAAATATAGAAATAACCGATAAAGAAGACTCAAATAACCGTTCAAATTTTATTGATCTTTATGCAAAAGTAAACCCACAAATACAGCAAGACACTGGTTATACGTTAAGGATTCAATAAAAACCACAAATAATAAAGTATTCAAATTTACTCATGGACAGATTGATACTAATTTTAAACTGAATAAACGAGCATGTTCACGTACGCAGGTTTCATCATAATTTCCTGTACTGCTCTACTGGGCTGTTTTCCATTGCTCGACTCATGGAGCTGCTCGGTCGGTCCTGTCTGCTTTAATATGCGGAAAGCTTGACCGTAGACTATAATATAACAGTACCAGACCAGACTGTATACCCAATACATGTTTAGGATTTGCAATTGCGGTTTAAAAAGATTATTTTTGTGTTTTGTTTTTTAGTGTTTCTTTTTTCAGTGATGAAATATATTTGGTATTTATAATTCATTTGTAAAACGCTTTGCATTTCGTATCTAAAGGTGGGAGGCTGAATGCAAGCGACGGTGATTTGTTGCCACTAGGACCAGGGATAAGTGACTGTCTCACAGATTCTCAAACATGTTTTAATTCAGGTAGATTCTATTAGTAAAGGCAATAATAAAGATAAAATACAGACAATAAACATTTAACTGATGATTCTTATAGAAATAATATACTAGAATGCAAATATATATAGATAGTATTTTGGGATTTCAGTAGAATCTTGTTCATGTAATGTTTCAGCTATGCTGTATATAGTTGTTTGATTAGAATATTTTTTACTTAATGTTTCAGCTATGCAGGTTATGGAATAAAATAATATATGTATGCAATGTTACTCTTTGAAGCGTCAAATCGCTGCGGTTCTGAGATCGAGCCGATGTGCTCGACCCTCACCTGATTACAAAAGGATTGTCAGTTTCTGCCGAGTGTTGAGAGAGCACATTAAGCACTACAAAAAATAAAAATTATGAAATCCCATATCATTTTAAGAGAAAATAAAACAGGATTGAAGTCAGATTAGTAGTTTATATTTGAAGACTTGATCATAAATTATTCTTTCAATAATACATGTACAAAACCGCATTCCTACCAACGACGAGAAAGTCTGTTCCTACTAACCACACTTAACCATTATATGTCAAAGGACGTCAAACATGAACATATTACTGTTTGGTTTGGTTTATATGTTTTAATGACACTTTCAGCAATATTTCGGCTATATGATGGCGTCCAGTTTTTATTAGGAGAGTAAGCTCGAGAAAACCCCCGACCTTCGTTGAGAAAAGAAAACTGACATTAACAATTTATAAATGATTTATACATATCGTTACTGACTACCCAACAGATATTTTTTTTTATTTTGTCATGAGTTTTGCGATAATAATTCTTTTGAAGAAATGTATCTGAGATTTAAAAACAAAATAATTTTAACTAATAGGCAGAATGCGACCGTGTTTCGAGTTGCTGTGCTTGTGTCCTTGTTCTTCAAAAATATCAAACATCGAACTCATATTTCTATTTCTACAAACAGTATTTCCATTTTTTAAATGGTCACACAATTTTTTCTCGTGTTATATTTTTTTCCTGTTAGACGCGCATTTTGTTTTGCCAGATTACAGGTAACCTGTATAGGTCATTAGAATAATAGTGATAAATAAATGACCGCCAATTTTGAAATTGAATTCTAATATGACGCCCAGCTTTAGCCATGTAAACGAAGCCGTGTCATAAATTCCCATAAATTTAGTTCGCCCATGCGTAAGCTGATTGTTTTGTGTCAATGTAAAAACTGACTTAAAAGCTCCAGTTTGTTATGGGTTACCGATAATTATCGTTTTTGTTAATAATGCAGTAATTTCAGTCTGAAATCTGAGATTTGTATAATTTCACTTGCATTTTTTTTAAACAACTCTATCACATCCTATGCTTTGAGAACATTTTCATGGAGCCGTGACGTCACAATTAGAATTCCGACGTCATAGAACTGAAAATTCTAAAACTAGAACAATGCAATTTCATAACGATTTCTCAATACTTTTGTTTAAAAGGTACGTATATTCAATAAAATGTTTATGTTATTCAATACATGTAATATGTGTATGTTCATTTTATTTGCTTTAACATACTATTTTTATGCATATCTTATTTGTTAAAAAAAACAATACTACCATTGAAAGCGTCATCTTAGAGCCGCTTCGAAATTTTACAACATTTCTTAGACATATTAGAATCGAAATAGATTATTCCAAGTATGCTTATTGGGAATTAGAACACGGTCAGACCTTATACTTGTCTTCATTTTATACCTCGCTATCGCTCGGTATAAAATATTGACAAATATAAGGTCTGACCATGTTCTAATTCGCATAGAGCTCGCTCGCAATAATCTATTTCTTAAATAAGCAATGAGTCAATATTTTACATTATCTTACAGATAAATATTATAATGTATATCTGAAATATTTCCTTTTTGTAATCATTGTTTATTTAAAAAAAGCAACAACAACAATTTATTTATTTCATTATCTAAAATTAATTTTGTATTTTGCCAAAATTTGAAAATTTAGCGATAGACCTGGGTGATACAAAACCCTGTATAATCTATATATGTGATACAAGATGAACTTTTGTCGGACCTACTTTTTGATGTCATAATGAATGGTATACATGTAACCAATGATTCTATATGACAGCGATGAAGACAGCGATGTCATTCAAGAACGGAATGTGGCGTCATAATGTGTTCGGGACTAACATGCTTCGTTGAATTTTTAAATGTTTTAAATTTTAAAAATACATGTTTGTTCTACCTTATTTATACTTCTCTCTTAATTTTAGATAAACTTGCTACATACATTTAAGTGCAGGTACAACTATCTGTATCACATCTTGACAGTTGCACACATTCATTTCAGGTGATGATAGACACCAAGAGATACCTTTGCTAACGGTAATGCACATAGTTTTTCTCAGAGAGCACAATCGTATAGCGGGTGAACTGAGTAAAATAAATCCACATTGGAATGATGAAAAGCTTTACCAAGAATCGAGAAAAATCTTAACCGGGATCTATCAACACATTGTATTTAACGAGTTTATACCTCTCGTTATTGGTTACGGAACGGCAGTAAGGTATGGTTTAATAAGTAGTCGACTAGGACATGCCAACACATACGTTCCGTGGATTGACCCAAGTACGAGAAACGAATTTGGCGCTGCAGCGTACAGATTCGGTCATTCTTTAGTAGGGAGAACTGTAAGTTCAATGAATTCAAACTTTCAAATTATAGCTAGTCATTTTATGAAATTTGATTTTTTCAACAACACAGTTACCCGCAATACAGATGGACTGTTTGGCCCAAACAACATTGGACGGTGGATGGCCAGCACTTTCATGAGAGAAAGAGATAGATTTATATCGGATCAAGTGAGAAACCATTTAATGGAATCCAACACAACTTTTGATAAGCCAAGTGATGGATTCGATTTGGCGTCTTTTAATATTCAACGTGGAAGGGATCATGGAATTCCAGGATACAACAAATATAGGGCGTTTTGTGGATTACCAGTAGCTACAATGTTTTTTGCAGGACCGATGGGACTACGGGACCATGATTATAATACGGTTTTGCAGTTGCAAAAGGTCTACAAGTATGTACTCATTTTTTGAGAATATTGAGTGTAAAATTTAGCTTCCGTAAATGTAACAGTTTTATACGCATGCATCTGAAATAAGGTAACATCTTTGATTAAGGTAACTTTTATTTCTACTTAACATGAATTAAGTATAAATAATAAATTATTTCATTAGCGTATTTTGTGAATTTGTATGGTTTTGTCCTAAACGTTTCCAGTTTTTCAATATTTGTACTATATTGATTGAGTGATCGATTGAATGTTTTGCTTAACGCACAGAGAGTAATATTTCAGCATATTCTGGACAAGTTTACTAACAGTAAATAAACAAACAATGGATAGACCAACTGGAACAAATTGTTCACCTCGACCAAACAGTATGGAGCATTGAATATAGATAGTATAACTTTTTGAAGCTTTCCGCGTTATAACTCAAAGATCCTCTTCTCGAGGACGAGTTAGAAGACATCCATATGAAATAAGCACTGGTAACCCTGACACTATAGTTCCATTATTTGCAGTATAAAGGAACCAATTGATACTGCCAAGATGGCATTACATATATTACCGATACGTCTCTTGTCTATGGTTATGACATGGTGAATTCTCATAACCAGTATTACTAAGGTTTAACTAACGACACCAGATCTGTCATATATATTAAAGGCCAACACAGGGATTGTTAGTTTGCGTGTACAAAGGTTCATATCCAAAAAATCGGTAAATAAGACTAAATAATTTAGGTCATAGAAATGCATCATCGAGGTAGCATACGATTGCATACACAACGTTAACGCAGTTATAATCTGAAGGGCCATGTGAACAAAATGTCTACTTTTATTCCAGACACCCAGACGACATAGACCTATTTGTTGGAGGTATATCTGAACGACCAAGTGTTAATGGAGAAATACTTGGACCTACATTTAAGTGTTTGGTAGCCTTACAATTTCAGAATTACAAATATGGAGACCGTTTCTTTTATGAAACTCCTGATCCGCTGATTGGATTTAATTTACGTAAGCTCCTTATTTGACAAACTACTACGGTCGAGTTATCTGTAAAAAGTGCCACACTTGAGGCTACGTTAATTTAAATCTTGATGGGAAATATATAGGTAATGCTTTCTTCTCTGCTAGATACCCGGCAATTTGGTGTGTGCACGATCCGGTCGACACGGAGTAAACCAGTGGTGCACGAGAAGGATAACATGTTGGTCGGTTATCTTTATAGTGTTAGCATTTTAAAAATCTCTTGGATGTTGTAATCTAATATAAAATACGTACCGGTTTTGTGACTTCTTGTACTATTTTTACTATGACAATTTGCAAACAATTAACAGTTAACAAAATTTGTTGAGCTCTAAAGTATACCTGTAAAGTACGTACCATTTCTACTTCCCCTCTTGATAGTAAATCAACTATCTACAAATATCACATTTTAGTTAATCATTAAATAAATAACAAGAAACCATCCAATATTAACGAAAGCGAAACATCCATCCTTTATTATTAACATACGCGAGGTTTGTTATCATGATACTAGACATACACATTACATGTACAACTACCTGTATCACGTCGAGACAGTTGTGTACATTCGTACCACTACGAGACGTTGTGATGCGGAATGTATGCAACTGTCGAGACGTGATACAGGTAGTTGCACCTACATTTAAATGTATGTAATAAAGAAGTTATGAGACGTGATACAGAGAGATGTACCTACACTTAAAATGTATGTCATAAAGAAATAAAGAAGTATAAAAAAGAAAGAATTGTCAACAAAACTGAATGTTTAAATATTTAATATTCAACGGTCAAAGCATTTTTACATCAAATATAGTTCCTAACGTCACACGTATTGTGACGTCAAATTGTATAGATAGAATGAGTGTCATTCCCTATCGCTGTCATATAGAATCATCGTTCTCCGTTTTTAGAGGAGGAAAATTCATTTGTTACAATTGCCGGGGATGTGAAATGAGTGCCCATGAAATTGAAAAAATGTTTGTTTTGAGGTGGCAGCGAGTTGTGGCTTTTGGAAAATATGTTTACTGAATTTAACACCACATAGAATATTTGACATTTCATGCTGCATTTCATAAGAGGCAATCGCATAGTTATTTACAGTTTAGATATTTTTGTGTCCGGATAATTGTTGTACATTTGATGTAGAAACACCAGAATAAAGAAGGCGTGTGCATGGGGTTTTTTCGAGCACTTGTGTTAGTTTTTCTGCCTGGTAGATCGGCAGCCTCAGTCATGTTTTTCATAAGGATTTGTAATTTGTTGCGTTCATAAGGCTGCCCTTTAAAAATTTCGATTCCGGTTTCCGATTATGACAAATCCCAATATAAAATGGACTTTCAGGATTTTGTGTGTGTGGTGGTCGGCGAAAGTCGAATTGTTTATAAGCAAAAACTGGACAACTCGTTTCATAATCGGGAATAGCATATGCACTGGGATTAAAACGTCTTTGGTGGGAAAATTTCCTGTTCTAGTTTTTGTTTCACGTTCATTAAATTCCAAAAATTCAAATCCATTTTGGTTTTGCGTTTGGTGTTTTCATTTTTCATTTCTTCTTAAAATTGTTTTTCATCAACAATACCGACAAATGTAGGGGCTTTAGATTTCTTAAATTCAAGGTCACCATTTTCATGTTATTTTCTAGTGGACTTACAGTTTGGTACCTGCAGAGAGGGCCGTATAAATTTTAGGAAAGTCGCCGGTTTCAGTTTCATCAAGTTGATAATGCAAGCCCACACTTTTAATTTGGAAATTGTCGTCAAACAAATCGATGTTTTCGTCCCAATATTGGAAGGTTTTACGTTTGTTTTGTTTACGGAACGCAGTCGATACGGTGTTTATAGATATTTTTGGAATTTATTTTTTTTAATGTTGATTATCTGTTTATTGTTATTTTAAACGCCATGATTTTATTTTTATTTTTTAAAATTGTTATGTAACAATGTTAAAAAATGTAAAACGCTCAAATCAAATTTTTATGCACGACGAAGTCACACGGGATTTCCCGCATTCCTTTCACAATGACGTCAAAAAGTAGTTCCGACAAAAGTATATCTTGTATCACATATATACCCATTACGTATCAATCGCTTTTTTCATATTTTGACAAAATACATACTTAATTTTAGATAAATACTATTATTACCACTCGTAGGTTGTGTTACTCGGGTAATATGTCAACCCTGTTCTATCTTAAACATGTTATAACTTTATCAACAGCCTTTTATAAAGCATAGATTTTTGTATCATTTCAAATGATATTTACAAATGACAAAAGTCTCATTTAAGCACGATATTATTTTGTTTGTTTTGCAGACCAACTCAATAATATAAAGCGCCAGACATTTGCTGGTCTTTATTGTCGCAGTTTGCAACTATCGTCTATTCAACGGAAAGCCTTTGTTAGTCCAGGAAGGCAGTATGTATTTGGAATATTTCTATAGGTTTCTAGTTAAATGCTTTGCCATTAGATTGATATATATTTTGCAGTAAAGATTATGTTTTATTAAGTATAAAAAGCAAGAGCGATTTCACAAAAAGTCGCAAGTGAAAAATCAATCGTAAGTGTTGGAAGATCAAAGGGAAATGCATCTTATCTTGCACTTACGATAGATTTTATCTTACGAATTTTTGTGAAAAACACGGCAGGAGTTCCCTATAAGAACCCACGACTTTCGGTGGTAATTTTGACCTGTCTTGTTCCTTAGGTTTAGGTCTAAGACTGAAGTTGCTTACAACCTTGTGTTGATATACCTAGAACACTCTGCCACCAAGTCACGATATAGAGAATAAGAGAATAGAATCATTGATAGAATAGGATCTTAAGTTTTACTTGCTGAATATACCACATCTGCATTTAGGGTTTTTAATTTTAGTTTTGTTTTTGATAATAATATAATGAGAAACGCTTCACTGAAACTGTATAATGTATCTTCACTGAAAGTGTATAATGTATTGTAACGTGTAACTGAGCGGGAGGTTGATTTAATGTGTTATAAATTAATAATCTATTACAATTTGGATTTATTAAAACAAAGGCCATGAGTTCGTTCCAGAATATGTCTAGGATTCAATTATATATTGATATGTACTCTATTTTTAACAGGAATGAGTCCATATCCACAGGAAATGTGAAATGGAACACCATTCTAAATTTAGATATGGATCATTGGAAATCTATTAACAAATTACCATTTGTTGTTACAAAAAATACTAAACTACTTTGGCTTCAGTATAGAGTTAATCAGAGAATTTTGACAACAAATAAATTTGCCAACAAAATAAACATTACCTCCACTCCTTTTTGTACTTTTTGTAAAAATGAAATAGAAACAATAGAACATTTGTTGTGGGAATGTGAATGTGTACAAGATTTTATCAGTGAAATTGATCAATGGCTCCTTCAAAATGGTATAAGCATAGCCTTTACAAAAAATAATTTTCTCTTAGGTAATATAAAACATTGTTGTAGAGGTGATCCAGAAAACAATATTATTCTTTGGATGAAGCAATATATTTATAATAAAAAATGCTTCAATAAACATCTTAATGTGTTGGAAATGAAAGAAAAACTAAAATATATGTATAATATTGAAAAAATGATAGCTGTTAAAAACAAGTGTTTAGAAAATTTTGATAAATTGTGGAATTGCTATAGATTTTTAAATACAACCCACAACTCAACAAATATTGTATAATTGATGACATATAAGCCAGTATGACATGATTACTATCAATGTTTTTTTTTGTTGTTTATTTATTCATTTGTATTTTTGTTATTATTATTTTTTTTTTTATATCGGTGCTATTATTATTTTAATTTTTTTTTGCATCTATTTTTCGTTTTTTTTTACTTTTAATAAAACTCAACAAGATACATACATACTCAGTGTAAAACCAATATATGTATTAGTATAATCTCTCTAGAGATGTTGTATTTTTCATTGGTTTGTACATCAGATAATTATATGTTATAATGTATGACATGTTGATTAGAAAAATAAAAAGTTAAAAAAAAAAAAATTATATATTATCAATTACGGTAAGAACTAATAATTTCTAAATATCACAACTATAAAAGACAGGACTAAATTGGCAATTTAGTACAAAACACAATGACAAAGCGTCATACAATGTAAAAGTAATCCAACTAATCCAATGAATACAGCATTAACGAACTAAAATATGTACAAGACTCCTTGCGAATATAAAATCAAACAACAGGTACAAAACGTATATACAACAGTACAGCTTGTACAGGACAGACTGACTCCCGTATGTAACAGCTTGCAACGTTATATATTTGAACAGCCTGCTTTATTGACCTAGACTGTCTGCACTGTTTCTTTGAGGGACAGATTGAACTGCACTTTTAGTACTAAAACAGCTTGTAAACAGAACAACATGTCTGCTCTGTTAGCACGTTAGACGCAACTCACCAGCTTAAACAGCGATCTTCAGTGTCTGGCTGACGAATGCAACAGTACCTGAGAGAAGAATTTCTCTCGCTTATATAGGACGGACGATTCCATCTAGTCATGCGACTAGGGGTGTTCCAACGACATCTTAACATTCCTAACACAGTAGAACAATATAAAACACCCCTTATAAGTGGACTGACCTAAAAACTTACAAACGTTCACCTGACCTTCCAAAACAGATCTATTTGAACAAAGGGAGATAACTATTATTTAAATGAAACCCAAAACCATCACAGTATCTTCGTTCTCTATATGAGAAACGCTTCACTGAAACTATAATGTATCTTCGTTCTCTATATCACTGAAACTGTATAATGTATCTTCGTTCTCTATAAGTTTTTTTTGATTTCTAGAAAAGAAAGCCAATGCCAATTAATAATTAATATATTTAAAATCCAATATCAACGATTTATTAATTTGTTGTGACTTATGGCGTATTCAATTTTTGAAATCAAGTAATGCTTATTTTGATGAACGCGGTTCAAAGAAAAATATTTTCCATCGATTTGAATTGTGTAACATGCTTACTATACATTTGTTTATATTGTTATATATACCTTTGTACCTTTCAGATTTCCACCTTTTCGAGTACCTTGCAATTCACTCCCGGAACCAAACTTGCTACTGTGGAAGGAATGAATTATCGAAAACCATCACAATTCCAAAAAATACTCTAACAAAGTACTTTTTACACTAGTAGTGTGATAGTCCGTAAATCGTAAATGAATAAGTAATTTAAATATTGTTTGGTGTATTTTATATATCATGTTACTCTCTATATATTCTAATTTTGTTTTCTAATTAATGTCTGACAAATGTCCAGCGATCGATATTTAAGTTATATTTAAGAGGATAACAGGTTTAGAATTAATAAATCAATGGGAAAAACGACAATTTGTACTTCTACTGTAACAAGTATGAAATATATTGGGGAGAAACGGAGAATTGGCCTTTTGTAGCGGCTAAAGTTAGAACATTCCTGTGCGAAGAAAAATAGCTAAATACGACCAAACAACAAGACCCGAAAGTTCACGGACAAATACAAATCCGGATATAGACAAACATAAACAACGAAAATCAAAAACCAAAAGCACAAAAACAATCAGCAAGTAACCGGAACACACTAAAAACCATAGGTGCACTCCGATGTTCCGGACTATTAAGCAGTGCCGGCCTCCAATTAGATACCCGTCCAGCTACTTATTGTCTTGTGTATTAAAAAGTCAAATCAAGGAATAGGAATCTACCAAAGGCGTTTTTATCGTGCAAGGATATAGTGTCACTCTCCAAACACGATGCCTTGAATAGGCCGCTATTGTAACGTGACAATGGCTAGTACACGAATTGTCACAGAGCCCATTTCTCGCTTTATTGTTAATTCAAATCATGTTAATTTATTCTAGGAAAGGGTCTTTAAAGCAGATTTATTTTTTACAGGGCATGAGAGCTCTTTCTGATGCACATGTCTAGTTCGTCATATAAACGATCAATTACGATAGAAAAATGTGAGTTGCAACGTGTATGGGGCGTAGTTGCCTCAGCTACAACTCCCGCAAGCAATTTTTGGTAGTCCTTATATTCGCTTGATTCGTGCGTACTAACAATATCCTTGGCTGCTGCTGACATGGTTTGTGGGGAGTTTGGGCGTGATTGTCAGGTTATCACACGCAAAGTCTTACGATCGTGGGTAAGCTAATTAGAAAGTGACGATTTATAAAGACCCTTTTAAAGTATTGGCTTCATTACCATACCAGATACTCCATACATTTTTTCCAGTGTTTAGTGTTCCTAGAATTGTTCTCGTCCTGAATATAACTGAAATGCTGCTTGGTGGACGTTCGGCAACCATTCAAACAATAAATCAATCTAAGAAAGTTCAGTGCCCAAGTAGACTTCGTGTGATAGTAAAACGAGAAGTGATGCATGTAATGGCATTCAGCTCCAAAGTAAAACGAGGTGATGCGGATATTATATTTTAATCATTTTATTACCAAGTTTTAAAGAATAATTATCAGCATTGACTAATCTCACAGTTAAACCGGCATCTGGACCATACAAAATATAATACTAATGTTTAAACGATCATTTTGATTTTAGTATTTGAATAATAAGTCATCAAGTTCGATACAACGTAACAGATACTCTAACATAATACTACGGTAGCCCGTAAGTGTCAACATGTTGTTTTAATTTAACTTATTTTACTTGTATACGTTACAGCGAGATAGCTAAGTCGTTTTAAAGAGTTAAAAATATAACCACATTCTGATAGTAAAGCTTCCATAACATACTGTATACTGAATCTATTTTAAAATATAAATCGTGATTGTTTGTCTTTAATAAGAGACTGGTCGAACAGCAATAAATTACCTATCTGTGCCAATTCAAAAACTGTATAATTAAGAAAGATATTGAGAGAACTAAGCATGCGTATATAGAACTCAATAATAGTATATAATTAGTCTATTAAATGACCCGTTCAGTAACTTGTTTGAGATAGGCTTTTGATTTTTGAAATGTGAGTAGATAATATCAGGCGATGTCTCACCCACCGTGGTTGTTTACCTTTGACCTTGAACTTTGATCTTAAGGTCATGAATGACAAATTCATTTCCGAGGTGTAAGTTTGTTATCTTTTTAGGCTTTTGATATTTGGAATGTGTGTAGATAATAGCAAAGCGATGTGTCGCATACCATGGTTGATGACCTATGACCATGAACTCAAGGTTGGCGAGCCTATAGAGATGGATACCATCTCACTGATATCTAGTTTTCACCTTTTAATGTTCGAGGTTTCTAAGACCTCTTCGAGATGAAACATTAAATATCCAGCGTAATAAACGGGAACGATTGTTATTGGTTGTTTTTTATAATGACCATCTGAAAATATATGTGCAAGAGTCTATCGTGACAGTTTTCTTGTGAATCCCTAAAGGGCCCTATCTTGATGATTGGCTATGTAGATTGCGTCTCGGAAATCACTATGCCAGTTTTTTTTAATGCTCATGTTTATACAAAAAGCTGATTTGTAAAATAATTTGCTTTATCCTTTTTCTTTATTTTTACAAGAAAACGGCAACAGGCGTTAGATTTCAAACAAATCATAAACAAAAACATGGCTTGTAACATCGTATTTATACTTTGTTTTTGTGATTACCCCTCGGACTCTTCTAATTTTCTAATTTACTTTAACAAACAAAGCCGCTGATATTCATGTCCACGACTTTGGGTAAATGATTGTTCTGAAAGCGAACCTTTGTTTCTTTTAAGTATTAGACTGTTACCCAAAAAGTAGAAAACGGTCCGGTATTAAATTAAACAATTTGGAACAAATATCTTGCATTAGTTAACTTATGATAGCCAATATACAATTTACTTAATGGATTAAATTCCGTAACCTTTCAAAAATATCAAAGAGAATTAAGTATAACTTTAAAATCTTCTTCCGATAAATATAGTTTTCATTTATTAAATACATTTTACACTAATATAATTTATTACTTTTAACGCGGAAAATAAATGATGTATTAACTATTATTTGAGGTGGAATAATGACCAAGTCCTTATATTCGCTTGATTCGTGCGTACTAACAATATCCTTGGCTGCTGCTGACATGGTTTGTGGGGAGTTTGGGCGTGATTGTCAGGTTATCACACGCAAAGTCTTACGATCGTGGGTAAGCTAATTAGAAAGTGACGATTTATAAAGACCCTTTTAAAGTATTGGCTTCATTACCATACCAGATACTCCATACATTTTTTCCAGCCGCTATCTGTTAGCTCATTTTCCTGAATTGGAATTGGTTTAGTGTTCCTAGAATTGTTCTCGTCCTGAATATAACTGAAATGCTGCTTGGTGGACGTTCGGCAACCATTCAAACAATAAATCAATCTAAGAAAGTTCAGTGCCCAAGTAGACTTCGTGTGATAGTAAAACGAGAAGTGATGCATGTAATGGCATTCAGCTCCAAAGTAAAACGAGGTGATGCGGATATTATATTTTAATCATTTTATTACCAAGTTTTAAAGAATAATTATCAGCATTGACTAATCTCACAGTTAAACCGGCATCTGGACCATACAAAATATAATACTAATGTTTAAACGATCATTTTGATTTTAGTATTTGAATAATAAGTCATCAAGTTCGATACAACGTAACAGATACTCTAACATAATACTACGGTAGCCCGTAAGTGTCAACATGTTGTTTTAATTTAACTTATTTTACTTGTATACGTTACAGCGAGATAGCTAAGTCGTTTTAAAGAGTTAAAAATATAACCACATTCTGATAGTAAAGCTTCCATAACATACTGTATACTGAATCTATTTTAAAATATAAATCGTGATTGTTTGTCTTTAATAAGAGACTGGTCGAACAGCAATAAATTACCTATCTGTGCCAATTCAAAAACTGTATAATTAAGAAAGATATTGAGAGAACTAAGCATGCGTATATAGAACTCAAGAATAGTATATAATTAGTCTATTAAATGACCCGTTCAGTAACTTGTTTGAGATAGGCTTTTGATTTTTGAAATGTGAGTAGATAATATCAGGCGATGTCTCACCCACCGTGGTTGTTTACCTTTGACCTTGAACTTTGATCTTAAGGTCATGAATGACAAATTCATTTCCGAGGTGTAAGTTTGTTATCTTTTTAGGCTTTTGATATTTGGAATGTGTGTAGATAATAGCAAAGCGATGTGTCGCATACCATGGTTGATGACCTATGACCATGAACTCAAGGTTGGCGAGCCTATAGAGATGGATACCATCTCACTGATATCTAGTTTTCACCTTTTAATGTTCGAGGTTTCTAAGACCTCTTCGAGATGAAACATTAAATATCCAGCGTAATAAACGGGAACGATTGTTATTGGTTGTTTTTTATAATGACCATCTGAAAATATATGTGCAAGAGTCTATCGTGACAGTTTTCTTGTGAATCCCTAAAGGGCCCTATCTTGATGATTGGCTATGTAGATTGCGTCTCGGAAATCACTATGCCAGTTTTTTTTAATGCTCATGTTTATACAAAAAGCTGATTTGTAAAATAATTTGCTTTATCCTTTTTCTTTATTTTTACAAGAAAACGGCAACAGGCGTTAGATTTCAAACAAATCATAAACAAAAACATGGCTTGTAACATCGTATTTATACTTTGTTTTTGTGATTACCCCTCGGACTCTTCTAATTTTCTAATTTACTTTAACAAACAAAGCCGCTGATATTCATGTCCACGACTTTGGGTAAATGATTGTTCTGAAAGCGAACCTTTGTTTCTTTTAAGTATTAGACTGTTACCCAAAAAGTAGAAAACGGTCCGGTATTAAATTAAACAATTTGGAACAAATATCTTGCATTAGTTAACTTATGATAGCCAATATACAATTTACTTAATGGATTAAATTCCGTAACCTTTCAAAAATATCAAAGAGAATTAAGTATAACTTTAAAATCTTCTTCCGATAAATATAGTTTTCATTTATTAAATACATTTTACACTAATATAATTTATTACTTTTAACGCGGAAAATAAATGATGTATTAACTATTATTTGAGGTGGAATAATGACCAAGCATTTCATGTGTTTGTATAAAGAGTTTTGATTTGCAATGTACTGCTTATCTTTATTTTCATTAAAAGTTTTGTTAAATTATAAAAATTGGATTTTCTTTTGATTAAATTTGCTCGCAGTTTGTTTAAATCTGCATGGATTAGCCTAGCAGCAGGAAAGAATTTCTTTCTTTTTTAATTATCTTTAAAATTCTCTGCATTCTTGTAAAAACATTTGTTTTGCGAATGGCGGATAATGTATATATTTGACTTAGGGCGAGATTACATGTATCGTAAACTGTTTAATATTTTTTGCACAATTATGTTTGTTTTAATTGGATAAAACAAGTTCTAATAATTCTGCACTAATTTGACGCGAGGTCATAATCACGTAATGATAATTCCCTCTTCAGAAATAAGCAGCACAAACTATTTGTCTTTAAATTTAATTTAATATTTGTACATGTACGACCTAAACGAAAAAACAAATTGACATTTAAAGTTTAGAAATATAAGATCTTACATTGGTACGAGTGGATTATCGGATTTCTCCAATCGAGATAGTTAAATTATGGAATTTTAAGTCCGAGCCTTGGCGAAATGAAGTACAAATTCTACCAACCCAATTTTACGTTCATGACGCGGTAAATGGAAAGTGTTTTGTTTATGACGGCATGAGTTCTTATTATGACCTTAATATTTTTAACCAGTCAACTGCTGAGAACAACAAATTCACTAGTGACGAGAACTATATTTTCCACACCGGTCAACCGGTTGAAATATTACGTCAAAATTAGAGAAAATGAAGTACATATCACCAACCACAAATTTAAATGTTTAAACTTTATATATAAGACGTCTGAGATCAGGCGGAAAGTTAACATAGATTAAAACTGTAATCATTCTAGACATTTGTGTTGTCCTTATTTAATTAATATAGCGATTCAGGATGGTAAAACCAACATTTTTAACAGTATATGCCAATTATTTATGGTATTCCGGCACAAATCCAACGCTTCTCAACAAAAGTTGTAAGGACACACGTTGAAGTCTTTACATATAGAATACGTGAATTACAAACATAGGCTACGGCATTTATAGCAACAACGAAATTAACAGCAAACACCACTTGAAATATGATTCTTATTCCGATGGAAATTTTTCCGAATTTGTTAACAAGTTTTATTCACGCACTATTTTATTAAACAGCCCTTTTTGAAAACAAATTGTAAGAAACGAAGTCTTTGTCTGTCCGTCCTTTTACGGCGATTCCTGTCTAATGATTTTAAGATTTTATTTATTTATGTTATGATACTGGTATCCTATTGTAAATATTTTCGGGTTTTTCTTGTGAATAAGACTGTTTACGAATTTATGATTTGGTCAAGCGCGATCCCAAGTAGTTGACTAGGGAGGTCTTCTCTATTTTTTTATTTTTTGATGGGTGGTTGTGGATACGGAAAGCGTGACCCCAGACCAAATTGGGTTAAGTGTTTCGACAATTCCACGCTTCTTGCACATGAAAGACCATTTGTTCTTGTACTGAATGTTACCGAAATACGGCTCGCCGAATGTAAAGCAAATATCAAGTCAATCAATCAGGTTATCTTATTTATCCATATCATGATACATGTAGACTAAATAAAATGATACCGAAACACAATAAAAACAATTTCCAAGAGCGCATCTACAAAAAGGTGGCTAACAGAAAACTCACTAAATCAAATGATACCGCGACATAATCAAAAGTAATTTCCAAGAGCAAATCTACAAAGTCGTGGCTTTTAGAACACTCACGTAATCAAATGATACCGAAACACAATCAAAATCAATTTCCAAGAACGCATCTACAAAAAGGTGGCTAACAGAAAACTCACTAAATCAAATGATACCGCGACATAATCAAAAGCAATTTCCAAGAGCAGATCTACAAAGTCGTGGCTTTCAGAAGCCTCACTAAATAAAATGATACCGAAACACAATCAAAAAGAATTTCCAACAGCGCATCTACAAAGTCGGGGCTAACAGATACCGACACACAATCAAAAACAATTTCCAAGTGCGGATCTACAAGGTCGTTACTAACAGATACCTAGGAAAAGGCCACAAAAACGTTAAAATATACAACAAACAAATAATCAACTCGAAACTCTCCCAGGAAAGGTATGATGGATGGCAATAGTTAATTGTGAGAACGGTTGTGATACTTGTAGCAGATACCAGTAAGATATCAAGAGTATCCGTCACATCTACCGGTATGTGACAAATCAACAAATTGAAAATGATGACGTTAAAACTACCCAAACAATGCATTATTTATCCACTATTAAAGTATAACGTCATTATTTGGCTTGGCCACATATTGAGGAAATTAATGTAAATCCAATATATTCATAATTCGTATGAATTCTTTGATCAAGTTTAATATTCTCAGATGTGACGTCGTTTGAACCACACGTTATTGTTCCAACGGATATGGGCAAAGTAGTTGCAATACTAAGCTCCTATGACAATCTTTTCTACAACTAAACAGAGCAAGACAGAATTATTTACAACCTGTCACTTAACTGAACTGATTGTAAAAACAGAAATATTATTGCCTTATAACCATTGAAATTGTTACGAATTTTCTAAGCCTAAGTTTCGAAAAGTAAGACTATGTTTCAAATACCGGTAGTAAGCAAACTTTCAAACCGCTAAAAGAGTTCTCATTAGGTGAAGGAATGTTTGGTGCTTACATCTAACCATATATTGAAAACTCATACGTTTTGAGTTTCTTGAGCGCGGAAAATTTCACGATTGTGTATTCCTAATAAAGTTATTTACATACAAGTTACTTTATCGAGGTTTATCATAATAAATTTTTGCGGTGGGAAACTCGGTTGATTTGGACCAGCGTGTGAGGGTATAAAGCTAAAAAGGCAAACGTGGGGTCAGTTTTTCTTTAAAGCTTGTTGCATGATAAAAAATTAGATTTTGATAAAACAAGAGGACCTACGAATGCTATAAGATATTTGAGATGTTATTTACCTGTAATAAAGAAGCCAGGGAGCAATTTACACTAGTTTTTTATGCATATTGTCCGCTATACATATTTTTCCTGCACTACATGTACCTGGTTTTCCGGAATGTATTCTAAAATAACAGCGTTTTGGTTTTTTTTATTTTTATTTTTCGACAATGCACTCTATACGATTAAGGTAGAACTGTAGTAAATGTTTTTGCTATAGTCGAAAATACTAGCATTTCTGGGATTTGAATACCATTCTAACATTGATCAGCATTTAGCTTAACTTACTTAACATTTAACTTAAAAAATAAGTGCTGTATTGCATTTAGTAATAATAAACTAAAAAATAAATGACACATATATCCGTGGCCCCCTCCCCTTTTAACAATTTTCCTTGCAATTTTCAGTGCAATGAATTTGTACTATTGTGGATCATTGTATTTAATGAGGGTACACAACCCGGAAACCTGTTACTGTTATACACATTTACTACTGATATATCTTAATTAGGCATTTTATAAATGTCAAATAAATAGCAGATAAAGGAAAACATATTTATTTGATCAATAAAGCAGTAAAATAGCGGAAAATTAGTATAAAACTCAAGTGTGTATTTGCTCCTTTAAGTGTGATGGGACGTCCTTCTAGCTCCGACAAATATAAAAATAGAAGCTACATTATTGTAGTTAAACTCGATACAAAACTGTTAATAAAGTGTGTTGCGCCGCCACTTCAAAAAATGTTTAGGAATTTTATGTCTGCCTGCAACAATTTTGACCATTTTATGTCACCAAGTCTAGTTAACTTTGCACTCTAACGATGATTGTTGAATGCTATAGGTATGTCGTTCACCTTTTTGTTAAGTTATAAAGTGTAATTATTATAACCGTTTTATTACTGCTGAAATTTAATCATTGATGAAAAAATATTATTGACATTTAAATAAGATTATTTTTTCATGCTTCCGTGGTATATTTACAGCTCTTAAAATCTATTGTTCCTTAATGATGGTAAAAGTCCGAAAAATTCTTTTTTTATTGGGATTTACATCATATACGTATTGATGTTTGACATTCGTCGGTGGATTTAAAGAACACAGAGTGCAATTGCCTTTTTATTATTATTTTCTGTAAATATTAACATTAGATCAAAGATCATAGACAATAAATAGGTAGTAACTTTCTGTAATTTGTGTTAAATAAAATAATAATTCACGGAGGCTATGGTTTATCATTGTTTTACCACAGTACATTTATGATATTTACGTACCTATAGCCAACATCATTTGTACAAAGTGAGTTAACCTTTAAAAATTTTAAAACAACACCTTTTTTAATTTCATAAATATGTACTTACTTGTATCAAGTATAAATCATTACAATTTGCGCATACTGTTTTAATAATTTGACTATCTTTTAAAATGGGAACTTCTAAGTAAAACATTTTTTTTAGAATTGTGTTGTGCTCACAAGAACATAAAATGTAAAATGAATGCAAATCAAATATGAATTTAAATCTTTAATATGTTCACCTGTAAGCTGTATATACGATACAACTCTAGAAAATTACAAAAAATTCATGCCACCGAGATATTACAGGTACTCGTGGACAGGAGCCCCCCTTTTGTATTTTTTTTGTAAGAAATCTTCTATAAGTCTTAATTTATATTCTGCTCTTTGTTATGTTCATTTCTAACGAAATAACAAGTTTCCACAAGAATACTAAGTTTCTGACAATATGCAGGTCGACTGGTGTTTTCTTTAAAACACAACAGAAAAGAATAAAAGGGGTGAGGGTCCTTTCCACGAGTAGCTGTAGAAGATATACGTAGAAAAGTTGTAATTTTTTTTATTATTTACCATTGAGGTCTTCAACTTTTGAAATAGCTTTCATTGGGAATATTGAAATATTTAAATATATGTTTGTTAGCTCAACAGCGTTAACGACATAAATATATATATATGGTGCCTATTACATGTGTACCAACATTATTTCCGACACATTCTGGCTGTTTCAATAATTTAACACACAATACATTGCAATGGATAATTAAAGAGCGTGTCCCTATATAATTATAAGATTTAATTTACTGTCCGGTAGGAGTACAGTTTGTAATTGGAACAGCCATTGAAGATGCGAATTTTAGTCCAGTGTTGCCCATTGGTTTCAAATTGGTGAAAGCAAGTCATATTAAAATATTACCCAGTTTTGTTTCAAATGGTTTAAATTATTCAGAATTAAGTACCATCTAATTAATTTAAATACTAAAAGTGAATATCTATCAACTATGCCTGTTACATTAGAAACGTTAGTTGTTATAAAGTTAAAGCAATTAGTTAAAGGAAACTTATGTTATTTAAGAATTTAACTACAATAAATATTTTCTCCATCGATTAATAAACCGTATCGGATCGGATTACGCGGATTATATTAAATATGCACAACGGAAATTTTGTGATCGGTCAATAGAATATTTTTTTTTACAGTTAATACTTAAATTCAAAAGTTAGAATAACTCGACAATTTTATTTGTGTAATGGGACTTAAAAAACGATCAACAAAAAAAAAACAGTATGCTTTCCGCAATATGACGTCAAAGGGTGCTTGTCTCCATAATAAGGATTTGTTTCCATGTTTTCCAGCCAATCGAAAGCCAGTATTCTCGTACAGTTTATTTATTAGAATATCATTTAAATGGTCTATAACACGCTGTTTAATGAAACCAAAATATGATTACTGTTAGTAACAATCAACATTGAAATAATGCGTGAAGGTATTTTCAAACTTGAATTATTGTAATGTTATGTATAAAGTAAAGATAATGTTTGAATTTGCATATATGATACATGATAGGGATTGAAGAGGGGAATAATACGCCGTATCACACCCAATCCAGGGCAGACATGGAATTCCTCTATATTTTCAATAGCGATCCCTATTTTAAGTATGACGAAAAGGCTATGATATGACGATATCCAGATCACATCCGGTATCCACCATCGACCCATATATTGCCCTTAATATTCTCGTATTTTTAGATTCCTTGCATATATTTATTGAAAGAGAAATAAACTTAGCTAGGCGACCTAATGTCATACTTAAGTATATCATTACGAAAACTGTTTTGTCAGTAAAATGCTAAATAGTAATTAAAACCAAATTTCTTCCTTATTAGTGGCTTATTTGTTGTAACATGTGTGCTTATTGTTAAACGAGGGATACTGTGAGGGGCGATGGGTAATGAGTGTAGTGTTAGTTGTTTTGCTATTGTCATTATTGTATACCATAAATCAGATTTAACGGGAACTATTTACAAAATATGTTCAAATATAAATATGTTCATCAAGTCAAATAAACAATTACGCTAGGCAAGTAGGTGTCTCAGACAAACCGTTTTACCTGCGCGCCCCAAAACCTGGTGGCGATCTGCATACCAATACAGGAAACCAAAATATATAATATGACCTTACTTACATTTATATTATTCAACATCAGATGAACTTTGGTATCACACGACTGTAAATGAAATAATAGGTAAAAATTATTTTAATTTAAAATTCTGACAATCTTTAAGATTATTTAATAGACTTATTGGATTGTGCAATATTTATTAAAAGGAAATGATAAATTAGTGTGTTGGTTTTAAGCAGAATTTACGCGGGTTACACACTTTTTTTAGGCTAAAATATCATGAACAGTAAATGCGTTTTTTTCATAAATATTCATTCGATGTATTTCATGGTTTTCTCTGAATTATTTTGATAATATAAATTTACTCTAATTAAATATTTTGTTTTATATTTGGTTTCTTTTTTGTGTGTGTGTGTTTTGTTTTTGTTTTTGCTTTTTCTGTGTTTTTGTTTTGTTTGTTTTTGGTATAATTTTGTTTTGTCCGATTTCCTTAACCAAGTTATCTGACATAACACATTTGTTTTCCACATTCAAGTGTTTGACCTCATTTTTTAATACTAAATCTTTGACTATATTTCATGTGGATCACGTCCTTTTGATTATTATTTTATGGATTGTATGATTTAGTATGTACAATGACTAACATGTACAGTAAATTTATTTCTAGGTTTTCTTGCGGCATGGCAAAATTTACCCTATTAGTAATATACTTTACGATAGGTGCAACCACAGGGCAAAATGTTGACCAGGACTTAATTGCCGTTTTTGATAGTCTCCAAGTTACCCCAGAACTAAGACGATGTAATTACTTTAATTTAAAATTAGCATTTAGAATGTTGTATGACTAGCAACTAGTCTTGTATTAATTCGCAAAAACATAATGAAAAAAGTCATACCGAATTTTTAATTCATATTATAGGCCTAGATGCCTACGAAAATGAAATGGAATGGTCATGGAATTTATCTCCATACTATATTTATCACTGAAGTTGCGTGATAGCGCATGGGTTTAGGAAGGGTGAGCTTGACTTCAACATTATTTGACTATTATTGTCAGTTTTCAGTAAGACTTTACCGGGTACTCCGACATCCTTCCCCAATAGTACACCATGGTTTAGATGAAACAGTGCTAAAAGTGCCGTAAAATACAGCTAGCCACACAAACAAACAGTACTTTACTAAAAACTACTGTAACTAGGGAATAAATTATTTCCTGAATCTGTGTTATTCTACTGAAACGATGGCTAGTATAAAAAAAAACAATGTATCTTGAACTTTACATGGAAGGTGCGTTATTTGTCTACATGTAACACAAATAACATTGCCATTTTTTCTAACAGTTTAAGATAAATTACAGAAAATAAAATTAGTTGCAATTTTATTTTATTAATTTATAGAAAATAATTCAGTAATCGTTGATATATTTTTCAGTAATAAGTGCGGCACCAATCCCTGGTGCTCCTAGTGCCTCAGGTCCAGGTGCCCCTGGTACCCCTGGCGCTGCTGGTCAACCGGGCATCCCATCAGCTAGCGCGCCTTCCTCCTCTACACTAGAGTTTGCAGATACGTCTATTGACAAACTAAGTTTATTTACTGCACAAACTGAGGATCCTGTAGGCTCGACGTTGACATCCTTTGTTGCCTCAGCCACCGAATCACTGGCTAGAATCAAAGCTACTCGAGGATTGTACGTATAAAATCTAAAAATACTTAGCAATCGGTTTTTGAACATTATGATATAAGTGCTACATTGGCAAATCGTAACTAAGTTGAGACGCAAAAATCAAAATCTTTTTCTGTCGATATAACCGGTTTCAAAGCAACTTTAAAAAAAAATCCTTATAATTGTTTTAAATGTGATATAAATTTAATCAGATTATAACTTCCATCTGTGATATATTTGTTTATACAGTATCAATTCTACGCGGAATTTATATGTGCACACCTTGCCCAATGGCTTAAAAACGTTGACCTGCCCATAGTTGCTATCAATCTTTTATTTGGATTAAGAAACTAGTTACCCTGTCAGGAATAAATTTAGGATGCGTTATTTCAAGACACGAAAACATTCAATTAGTAGAAAAACAGGTATAGGTTTACCGAAGGACACTGTACAGACGCGACCTGTCCCTCTGTGTACAGAGAATAACGTTCATTACTATAAGCCTATATCACAAATGTTACTATTTATTTTTAGAAATGTCAGAGCAGACAGTTTTAAAATAAATCCCATATTAAAATAACTAGTTACAACAAATCTATCAAAAAACGATGTAGACATATCTAACAACGTGACTAGTACATACACGTTTTCTTATCCCGTCTCGAAGTGCAAGGTTGTTCTATTTGAAAATTTTCGAAGACCTGTTACTATACTAGCAGCTTCGAGTTGAACATACATGTATTTTACTTAACCGTGTTTCATTACAACAGGAGAGGACCGTCCTTTCAGCTTGGAGCTATTGAAAACGAAGTTCAGAAGGCAATAAACTGTTTATTACCTCCTAGAGAGCCTTGCGATCCTTCTTACAAATACAGGGTACCAGATGGGACGTGTAATAATCCAGACACGACTGTAATACGAGGAGCTTCACTTACAGCACAGGGGCGATTTCTGGAACCAGAATATGGAGATGGTAAAATAGATTACAGTTGTTTAAATATTTGCGTATAAAAATAAAATAAATTAATTGAGCGATTGAAACCTTTGCAAATACTATTTAAATTTAATCCATTATAATCCGTTAAAGGGCCTCGTTTAACGAGTGGTCCAATCGGTATTGATCAACTAGCCGCACATCTTTTATGCGATTAGTAACCTATATAGTTGTATATATAGAGTATAAAGTGAGTTTTTATTTAAGAAATAGATTATTGCGAGCGTGCTCTATGCGAATTAGAACATGGTCAGACCTTATATTTGTCAATATTTTATACCGAGCGATAGCGAGTTATAAAATGAAGACAAATATAAGGTCGGGCCATGTTCTAATTCGCATAGAGCCCAATTGCAATAATCTATTTCGATTCTAATATGTCTAACAAATGCTTTAAAATTTTGAAGCGGTTCTAAGAGGACGCTTTCAATGGTGATATATATTTTGTTAGCTAATGAGATATCTCTTCAGTATCTTAAAGCAAATATTACTGACATAAACACATATTTATTGAAAATACTTACATTTTAAACAAAAAATATTGAGAAATCTTAACAATATTGCATTGTTCCAGTTTGAAACTTTTCAGTTTGAGCGTATGACGTCGGAATTCTAATCGTGACGTCACACCATGCTCTATGCTTATGAGAACCTTAATGTGTTCTCAAAGCGTATGAAGGACGCCATATTAGAATCAGATATACTTTACGATTTTAATGAATGTTTTCACTTTGCGTTCAGTTCAGGTACTGCATATTAAAATTATATACAGGCATAATCATAGGCAGATGCATGCAGAACTTAGTGTTCTTTGAACCATATGAATCGGCATTAAAATTGTTTTATTATGATTTTTGAAAGACTAACATTCAAATATACCTATCAATTTTATCACAGTGTTAAATATTGGATCTACGCCAAGAATCAATGGCAAAAATGGCAAACTTAGAAGTCCGCGAGAAATTTCTAATGAAGTCTTTAGTACGACACCGGACTTCGCCTCGCCATTCAGTAACCGATATACGGTGACCCTGACACACTTTGCCCAGTTTATCGATCATGATGTCATAAAGACTCCAGTTCTTAAGATGCTAGACAACACAACAGCTGGTGAGTTATAAAATTATAAAGTTAAAAGATATAGAGCTTAAAACCTATTTCATTTCATAACGGCTGGCTAAATGTAATGAATTACGTTTTTACATAATAAAACATATTTATCTTTTTATTGGTTTCTTCCACAAATTACTTTTTCTAAAGAGCTTATATATAGTCTTCTTTATAAGCGCAAGAGATTTGTTGATTTTAAGATAAGCCTGAAGTTATTTCTTTATCGTTTTTGACAGATTATTGGGTCAACTAATAGTTACACTACAGCTTGTTGTAACTGTGCGAACGTCGCTTAACACGCAAACAACTAAAGATGGGGTATACCCAATGTCAACTAATATATACCCTAAAGAACTTTTACTGCGAACATTATGACCTTAATGATAGTATGTGTCGGATAGTAAATCTTCAGCGTATGACACAATAGTTAATTCACTTGCCGATATGTATACATCTGAGTTTCATAAAACATCTCAAACTGAAATTTTCCTCAAATCCTTTCAATTTTTCCATTTTATAAAAAATTTTCAGCAATCTGATTGTTCAACATTTGAGTAGTGGGTCAGGATAACCTCAAATTTGAGATGTTTTATGAAACCTGGCCATTTATCACCACATGTTTTTATCTGTTTATTTTTTTTCTGCTTTGAATTAACTTGTTTCCTAATTAATGGATATTTTGCAGATCCTTTGTAATGTTTATTTAAAAAACACTTAATACAATGCAATGATATGACTGTATGGGAAATTCTTCTAAATACTTCGCAGAAATATTTGTTAACATTGGTTTGCTATGGTGCATTAAAGATATTTTTTACAAAATATACTACTTTTTGCGAGTTGCTATCGTTAGCTGGTTTTAATATATTTATTTGCTGTATTTTTCCAATACAAGCAACATTTCGAAGTTAAGTTTCTTTGTAGATCCATTTGACGAGGTGCCAATTAAAGATTGCCATCGTGATTGTGATACCAAAAGGTATTACACTTAATTAGATTATAATTGTTATAATGTTGTAGATAATAAATAATTTCCGCGTCACGTAGTGTAGCGGGAATTAATTGTCTTCTCGGCTATGTCCGTAAGTTTATGTAATTTTTGTATGAGTGCTTTTTATGCACGGATGGTTTTGAGGTTTTAAGCGGGAATAATTAATGTTGAAAATAGGTGTAAGAGTTTATCAGTTCTAGCTCGACTATTGCTGCGGACACATCCAATTTTAATTTTTAGAAGTGAGGTCCAACACTTGTTTCTGCCTGGTACTGGCAAATGGACACAGGTTTCCATACTCTGGTTTTTCCTGGCCGGCCACAGAACATTTTGTACGAGTATATATTTTGTTATTCTAGTGGCACTGGATCTGCTTAAAATATGTAATTTTTATATATTACTGTACTGATTAAAATCGACTTCTCAGTCTACACACAGCAGCTACGAGCTAGTCGCCAAACTTTGTTTGTGTTATGTTGTTATTTTGTATAATTTGGTACATGGATTACGGTGGTTGTATATAAAAGGGAATGTTTAAGACAATTAGTGCAGTGAAGACTTAAATATTCTCGCAAAATAACTAACAATAGTCTTGTCTTTATAACTGTATGAGAAGTTACTTTTTCTCGGAATATTTGCAACAGTGTAGATATGAATATAAAATACAACTGTAGAACATTTTACAAACAATAGAATAAACCCGACCGACTAACAAGAGCTGAAAATATATGGGCAATTCCACAATAAAAACCATGCGTGCTTCTGGCTAGTAAGTAGTGCCTGCCTCTAGTTTGACCCGTCAACATACTCATTGTCATGGTTAGCCATCCTAAATAAAAATCCGAGTAACTGGTTCAACCAATTTGAACAGAATCGCGTTTGATAGATTATCTACTTGCATATAACTTGATAGTGGCTACTTTAATATTCAGTCTTCGTTATATTGTAGACTATTGGGAGCTCAATATCTTGTATTGTAAGATTATACTAGTAATTATTTTTCAGGGCCGAGTGCATGACAATATTAATACCAGATGGAGATGAAAACTTTGAAAATATTTATGGAACAAGATGCCTGCCATTAGTTAGATCGAAACCTGCAATCGTGGATAATTGTAGAGTAGGTATGTTGTTTGTAAATAAAATAGCACTTTCATTTAGACATTGAATGTCAAGTAAGGATTCAAAGAAAACATATTTTCCTTGTTTTAAATGACCACACCTTAAATACTCATATATAAAGCAAGAAATGACTTGTCGAAGAGAACTATTCTTTTTCCTCTGACAGTTCATCACAGAGGTATCTGAATAAGTATTCTAGAACAACTATAACTGTTTGCATAAGGTTTACCGTCTCAGCTACATGTATGAATCATGCTATTGTCAAACAACTTTAGCCGACTACCGGTTCTATGCTACCTTGATGTCAATTTCTATGAAATTAACTTTGTAGGCTTGTTCATTATTAAGTCTTTATTAAGTCAAAAAATACGTTTTCAAATTAAACAGTACTGATTAATTACCAAAGCGTATATAAATGTACGATCCAACCCACTGCATTTATGTCATTTCAGGTCCAAGACAGCAACTCAATGAAAGAACATCATTTTTGGATTTGTCAGCATCTTATGGCAGCAGTAAAAACCATTTAAATCAGCTACGAGGACCTGGTTTGTATAAAATGTCTTGTTTTCTTGGACTAGGTTTTCGGACACTTTTTAGCTATAACATGAAGTTCTGTGTTTTTAAGCTTTGAGCATGAAACCGGTTTTTATCTCATTCTATAAATAAATCCCAAAGTATCTCTTTTTAAAACACAAATTGGTAAAAAGTTAAATATATTTAATGCACTAAAACACAAAACATGTAAAGGAATTAATGCTCTATTTACATCTTTTGACGTAATACATGTATGTCTAAGGGTTTATTATATTGTTTACATATAAACGTGGTTATTTATTTTCTTGCAACATCTCCGTCTTTTGAATAAACGTTATAAGTACAAGTAAAAATTGTATTGCTTGATACATGTATTTCATAGCACTTGCGTCCAGCTTATGTTGATGATGAATTTTCTTTACCTGTCATTAATTTTTCAAGTGCATATAGAGTTTCGGTTATTTGATATTTATATCAACAGACGGAAGACTAAATGCCAGCAAGAATGATTTATTGCCGTTTGGACCAGCCATTTCAGATTGCTTAGCTGACATTCAACAATGTTTTAATTCTGGTAACTATACAAGTACCCATTTAATGTGTACGACTCAGCGCTTATCCAATTGGCGAAAGTGAATACCCTGTCGTTTTGGAATAGATATACTGGTTATAATACGGAAAGTCTTATGCAAGCCATGACGAACGGATAAAGTATATTTGCAGAGTATTCTGGTACCCCGACGATGATATCCTCTTTAGCCTAAGCGGCCTTCGGATATAACGGTGAGAGCGTTGAAATTTGACGTTCGGGCATTCTCTAGACTAACCATTTTTTAATACAGATAAGTTCAAATAGACCGAACGTATTGTGACGTCATTCTCTTTATGACGTTCATTGTTTACATTTCTTAGCTGAGTTTACATTAAGATTTCAAAATTTAAACGTAAAGTTATAATGTAATTTATATTTAAATTTGATAAAGAAAATGTATTCCCGGCTTAAACAAAAATAGACATGTGCATGTGATATTAAATGGCGTCATATTATCAACCAATGAAACTGCTTATATCGGAGGTCCTGACCTGGTGTTATATTTGAAGTGAAGCTTGCGTCAATGAAAAATATTGCACCAGGAGACCAGGTTAATTTGCAGAGTTCCACCTATTCTGGTACCCTGACGTTGAAATCCTCATGAGCCTAAGCGGCCTTCAGATATAACGTCAGGTCAGGAGCATTGGATTTCAACGGTGAGAGCGTTGAAATTTGACGTTCGAGTATTCTCTAGACTGACAATTAGTATTATAGATAAGTTCAAGTAGAACGAACGTATTATGACGTCATTCTCTTTGTGACGTTCAATGTTTACATTTCTCAGCTGAGTTTACATTATGATTTCATTATTTAAACGTAAATGTAAAATATAATTTATATTTTAATTTTATAAAGAAAAGGTATTCCCATATTTTAAAAAAGATTGGCATGTGCATGTGATATTAAATGGCGTCATATTATCAACCAATGAAAATGCTTATATCGGAGGTCCTGACCTGGTGTTATATTTGAAGTGAAGCTTGCGTCAATGAAAAATATTGCACCAGGATACCAGGTTAAGTGCCACCCTGATTTTTCGATAAAGAATACGAGTTGCACTTGCGCGTACCCGGGTGGTGGATAAGGGTAGTCCTTAGTAAGGTGAGCGATGTTAGGCTATAATACGAAAGCCCTGCTGCGGATCGTAGAAGGTAACGTGTTGGTGAGTTCAACGCTTCTCGCACAATAAATACACTTTCGTAGTATTTATATTTCTCCAGTCGCAGTTTTTAAAATTTTAACCCGATATTGCGGCCATTTTTACAGTAGATGTAATGTTCTTTAATTTATTCTAGACCTGAGTATAGCTAACTATTGTTTGCTGGACGTTACGCAAACAGGCAATTAGTCAATTTGTCGTCTCATTCTATACTGTTCCAGTGACAGTTTCAACTGTCTGCCCACAAGTTATGTTCATTTATTGTGTTGCTTATGTGTTCTCGTCCAACATATTGGTTCAATATCGCAGCTGTCAATTTACAAATCATTTTTTGTACCACTTTAAAACATGTTAATACATAGTTGTTGTATCTTGATATATTTTCAGTTCGTTTGAAACTTTGACAAATCTTTTACTAATGATTATTCAATTATTAACTTATTTTTAATTAATACCAGGTGATGACAGACATCAGGAAATTCCTATGCTGACAATCATTCATATAGTTTTCCTTCGAGAACACAACCGTATAGCGGGAGAGTTAAAGCAGCTTAACAAAAAATGGAACTCGGATAAGTTGTTTAATGAAGCCAGGAAAATATTAACAGGAATGTACCAGCACATTGTTTATAATGAGTTTTTACCTTTACTTGTTGGAAGACAAACTGCATTTGGTGCTGGATTACTGAGTAGGGCTAGTGGCCATTCTCTTAGTTATAATCAATGGGTTGACCCAAGCACTCTGAATGAATTTGGTGCCGCTGCATATAGATTTGGACATTCTTTGGTAGGTCGATTCGTTGGATCGCTTGACAAAAATTTTCAACAAAAGGCAATTCATGAATTGAGATTTGATTTCTTTAACAATTCCGTAACTGTAAACCGAGATAACAATGGTGTTCCCGCAGCTGGAGAATTTGGACCAACAAGAATCGGAAGATGGATGTCTAGCACTTTCATGAGAGAAAGGGACAGGGTTATATCAGACCAAGTGAGAAATCATTTATTCGAAAGTAATAGAACATTTAACGGACCAAAAAGCGATGGATTTGATTTAGCAGCTTTTAATATTCAGAGAGGACGAGACCATGGTATACCCGGCTATAACAAATATAGAGAATATTGTGGTCTTTTTCCAGCAGCAGTGTTTAATGCGGGTCCTATGGGTTTTCGAGATCATGATCTTGAGACTATTAATCGACTTTCAAAAGTATACAGGTATAATGTTTACAACTCTGTAATCAACTAATAATGTGTTGAAAATATAGTAATTAAACATGTAATTAACATAGCAACGATAAGTCCAGTAAAAATGTTGTGTTTAAAATTAAGATTTTAAATATTAAATACCCTTTGGAACTGATTCTTTTTTATGATTTTCCCATTCAATCAATACTAAAGATTTTAAGATTTTTTCTGTAACAAAGTCGCTATCAGCATTACAAACATTGTTTATTTTATGTCCAAATTTGGTAAAATATTATTTTAAATTTTTAATTTACTACAATAAATAAGTTGCCTTGCTTCGGCTAGACGTCAGCTATACGAATAATGTGTCTGAATAAATTCGCTAAAATTTATTCTTTTCTTTTTAGTTAGTTCGACGAAATAATAATAATGAATGACAATTTAGTTATTATGACGATATCTATAAATAATATATTACCCCATTTATAGTCAGTACATACTTAAAACAGATTGTTTGTGGTTCCTTCAGGCTTTTCTATTTTATTCGAACCTCATATTTTGCCCCTGCAAAAACAACTGCATAAAAGATAAATTGTATTTAAAAGAAAACTGAAGTATATTCGTAGTGAATAGAACATTTGTGTCTAAATATGTGTTTTTTGTAGACACCCAGATGACATAGACTTGTTTGCTGGAGGTATATCTGAAAGGCCAAGCCAGAATGGGGATATTCTCGGACCAACATTTAAGTGTTTAGTGACTTTGCAGTTTCAGAGATACAAAGAGGGTGACCGTTTCTTCTATGAAAACCCATATTTTGACATTGGATTTAAATTAGGTTAGTTTTTCTGTTGTTTTATTTTGTTGATTGTTATCAAGTACATTTTAATTTAAAGTTATTAATATAAAATACGATAAATGCCGGAGAAAGATGGTTTATATGTATGAGTACATACATATTTGATTGTGATTTAAACCAAAAATTTCATATTCAATTTTGGAATTCTGGCAGCACTAGTTCATTATGGGGCACAAATCAAGCTAAAAGAATTATAAAAAATGAGAACGTTGTTTTGGACATAAGCATGAACTGTGTAACTACTTAATGTATGTTATTTATAATTTTATATTATTGTTATTTACTACATACAATCTGAAATATTTTTATCGTGATTATTAACTATAGACCAACTAAATGATATAAAGCGTCAGACCTTCGCCGGCATGTACTGTCGAAGTCTTGGTCTGGAGACAATACAACGTAAAGTTTTTGAAAGTCCAGACAGCCAGTATGTATTCATTAAAATATATATATCGCATTTACGATTAAGAGTTCAGAGTGCACTGCATGTTTCAGATTGCCAAGATGGGATTGCAACGGGGATTTCAAATTATTATGACTGCGTTTTTTTTATTCCTTAAATTATTTTACATGCATTGCGTATCGTTATCAAATCCTTTTTTTGTCAAGTACTCAAGAAGCAAGGTGGGAGTTATAAATATAGAGCAAATATTTTTTCCAAAACGTATGATCTCTTAAATAAGTCACGTGTTAAAAAATACTTGTGTAGGAATAAATTACGACTGGAAAAGTTCACAATCTCTTGACAGCTGTTTCTAACAATTTATCAAAATCATCTCTCTTTGCATAATGTACAAAAAGTTGTTCTGTTGTAGATATTAGAATATAATTCAAATAAGTTATATAATAAAATAACCATTTGTTTGGCCAAATATTTGGGTGTAGTAAATAATACTACACAGGATAACTACAAACATTTTCACACGAAGTATCACTGGAATACCTGTTGTTTTAATTTAACAAATAAATCCGAGATAGTCTTACAAACCCTAGAGAAATACCTGTTAGAAAAAGCCAAAATGTGTACATAACTGGAATTAGGCAAAGAGAGATTAGAAACTAAATGTTATTTTTTCTGTTTATAGGAATCCTCCAGGACGAGTGAAATGCAATTCTTTACCTTCCCCAAACTTGGACTTGTGGAAAGAATGAGATTTTCAACTTTTCTCAAATAAATATTGGTATATAGCTTTCTTATTGTCTGTTCATGCAAGTTCAATCTAGTTTAAGGACCTACAGAAGAGCTAGATCTTCAAATATCAAACAAACTCTGTAAAAATAACATTGGTAATATATTTGTAAGATTTGAGGGTATTAAAAACGTGAAATAAATTCAAAACATTACATTTTATTTTTAATTAAATGTCAACAAAAACAAAAAAACAGCAACTATTATCTGTACAATAATGATGTACAGATGTAATGTAAAGTCATACCAATATAAAACTTAAAATAGTGTGTACATAAGACTAAATCCGTTACAAAGGTGATGTCCTTGTTATAGTATTGAGATTAAAACAAAATTGTGTGACATTTTTTGTAATTGTAAATGTAAAATATTTTTCCAATTGAAATTTTACAAATCTACTACAAGATTGCACTACCCATTTAAAAAGTTTCTTAAAATGTTAAACTAAATGTGTCTGCAGGTTATTGTTTGATTTTATGTTGGTGCAATACGTTCTCGGTATCTGTATTGGTAAGCTATAAAATAATAGTAGCGTGTTAACATTCCTTAAACCGGTTAAATTACACCTCATATACTTTAGTGAACTTTTGTTTGTCCCTTCTGTTTAATGTCTGGTGATTTGTGGTCTTGACTTAAATAATAATTGAGTATTAATGTTTTGTTTTGTTTATTTTATCTCTTTAAAATGTTGCAACACTTGCATCCCATTGAGTAAAATGTGAGTGTTTCTTACATTATTATTTCTTAAAAACTTTTCGTGTTTATAAACATGAGCAATATTTTATACTAACATTATATAATATACAATCTAAGAAGCATTTGTTCTGCAAAACTGACAATATAAATTGTTGCAATTTACATTATAATCAGCCTGAAATGTTAAGCTTATTTGTTTATATAGTTCTTTAGGTTATTTCAGCAATTTCTGCAGTTTTTCCGCATCGTCTCAACGTCCCCTTTTTATCGTGGTGTAAGCCTGTATACCAGTGAAAAGACAACACAAACTGACACTTAACAATCAACCGTAACCGCTCAATCAGACCAAAAATAAGTAAATAAGTTTTTATTAGCTTATTTTTAGGCCTTCCCGTTGCTTAACTAGAAAATAATTGGATTTCACGTGTAGGTGGTGGAGCTCGTTCTGTTTATACTGGTACATTATGTTCTGCACTGTGTTCTGTTCCATTCTGTAAATGTTCAAGATTGTATACAAAATCGTTTTAAAAGTTAAAAACGTATATTACAAACAATAAGAGACAGGTTGTCTATGTCTCAAACAATGTTAACGAACATGGGAAACCCACAACCTTTCGGCAGGAAAACTGGCAAGCCTTGTCACTTGAGATTGGAGTCGAGTGCGCCTTGCCCGCAGTGAGACTCGAACCCGAAATTACAGTGCTGACCACGTGATCATTAGTAGACGAAGTACCTTAGCTACTCGGCCACCGAGGCCCCTCACAACCTGTATATGTAAGAATATTGTTCTTTGTTACAATAAATAAATTTAATTTTTACTATAAGTGAGGAGAGTGCAATCGACATTAATTTATTATACACACTAAATTAATTATTTAAGTAAAAGGAAAATTCCGACATCTCGACATGTTCGTTTTTATTATAGTAGTAACTATAGGACAATTATTATATAACCAGTCTCTGTTATGTCCCTATGAACTCTTGCAGGTTGATAATTGACTATATCAAGATGTACAAACAACCGTATAATATATGCATATCATACCTGTGGATTTTCTGGTAATTTTAGTAGTATTTTGGGAGATTCCAATTCAACATATCTAAAGTCCCAAGTATAGGTTAAAGCAAACGTTAAAATGGCTGAAGCCAACAACCACTCTGATACGGTAGACAACAGATACACACTTCTATGACCAGACTGCAATTTAAAAAAAATGATATTATTTAAATATAGTAGTTTTTATATATAACATAAAATGTGTTCGTAAAACATTCAGCTGTATTAAGTCATATATAAAAACAAATTTTCTCCAGACGGACAAATAAAGTTTCTTGTTTTAGAGTTATGTTTTAATCAAGAGTCATTACTCTGCAAACTGTGTCCAAGTCATTATACGTATGCCATCTGCAAACATTTCGCTAGGACTAACTAGACTGTATGAGTTTCAGTACGTAACCAACAGATGGAGAAGCGAAGGATATAGGCTGTCCTCTCGTTGCGGGTTTTAAGGCAATAATTGGGATAGCCCGGGGCGCGGAATATATTTACAGTGTGCCATGTACGGTAAATATCCTTTTTGTAGATGTCAATAAGTATAGGTTCGTTTCATATTAAAATAGACCAGTAGACCATTTATGTAAGATCACTAGTATTGTATGTCTTTCCCTATCTAAACTGAAATTTTTTAGTAAAACCACAAGTTATGTCCAACGTTCTATTCTTCCTATTAACTCTTAATAGAAGTTAAGTAAGCGCAAAAATGGAAATACTAAACACTGAATATCTTGTAAATATACTTACCCTGGCTTCTACAAATCCGAATGTATTTTCTTTCAGTTTGAAAATTATTTTTGATATACCAACTAATAAAATGAGTTAAGAAATATAACTTATTTGTGTATGACATCTTCCTCGTTCGTCTTTTTAATTGGGTAGCACAAAAGGAAGTTTGGGAGATTTATTGTTTTTTCACCGATTCTTATTATTATTACTGTTTTGTTTTTTCACCGATTCTTATTATTATTACTCTGTTTTATTTATCATGAATGTATCAGGACCTCCTCCCCTCCCCCCCCCCCCCCCCCACCAAAAAAAAAGCAAAAACATTTAAAGGTCCTTCGATTTCGACGAAATTAGGTATACACGTAGATTTGGGTCCACTGAGTGTGCCACAATTCTTCTGGAATTTTTGTCCCGACTTCTGGTTTCAAAATGGCGGCCATTTTACTACAACGGTCTAACATGAAAAATGTCAACTATGTCCGATTTCAACGAATTGTGATTTCTATGCATATTTAAATGTACTGATTTCAATGAAATACTATCGATTGGGAATTTGGACGACTTAAATTTTGGCATCCCAACACAAAAATCTTTAATGATAACAATGTTTCCATAATTATAGCCTTAATGGGACACAAAAACTTATTCGCCGGGTTCATTATACCTGATATATTATTAGGCAATCTAGTACAGGCCTTATTTTTATGACCCACTTTTGAATTTTGTCTCACAACTAAAATTAAAGTTTTTTTTGTTTCCATTACGTTTGAGCCGACAGCTTTGTAACTGTCGCTTGCTGGTTCTCTGCTTAGCATAAGAAAGTCAAAGAAAAGATTAGTTCGACTCGGACAAAATATAATGTCTGATCATTGCTATCTATAGATGAGATAAGCCTAAGACAGTGCAGAACATGTTTTAAAAAGGATACAAGTTATTAGAATAATTAACAGTACTGCACTGTTAAAAACTTGAAACGTTGATATATATCTGTGCCCTATCTTGTTAGTTCGTAATTTCCAAGAAATTATGGTTTGCAAAATACAGTAAACTGTTCCTACTCCAAAGGCTAATGTTGCTCCAATATAATGCAAAACTTTCTGAGCGTCTGTCTGAAAAACGAAAGTTATTTCAAATGCTATTAGGCTGTGCTTTGTGCTTGCTTAATTTTAATGTAAACAAAGGGTTTCATTGTTTTAGGTTTTTTTATATTTTAAGTAAAGATAAAAATGGCTTGTGGTTACATGTGTTTTCTGTTTAACATTGGTGTAAGCATGCCGTAGAACCTATAATAACCTCGACATGTGGCATGATAACTAGCAAGTTTAACATTGGTATAAGCATGCCGTAGAACCGATTATAACCTAGACATGTGGCATGATAACCCAGAGAACCTATAATAACCTCGACATGTGGCATGATAACCCGGAGAACCTATAATAACCTCGACATGTGGCATGATAACTAGCAAGTTTAACATTGGTATAAGCATGCCGTAGAACCGATAATAACCTCGACATGTGGCATGATAACCCGGAGAACCTATAATAACCTCGACATGTGGCATGATAACTAGCAAGTTTAACATTGGTATAAGCATGCCGTAGAACCTATAATAACCTCGACATGTGGCATGATAACCCGGAGAACCTATAATAACCTCGACATGTGGCATGATAACTAGCAAGTTTAACATTGGTATAAGCATGCCGTAGAACCGATTATAACCTCGACATGTGGCATGATAACCCAGAGAACCTATAATAACCTCGACATGTGGCATGATAACCCGGAGAACCTATAATAACCTCGACATGTGGCATGATAACTAGCAAGTTTAACATTGGTATAAGCATGCCGTAGAACCGATAATAACCTCGACATGTGGCATGATAACCCGGAGAACCTATAATAACCTCGACATGTGGCATGATAACTAGCAAGTGTAACATTGGTATAAGCATGCCGTAGAACCTATAATAACCTCGACATGTGGCATGATAACCCGGAGAACCTACAATAACCTCGACATGTGGCATGATAACTAGCAAGTTTTACATTGGTATAAGCATGCCGTAGAACCTATAATAACCTCGACATGTGGCATGATAACCCGGAGAACCTATAATAACCTCGACATGTGGCATGATAACTAGCAAGTTTAACATTGGTATAAGCATGCCGTAGAACCTATAATAACCTCGACATGTGGCATGATAACCCGGAGAACCTACAATAACCTCGACATGTGGCATGATAACTAGCAAGTTTTACATTGGTATAAGCATGCCGTAGAACCTATAATAACCTCGACATGTGGCATGATAACCCGGAGAACCTATAATAACCTCGACATGTGGCATGATAACCCGGAGAACCTATAATAACCTCGACATGTGGCATGATAACCCGGAGAACCTATAATAACCTCGACATGTGGCATGATAACTAGCAAGTTTAACATTGGTATAAGCATGCCGTAGAACCTATAATAACCTCGACATGTGGCATGATAACCCGGAGAACCTATAATAACCTCGACATGTGGCATGATAACCTGGAGAACCTATAATAACCTCGACATGTGGCATGATAACGAGCAAGTTTAACATTGGTATAAGCATGCCGTAAAACCTATAATAACCTCGACACGTGGCATGATAACCCGGAGAACCTATAATAACCTCGACATGCGCATTGATAACTAGCAATTAAGGTTGGATTCGAACTGGACCTAACTTGCCAAATTCATGATTAAATTGCAACTCAATTGTAAACGGGTCTTATCTTTCTGTGTAAGTGATATCCGTTTTTTTAAGTTTATTAAAATATAGTGGTGAACTGAATATAAATTGACTTCATTTATCAACAACACATTCTGTAAAATAGTGTTGAAATTAATTTCGAAAAAAGCAACACAACATATCAACGACAGATTAAAAAACAGCGACGAAACGCAAACAATGCTACATTATAAGATGCATTTTAATGAAAATCGGTGTCCACAGCGAATATATTAAAATAAATTAAAAAACTTAATTCTTTATTTACGGATTCAAATGTACACTATCTCGCATTGTTATCAGAAATAATCTAGAAACTGTAAACAGAGATGCGACATGAATCTCAATCTTAGGAAAAATAGTTACCTGGAAATTAGCAACCATGCTGATACCTAAAGCTGATGCAATACCGATTAATGCTCCAGCTATATTCACTTTCTGCCATTTTCTGCCACTTTCGGCAAATTTCTTCTGTCTAAATACTTCTTTTAAAAACCAATACCTTACAACAACGTTCATACCCACTAAAACAAAAACATGGAAGGTGATAGTATTGTCTAAAATCAAGCAGGGAAAAACATCTGTGTATTAACAAAGGGCTGTGTAATCGAAGCTATCATACAAAGGTCTTACAACATGTCTTGGGACATAATTTAAGACCGACAGGACAGTCTTAGGGTGTGTGCTAGACATCACACCGAAGGTATCCTAGCAAAAACGTCATAAAAACCAGAGGCTCTTAAGAGCCTGTATCGCTCACCTGATTTTATAGGCAATGAAGATGGCATTTCCCTGATGTTAAAGTAAGTCCTGTAATTTTCAATAAACTTTAAATAGGACCATCCAAACAATATTACTAGAAAGCTTTGTTTCATTGGTTAAACAGTTGTATAGAGATTTTTTTTATTTGCCCATAGGGTCCTATGTTAAACTAAGTCCTGCGGGGGAGGTGGCCATTTTGAATTTCCAATTGCCATAAAAAACATAAACTTTATAAAGGACCATCCAAACAATATTGCTAGTAAGTTTTTGTTTCCATTGATTAACCGGTTTCGGAGAAGAAGCCTTTCAAACTTTTTCCCATAGGGTCCTATGTTAAACTAAGTCCTGCAATAGCGGCCATTTTGAATTTCCAATTGCCATAAAAAACATAAACTTTATAGAGGACCATCCAAACAATATTGCTAGTAAGTTTTTGTTTCCATTGATTAACCGGTTTCAGAGAAGAAGCCTTTAAAAACTTTTTCCTATAAGGTCCTATGTTAAACTAAGTCCTGCGGTAGCGGCCATTTTGAATTTCCAGTTGGCATAAAAAATCATAAACTTTATAAAGGACCACCCAAACAATATTGCTAGTAAGTTTTGTTTTGATTGGTTAACCGGTTTCAGAGAAGAAGCCCTTTTTAACCTTTCACCCATAGGGTCCAATGTTAAACTAAGTACTGCGGTGGCGGCCATTTTGAATATCAGATTGGGATAAAAAACATTAACTTTATAGAGGACCATCCAAACAATATTGCTAGTAAGTTTTGTTTCCATTGGTTGGCCGGTTTCAGAAAAGAAGCCTTTCAAACTTTTTCCCATAGGGTCCTATGTTAAATTAAGTCCTGCGGTGGCAGCCATTTTGAATTTCCAATTGCCATAAAAAACACTAACTTTATAGAGGACCATCCAAACAATATTGCTAGTAAGATTTTGTTTCCATTGATTAACCGGTTTCAGAGAAGAAGCCTTTAAAAACTTTTTCCTATAGGGTCCTATGTTAAACTAAGTCCTGCGGTAGCGGCCATTTTGAATTTCCAGTTGGCATAAAAAATCATAAACTTTATAAAGGACCACCCAAACAATATTGCTAGTAAGTTTTGTTTTGATTGGTTAACCGGTTTCAGAGAAGAAGCCCTTTTTAACCTTTTACCCATAGGGTCCAATGTTAAACTAAGTACTGCGGAGGCGGCCATTTTGAATATCAGATTGGAATAAAAAACATTAACTTTATAGAGGACCATCCAAACAATATTGCTAGTAAGTTTTGTTTCCATTGGTTGGCCGGTTTCAGAAAAGAAGCCTTTCAAACTTTTTCCCATAGGGTCATATGTTAAATTAAGTCCTGCGGTGGCAGCCATTTTGAATTTCCAATTGCCATAAAAAACACTAACTTTATAGAGGACCATCCAAACAATATTGCTAGTAAGATTTTGTTTCCATTGATTAACCGGTTTCAGAGAAGAAGCCTTTAAAAACTTTTTCCTATAGGGTCCTATGTTAAACTAAGTCCTGCGGTAGCGGCCATTTTGAATTTCCAGTTGGCATAGAAAACACAAACTTTATAGAGTACTATCCAAACAATATTGCTAGTAAGTTTTGTTTTGATTGGTTAACCGGTTTCAGAGAAGAAGCCCTTTTTAACATTTTTCCCATAGGGTCCAATGTTAAACTAAGTCCTGCGGTGGCGGCCGTTTTGAATATCAGATTGGGATAAAAAACATTAACTTTATAGAGGACCATCCAAACAATATTGCTAGTAAGTTTTGTTTCCATTGGTTGGCCGGTTTCAGAAAAGAAGCCTTTCAAACTTTTTCCCATAGGGTCCTATGTTAAATTAAGTCCTGCGGTGGCAGCCATTTTGAATTTCCAATTGCCATAAAAAACACTAACTTTATAGAGGACCATCCAAACAATATTGCTAGTAAGATTTTGTTTCCATTGATTAACCGGTTTCAGAGAAGAAGCTTTTTAAAACTTTTTCCCATAGGGTTCTATGTTAAACTAAGTCCTGCAGTGGCGGCCATTTTGAATTTCCAATTGCCATAGAAAACACAAACTTTATAGCGTACTATCCAAACAATATTGCTAGTAAGTTTTGTTTTGATTGGTTAACCGGTTTCAGAGAAGAAGGCCTTTTTAACATTTTTCCCATAGGGTCCAATGTTAAACTAAGTCCTGCGGTGGCGGCCATTTTGAATATCAGATTGGGATAAAAAACATTAACTTTATAGAGGACCATCCAAACAATATTGCTAGTAAGTTTTGTTTCCATTGGTTGGCCGGTTTCAGAAAAGAAGCCTTTCAAACTTTTTCCCATAGCGTCCTATGTTAAATTAAGTCCTGCAGTGGCAGCCATTTTGAATTTCCAATTGCCATAAAAAACACTAACTTTATAGAGGACCATCCAAACAATATTGCTAGTAAGTTTTTGTTTCCATTGATTAATCGGTTTCAGAGAAGAAGCCGTTTAAAACTTTTTCCCATAGGGTTCTATGTTAAACTAAGTCCTGCAGTGGCGGCCATTTTGAATTTCCAATTCCCATCTAAAACACAAACTTTATAGAGGACCATCTAAACAATATTGCTAGTAAGTTTTGTTTTGATTGGTTAAACGGTTTCAGAGAAGAAGCCCTTTTTAACTTTTTTCCCATAGGGTCCTATGTTAAACTAAGTCTTGAGGTGGCGGCCATATTGGTTTACCAATCAAAATAAAAAACACAAACTTTGTAAAGGTCCATCCAATGAACATTATGGCCATGTTTGGTTTCAATTGGCCAAGTGGTTTCAGAGAAGAAGATTAAAATGTAAAAAGTTTACAGACGCCGACGACGACGACGACGACGACGCCGACGGACGCAAAGTGATAACAATAGCTCACTTTGGGTCAGGTGAGCTAACAAATTCAAATTGTAACCATCCTAAGACTATATTAGGACACCTTTTTCGTAGTTCTAAAGATATGATAAAAATTATGAAATTTCCTACATCTTCGGTGACACGACATAGGTCACCGATTTGTCCTAGGATGGTCTTAGTCTTAAGACATCTTCGAAGACAGGCCCCTTACGTCAATACAACGCATAAAATAAGTCTTTCCAAGACAGGCCCCTAACGTCAATACAACGCATAAAATCAGTCATTCCATCTCTCTTTTTTGTTGGTCATAAAAGAAATAATTTGAATGAAAGCCAAATGTCAAACACGGGAGATAACTCATCGGATCATCTTTTCAAAATTTAACAGCATGTTTAAATGCTGCACCTGACTTTACAATTCTAATATAAGTAACTACAGAAAGAAGTCTGAGATCTATTCTATTAATTTATCATACATACTACTAGTAGACAGAGTTTCTCCAAAGTATGACATATTCCGTCCTATATATTTCTTGAAACATGTCTAACTCTGCCTATAATACTTCAGATAATTGCTATAAACAAGGACTTCAATTGTGTTGCAATGAAGCTAATGTTGCTGATTAAATACTTACGCATGACGGCACCAATGTTGATAAGTTGTCCAAATACACATCGTTCCGGTGCATCTCTGGCAGTATGACTGAAAAAACAATACCACTACTATAATCTGTTAAACAGATTTAATTTGATATGCTATTCACATCTGTTCTTGATATTACAAGTTAAACAAACTTCAATGCTGTATTTATAATTTAAAAATGTCAATAATTTACGAGTCGATATTTGGATAATATCTCTTTTATTTGAACTGATGAAAAATAACATCGAAGATAAGTAGCAAAACAAAAGTATCATAATTGATTAATAGTGACATTATTGTAAATGAGTTTGAAATTCAAAGATGTCTGCTCCTGTTTAACAATAGGGTTATAGAGGAAAGTTCTTATTTATCTTACAATTGCCTTCTGTATTAAAAAAAAATAACATTTTGGTTTTGCTTTTGGATTTCAATTTGATTCTGCAAATGTGCCTGTCAAAACTTAGATTGCGTTCGACTCTAACTATAGGCAGGGTGTGTTTGACTTAAGCTTAATTGACAATGCCATAAGTCAAGGGTTTTCAAGCTTTTATAAGTTACCTAATATAGGGAAAATCAGGTTCAACATGACCATAACTGACAGCAATGGCATACCTACAACAATAATACGTAGACAATTAAATAAATTAAGGTTCTTCTATGTTGAAAATATAGAACTCTATGATGTAGAGAATTGGACTCAACAAGTCATTATATTATCTCTATGTCTACAACGTGAAAATATGTTTTTGTGTTATAGTTAAAACAGTGTACTGTCCATCGGCAATATTATAACGGACAAGAACTGACCAACAATTTTTTTTATTACAGATCTTGCGTAATTAAATTGACAAGCTAGAGTTAATTAAAACACTCATAGGGACCTCGGTGGCCTAGTGGTTAAGGTAGTTTTTCTACTATTGATCACGTGATCTGTCAACAACGAGGTTTCGAGTTCGAGCCTCACTGCGGGCAGGGCGCACTCGGGTACAATCTTAATTGTAGATGACCAGCATCAATATTCAAACTACAGGATGATAGCTTGCCAAGAATTTATGTGTGTTCCGAGTCATTTTTCTAGTGCTGTAATATGTGGTTTTCAATAATTATACACTGTGCGGATTTAAGGGACAGTTTCAAGTATAGAATGCATTATTTTCAAATAGTTTTTCAATTTATTTCATCCTGGAAATCTGAATAACCCTTGCAAAATTTTAAACCTTATATATCCTTATCGATGTAAAACTGCATACTATTTAATGTTAAAGGTCGTTAAGTCTGCACTTACGTGATAAAGAATGATAAGATGATCCATATGGCTGTAATGATAGGCAGGACATACAGCCTCTTCCGCAGGCATATAAGGCATGCAAAACTCATTATTCCTGGAAATTCTTTCTCTTTTCCTTCTCCGCTGTAATTAAAGTTTACACTGAAGTCAAACTGCGTCTACAAATTTAACATTTCATTTCGACATGCACCAGTCCTATTTTAAATTTAAATGGTTTTTAATTCTATTTTCAAAACCAACTATGGTCATTACTAGGAACAGGCACAGGAGAATCTTCTTTACCATCGAACTATCATCCCTGTTCAATTTTGTTTTGTATTAGATATGTTACGCACAGACTAGTTTATTAACTTGTCAATAAATAATCTAATAAATATCAATATCAAATTACTAGAACTTAATAATTGTACACTTAATGTGCTAAAAACCCTAACTGTTTTGTATTGTGTTACTTTTCCAAATTCTTTGATAAAATTTAACATTAAGGCCTACTGCATGAAATGAAAGCATATTAATTAAACAGGAATTTACTAACATGACCTAAAAGCATGTAAGAAAACAGAAAGTTTGGTAAAAAATGCATCTTCTTTCAGATGGAGTGCCATAAGGGTCTGTACCTGGACCTTTACTCGTCATTAGGTTTATCAATGACATATCAGAAACAGAAAATCGTATATCCCTTAAGAGACAATTTGCTGACGACACGTCGTTTTATTATTTAAACAGTGAACCACCAAGATTAAATATGTCATTGATTTATGATAAAATAAATAGTACGTTTTAATCCGAATAAAGCTGAAGTGTTAATGATCCTAAGTATTTAAACCCTTATCTAGAAATCACTATGAGCGACAAATTAAGATATGTACCCGTTGTGACATATTAGAGTCATTTTAAGTTGTGATGAAAACATGACGTCAATCCTTCAAAATATCAACTAATGAAATTGCTTGAGATAACCAAGTGTTTGGCAGTAGTCATTCTTGAGTGGGAAGAAAACGTAACGCAACTAATAAATAACGCGGTAATAACAAACTATTAACACTACTGTACAAAATACACTGATTTTCACACTTTTAATGCAACACATCCGTTTGGTTTATTTATACTCGACATCGGGATATCCCCTAACCAAATCGTGAATGAAAGCGAGCTTTTGATCGGCTACATTAAGGTATGATGTAGCCAATCAAAATAGTGACTTCTAGCCCGGGAATTTCCTATCTAAGTTTGTCAGGATTTCGTGGACACTTACAGTGGACATAGAAACCCTGACTTGTGAGGATGTGTAAAAGAAGAAAAGGCTTCTCAATTGTACATTTGTATTTAGATTACACAACGTGCATTTTTATCGGATCTATTAATACCATGGTAACGACCAGTTTCAATTAACAAATTATACGGTGACATACGAAATTTTTCTAGCTAATTTTGTTTACACTATACGCCCATTTTTTTAGCATTCACATTTTTGTAACAGACCTCTGTAACAATATTTCAATGTACAGATTTTGTGAGATAAAACCAATATTTTAGTATATTGTACATTCTACAGTAAAGTAAAGGAAATCTTCCAAATTCAAAATAAACCATTGCATTTGATGTAGACTTTGGACATACAATTTATTCATACAAATATCTTGTTGCACCCATTCATAAAACAAAATGTTATTATCTTATCATTCAGTATCAATGTTGACGTATGTTGTTTGTCAGTGATAAACATCGCCAATTTTTGCCCATCGGCCAGTTTTTCGACAGTTCGGACCAATAAATGCCATTTAATATGCAATAATTTGAACATACTTTTTTACACACTTTGTGCAAGAATTCCCCTCGGGTTAAAAAATGTCAGAAATTTAAGGTAACAATTCTCCTTTATAAAACCAGTACAAAGGTCTTATAAAATGAACATTTAATTAAAACATAACAAGGTATTATTTGTTTCAACTTCAAAGGGTAAATCGTTATTACTTTAATGTAATGTTATTTTAAAATGTTTAAAATTAAATATGTTCCCTATATACAAAATTTTCGGGTGTTCGGGATTTTTCACGTGTTACCTACTGACCAATGGTAAAACACTTGTGAAAGTAGAAAGTGAATACTAGAAGTATTTTATAAATGTTAATTAATAAGTTCATTGATATAATGATATTTATATAATACACCTTAACAGTTTGTATACAATACTTACGAATTTGTAAGTGACATGCTTTTATTTTCTTTCATATGAATCAAACGATGAAACAATAATAACAAATTCCGGATTTTAACGGATATGTATCCATATACACGCACTTGACAATCTCGTCCTTGTTTTCCGGTGTATTATATCAATAAGTAAAAGGAAAAATATTTTAATTTATATTTTAACTTAAATTGTTATTTTTATTATACTACTTGTTATTTAGTTTTATTTTATCAAAACAAAATTCGGCTTATAAGGTAATATCAAAGTTTTCTAAATACATGCCGCTTAACAAATCAGTTCTTAATAAAAACATATGACTTCATATTTCGCTCTATAAAACATTGCTTTTTACAAAAATGTAAAAAAAACAAATAAGAGAACCGTAAACAAAATATATCCTTAAAAGGTCCAATGAACTGTACGAGTACATTCGTTCTCAACCTTGTCATAACGTTCGGATGACCTGCAATTAATGTGCTTTAAAACAAAAAGAATAGCCATCCTGTTGTTACCAATAACAATTGATTAGCGAAAAACAAAATAGGATTGATTGGTTGGACGTTTGCTTACGTCTAGTGTGCAGTATTTGAGCTCTGTTCAGGACGACAACGAAATAGGAAGGTAGACAGGACAACTTTAGATTATTCAGGTATTGTAGCAGACATAACAAATAAAATAAATATATTATACTTCAAATAAAAGTCTTAAGTTTAATTGGATAATATTGAGTTATTTCAAATTATTCCATACTGACGACAGATTCTAGATAATGATTTGTTACACCGATACAGCACCACGAAAGATCAAACTACGCTCGATATAACACCCCTTTGACTTGAAGTACTGTTCACATTGCGAAAATAAAGTTTTATTAAATACATATACTGTTGAAATATAAAGATTTCCATTTATTTTCTGTTAGTTGACAAGAACGGTAATTATTGTAAATTGTATTCAACACAATATAACACATACTGCCTGTAGTAGAGGGAGTTACAAAGCGTATCACACTCATTACATATATCACCCTCGACTACTTCGTAGGATACTCCCTCCATTACAGGCAGTATATCTATAATAAAACATGTTGTTTTTTTTTTGCTATATCACGGCACAAAATTTTTCCAGTTTAAGTCGAATTTCGCGTGGTGAACGTATTTTCTTGTTAGAAGTTCATACCTAAGCCATATATGTATATGTATTGCAGACAATCTCATCGTTAGTAAATATACCTATATATCATGTTTAACGAAAAAATATATTTCTGCAAAGTTTGATTGGGAAAATCTTTAGAAATTTAGAAATCATTATCAATTTTTACAATAAATATCTTACCTGTTGTAGATAAACAAATCAATGCATTAAATTAAGCACGTTAATTTTGTTTAATTTATAGACATGCATAATCACTTAGGCCAATCCTAAAGTTCTGCTATATTTAAAGCAACGCAAATGGGTTGAACTGAAACTTGTAAAATCGGGAAGTTCAAATTCAAGATGCGTCAGAATTACAACAAGGATGACTTAAAATGACTAATTAATGTTAATAAAACTACATTAAAAATAAACCACACGTACCTAAGTACAGTAGTATCCTCTCCTGACGAAGCAAATTTGAAACAAAAGTTGAAAAAATTATATATCCCAGATTCAAATTTCCACGTGCCACACCATGTCGTTCAAAATACAAATTAAATGCACTTCCACTGATCAAAGCACCCACCGATACAATAGGACAGACCAATACATGTACCTGTGGTAATTAGTTTATCAAGACATGATTGAGACAACGATCTTTCTGTCAACGTTGTCACGATGGCGTCTTAAAAGAACACAAATCTATCACAAAACTATTCAACTGTTTTTGGACAGCAGGACAGTATACCTCGTGGACTTTGCTGATTTGACAATTATCTTACATAGATGTGCATGAATATAACAAAATATTCTATAGGATTTACAAGGATTTCAGTCATTTTTTAAGACAAGTGTAGTCATGAGCGCACAAAATACGACCGTGGAAGATCACAATAATCATTAAATTGACTCGAAATTGTTGTTTATAATGGTAAATTACTAAGAAAATACTGAAATTAACACCAGCAGTAACAGTCTACCAGAACAACCTTTATTTTTACATGAATAGAATTTTTGCGTGTTTTGATTAGTACAAAAACTACTATTTGTTGGGTCATGTTAAATCGCAACTGTACTAACAGTGCATCTAAATATGGGGTTTTTTGCCCTCTTCACAAACGGAATCCAATATTTCAATTTTCCCTTGAAAATGGTCTCTGAAAACAAAATGAATGAACAAGTTTTCTATAGGATTAATAGATTAATAACTGTGCCCTCCTACCCCTTCCACCTCGCTTGCCTCTTTTGGGTTACTTATGTAATTATCTAAAGCGTAATTATTGCGTTGATTTGCCCAATAGTACAATATCTGTACGTGTCGAATTTGATCGACTGCCACATATAGGTGTGTAGATTGATGGGTCAATAATGGCTTCTAATTCGTAATTGATCAAAGCTGTAAAAAGTCATTATTAAAGAAAAAGGTATGTTTGTAAAAGTGACGTGATGGATGGCTATTTAAGTAGTTATGTTTGGTTTTACTATAAACCATTCATGAATTTACCATCAAAACCGAAATATCATTTCACTCAATAGCAATAATTGTTTATAATAATAATTATCTAACGTGTCAGAATTATTTGTCGTGTTCAATATGATATCAATTTGTCAATATTAGCCATAAAACGTCACAACAAAGTAAAATTAAATACAGGAAAACGTCATAAAGTTATAAAACCAAACACGTCAAGACAACTTTCGTCGATTTTAAGCGCGATTTTGATTGTCGTTATAGTACTTTTGCGTTCGGCGATTAGGAATTGCACTTCGCTAGTAAATGATATTTTTGTCAGGATAAATAGAGTGATGCTGATCGTCAATGGAATGATTTCCTTATATTTCAAGCTTAAACTTTTCAAAAATACAACTCACTATTTCTTGGCTTTGTTTTGAGACAAAACAAAGGAATAACTGCCGTGTCCTTATAATTTTTTCTTGGAAAGCATTTAAAGCTATACGTGTAGTTTTTTTGTCACGTTTTGTTGTGTATTGGAAATGTACCTAAATCCAAATTATCTTTTGAAATGAAATTATACGTTTATTATGTTAAAATAGTTTAAAAGTAATAGTTCAATAGTAACGAGTACTTACATGTAACTCTGGAAAGCAACCAGACAGCAATTACATTGTATATAAAAAAAAAAACGTCTTAAAAATGTTCTAGGTAAATTTATCCAGTGTCATTTTTAAGATTCCATTTAAATTTATGTTCAAGTTTCAACAAAAGCGTCCGGCTCAGGTCATGACAGAGAAGTGGCTCAGGTCATGACAGAGAAGTTCATAAAAAACATGTTACCTTTTTAGTTTGGATGCAATGCATAGTTTATTTTATGTCACTTTTAATCTCTTTGTTAAAATCCACAAAAATGTAAAGATTATTATTAATTATGTTGTTTCCATCCGTGGTAACTATCTTGTGTAGGTAGTCATCACACATAGATTTTACCTGTCAGTTCTAACATAGTTATGTTATGAATAATTTACAAAAATATTTGGTGGGTTACTTGTTATGAAAAACTTACAAAAATATGTGTTTGGTTACTATAAAACATTATTTTCTGTTAGGTTGAACATGCAGGTTGGATACTGACTTAAAATTAATAATCTTTGATTTATTTTAATTTTCGACTTAAAATAAAACTGTTTTCCTATCTAAAATATATTGTATGGAAAACGTAGTAGTATTAAACACGTTATGAAGACTTAAGTTTGCCAACAACTAAATAACCAGTCAGTCCTAAGTAGTTCTTAAAAGAACTAGAGTAGTTCTACTTTAACTTTGCATAAAATTTGTAATTATGAATGAATCTGTTTAAAATGATGTTTATTTGATACACAAACATTTTATACAAAATTATTGATTTTAGTTTAGCATTAGATTTTGTACGAAGCTTCACACACAAGCACAAACAACTTAAACTAGCTTTATTTGTGGCGCCATTTTGTAAACTTTACACAAAATTCTTATTCCCGCGTGCGAGACAGAATAAATAAAAGCTAAACTGCGGAAACCAGTCGTACCTCAATGATAACAGATGCTGTGTCTAGATTGGCTGCTAAATCCGGAGATAGCTGCCAATTGGCCAACAAATAAGCAGAGCTAAGTTAGGGATGAAAACCCGGCATGAAGACGGGTGGGTTGCAATCATTATAGGCCGACCGACGTTCATAGGCACTCGAGAAAAGCCGAGCGACCACGAACTGGTTTCAATGAAAAAAGGGAAAAAATATGCAAGATAATGGGAATCAAACTGTTTCAAAAGGAAAGTGGCATTGATTTGTGTAGGTTTATCATAAAATGTGTATCATAAACTTAAACGGGAAAAAATACAAGATAATGGGAATCAAAGTGTCTTGAAAGAAAAGTGGAATTGATTTGTGTATGTTTATCATAAAATGTGCATCATAAAACTTAAACGGAGAAACACGAAGGAAATTGCGGAAATTTCAGAAGCGGGACATTTTCGCGAACAGGTCTACACAAACTTTATTGATGAATATGATGCATTTAAGAACTAACCCCAATGCATTCTTAGATACTGCCTGTGATCTGTATTTTATGAACAATTTTTTTTAATTCTTTTCCTGCTTACTGACGAGCACATCAACTTTCTAACCATGTTTGTTGTATTTAGAGATGCTAAGCACAGCGCATGCTTCAATTGCTGTCTCTGACCTATATTTTGCGGCTGCCTGATTTGGCTATCTTAGCATTGTGTACTTAAGATATAATAAAGATATGTAAATAAATAACAATTCATATTGCCATTTAACAGTAAAAAACAGTACATATTTTTGTCCACAAAGAAAGATAAAGCTAATAGAGACGGCTATTGTTTTTATGATAGCTAATAGTTGTTAGCCTATACACTTGGTGCACAGTTCAGCTATGTGAGGGATGACATGGTATTTTGAGAAAACAAGGTTGTCGCTAATAGTGAACTTAAGGTACTTAAGGTATCCGACCCATAATTGAAGTCAGCGTTTAATTTTATTGTTCGACCAAGAAGTACAGCGCAATATTTCAGCAATATTAAGGATTAAATATACACCAGGAAAGAACGAAGGACCAATGATAACAAAATGGTGACTCACATTGGGAAAGTAAGATTTATCGGTCGGAAAACTGACAATCCTTGTCAATTAAGATTGGAATCGAGTACACCTTGCCAGCAGTGAGAATCAAACCCGAAATCTCAGACCACGTGATCAATAGTTGACGAACTACCTTAACCACTCGGTCACCTAGGCCCCAGTGGTTAAGATAGTTAGTCTTCTAATCACAATGTGACAAAAAGACTTGTCGCAGAGAAGAGAATAACTAACTCAATGTGACAAAAAGACTTGTTGCAGAGAAGAGCATAACTAACCAATAATAAGAGATCTAGGTATCCATTCATTTTTCAAATAATTGTCAGCGATCTAGAGGTAGTCTTAAGCAAACATATAAATATAAATTTAAGTTAATCGGCCAAGAATAGGAATAGTTTCTGATCGCTCTTGTATGCTTGAATACTGATATAAGGTATACTTTATTCTCAATACATCGCATAGTTGTGCTGTTCGGCACAAGCACATTGTACATGCATTGTTTATGAGGTATATACACTAATGTAGCTTACTGAACCTTCTTATCAATTCTGACCACTATTCAACCATTTTTCTAGTGAGTATTCTGTAGCCAGGTTTTCTATATAGTTAGTTGTAAACATGTAGAATAATACCATAAAGACAATTAGAAATAAATTTATGCAGTGAAATAATGAATATATAATTCTTCAATGTACATTTACGTTGCAAATATCGGGATTACCAATCGTAAATGCAGTGCTAACAACGAGTTCATTTTAGTCTTGAACGGTTGACATGGAAACAATCGGGGTCATATTCTAAATTCGTAATTCTTGATTTTATATCTATTTTTTCTTTCTAGTCTTATTTCTTTTTTCTTCATTTAAAGTTTTAGATCTTCGATTCTTATTAATTATGATTTTATATATGTATAAATTTGACAGTGATTGCTTTCCATGCTTTTATTTAGAGTAACTTGTGTTAAACACGTGCTTGTCATTCTAATGCATTACGGGTAGAGCTTCGGTACTCTCTGCCTCGGCGTTTTACTTCATTTTCGTTAATTTATGAGCAATATTTCCAGTTTTTATTGGTAGAGGAACCTGGAGAACCCCGGACCTCTACAGAACATATCACTTTGGTAAGACTTCCAATTGAACCCCCAATAAAAAACGCAATGCACAAGACACATGGAGTTCACACGGCTCGCACTTTCCGAAATGGCAATGCATGATTGTGTCCACTGTGGGGTCACCAGTGGCTGCCACCCAGTGCCAAATTTTTTTTATTTACGTTCGAAATAATGCATTTTTAGTAAGGGGTTCAAATGGAAGTCTTTCCATGACTTTGATCCCATACAAGGAAAAATCTATGTCGCATTGTAAACGAATGAGACTACTGTCTGATAAAACTCGGATAATTGTACATTTTTCTTGCTGACACGTTTACACATAAAACTGTAACTACCACCAAGTGTGTTGAAGACAATTTAATCGAGGATTTTTATTATATACAATCGATTCGCGTGATTTATCAAGATTTTTGCAACTGTTGATCTTTTTCTATGACATATTCTGAGCAGAAATATATCTACATATATTACAATACAAACTCAACCAATACCTAGTTAAATACTCTGGCAAAATATTTTTAAATGAGTATCGTAAGTTTGGCTAGTGGCTTCTGAACAGGGAAGTAGAATTACATTTACGATTTTATGGACCAAAAACAAACAATCAACTCTGCATGCCATGTGAATATATTTCATCTTCTGCATACATCATACACAGGTCACATGTTATAATGGTTTACCTTTTAAAATGTTTATATTTATATGTCGAATGCAGTGAACCAGAAAAATGCGGAAATAATCTTTAAATGGAAGTACAAAATTGATTTTCGGAAATTTATTTCCTGTTGTATGTATTCATATTTTCAAAAATTACCTTAGCGGTTCATTCTCTGTAGTCATGTCTGTCGTTTTATTCCAATCTGTCAAAGATATTTGCTGATAAGAATCACGTCTTTAAGAGGAAAATCACTTAAGAACACAAATAGATATCTAAATCGACTTCTTATCAAAACTTTGTGATCACTTTTCCATTTAATCAAACTGTATTTCTTTCATCTTTACACTCTCCTATAAAACTTAAAAAACATAGTTCGAAGTAATCTTGTACTCGTTTAAGACGAACAACAAATGAATGGTTCACTTCAGTTAAATGGGAAATACTTAAATCACAAAGGTCAAAGGAATTTCATATCTAAATATAACTTGGGTATTGATAAATTATTTTGGATATTATGTCAATCGATGAAATTGCCCTACGAAACTATTTGTAGATTTCATATCTATTTAGAACGCAACATTATAACCTATATAACAAGTAATGTCAGAATCAAACCTTCACAAAACACAAGAAAGATAAATAAATGTAGTGCAAAAGTAATTAATAGTTAATTTAAAGGTAGCTTTTTCATTGAAATATATATTTATTTGGCAGTTAAGCCTATGTAAACCCCAGCCACAGTGCCACAGTGTTCCATTAACATCACTTTATCATTTTGGTAGTAAATTGACTATTTTGTCAATGTGGATGTGCAGAAATAAAGTATATGGATAGGTATGATTTAATAATTCAATACATGATTAGGTCCGTTTTATAACGTCCAAAACTATATTAATAGGGGGGTTTTCAAATATCCGTCCGCAGACCTATTCCATGGTGACTCCCCCTCACCCCCACACACACCGTCCCGTTACTGTACGAATAAATGTCAACATGCTCCTGAATGAGAAGTTTGCAGGAACATGTGTCCTTGATGTCAACACTTTTTTTGCTGAAGTGATAATGTCGTATACCACATATCGTAAACCACACAAATTCTACTAGTGAATACCCGAGACACCTTAACGCTTCTATATTCACAGATGATGTTTTGACATTTCACATGCTAGTCACAATTAATCTCCGTAGCGACGCATTTTCTCAGCCGCACACACAGCTCATCCTGACTAACTGACCTAACCCTACAGTTGTAGGATGGCTTGTCAGCAGTTATCAACGAGCGCCGCAAACTCTACAAGAAATGCAGGCTCCTGAATCGATTGACTAAATCTATGCCTGGGCGGATCTGCGCTCTTCAAAGTTTGAAGTATCCGTGTTTGTGTGAAATTTCAGTGAAATGTGATGCTCAATGTTTTGTTTGAAATAATACTAAAGATTTGAAGTAAATTGATTCTTTCATACGTTGCTTCGCTCTTTTTTTTTGGCATAAGCAGACACTATGCAGTCTGTCGTTTTCTGGATTCTCGTAAAGTCTCACACGTTCAAATGAAACTATTCTATAAGTCAAGCCACGGACATGACGTCAAACACAATTACAGATAGCTTAGAAACCCCAGCGTCGATATGTTCGTGCTATTTTGGATTATTGGGATCAAACGTAATTTCCTGTGTTTTCCTGCTCCTAAGAACAGAAAATGTAATTCCTCGATATAACATAACATTAAGCCGCTAAGGAGCTTTACTACACATGTGCAATTCTAAAAAAGTGCACTAAGTGCACCTTATCTTTCTTGAATTTCAGTATGTAAAACGTTTCGTTTTTGTGTTTTTCTAATTAGTTTAATATTTCATACTCTTATACATGGTAATATAATTGAAGTTTCGTCATTTTCCGTCCTTCTTTAAACTTCGACAAGATATTCCTTTGCAGTACAAATATCTGTTGAATAGATCTCTAGCTGTAGACAATGGTCGAATTGTCTTCAATTTGACGCTTGAACCTCCTCCGTTACTTACATGTATTTTATCCCGACCCGTTACAATATGCTGTATTTTCATTGGCTGGGATGTGCCTGCTACAGTAATTATGTCTCCCAAACGGCGTTTTGGGAGACGTGTTGTTTTTTGTTTGGTTTCTTATTTTTCTTTCCGTTCAATCTTGTCCGCACAGTTTCTGTTAAATGCAATGTTCAATCAATATGAGACTTGTTAAGGGTGACCTGAAGTTTTGCAAACCATTTTTTAAATTTCAAAATGTCTGCCGTTTCCATGAAAACAGAGATAACAATTTTAAACATAGCATCTTGGTAAAAATTTGTATTTGGGGGGTTTCCAATATGTTCGAGATTTTAGTGGCACTGGGGGTTCGTTTGGGAGACATTTGTGTCAGCATTCCAACAAAGTTTTGGGAGACTTATTGTTTTTACACTGTTTCTTGTTCTTATTATTATTATTCTTATGTCTCCCAAACGATGTTTTAAGAGACATATTGTTTTTGTCCGGTCTCTTATCAATCTTCTTCTTTCTTCTTTTTTTCCGTTCAATGTGGTCTAAGTTTGTCTAAGATGCATTGTCCAATCAATATGAAACTTTGGGAACATGTTAAGGGTGACCTGAAGTTTTGCAATTCAGTTTTGGAATTTTCAAAATGGCTGCCCTTTCCATGGAAACAGCTGTCATTATATAGGACATTTGGGGGTTTTCAACATGTTTTAGATTACAGTACTGGCAATGGTGTTTCGTTTGGGAGACATTTCTTTTGTCATCCCAACACAGTTATTACTAGTTTTATTTCTCCTTTTAAATGACGTGATTTGGTATCAACCACCATTTTTGATTTACCGTACCCGTGATATAAGGGATCAATTCGTTATACAGTCTGTTACAGCTAACATAACACTGTGATCCAATATAATGGCGTGCCCGGAAGTGTCTAACTAATAATGGATCCACTTCAATTTCTTAACAAAACTCTTCAGGACAATATTTTCGAATTCCGCTTGAATTAACTCTATTATATATCAATATCTGCCTGTGAAAACGATTTTAGGGTCGAAATAATGATAAATAATGCACTTAATAATGATAAAGTGATAACAATAATGACTTTTGTCAAATTCTACAGGGTGTAACCATTTCAGAGCAAATTTTAATGGCAGTTAAACATTCATTACAGTTAATGTTTTGTGATCTATTATGTAATACTGATCCCTAATTTTACAAGATGGTAGTGTAATTTTTTTTAACTTGTCAACGCTAATTTCATCAAATACGACCAGTTAGTTGTATGTCAGCTATGTTCAGGGCGATATTAAGAAATAGACCAATGAGTCAAAGGTTGTAACCTTCACTGGAAACGTGTTGGGTAAAGCGTTTTGTGCAAACAAATCTACAAAAGAGGTTGTTATCGTGCAATAAATATATACACAATATTCGTACAATGTCAGAAGTTATAAAATTTATTTGTACGAGCCTTAAAAACAGGTAGAAATGAGAGGCTCTGCCGAGCAATTCTCACTGTTTCGCGGCGAGTACAAATAAACGTTTTATATTCTGACACTGTACGAATATTGCTTTTATCCTGAAACCCCAAAATTCATTTACCTCGATGAAATACATGTAAACTTTTAAGCCGTCACAAACAAATATGGTTTTCGACAACACGTCGTAAACCAAAACAGAATGCTTTATATCGTTAGAAGCGGGGACAAGGGTACCAGGAAACTTTATTGCAAAAATTTATTTGGCTATGTTTATTGTACATCCAAGTTATTAGTTGCAGGATAAAACTAAAGTTAAATATGAAAGACTCCCATGTGACCCCCCACTAAAAATGCATGATTTCGAACGTAAATAAAAAAGAATTTGGCACTGGGTGGTACTCTGGTACCCTGACGATGGTATCCTCAAGAGCCTACGCGGCCTTCGGATTTATTTGAAGTGAAGTTTGCGTCAATGAAAAATATTGCACCAGGAGACCAGACTGGGTGGCAGCCACTGGTGAACCACACAGCGGACACAGTCATACATTGCCAGTTGGGCAAGTGCGAGCCGTGTGAACTCCATGTATCTTGTGATAGTCTAAAGCATTGCGTATTCTTTATTGGAGGGTTCAATTGGATGTTTTACCTTTTAATATTTTACTTGCCCCTTTTTTATCGCCTCGTGTAAGATGTAATGCAATATTCTGGTAACCCAAGATCACGTGAGTAAAGGACTAACCAAAGTCTTGGCCGGTCGTATACCTAATTAGTTATTATTTTTTACGCGCGCATTTTAATTTGTCATAGTGGATTCTTAAAGTGCAAAGAAACTACAAAAATATTGGAGTTCCCGCTCAATGTAACTTAAAAGCGTTATAGGACTGGAAACTTTTTTTGTACGTAACTGTTTTTAGAATGTAATTGTCAACTTAAAATTCTGGGTACTAAGATATGTATATTCAGATTATGAGTCCAAATATGAAGATCTATTAGTTAAAGCAAAAATGCCTTCATTACATATAAGACGAATGAGAACCATAGCTTTAGAAACTTTTAAAATTTTACACGACTTAGCTCCACCAGTGTTATCAGACCTTATTAATAAACAAAATCATATTTATAATTTCAGATATAGTAACTTGCTGCAGATACCATATGTAAAAACAACAAGGTATGCTACTCCAGTCCTCTGGAACTCACTGCCTGAAGAATTCAGACAGTGTTCTAATTTTAGTCAATTTAAGGCCATGATTTCTAGTTGGGAGAGCAAATCTTGCACATGCATAGCATGCAAACACTAATATTGTTAAATTTTAACCTTAATCTTAGATTGGTGCAGTATAGTTGAACCATATTGTTGTTTATGTATTTGCTATTGCTGTTGTGTCTGTTTCTCTCTTTTATTTTATTTTTTCTTTTACTTTAGTGCTCGCCATGTGTCTTTGTATGTCTTTTGCTCTCTTTTTATTCGATTTTTTCTTTTACTTTAGTGCTAGCCATGTGTCTGGTATGTATTATACATTACCATATGTATCGTATGTGTTTTGTATTCGTCTTGTGCTTGTTGCCAGTTTTCATCCTTTGTATGTATTGCTTGTTTTATGTAAACTGTATTCTATGTATGCATTGCACTTAATGTCGGTTCAAAAGCTCTCAAGAGCTTATGCTTGCCGACTTTAAATAAAGTTTATTGTATTGTATAGTATTGTATGGGTACTGACAGCTCAATCCACAGAGCCGCTCAATGCGTCTCCGGATGATCTCATCGTGAGAGGTTGCATATTGCACTACACTCTTATTAAACTTAACCTTTCACTCCCCTTTTTTCTATGTTGTCACGTTTAAGATCTAACGCAACCCCGTTCAGGTCACATTTCGTTCACATTGTTTAAACAAACATATTGCGTTAAGATATTTAAACAACCAATCAAATTGCAGATAATATTTTGTTTAGTTTGTTGAAATAGCTTGGAAATCCCCCAAGATAGGATCACCTTGAGCCGCATTTAGCAGCTCTGTGGATTTAGGGTTCGATACATTTTATTTTTTGATTGATTTATTTTGTTTTGAATGGTGTTTCAACGCCACTTTCAGCATTTTTTCAGCTATTTCATGGCGTCCAGTTTTTATTGGGGGAGGAAGCCGGAGTACCCGGAGAGAACCCCCGACCTGCTGTAGGAAAACTGGCAATCCTTGTCAATGAAGATTGGAGTCGAGTACACCCTGCCTGCAGTGAGAATCGAACCCGCAATCTCAGTGTTAACAGACCATGTGATAAATAGTAGACAAACTACCTTGACCACTCGGCCACCGAGTTTTTTGATTGAACAAAAGGTGCTAGTACTTTTCTTTAACTATAGCCATAATGAAAGAATTGGTGTCAACATTGCACGTGATAAAATTAAATGCACACCAACCCAAACATGTAAAGCTTTTAAAATCACGTTCTCTCAGCGTTGTAAGTGAAAAATCTGAAGTTTGGAATGTTCTTTCTCGCCCACTTTCACAACGGATTTCTTTAATACAATAATAACATAACAAATTTTATAGATAATTTCAGCAGTTGACGTTTTAGACGACGATCTCCTATTTTAAAAATATATATTGCCGACATGTATTCTTTTACAGTTTGGAATAGGGAATGTTTTAATATAATTTTATATCCTATTTTAAAAATATATATTGCCGACATGTATTCTTTTACAGTTTGGGATAGGGAATGTTTTAATATAATTTTATATCCTATTTTAAAAATATATATTGCCGACATGTATTCTTTTACAGTTTGGGATAGGGAATGTTTTAATATAATTTTATCTCCTATTTTAATTGGAAGAACTATTTTATTCAATAATAAGAATCATTTTTTAGCAACAATACTGAAAAAGTGGGAAATAACTGCATTATAAATTGACTTACCTTATTACAATGTAACCGTACGTCCCGATGAAATCTTCAGAATTAAATGATAATAAATGCCAAACTCTGCAAAGCACATTAGTTTGAATTATATTTCTAACAGAGTCTGATAAAATCATTTATATAAGATTATCTTGTACAAACATATTTAACAGAAACAAAACGACAAAAACCAGATCACTGAGTTTCCTTAAATTATGAAAAGAAAATAATACAGTTAAGCACATAATTTAGAAAAAGCAGGAAGATGTATATCCGCCGTGTCAAGTGATTAATATTTAATATTTTAAAAAATGTTATAGATGTCGCACATTTTTAAAGATTTATCTTTTGAAACAAATAAAGGCATAGTTATACACACGAAACGTTTGTATAAACCGTTGATGTGCCATCTGCATGGTTTATGTGTTGTTTATGAATAGTTGTTGTGTGCTATTTTTATCTTGAAGATTTCAATGTTAATACAGGCACATTTTTTTCCGACAATGCGTTATCAAGTGGCGGTGGTTGGACCCACTATCCGAGTACTAGCTAAGGAAATAAAACAAACTGCATAAACTTTTATATGCACCATTTTATTTAGCGGTTGAAGACATTTAATGATAAAAATAACTTTAAGTTATGTAAATTAACTGGAAGGTAGAGAGGTTTCTATTAACAACAGTTATCTTTACTGTTGTTAATAAATTAAACTAGCACGTGGTTTTAACTGGGTTTGTGTTACTCACTTTCTGTTTTTGTGTTTTTGGTTTTTGCATGCGTTTGTCCCAATGCAGATTTATTATCGCCCTTTGACCTTATACTCTTATTTTCATTTTACTTGTACACAATTCTTAATACGAAACTTAGTTTTTCTGTTTAAAGATGTAATAATTAAAATTGTATCACACGTATTTGTTTCAAATAATGGTCATTAAATAGGATAATCCAAGGTATATCTTATTTAGATAAAAAAATTGAGTTAGCACACTTATACCGTAAAAATGTAAATTTCTTAAAAAAATACATATGAAACAAGGCTTTTGTTGATGGGCGCTTTATATAGCACACTTATTATATCTCATTGTCACGAATTCACGAAAAATTAATTGTCGTTTTAGCTTTTCGAGCATTTCCCGCTAAAATGTATTCGATACCCACCATGCATGTGATGCACTTTATTGTTTGCAGAGCTTTTCCATTTGATTGTAAAATATGGGAAACATTTAATTTTTTCAGTACAAATAAAAAAAACACATACTAACAAACGGTGTACGTTGATGTTTCACTTAGACATTTAGTGTAATTGATTATGATTTCATCATGCATTAAATCCTATTCGTTTCCTTTTTTGCATTTGATGTAGTTAATAACAAAATACTGAGTATCAAGGAAGCTGCCAAAAAAGCCAATAAAAAACCGGTAAACTTGAGAATAAACAACCAAAAATATAGCAAATACAGCAATTGTCCAGGCATTTGAAAAGAAAAACAGGGTTTTATGGCATGCTAAACCTCCCGCTCCCATTAATGTATAGTATGTGAGTGGATTAATGGCTTCAAAGACAAACAGGCAAACACAAAATTTAATCATACTTCTTTGACATTTTTAAATATAAGTACTTGTATACAATATACATTTACGCGAAATTGTATTTTTTATGTTTATCACAACACTGGTATAAATGGCACTTAAGTTACACATCACACAACACAACACTCGTATAATCTGCCACATATGATCTGAAATAAAAAAAAACGGAAGTCAAAGAACTATTTATAATAATAATTCAGGGTTCACCACAGGTTATTCAAGGGCGGTGCTCCTCCACTCTTGAATTTGTTTCCTCCACCCTTGAATTTTGAGCTTCATACTAAAAGTTTGACTTTATTCTTAAAACAATGAAGTTTTTAAATACAAAAATACATGTATATTGTGACTGGTAGCAAAAACACAAATTAAATATTCGTTGGTTTTCGACTTTATACCAAATCCCTCGTTTTTGGGGAAGTTATATTTGGTATAGAACACACCTTAAAATTGTGTATAACAAAACAGTCCGTCAATTATAGATACTACAGTCAGTCAATTATAGATACTACTGTTTCTAAAGTTATTTAGCCTAATAGCAAGATATGCTTTATTAGATAAAAACACTTTCCAAAGTTCACAGAGCAGTATTTTAACTATATTTGTCTTTAACGCAAAGAAATTCACAAACATTTGAGAAATGGATTGAACCAATGACACGACAATATTTACGGCCACTGTAAAAAGTATGGCAAGTTGAACACTCTAAGAATAAACATTTTGTAGCGATTACAACTCTTTGAAAATCTACAAAAGGGCTCTCTGTTGAGAATGTAGCTTAGCACTCTCAAAACACTCCACCTACAATGGTCCGTGGCAAGGATTTCCGTATTCCAACCTGACGTTTCCGAACGCAATTGCTCAGGACAGCTCTAGCGTCGAGACAAGCCCCTTTCTTAGTATTCTTACATGCCTAAGTGGGCATACATAACATCAAAATAACTTGTGACGAATTCCAGATTTACTCTGTTTTACATCAGTACAATATAAACGAATGTAATATGATTTAAGTAGTAAACTACAGTGTTCTTTGTTAGGATGGCTTAACAGAATACGTTAAAAGGTATATCGCTATGTTGGATTTTTTACCGAGGTGGGCATTTGATCGGCTTCTTATATACATTTACAATATTTAATATTTCCTTATATCGGATAAACTCTGCATAGTATGTAATCCATATATTCTAAGGAAGCAAAACTGCCTTAGTCTAAAACACAACTCCGAACAGTGTGGAAAATACACATTTTCAATATTACCTTAATTGCATGTGTTTGTTGTACTCACAGATTTTTCGCTTCCGGGAGCCTTCCACTTTGTTATAATTCCATCAAACTCCAGTTTTTTAAACCCAGGAATAAATGTCAGTAAAAATAGTATTATTGATAGTGCTAATAACCACTCCGATATTGTTGATGTTAAATATACGCCTCTTAAAATGTCCTGAAAAAAAAATCCAAGGCATTAATACAATTATAATAACATATCTGAAGCAAACTTATGTCGACTTTGAAATTTAAAGTGCATATTTCTGAAGGACAATGACGAAATGTGTTGTTATTGTTTAATTTTGTATGATATCTCAGTTTTATTCAGAATTGAACACATAGTTTAATTTGAGTTGTTTTTGTTCAATTTATCATCTGCATTTCTTTTTTATTGGCGGATGCCCGAATATCTAATGAAAAAGCCCGACCTTCGAAAACAAATAATAAATAGAATGAAACATAAAGCAGGGTGATGGATCAATTTGTTGGTAATATCATTGCTCCATGAAATTAGACTCAAAAGTGTTGGGTTTAAAAATTTAAACTTTCGTATAATTCGTTAAAGTAAAACCAAACACTCGGAGTAATGGAGCATCTTCGCAGAGCCTACGAAATAAAATTAAAGTAATATGAGCTCCATAACTGTAGCGACTATAGCGTAAATGTTAAGTTATCTATAAACACTGTGACATTATTTATAACATAGTTAGGCAACTTTATATTAAAATAGAATATGACTCTTAAAAAGGTCTACCAAGGTATTTTTTTTCATTGGAATTACTTAGGTCTTAAAAGTACACCATACAGTCGGTACTGGCGTAAACAGTATCGTCATAGAATGTGCGCAAAAATCATAATAAAACTAATGTATCTGTATGAGAATTGCTTTTGCATTTTATTTAATTAATTTTATAAATGATTTTGCCCTCTGGCATTGAAGTTTATTATTTGTTTTTATTTTGCAGTTTGACTTACCCATTTTGAGCCAAGATTTAATGTTCTTTGATGCCGGTATGATCCGAAAGAACCACAAACTAACCATTAAGGAAATTATAGAAATGTCATGTATCAGAAACAATAATATATTTGTTGTGTAAAGCCGAATGCTATACATAATTTGCATTGTCGTCCTATAACGTACTTATACTTGTAAGTACATACTTTATACAGTTACAAAAAGTGTACAATCGGTTCAAGTTTAAATGGTACTGGAATGAAGATTTTTGCATTATGACATAAAATTTGTTTCCAACTTGCTTTAAGAAACGTCAGTACCTATTTTCATGTGCACCATGTCGGCTTTATGACATGGAATCAATAGAAGAACACTTGTTTTTTAATCTTTAATTTCCAGAGTGTTTTCTTGACATTATCAGGTAATCTCAAGAGGTGGATTCCTTAAATAAAGTCAAGTTCAATGATGCACTTTTGATTGAAATCAGAGATATGCTACAGGTGTGACAGTGTTTATTTTGATTATAATTGTCAGATTATGTAGACACATATGTTGTATATAACTGAATCATGGTACAGCTGTCACGTTTGTAACTAGCACTTTATAATCATTAGGGCCCGCCACTATGTGGCGGACGCCCAATAGTGATCAATCCATCTGTCCGTGTATCCGTCCATCCGTCCAAAATTGTGTCCGACCCATACTTTGTGTTGTCTTTTGAGGTAGGCTTTTGATATTGGGTATGTGGGTAGATAACATGACGGTGATTAGTGAACTTTGACCTCAAGGTCAGCAAGGCCCACATAGATGTATACCATATCACTGATATCTATTTACTTTACTGTTTTGTCAAAGGGTACAGTATAATATAGATTTAATAATAAGTTTCTGCAAAGCATACCAGAAACCCGAGGTGTATTGTATTTCCAGATGATCTGCTTAGTTTATTTCAATACTTTAAAACCCATTATGACGTTTTTGCATTATCATTTGTTATTAACGGTTTCTCCATATCTCTTATTAGCCTTCTGTAAAAGTGTTTCGAATGGTTTTCCTTTGTGTTGGACGTCTAATAATATAAGAAAATGCATGCAAAATGAACGTAGATTTCGGAGCAGTTGCTTATTTTAAAAAAGCCAATCATGCTGATACAGGACATGCTTCTTAGCTGAAGCGGATATGCAAAAAAGGTTTTTTATGTTTCTGGATGTAAAATGATCTTGTATTTCTATGTAAATTGCCAAAAAGTAGACACTACGCTGTATTTGTATTCTCACAAATAGTTTTTTTGATAATTTGTAAATTTAATCTGTTATAAATTTTTGTTAAAGTAGTTTCCTCATAAACATCAATAGTCTATCCAAAATATCACATGAAATTTACTATCGCTTAACTTATTTTGATTTATGAACTATATTGGCATTTGCTGCTCGAACATTGCTTAAAAGTAAAGAAAAGGTTTAGAATTGGTAAGTTACACTTTGAATCCCAACAGTGATCCCCATTTCACGGTAAAGGTCACAATATAGAGCGAATATAAGAGTATTCAAGTCAAACTCAATAGAACAAATACGAAAATTACCAGACCGTGAAATATTTAAATATTTTAAGGTATGGTATCAACGAATGAGTGGACAGAATATTAATGAACATATGTATAATTAAATCTAAAGGATACATATTATAAGCAAACAAGACGATACTAAACTCATAGTAATCTGACACAAAAATGTGACGAGAAACTCCTTTTTTCTTTCTTCTTTGTATGTTTTCCATGTAATAGCAGCGTGTAACCAGCAGCATACAGGACCGAACACAAACGTTAAGAAGGCACCAAGTAGATGTGGAGCAGTCATGGAATCAAACTGAAACAAGCAGAATTACTTGCTTTCAAAATAAATATACAAAACGAAGAAACGTAACGAATTTTATTAAATATTTTTGACACTGATTGTATAATTATTTAAGAAAATGACAATTTTTTTTCCTGTCAAATGCCCTGTTTTTGTACACAATGTCGAAACAAAATTATGCTATCTGATCCGAGTTTGTGAGAAAAAGTCAGTAAAGTGTGTATCCACCGCTAGGTTCGGTGGCTGCTTACACATGCCTTTATATTGACCCCATCTGTCGCTTTATAATTCGTTGGTGGATGTTATTCAAAAAGGGCCCGATTAAGTTGAATATTGTTGACTGCAGCACACTCGTGATTTCTAATGCCCCTATCTGAATTCTGCTATAAATTTTTGATTAAAAACAGGCTGGATTGTATAATGACCAACCGAGCAGCGGAACGTGGTATTATTTAGAAAATCTAAGTTATGTCGTGCATGTGCATGCAATCACAGCATTTTATATTGTTCTCGTTGGTAGTAAGTTGCCGGCCATTGTACGGATATTTTACCCATAACTGTGATTGCCGATTCCTCGGCGTTTTTGTACACAACTGACGACCAACAATATCTAGTTGTTGTTGTAGCCTACTACCGGCTACGTGAATAAACTGATCTTGACGTAGTGCGGTAACACACTGACGATTGTATAATGACCAACCGAGCAGCGGAACGTGGTATTATTTAGAAAATCTAAGTTATGTCGTGCATGTGCATGCAATCACAGCATTTTATATTGTTCTCGTTGGTAGTAAGTTGCCGGCCATTGTACGGATATTTTACCCATAACTGTGATTGCCGATTCCTCGGCGTTTTTGTACACAACTGACGACCAACAATATCTAGTTGTTGTTGTAGCCTCCTACCGGCTACGTGAATAAACTGATCTTGACGTAGTGCGGTAACACACTGACGTCCTGTCGTAGGACAATCAGATCCTTTTTATATAGATTCGTAACTGCTGACAAAGCAAACGATTGTTTGTGCATGAAGTTAAAATTCCCTTTCGGCGAGACGTAAAGATTTTAGGATTTCACCAATAGCTTTGCCCATTTCAACTTAAAACATTCTTACCTTTAGATTTAGTAAAGACAATTTTTATTGAAAAATCAATGTGTAAATTTCAAACGTTTTCAGATCCACACCACGTAGTAGTGCTTCATACGCACACGTGTAATCTATATAATGGATTACAACATAACCAATTTTTTTACTTGGTTGCATTTTCCCGAGGCATTTATTAGACGCTGATTGGAGGTTGCCAAGTGTGAAATTTAAATGCATATTGACTACAAATATACAAGTTATGGCACCAAAACTGAACTTGTGTTTCTTTTTTCTCCTAGTGGATTACAACTGTCAATTACCAATTAAATTATAATGTATGAAGCATCAACAATGGTTCTACATTGCATTTTCTAACTAGCCAGAAAAGAATTAACACAAGAATGTTATATTTAGTCATTAGTTTTACGATTGATTAATTGCGTATGACTGACAGTCAATTTAGTGCTTATCCACACTTTAATATACATATCGTAATTATAACGAACCAAATGTTCAAATTTGCAACACAAGCAATTTCTACATGTTATTACGTTACCTCTGACATTATGAAAGCAATACGCTCTGTAAAATAATATAATAACCCGAGCTTTATGTTAGCATATTGTAGCTCTCAATCTTTGTCACAGACACTGCACTGGTATTATTCAATTTATTTCTTTCTCCATCAAGGAGACCAGTAAACTAATTAAAGAGCTACAATTGCTATTTCTGATCGACGTTTATTTATACATGGCTCATATTAATTTTATACATAGAATGCCTCTTCAGATGTCGTTATCTATATGATTCAATAACTAAGACACTTTTAATGAAAGCGTTTGTGAAACTATTACGACTGACAGTTAATACAATTTGTACAATAACACGACAAGGTCTTGAAAAAAGTCGTCAGATGTTTTGAAGGGAAATGTATGTATTGCATACTTTTCAGGATTTTATTCCATCTATTAGTTTTGAAAGTATTTCGTTTCATATGTTTCGGTGTTCGAGGTTATATTTCAGTAATGCGTTGATTTCGCTATTCGAACATGTCTGATGAATCCGATGATCAAAATGATACTTAGTATTTCGCGCACTTGGTTACAGCAGCTTATTTCAAAATATGACGAAGAAAAAATAATCAAAAGAAATGCCTTTTGGTTGAAAATAGGTACGACACAAGGTAGATAAATTTGCTTATGATGCTTAGTATCGCATGTGTTTTTCCGTGTATAACAGCTGCTTTTGAAATCTAGCGAAAAATAATAATTCAAAGATAATATTTATTTATATAAAAAAAACCCCAAAAATGAGTTGTTATCAGCAACAAACACAAGGAATACAGTATATACATAGAAAACAACAATTACATATATATATGTGGAATGTATCCATGAAACCACTGGGATGTTTCGACTGAGGAGACAACTGTATACAATTCATCATATATATATACTCAATAACATTATTTAATGATATAATGGGCTTATAAAAGCCTATTTCTATATTTATAAAGTCCACTTATTCCTGAAATACAACACATGCTAACATCATAATCATTACTTTGAAAAATGAAATGAAATTTTTCTGTGTCAGACATTTTAATAAAATCTGGAACAATATCAGAAATTCTTTTGAAAAAGTCTATGCGATATTCTTCGAGCTTAATGCATTTAATACTAAAGTGTAATTCATCTTCTACTTCAGTCTTACATAATGGACATAATCTGTTGTCTAAACTGAGTTTTCTATGTCTACCCTTTTCAATCATTAAAGAGCTATTGGTTTTACGAATTCTGACAAAATTTATAAGATCAGTTCTATCAGTGTCTAAAGTTAAAAATTTTTGCATTTCAAATTCTTTTTTAAATTGTTGATATGTTCTTAGCTTGTTTCCCGAGTTGATATTTGAACTATTGGAAATTTTATCTTTCCAACTGTGGACAAACTTTTCTTTTAAATTTCTAGAAATTGCAAACATTAATCTATTTTTACTAAATGTATTTTGGTTTTGCCAGACATGATTAAACCCTGTTTTATGGAAGAGAAGTTTCATTTTCTCTTTTAACCAAAATGAAATATTATCATTAGAAAAATAACAACAGTTTATCAAACTATTACATTTTGAATTAATTAGATGATGCCAATAGCCTATATATAACTTTAAGGCATCTATTGAACATGGGAACATACCAAGTTCCCCAAGAACTGCATTATTTGAAGCAGTTTTACTAACACCTAGAGTGTGTTTTGCAAATCTGATTTGCACTTTTGTCTGTGGGTATAATATATATCTATCTTCCAAAATTGTATTCACTTTTAATAAAGAATCTAAACATATAATTTCACTGCAGTAAAGAAGTATAGGTTTGACACATGCATCAAACAGTTTAATATTAATTAGAATATTTAAACGGTCTGAAAAAAGTGTTTTGTAAATACAAAATAAAGCTTTTCTTGCTTTTTTACATAGGTACTCATTAGCTTTTGCAAAACTACATGAAGGTTTGAAAATGATACCAAGGTATTTATATTCATTAGAAATTTCTAAGTCTTGATTATTTAATGAAAAGCGATATGAATTTATCAGTCTACCAGACTTGTTAAAAATCATAACTTTGGATTTTCCAATATTAACAGACAAGTACTAAATAAGATCTTTTTAATGGCATAGAAGGGATCTCATTAGGAATCATTTCGCTAATGATACTTAAAATGTCATGTAGCCCCTGCCTTCAAAATATGGCAAAAACCTAAAAATCAAAAGGAAGCAATGAAGTCTTTTCATAGAAAATGGGAAAAGGCTTAAAAAAAAATTATCACTTTTTAACAACTGCTTTTAAAATCTAGCGAAAAATAATAATACAAACTAAATAAGGTCTTTTCAATGGCATAGAAGGGATCTCATTAGGAATCATTTCGCTAATAATACTTAATATGTCATGTAGTCGCTGGTTTCAAAATGTGGCATTAACCTAAAATTCAAAAGGAAGCAATGAAGTCTTTTCATAGGATGGGAAAAAGTTTACAAACATTTTATAACTTACTTGAAAACTGGCTAACAAAATAAGACCAAAAGCAGCGATATGACTGAGATACAACGTCATGGTGTTAGTAGTCATCCATCTTGCCTTTTCTGAAGGGGTCAAGGACATCTGGCCAAAGTTAAGTCTAACGTATTCATAACGCATCTCTATGTTCATACAAACTACAAATGGAAATATATTATGGTATATCATATGATATTAGTTAACATACAATATAATTGTTGAATTGAGAAACTGTCTTGAAGTCTTGAACGGTGATGCAGTAATTTAATTTAAGACAATTAAACAGAATATTTATACCCCAGTATTATTTTTTTGTTCTTCTGTTATTGTGTGTAGTTCTTTATATATTATTGTATAGTAATGAAGGTTCGTCTCAAGTATACACATGCTTGTGATGGGGCTGTTTTTAGCCAGCTGTTATGGGCATGCTTGTAGCCAGCAGTTATGTTTTTCTAGGCACTAGTTTTGGTACTGTTTCTAGTCCGTAGTTATGGGGCTGTTTCTAGCCAGTCTTAATTTTTCTTGTTCTATCATTTAGTGATTAATTTAATTGCTAGGTTCGTGTTAGGTTAACTATGTATTTATATATATTTACAAATCACACTAAAATATATTATAAGTGGACCCGGAAAACGAGTACGTGCTGTCTGCTGTGCAAACTAACATTTTATTTACTAAATAGTTAAAAGTGAAATAAATGTGTTAAATATTTGTGTTTTTGTGTCATGTATATTTGTCGGAATCTGTTTTTTATAATATTCCCCAGACTTGATTATTCTACAATGTATTTTCTACAATCTAAGCATGCAACAATATACCGCATAAAGCTTACATAAAATAGCCACCATTGTTATCCCAACTGTAAAAATTCCCCTCTCTGGAACGTCTGTACCGGTTTTACTGTAAAAACAAATTCAGACCATTTGAAACATATTACTACCTTCAGACTATTGTTCATACCAGTTATTTACCAGTTTTCGGATTCCTTTTTTTCTGTATTACTATTATTTGTTGTTATATGTTGAGTGTTTGTTGCTTGTTGTGTTCTTTGGTTTTATTCAGGGCCTTGTTTCTTTGTTCTTGTTATATTCTGATTTACATTTGAATTCATTAAATATTGTTTGGGTTTGAGCGCCACTGTTAAGTTTTGATTAGACGAAACTTGCGGCTGGCGTTGTAAATTCTATTAACCTTGGTATCTTTGATGACATTTTATTTACAATCACTGGGTCGATGCTTCTGCTCGTAGACTGTTATTCCCTGAGGTATCACCAGCCCAGAAGTAACACTTCGGTGCTGACAGGAATATGATTATTTTTTTTCTGTGATTGTCTAAATTTACATCCCTCGAATTTAAAACGTTGTTGTAATTCTAATGTTTTTCTATTTTCAGGGTGTAGAAAGTATTAGACGGAGTTTATATAATGTTTTAACATTTTGGTGATAAAAGCTCTAAAACATCTTGGATTTTAAATAGTTGTAGGTTTGATTTCCGCTGATGATTCTTGATTACACGAAACGCACGTCTGGCGTTGCAAATTCTATTAACCATGGAATCTTTGAAAACATTTTATTAGCAAAAGCAAGACTTTTAAGTTTATTTCTTATTGCTAGTATTCTGTTTCAACTAAACGTAACAACAGTAATCTCATAAAACTTTCCCCACTGGAATTTTAACTGCAGATTTGAAAAGTATTATTTTCGAATATTATTATAAATGGTCATATACAAAGTTTATGTTGTATTTGTATGCCAACCGAAAATTCAAAACGCCGCAAAAATAATAAAAAAAAGGGAAAATGAATCATAAGGTTTCTTCGCTGAAAAAGTTAGAACCACTTTTAACTACACTTATCAGAAATATACATTGAATGTTCTAATTCATTCTTTACTAATTTGATGGCTGTCAGAAATTAAGGGTCTTAGTAAAGTTAAAACCTACGTGAAAATGATCTCTTCTCAAAAAGCCGATTACAAGCATACTGTACGTTATGTTCATTGAATGAACATAAATAAAAGTTTATTTATTTTTTAATTATATGTGTGTAAGGGAATTGTTTTCCACCAAAGAACTTGAAATTAATCATTTAAATGGCCACCAAAACAAATAACTTTAACACAGTAACTTATTACAAATATAAATTAATATCATATTATAACAAGTGCCAAAGTGCCACAAAATACGCCCGTCAAAAATTTTGTAAACAGTTTGGCACAGGGCTGTGTATTAATTGGCAGGAATCCATGTAACCCAAATGAATTTTATAACCAACCAATTAAATCCCAAAGAATTATAAGGTATTTGAAGAGGTGTCAATTATATCACAGGAACCATGTACTAACTATAACTGATTTGATAACCAGCCAATTAATAGTAAGGTAAAGGGCATTTGAATCATGGGAACCCTTTTCATCATAATGAATTTGATAACCATCCAATTTAATACCTTAGACACCAACGATTCGACAAACATTTATGAAGATCAACGAACAACTATTTCAATAAGTGCAGAGACAAATTTGACATAACTCTGAAGTGTATAGGGCGATTTGACTGATTATCGAACTAGGTCGAGATATCATGTCTATTAACATTTCCACCAAGCTTCATGATGATTGGACAACAACTGATTGATTTAAAGAGCGGACAATGTGAATTTGCCATTTTTTATGAGTCATATTTCTGAAGTGCCTGAAGGAATTTGGCTGGTAATCGAACTTAATTGAGTTGTTATGGACGTAGAAATGGTCCCAAAGTTTCATGTAGATAGAACAATAACTGTTGGAGATATAGAGCGGACAAGGGGAATCTGCTACTTAATTATAAATAAAGGGCCAGAACACTGAAATGGCTGAAGCGATATGGCTGGTATCGAACTTAACCGAGATATTATGCCCTAAAACTGTTTTCCCCAGTTTCATGAAGATCGGACAACAACAATTGTTTGAGCTAGAAAGCGGACAAGGCAATTTTTTTTTCATTTTATGTATAAATAAAGGGTCATAACTCTGAAGTGGCAGGTTATGAAACTTATGCTATTAACATTTTCTCTAAGTTACATGAAGATTAAACACAACTGTTTAACTTGCAAAGCGTACATCCCTGTGGGCCCCACCCACCGCCCTCCATATTTGTTCCCATAATACGACCTTTCTTCGACGGGCCTATAATAATGTAATTATTTAAACTGCTTATGTAATATATATTAATACCTGACATACGGGAAAACAGCGTGAGTGTGGTTAAGACCGACTGCAATTCCATATCTGCAACAGGGAGAAACAACAGTTTTTATTACATTGGTTAACGAATTTTAATGAAACTTCTTTGTTTATTGAAATATTTTTTTATTCAGGGTATGTTGTTACTGTCTACTGCCATAAACCACAATCTTGTAATTTGTCGATTAGCATAATGACTACTAAAATTGCAACCTTGGACCTAATTCAATAATAGAAAGTATTACCATTTGTAAAGATACCACACGTGAAAAATCTTATATTTTTTGTGAATAACTGTAAATTATATATTGAATTCTGTATTTACTCCATACTTATCAATATACACTGTGTGTTGTTTAGATGCCAACAAGTAATTTATGGTATATGTAATTATTGTTCAACGTAAAAGGATCAAATTACTCACGTGGTGCTAAATGTTGCTATAACCAGACAGACTGTGATGACAGGTAAAAGCCAGAGAGATCTTTTGAGTAAACTGTAGAGTGTCAGGCACATTATTCACTACGTCTGAAAAAAATATTATTTATAAGTACATTCTATTCTCGATGTCTAAAATGCATCAACAAAAACTATTTATACAACGTGTCTCGGTACGACCAGATTCCCTGCTACTTATAAATTTTAAAACAATGTAGTTATCTTTACTTTTCCTATCACTTCCTTCAAACATTTTAGTGTTTTCTAAATGCAAATATCTTGATACCCCAGTTAATCTGATGAAAACCTAGAGTGTTGCTCTTTGTTTCAATAAAATATCGAGTTTGAAATACAATCACTGCAGAAAACATAAAAATTTTGAATTTCCTATGACAGTTAAACTCTAAATTTAAGTCAGAGGTTTGACTTAAGTTTGTGAGTTTGTGAAGTGGATTGTTACTGGACACAAATTGGTCTAAAGAATAGGTAAAAATAATACTTTCTAAATATCACACAAAAATTAAGAATACAGGAAAATGAAAAGGGATCAATTCAATACATCAGTATAAATACTATATATCTCGCCAATATAAATTGAAAAATTACACATCTTCCCTAAAGCACCACTCACTCAAAAATAACAATACATCTATTCACCATTATATGCGTATTGAACAAAGCTTTATTCAACATTATATATGACTTTGACAACCAGTACAGCTTAAACAACCAGCTCAGGTTTCCACAACACTTTGCATCTGAACTACTTTCATAAGAAAATGTGATAAGTAGTCAGTGATTTATATGTAACACTGGATGGTCATCACGTGAAATTTGTTTCCCATTGTATTTCATTTTCACAGAAAACAAATAAATATCCCAAAGCCCGTCTGTAATGAAACTGTTTGTTAAATATCTTTTTTCAAAACTTAATAATTAATTAATTATTGGTTATTTTTCATCCAATCTTGGTTTACTCGTCATCCTTGATTACTGTTTATTAGACAAGAATTCTATAAACGCGTTATCAACCCTGTGTAATTGACTGTATAAGTAATCAGTAAATCTACGTCAGATTAAACGGATTTATGATCTTGTTGTGGTGGAAGATAAAACAAAACCTTGACCTTTACATTAGTCTACCAATCTTGTTGTTAAGATGTGGGGAAGTGAACATACATTTGAAAAGAGTGAAGTAAATTCATTTAAAATAGGCGTAGCAGTGTGATATTTTAACTGGAATATTATATTTGATACATATTAGTTCAGATTTAATACAAAAGATGATTTTAATTTTAAGAAGGTTCCAAATGAGTCTCGATAGTATTTGTATTGCTACAATTCAATCGATTTTACGTCATCTATAAAGGGAATCTTAACATACGGTCACACGAGAGACAGGTGGTCGATAAATACAACTTGACTAAAAGGAAATGTACTGCAAAGAAATTAAATTGACAAAACATCCTTCTTACTTAAGGGTGGCGGTCAGTTCGACGGGTGTTTTTATATTATGAAAAGAGTTTGCCAACAAACTATACTGCCTAATGTTTTCTGTACTAATGGTCTTATGTGGGTTATGCATGACTTGTTACAACTTTGGTTACATAAACTCTTGATATAAAAATGTATTTATTTTGCCTTATATATTTTTTTTGTTTGTGTGCCAATTCCTGAGAAGACAAAACTCGCGTCTGATGTAACACACTTTATTACATCCGTATCTTTTATGAAGTTTTATAAATCCATATTTTCAATCCACCATTCCCGATTTATCTCCTCGTAATATTGACTCGTTGGATACTTTGTTGTTAATGGTTATATGATTCCCGTTATATAATTTACTAGCGTGTCACTACTGGGGTTGTGATCCTTACTATAGGATTTGCTTTGCTCTAACCTTGATTAAAGGGATTACAAGTTTTCCCGCCAAAAAACAATGGTTTCCACTGGGTTCTCCATCTACTTGTCCAAACACAACATGGGACAAAACTAACTTAAATTGGCCCGAAACCCTATTCAAATCTTTGTTGAATATTTTTTACCTGAATGCTTGTAATCGTATAGTATTATTTGAATATAATATTTCAACAAGTATAAATAAGCCATCAGTGATACAAAGGGCTATATTTGTTTCTTATACAGGCTGTATTGAAATGTTGACCAATTAGTGTACAAATATTCCAGAAGCTTACTTTTCTACGTTTTTGTATCCACTATACCTCATCACGAGTATTACTATAATGCAATATGTTCAAACTGATATCTAATTAGTAAGCATTATTTATTTGGACACAAGTAAACAGAAAAATTAAATCATACGTGTCGTCAATAAAATATATATAGTTTTATACCGAAGAAAATCAAATCATCTCAACTCAGAACTGAACTAACGATATACTATTTCGTCTAACTTCTCCGCAACATCAGAGTGAAGGCGAAAGCGGTGCAAAATGTGATTTGCTAGAACAAAACCATTGAAACGATCACAGGAAACATACAAAATAATGAACAATTACTGTCATTTAAATAAAAATAATTACTTCATAGTCTGGTGTAAAAATGTGGCTGGAAATAAATTGAAAAAAGTTAGAATTATTTTTTTTTTCGAAATTCCAGTAACTTTAGACACTGACTATATCATTTAAGGAATCAATGATATTCCATCAAATTTTGACTACTGTGCTCTATGTCTAACTGTCGACCAGCAAAGGAAACAACCGAGTGGTTACAAATAAAATGCCATCAGAAATAGCAAGATGACGCTCAGAATAAGGGTGAACTGGCGACTACGAATTTTATTTACGAAATACGAAACACATTGTTTTCTATATCGCATGTGTTACGATAGCAGTCACAATAAAATTTAAGGTTAAACATTTAATTGGACAGGCGCGAGCGTCGTCTAGTAAGGACTCATAAATTTGTTTAAAAAGTATAATTTAGATCCCGCTTACCTAAGCATACTGATCTTGGCATACAAATGTTGTTTCTGGATTTGGAAAAATAAAAAGTGTGTAACAATATTTGCGAAAGCTGAACAAGCAGTAGTCGCCCAAACATATTCAATAGCTAAACAAATCGAACAAGTGGATTTCCGACGTTAATGCATTTTCTCAGCAAAAGGAACAAATGTCAAAGATCTTGGATTGTTCCTTGAAATAAAAAGGAAAACACAAGACAATTGATAAAACAACTTGGACAACGGATACAGCTTATTGCCCACTCAATACATTAAGTACAATACAAGTGTAAAAATATTGGTTACCAGCTTTACTTAATCTTTCATTGACAAGAAGAAAATATAAAACCATTTATTGCAAACGGCATGCACGTTAATGCAGATACATGGATTAAAAACTGTCTGAACAACATTCGTCGATTCATTCAGTCAAAGAGGAAGTGTTCTCTTATTATTTCCTTTTAGTCGTTCTTATCTTCAAGTGCGTCATATATGGCTGATTTTGTTCAATATACAGTGTTCATTGCCAACAACAAAGACAGCTTAAATCGGGCAGGACAGTTAGTTTCTAACTAGTAAAACATGAATCATGATGAACTTGTAATGTAACTGTAAACTATGTATGATTTGTTCTGGACAAATATAGGCAGATGAAACAATAAAATTAAAATTATCATTTATGTTCTGACAAATAGATCAATATATAGTAGTATATGAAATTTAAGTTAAAACAACAACACTTAATCAAATGCAAAATGTTGAACAAAGCAAATACAATTTTATCTCCATGTCAAGAATTATAGGCTCTTATATCATGTTGAGGAGAGACAGAGGGTGCCGTCTTAGCGAGTGATTCGAAGTTTGTCTTTTCGCTACAATTTTAATACATGTTGAACAGCATTTATCTAAACAACACACGAGAGTGCCTATATCTCGTGTGACATCGCATTATCCTATAGACCAACGATCAATTAATAACTAATTGGCATTGATTATTTAGTAAGTATCATTTCGAATAATGAAATATATATCTAATAATACAAAATATAGTTTTTGACCATAATAATAATCGGAACTACAAAATCAAGCTATCCGATTTGAAAGTCACAAACTATCTTCTAAGTAAAAGGATTAAAACTGTTTATGAATTGAATCAAACCAATAAACAAATTACAAACTTTCAAGCCTTGGGCAAGTAAGACACATTAATAGTGAGCGACAGTTAGCACTAATTGTTAAGTAAATAAACGCAATTACATATGATAACTTAACAACAGAAAAAACTTTTTTCGAACAAAACATTTAGTAAATTGCTATATTATAAAGTTTGAACATCGTAATAGAAAACATTTAATTTGTCATCGAAACAGTCACAGGTGCCGATACAGTCGAAGCATGCAGGACTTTCCTCTAACAAATCCATACACACCACTATAGAATGGTCCTTCGCTGTTCCACATACAAATACAGATGTTCATGTAAGCCACTTTTATAGAAAAGGTTAAACATTTTAATGAGAAGTGTTTCCAATTATGAATCATAGAATGTAAGTGTACCTTCAAAAATATAATTCTTATCTCGTTTTAGTATTACTTTGTTGATCATATGTTCAAATTATGTTTCTAGTGTTGAGATATGCATACTGCTGCTACTATGGTCTTGTGGCTGTTTTTAGGAATGTTAATAAGTATTGACAGCATTAAAACAATGACCGATCCTTGAATTCATCTCTATATCCAGCATTATATTCAGTTGCACGTCACGTCATTTTAAAGTGGCTCCAAACAAAAAGAGATTTCAAATATATCTGGATTGTTATTATCATTTAAAGAATCTATTCAAAAGATTAGAAAAAACAGTGTGCACATAGATTTAATTAGCAAATATACACTTATTTTTAAATAATTTCTTCTGGAATAATTGAAAATGTAATAATCAGTGTTTAAACTGAAGATGATCTTAACTTCTTTCCAATGTTCAAAGTGTGTAATGTAAGAAAGTGATAATACATTTCTAGAGTAGTCTCGATCGTATTCATTATGGAAAGAATTTTCATTTTCTTACATATACTTTATATAGGAATTTTCATTTTCTTACATATACTTAATATATACTTAAATCCAAGAAACACTTTTTTCTTGAACGTTATACTGGAAGTTGTAAAAACAACAATTTTTGGTCAACTATGAAACCTGTTGTCTCTAAATAAACTGACAATGGTGAGCAAAAAATTGTAATGTGTGCAAATAGCAAAATTATAAATAACAGCAAAGAAGTCACTGAATGTTTTAACATTTTTATTCAACTGTAGCAAATGATATTGGAAAAGGTATATTGTATAATCCAGAAAGTCATCCAAGTATTATAAATATTAAGAAAACAATGGAATTAAAGCATGAAAAAAGTTTTGTATTTCAAAAGGTTACAGAAAACAATGTTGTAAACATTGTAAACAAAATAAATATTAAGAAGGTTACAGGATTCGGCGGTATCCCAGCTAAAATTGTAAAGAGGTTATTGTACCACAGTTAACAACACTGAGAAACATATCTGTAGAATGAATGTAGTATTTTTCCAGACCGACTCAAACAAGCCCAGGTTACTCCATTATTTAAGAAATATAATCCACTAGAAAAGTCAAATTATAGACCAGTAAGTGTATTACCAATATTTTCTAAGATTTTTGAAAAAGTAATGGAAATCCAACTTTCAGATTACTTTGATAATATTTTTAACCCATATTTATTTGCATTTAGAAAGGGACATGAATGTCAGACCACCTTGCGGAGGTTGATTGAAGATTAGCGTACTGCTCTGGACAATAATCAATATGTCGCAGCAGTTCTCATGGATCTCTCTAAGGCCTTTGACTGCCTCCCCATGATATTTTGCTTGACAAATTGTCAGTATATGGTGTTTTACCAAATTCGGTCTCCCTCTTAAAATCATATTTAACAAACCGGAAACAGCAGATTAAGCTGAACAGCATCCTCAGCAGCTGGGCTGACATCCAGAAAGGAGTCCCACAAGGCTCAATACTTGGACCTCTAGTGTTCAACGTGTTTATAAATGATATTTTTTCAGTTGTGAAATCTGGTACCCTGTACAATTATGCAGACGACAACACTTTGTCTTTTTGTAACCGAATTATGATAATTTGATAACTGCCTTGCAAAGTGATTCAATAGAACTTATTAAATAGTTTAAGATAAACAAAATGCAGGAAAATCCTGATAAATTTCAATTTTTAGCAATTGGTAAAAAACTTTTTCTAAATATCCCTGTATAGACATTCAAGGCTCAAATATCTCATGTGAATCTACTGTAAAATTACTAGGTATAGATATTGATTATCAGCTAAACTTTGATGTACATATAAGCAACATCTGCAGGAAGGCATCACTGCAGTTAAATATTTTAAAGCGTTTGGGACATTGTTTGGATAGACTCAGTAAACTAAGTATATTTCATACTTTTATCCTCAGTAATTTTAACTTTTGCCCTTTGGCTTGGCACTTCTGCACAGAGAAAAATTCTAAAAAAATTGAAAATGTGCAGGAACGAGCACTCCGTTTTGTGTATGAAGACTACTCCTGCACATTCGAAATGTTATTAGAAAAAGCCTTGATGCCTTCCTTACATTTACGAAAAGCTTTAAATTTGCTGCAGATGTAATGTGGAACAGTCTTCCAGACCATTTCAGGACTGAGGGAAGTTTTTATTAGTTTAAAAGTCTCATTCAGTCCTGGAATGGATCTGAATGTCACTGTTCTGCTTGCAAGTAATTGATTTTTATCTTCTGCTTTAAACTGCTTAGTTATTTTTAGCTGTCTTCAGTTTTAGCTTTAAACTGCTTAGTTATTTTTAGTTGTCTTCAGTTTTTAACACTGCTTAGTTATTTTTAGTTGTCTTCAGTTTTTAAAACTGCTTAGTTATTTTTAGTTGTCTTCAGTTTTAGGTGCTTTTATGCTATGCTTCAACTGTATGTTGCTGTTGCTTAGGCTAGTGCTTTTGATCTGACTGTCACGTCATTTTAATTTGTATGCATGCATGTATGTTATGTTTGTCTGTATTCGGTAAAAAGCTCATCAGAGCTTGTCTTGTACTGTTATGAATGTGCCGAATTAAAATAAAGTTTTTGTATTGTATTGTATCTACTAGTATTACGATATCATGGGTAGTGCTATATTTAGAGACAATTATTTTATTGTGGCGGCCTAAACTCGACTCCAATCTTATTTTACGAAGATTGCCATATTTCGTACCGGGTACTCTGGCTTCCTCTCCAAATACAAACTGGAAGCAATAATATAGCTGAAAAACTATACAAAAGTTACTTGTCTACGAATAAATATGTTAGCACAATTTTACAAATATTTCCATCTTACGGAGAAAATGTATCCTGCATCATGTGCTTTATTGATTTTTTAATGTTTCTTTTGTTGCGTTTGTCTGTATCCGGATTTGTAACTGTCCCTACACTTTTTGCTCTTGTTGTTCGGTTTGCTATTTTTCTTTAAAATGAAGGTAATAACAAAATACCGAACGCCAAGACAACTGTCAATAAAGACAATCTACAAATCAAAGTCAACAAATATTGAGCAACCAACAATGATCCTGGCTTGGTACATTCATTTCCAAAGAAATTGCGGGATTAAACTAGGTTTTATGACATGCCAAACCTTTCGCTTCCATTATAGTAGTATGTGAGTTGGTTTGTTGATGAAAATAGATGGGTGTCATATTTAAATTATCAATACAAAACAACGGATTTGCAAATCCGATTTTATTATTTAAATATTTCGTTCATGCTATGTAACTATTCTGTTAAAAAAAGACTTCAGATGATTAAGTAGAGAGTCAAATTAATTGCTTGCCAACGTTATCAATGTCTATTTCTGTCATATCATAATAGATCAATATACTGTCATTTGTCGATAGCTTGGACGCTTTTATATGAAATTTCCATGTACTTTAGTTTCACTTAAAATAATTCTGCAGGTAATTTTATAGCGGGACTTAAAATGCACTCATTATCAATAAACTGAGAGCAGCAGTATACGTATTAAAATATGTGGATAATGACCGGATAAGTGTCGCGATAATGATTCTATGTCCCCCTTATAGAGTAGTAATTAATGGATATTCAATATTAAAGAATCTTTATAACAACTTAATTGTGTCTATTCATAATTGCACAGATTAAATGTTTAAACCAGTACACATCGTCTGATTCCCTGCGTTTTTTCATAGTTCGTAACCAATAATCCTGTCCACAAAGGACAATATAACTAATTGAATATGGAAGACAAAGATTTATATAAGGTTACTAAAATTTCTATGAATGGTGCGAAACGCCACTTTCTGTAATAAAAAAAATCCTTATTTGTGAGTGCAATTTATTAATTTCAGTATACATCCTAATTTGAAACAAAGACTAATTTGAAATAAAACACACCTACATTTTCAGCGTTACATAAATCAGCTAGTTTTAAATATCTTTCTACAACTTTATATAGAAAGTGTTGTTCTAATTGCACCCCTTGTAAGTAATAAGTCAAGTTTTATAATCAGACTAGACGATTTCACTCAAGTCACTTTAAGTGAATGCAAACATCAATCGTATCCTAAAACGCCTGAAATAACTGTATTTGAATAAAACTGTGAACGTGTTAGCACTATCCATACAAGTTTAATAATTTTATCCACGTTTTCAGGAAATTTCGGACAGATTACTTAACATTAAAAAACACTGCTTAAATATTGTATACAAATAATTTTGTTTGGAGGTTCAAATGTCTATCGACTTACGTACATCGTGATTTTTAGTTAAGTTTAACAGCTAGTTATGTTTTCTTATATATTTTTGCTGGGGGTTTTGAACGTTTATAACAAGATATAAAAAAACAATTAAAATTTAGAATAGTAAACACATTGAAATTGATTTTTTTTTGTTTCATGTCTTTACTTTATTTCTCTGTAATAACGAGTATAGGTTGTAAAATAAAAAAAAAACATTATACAACTTTAAGTAGGGAACATTCTTTTTGTTAATCGTCACACGAAAATCTGTTAAATGTGGCGGAGGTTTTACCAAAAACATTGAAATGACTATTTGTGATATATGTAATACCCAACACAAACTAGAATTCATCATTGCTATTTCTAACTGTTTCAACGCTTTTCTGACGATGTCTTGGCATATGTAGTTACAAACTGGTTGAATATTAAAGGAACAAATAAAATGTCAATGTTCTTAATTAAAGGCCTTTTAAAATTACGAGAAGCTTGTCACGCTCTCTGGTTGTCAAGATTCATAGAACCTAATCATTTATCCTGTATCTTACTGACTTAATTTGCTAATCTATTTAGCTTCCTTTCAGTTTAAAGTCTGCAGTTGACCAACCTATTCCTTCCTTTCTTTTGAAGCCGTAAAATGATCCAAGGTTAATTACTTTTGGACATGAATACATAATTATAACTTGTTGAGCCCTAACATTATCCCACCGAAAACGTCAGCGAATTTGTCAGAGGTCGTTTCTATTCTTATCAACAACATACAAAGATACATTAGCATTTACTTCTGTATGATATGCAACACGCAATTATTATAGGATTACACACCTTCTTAAAGGAAATTATCAATGTGTAAACTCCTGCGACCCACTCACAAACTAAATAAAGTCCGAAGAACTTAATGTCAAGTTATGGAGTCGACGGAGTTTACACATGGATTATTTTAAATAAATTTTGGGTATTTACAATTGTATAATCTGTTTCAAAATGATGACGTTGATCCTTATTAGTTGTGATTATACTTCTGAATACCCAAAGTGTATTTTACAACCTAATCAAAATAAAATAAGATTCATTCCTTAATTAAAACGTATAAGAATAGGAAGATGTTAAACTATTTCCTATATAAAATAAAAGCCAAAACAATATTTTCCGTTCCAATTATATCCAGATTATTAAATAAATAAGCCATATATGTTTGAAACTGATGAAGTTAAAACTGATACAAAAACCCCAATATGCTCACTACAAAAGAAACCAAATTAACATCCAATAATGTCAATTTGTCAAGCAACCATTCTAGTATTACGCGAGGTGCTAATTCCTGGCAATATGAATCCTATATTGATTTATAGTAAGTGATTGAATATTTATTGCAGAATGCATCCTTAAACCGACATTAGGCTTATTTATTGTACAAGTGTATGCCCAAATAAAAATTGTACAAGAACTAAAATATCAAAGAATAATCAAGCTGTCATGATTACTTTTGTTTTGTATTAATGCCGCATGTTACCCGTCACAGAATTATATATACCAACCATTTATGCTATTTAACTGTGTAAGTGTTATGTTTTTTTGCGGAATTTATTTTGATAGTTACGATGGTACTTGTTTCTTTACTTAAACATGTACGAACACAAAACGACAATTACTGTTTGATTGCTCTTATTATACACTTCGGACAGAAGTACCATCAAACGTATCATCAGACTGTTGAGTGTTTGGATGAGAGAACAATCACTATGCGGCTTTTGCCTTACAACAACTCGAATGGGAGCAATCAATAAAAATAATGACTTTAAATAACATGCAGTCAGACCGTTTGTTGTGTTACAAGATACATTCTGTGTCAGACTGTAACCAATTAAAGTCAGCAATTTTCAGTCTGATAAATATTACATCCACTTTCAGCTGTCTGAAACCTACACACAAATGGCAATAATAGTGTTTAAATTTTCTGTTAAAAATTTTTAGGAAAGCATCCAAAGATTTAAAATAATTACAAACCTTTTTCGTTCTCTTACTATATGAGTGTGCTAGTTACGTTTATTTTTCTCTACAAATTACAGTTGAAGTGTAGTCGTTTGTTCTCCAACATGTTAATCTCCAAGTGTAGCTACACAACAGCGTTAACTATCGAAATCATTTATATAATACAAGTTATTAACATGTTCCATTAAATTTCATTCCCTTTGTTTCTTTAAGTTGGTTGTACCATCGGAAACCGTATCCATTGTGTTTTCTACATCATATAACAATCATATGATTTAATATTTGAAACAGGAAGTATATTGAATGTAGACTTGACTTATTTATATGCAAGAAATTCGATGCCTAGCTAAAATGTCAGGCAAGGTCCAAATTTAAGAAATTCAGTGAATATTGGAGATGCAACCCAATTTTACAAGCTGATCTTTGTGGCCGAGTGGTCAAGGTAGTTCGTCTGCTATTGATCACATGGTCTGTCAACACTGAGATTGCGGGTTCGATTCTCACTGCAGGCAGGGTGTACTCGTCTCCAATCTTAATTGACAAGGATTGCCAGTTTTCCTACCGCAGGTCGGGGGTTCTCTCCGGGTACTCCGGCTTCCTCCCCAAAAAAAACTGGACGCCATGAAATAGCTGAAAGTGGCGTTAAAACACCATTCAAACAAACAAACAAACGTTATGGTAAGATGCTGTACATTAAAAATGAATGTTTTCAGTCAATCGAATGAAAGTTTTAAAATCGCGTTTTTTAAATAACTCATAAGTACATTTGACATATCATTGTATGTTTTTACCTGTTGACTATTTTTTTTAAATAACTTTGATCAAATAGGTTTGAAACCTACAATAAACATTGATGTTAACTTTTTGTAAAAAATAATCTCATTAAAACGGTTTCGAAATTCTCCCGAAAACCGCATGGAACGTCGTAATATAATTGCAATTGTTATTGCCAAACTCTCTGTTTATAGGGGCAGGCGTGCACGTTGAATTTGTTAGAAGTTGTTGGTATTTTTAAATTGTAACTAAACGACTAAAAAATTTAAAGTGCTAAATGCAGCAGTGTGATGAGCCTATTCGAACTTAACTATGGTTATTCGTCATTTTATTCATCCCCTAGTCTTAACGATTTATCAACAAACTGTCTCCAATTATCTTTAAAAAAATGTCTTCATTAAACTTTTCGCAAATGCTCAATAGTCAATGTACTCAGATGTAAAGATTCGTTTTTTCTTTCACTTCCTTTCGTCAACAAGGCAGATGCCATATATTTCAATTGATATATCTACCAATATAAGTCTTTTACATTCAAATTACACAAATATTTAAAAACAAGATTGTTTGAATACCTAAACAACATAGTTTTCAACGACAGTTTTCATCGCCGGACTTTTGTATCAAAACCTTTAAAGCCCTTTATAACATTATTTATATTATAACAGTCCAAACTCGTTGTCTCAAAATTGATTGACTCGATACCTCGGTATTGTAGATAGAATTAATAAGTCTCCGCATTTTTTCAATAACATAAATGAATTTCGTTCTCGGATGTGTCGATCTCGGTCATTTCGATTTTTCGCTTACAGTACAAATGGACTGACCAAAGAACAGAAAAATTTACGTTCCACTGAAAATTTATACTGTTGGATAAGAAAAAACATTCGTAGTTGCCGATATTGTGGCATGATTTATATAAACATCTGACAATTGTGATTTCAGAAGTCGAGTAGTCTTTTTTTTTAAATTGAAAGAATTTCTAGGATCTGATCGCATGGAAGGCCCTTGACAAGCACATAAACTCCTTAGCTTTTATTGTCATATTGTTTTGTAATAAATTATCATACTCTTGATATCTTTATTCTCTTTATGGAATGGACCACGGGGTAAAGCTGTATATTGTGTAATTATACATTAAATGTTTGCAGGAAGTCCAGCGAGTTTCAATACAACGACATTATAGGCTTTAACGTGTTTCTGTGTAAGTAAAACCACGCGTTAGCTATACAGTGTGTTTCAAATTTGAAAAAACAAACTTGTTTTTTTTACAGGTAAATTGCAAAACCGAACCATAAAAAAGTATACAAACTAGAGTGACAATAGCCGTATTGCCACAAAGACTCACGATATAAGGAAGAGACCAATTAGAAGAACAAAAGCAACATTGTCCAAAAACCAATAAAACATGAGTGCACACAAGTGTTTTACTTAAGTTTCAGAGCTTGTTAGTCGCGATATTCATAGTCATTTAAGTATTCACACTCATTTAAATGCATGATGGTAAATAGTGTTGTGGTAGTGTAATAATACTAATTATTTATCATCCGTAATGTTTAGAAAAAATGTATTTGTCACCTAAAAAACTTAACCTAATTTTTATTGACTGTCTTAAACAATACCATTGAAAAAAGAGATTAGGGGGTTATGTGTGAAAACAAAAAAAATAGTTTATTTGAAGAGCTTTTATTTATATAGTATTGATTTATAAGTATGTATTACTTATTTCATTCCAATACATTTTTTTCTAAAGTAGTACTACACTGCTACATTGTGTTACAATATTATCAGTCCGTCAGATGTTATGTTTATAATTAGTTCATATGTCACAAGACGATGTGTTTTAGACAACATAATCAATTTGCTATAACTGTACGCCTCTGTCCTGATACTAACGTAAACGGAACCTTCGTTTTAAAAAACAACAATTAGACAGCAGATGTCAACAACCACAAAATTAACTTCGTCATGTCATTAACAGCCATGTAATCATTAATGTTTCGTCAATTAAGCTGAAATTTTATCTGGTTTTGTTACATATTATCTGGCGGCTAAAAATTGCTGTCCAAAAAATGTTAATAACAGATGCATTGTTCTTTCAATATAAGTACTATTGGGTATTCACGGAAGACCTTTTAAAAGATTAGGACAATCAATAATAAAACAAAATCAGTTCAACATAAGAAAAGAACACTTTTATTTAGAAATAGTCGAACATTTAAGTTTGAACTAGTTTAAACAAGAGAGGGGTTCAAATTTTCAGCTTGTCGTAATAAAATAAAAAGCAATTACAAATAATTAAAACAAGAAACCAAGCAAACAACGAGAAGCGAAAGACAATTACAAATCAGGATTTAGAAAAACATATACGATACAAAAAACAAGGAACACAAAGCAGAAAGTAAGTAACCAGAACTCAATAAAAACCATGGGTGCACTCAGGATTAAAAATAAAACAAATATAATTTAGATTATTTCTAGAAGTAGGTCTAAGTAAGGGCCGACGTATGTGCATTGTAGTGTCCTTAATTTTAAATTCGCTTAAATAGATTGAATGCGAAACATAAATATCTTGTAACTATTGTTTTCAGAAAGATTTCTTGTAATTTCAAGCTTGTCATTTTTGTGTTCACTATCTTTTATATAATTCTTTAAAAGTAAAAATAAATATGTCTAAAGCTTTTTAACGCTTTATCACTATTTTGAGGCTCGTACTAAATTAAAGCTATCGATTTTGAATAAACTAAGCAATAAGACGGTTTGTCGATATTATGAAATATGAATAAACTTATTTTTCTTACCAGTTTTATCTTAAATGCGTTTATTTCAAATTGGCTTATAATTCCAGTGATGGTTGAATGAAATTTACTCAAAACTAAAACGATCCAATATGAGAAGCGTATTAATTTTGTGTTTACTTTGTAGTAACTCAGCTTTTTAAGAGGTTGTTCTATCCTTTCCTTTCAATCATTTCTCCTGCGTCTAAAAGTTTTCGGATTACGATTCCTATTTTCTTACCTGTTCTTGTTCTAAGCATAAACTGAATACTGCTCGCTGGACGTTAAACACCGACAAATTAATCACTCCATATGACAATAATATAGTGTTGTTAATATGCTTACCTTAAATCCAGTTACTGGTATTTGGTATTTTAACTATTTAACGTAATGTTAGCATTGTAAATGGAACTATTATTTGAAAAATCGGTGGTAGGCGATTTGACCTCATCTTCGTTTAGAGTTTATAAAAAATCTTTCACTTACCGGTTGTAAGATAACAGAAACGTGCTTTCACCCTCAAATAATGTGATTAAATAACAGATCCAAAATCAGCAATTCACATGGATCAAGTACTTTTCACTCTAAACAGGTTGAAGAAGTATAGATGAAAAGTTTCTAAAAATTTCAAAAGTTATTTCTATTAATCCAGAACTCGAACAACAACGTATTGGTAAACCAATCCGATTTTGCATTGACTCCTAAGGTAGAGAATGTTATTGCTAGAACAACATGAAACTAGATAGAATGAAATCAATATGTCATTTGCATTTTGTCTTCTTGTAAAAGGCTTGTGTCTATTCAAAAAGTGACTTTGTGCAATTAAGCAAATGAAATATGTATTCTTGACTACATGACAAGTAAATCAATATAATGTGGTAATGTCTCTTTCATTGTAGGAGAAAATTGTTCAGAAATGACAGTGACACTGTAATATAACGTGCGAAACAGTTATATCCGCAAGAATGTGAACGGTAATTAGCATTAAAAATAAGAACTATGACATTTACATTTACATCTTAACTTTGTTCCGTACCAGTAACATTTAGCCAATTATAGGCAATACGTTCAAGTTAATGTCATTGGAACTCTTTAATATTCACTATATTGTGTTTGACCCCATCACAATTGAAATTAAACATCACTGTAATTAATGTTATCTAATGATAAACGTCTCCAGAACATGCAAAAACGTATCGCCTTTGTATTATTAGGAAAGTTTGATTGATCTTCAGTAGAAAAGAGACACTACAAACGAAACGAAACATACAATGTTCGTACACACGTTGAATCACATATTTGATAACATCACATTTAGCAAGTACTATTTCTTTACACAAATTATAAATAAAAGTACATCTGGAAACAAAGCAGAACACATCCTACACATTTCGAAGTTATCGACTGACTCAAGATGAAGGCAACGGGGCTTACAAAAAGTTCAACCTACTATTATAGCCTCATAACCGGACAGTTGTAGCTTCGGTACTGACACATTATGTTAGTTTGGACATAAAGACATCATACAATTCCAGATATTAAATTGCTTCTTATACAAATTTACCATTTGGTACTCATCCCTTTTGTCCTAGTTTTTTTAATGTCGTCGATAGATAGTCACAGAACACGAAGTGAAGCAGAGAGGATTTCGAATATTTGCTTTATTTAATGACAAACCAGTATTTATATGTCCATATTTGTAATTGACAACGGTTTTTTGCCTTTTCTGTTAAAAGGTTTGAACTCCTTTTTATGACTCGAAAAAGAAGTGGAACACAGTGTGTCATATCCGAATTTCTGCTTAATCTATATTAGTCGATATTAAATTGCTGCTTTCCCTAAATTTCCCTTTTAGTAGTCTCCTTTTGTTATAGTTCTTTGAATGTCGTCGATAGATAGTCACATAACACGAAGTGAAGCAGATAGGATGACAAAGCAGTATTCGTACGTACAAATTTGTAAATTGACAACGTTTTTTTCGCCTGCTCTGTTAAACGGTTTGAACTCATTTTATGACTCGAACTCTAAATTGGTAAAAATTGTGTCCCTAAATTATTGTTATCAATTTGTTGAAAAATTAAATCTTGATTACTACATTTCAGTCCTTAATCACATTAACTCACTTAGTGTAGGCAACTTTTGTCTAGTCTTAAACAATAAAAGTAGTCCAATGGTAAAATATCATTTAACGCTATTCAAACAGTCGCAAATGTTTCAATCGGTGTAATCTTCTTCCAATTAAACGTCCGGCGTCCTCTTAATTATGGAACGCCAAATTAACATATATTCAATTAATTGTACCTATCTTCAAATATTGTTAATTTGGCGTTCCATAGCTTAATGGCTAGTGGGTTCGCCGTGAACAGTAGAGGTATTGTGTTTGCTCTTTTTTAGTGCAAATCAAACGTCTGCTACGCATGCAGCGTTCTGGACAAAAACTACTGATCTATTATAGACTGTTACTCTAGTGTGCTATCACTTCAAAACAAAACAGTGTGATTGTTTCGTTTGCTTTATTTGGGCATGATTTAATGCCACTTTTAACAATTTTCTCTTATATGATATGGTCTATTTTTATTCGAGAAAGAAACCAAGTGACGATGCAAACTCCAAAGTAGAGCACATCCTGCCCGGTCATAACCAGATCCAAACAGCCACGGATGTTTTATTCCAGTTTGGTGATCTTAGACAATTATACAACGATCGTGTAATTCACCACTGTTATACAGAGATAATTTGATCTAAAATTAGTTTAATATTGAAATCTTCTTGTTAAAGAGAATCCAGTATGATCCTTCGTACTTTTGTTAATCAGTGTCGTTGCCAAATTAAAAGAAATAAAGTAATGTCATTAATTTTGGTCATCTAAAATTCGAAAGAAACGGACTTTTTGTTTAGGAGTCACCAAGTAAATGAAACCATAATTTGTTTCTATCCACCAGCAAACAACCTTCATTTTGTATCAAAAACAGTAGTCTGTGCTTGATTCAAATATAAAACCAATCATGTTGCTGAAGAAGACATCATGTGTACATATAATTTTTTCATTAGCTAAAGTTACTACACAAATAAGATTGCCAAAATATTACAGCACGATATTTAAGAGTTTTTTTATGCTTCAGAACAATTTGATTGGCGAATAAAGCTATGTAAGTTCCGACACAGGGCAACTAATTGCAAAATTAAAAAAGTGCCACAATTGTTTAAATCATGGGATACATTTTAAACTCACATTAAACACGTGGCAGATATCACTCAATTATTAATTCAATTTGTTTTATAAGCTGAAAAAGACACCAACGAACAATGTGTCCTATTTTAAAACTTTTTAACTATATTTCATTTTTGCCCTTGTCTCACCTGAATATGTGTTATCTTCACTCTTATTTTTGTTAAACAATGGTATGTGGAAAGCAAGTTTAAGTGACTAAGTATAATATATTTTTTCGTAAAATTGTTAAAAATATCCAACATATACAGCAAACAGCCCACATCGATATTGACACAGAATTGGATATTGGCTACACAAACATAAGCGAATAGGAATAATATTTCGATACATTTTATTTCTAGACAGACATACTTAATTAAAGTGAGTGACCTTATATGTGTAATACTCGTCCAGTGATGTTTATTTACATTGTTAAATAAACCTCTTTTAATAAAATTGAAATCTCCTATAGAGATATTAATTGAGTACATTTTCTTTATCTGTACAATTTTTTAATGTGATTGAAAATTCCGAAAGGAAAATATCACAAATATTTACTAAGTTTGCAAATATTGACAATAAAGCAAGCAGAGTCTGTGTTTGCTTCCTCAGTTATGTATCAGACCGTATCCTTACTTTATGCATTCTGTGAGACTGTAATGCTTTCATTAAAGGAGCTTAATAAAACTGTAAACGCCTGGTTTACGATCACATTTTTTTAAGTAGTCCTCGGTTGTTGAATTATCGGACAGCAATAAACATGAGGGAAGATATTTATTATGACTCATCTTTTAACAGTAAATTATAATAAGAAGAACTCAAAGACAATATTCTGCAAATATAACTTGCTATTTATGTCTTAATATCAATATATTCGTGTCATGATAATAACATGTTAATTAGTTAAAATAAAATGAATTTATAGTAATTTGAACAATGTCCTTTCATGAACATGAACATTGCCTAATAATTTTTTCAAATATTTTACAAAATTCTACATTAGAAAATAATAAGAAGAAATCAAAGTGGACTCGCCCCTAAGTTGGTCCAGTCTGGCACTTTAAATTTTCAAACTAACTAATATATGAAAAAGTATATTTAATTTAAGGTAACTACAAAATACTGAATACAAATGAAACTGTTAAATTGTCAAACAATTAACAAATCCAAATCTAAAGAAATTGGCAAACATTAGAACCAACGACCAAAAATATAGCAACTACAGTAATGGTCCAGACTTGATACAGGCATCACAAAAACGAAATTGTGCGTGAAACCAGGTTTCACGGCACTCCAAACCTAACGTTTCTATTACTGTAGTATGTGAGTTGTTTGTTGCTGAAAATGGGTTTCATATAAAACTTATAAGTAGTAGGTGTATCCAATAATGAATATGAATTCAATAATTGGGAAATTTGCAATCACATTTTCAAACGAGAAATTGAATATTTTTAAATGAGAAAATGATATGTATATTAAAACTTGTTAGAGGCGCGGACGAGTCGTTGTATCTTGTAACATTTAGATTAAAAGTTAAAATATTTACAGTGAAATGTTTTAAAGCAATTTGGAGCTTAATGCATGCGTTATCATGTTTTATGGAACACTAAAAAAATATCTATCCCGGTCGATGTCTCTTTAATAGTTCCATAAAACTTCGCATCACTGAGATGCCAAAATTGTATATTAATGGATATATTTTACTTTTAATGGACTACTATTAAAGTAACATTAACTGTAAGCCATCAACAAGAGCTGCACGACTTATTATGATTATAGATAAAGATTCATTAGCATCCTCCGTCTTTATTTACAAATATATTTTTTTACCTTCAAATGTTTAAAACAAATAAGCTCTACATTACCTAAGTATAAAAAAACATTAATGATTCTGAAACGAACAGGAACTCTAATTACCCCATGCCTAACCCATAACTTTAAAAACCTCTTACATATTTAGTTTCTTTGTAATAACTTACACCTTTAAGTGCGTGAATCTAATAACACCATTGTATTCAATTTTTGGTACTATCCATAACCCATTAGTTTGGGAATATCTTCAAATTTGTTTAATTTGTGCTTCATTGTGATTGAAATGTATAATTTCGTATTTTCTGTAGTGTAGGTATATGAAATTACCCTCATTAAAGTTTTATTATTATTATTATTATTATTATTATTATTATTATTATTATTATTATTATTATTATTATTATTATTATTATTATAGTTTATTGTTATTATTATTATATTTATTATTATTAATTTTATTTTATAATCTTTGCAATATTACAATATTGAAAACCGTGATATAGTATAATTTATACTTGGACAATATCCTTTAGTTTCGGAACTTTAAGACAGATAGTTTGTACTTTCAAGCTAATTAATATTAAAACTTTATATATTACTGACAGATTCACAACAAGAACTCATTCAGTTTACTTCTAATTAAAAAGAATATTTTGCAACTGTTGGTTGAATCTAAGTAGTTTGATCCGTGATTTCTAGAGCGTTTATGAATCCACAGTGAGCTTCAGTTTTATCAGTATCAAAGAAAGCAACCCATTAATGTTGAAAAGCCATGACGTGTGACCCGGTATAATAAATAAAAGCCCACATTAGAACACTTCATTACATTAACTATACAAATCTGAGTCTTTCCGATTAGGTTATGATTAAAAGCTAACAAAAGCTGGCATGTTGTACACAATTTTCTGTATTTAGTTCAAAACAAATAAAACTCAAGAACTCTTCAAAATATTTAATACAAAATATGTAGACTGTGTAGTATTTATAAGCAATAACGATGAACGAAATAACTAAGAGTCAACACCTAATTTTCTGCCATCTATTGCTCAGACGAAAGATTCCTTTGTACACTAATTGTTACATAAATATGAAATCATTGTGTGCAGCAATAAATGAAATATAGATGAAGGTAATAACAAGATATCGAACACTAGACAAACTGTCATTCCACAAATCAAAGTCCAAGAAACCGCCAACCATGAGAACAAACAACCAAAGGTATAGCAAAAGCAATTGTCCTGACTAAGTATAAGTATTGCAAACGAATTGGTGGGTTTAACCAGGAGTTGGTGTATGGATGAAAATGCTTGGGTTTTACACACTACTAGTCACTACTTAAAGTCCAATAATCATTGAATCACAGTCACAATATACTGAATTCAAAAATTGGGACAAACTATGTGCAATCGTAAATTCACATAAGATAGAAAAATTTATTAACAAGGAAATGATATCGTTAAACTTATTCAAGTGTCAGACAAGTCGTTATTTCTTTTAACTTTGGTTGAGATAGTCTACCCTGAGGAAATAAGTGACGTTGCGCAGTATTGATTTCGTGTGCAGGAGAAGCTGCAATATTGTCTCTTTTGTCGTAAAATCATGTGCTGAAGTAATAATTGGTGTCATATTCGAGGTGCAATTCTAAAATCTACAAAAAACACATCCTTCTAAATTGAAAAAAAATATGTTCTGGATCAGCATGCTATAAACTTGTTCCTCGTTGTAGGATAAGTCTTTTATTTTATTTTGGCTTTTATTTTTTTTTCTGTTCGTTAGTACAAAAATACGCATTGTTATAACCTAAAACTTAATAGGCTTATGCTGAAGTATTTTTTGTAGTTTTTTAGACGGGATTTTAGTTTATCGTGAAGCAAGGTAATATAAAACGGTGAAACATCAAAGGTCATAATAATTGTCAAATAAGTAACTGATCTCGATTTCACGAATTACTTCACGAATAAACAGTGTCACCATATTTTGTTGTCCTTCCTCTGCCGGCAATATGTGAGTCAACCGTATTGACAACGCTTTGTTAGAGCGCCGGTAGAATAGCTGGCTATGTCCTTAAATGTAAGAAATTTTATGTATTTTAGAATCCAATACAAGCATGATAAGTCTTCAGACTCTTTGTCGTAATGAATATTCAAAGAAGTCATGAAGGACTTATGGTTGGTCAGAACTTTATGTCCAATATGTACTTTTGAATGTAGAACTACCAAATGTGAAGTTATCTTTGATAACAAGCTCTTTAATGAATATTACCCTTGGCCCCTATTATAGGTATAAATATTGAAATTGACGAAGAACAGAATTCAAAACGATAAACTTTCCACAGCATTCTTATTTTTACATGCTATATTCCCAAAATAAATGAAATCAAAGACATCATAGTTATAAACTGTACATCGCAATACAAGTGTTGCGCCTAATAAAAATTCATTCGTTAGAGGCATAAAAACAAGAGTTGTTATAAGGTCAGATCATTCTTATGTTGAAGAGTTTGTATCACCAAACGTCAAAAAGAACATCTACACATTTCGAATAGAAAAAACGTACGAATAAGCTTCGCAACTCCAGTCAGCCTATTCCACAGAAACTATCGGATCAATGATACTTTATGTCAGCACCGAAGTGTTCCATTGTTTAAATGAATTTATGACTTATTGAAATGAAACTTATAATTCTTTACTCAAGGATTAACCGATGTCTTTTCATGCAAGCTATATGCAGATTAGTACTTGCAACGATGAATTCAAGAAGATTAGTTTATAATATTTTTATGTAAGACAAGTTTTTTTCAAATTACGTACCGACGTTAAAATAGCGAAGACATTTTGCCTGAAACATATCGAATTGACTGTTTGAGTGGATTTTAATATGGCACATTCCAAAATCACCGCCTAATCCAGATTTAATTGGCGATTTTTTAAAAAGATTTTCATAAGAAAGGTGTTATAGTATTATTTCAAATAAGCTGTCAATGCCGTTACTTACTTACTGTGAATCAATCAAACTAGTTTTTAGCGTCTTTACAGATAACACATAATTGCTGGACTGTTGTTTAAATTTCTGTCATTGATATGGTTCAATTTTGTTTCTATTAATAAAATTACAATTTTTTTCCTGACGTTCGCAGTAAGATGACGCGGACATGTTCAGTAGAACTATTATATACTACCGGAGCACTTGCATTCTTGCAATCGATATTTTGATTTCTTTAGATCGATCGCTGGTGTGATATTGATTACTAATCTCAAAAACCGGTTTGTTGTACCTGGGATAATGTCATTCCTTTACAAGTTCTATAGGCCGTCACCAAGACTCAATTGGTTACTATAGAAAATACATTTCCAAAATATAATTTGATAGTAAAGGCAGTTTTTTTATATTCCTGGATGTTACTTATTTCTATCCGTGAAAATACGTAACTCGAATAGTGTCTTATTAGAAGCAAACACTCTTACTCGTCCGGTGCATCTTAGTGCACCTATGGTTTTGATTAAAGTTCGGCATACTTTACTGTTTGGTTTTTGGTTTTGGTTTTGTTTTCTGTTTTTTTTTTGTTTTTTTTTTGGTTGTTGTTTTTTTTTGCAATGTGTTCTACTTAAATATATGTATACGTTTGTCTACCTCCTGATCTGTAACCGTCTATAGACTTTAAACTCTTGCTGTTTGATCGGTTTCCTTATTTTATTTCTTGCATAATTTTGTTAGTCTACGTCCGGATTTGTAATGGTCTGTGGACTTTCAACTCCTGTTGTTTGGTTAGTTTCCTTTCTATATTTCTTGAATTATTTTGTTTGTTGGTCGTGTCCATCTTACAGTTTTATGTGTTTGTTGTGATGTTCTTTGTCTTTGTGTTTTTACTTTTCAGATTGATTCACGATTTTTTATTTCGTTAAGCTTTTATTACTAAATACCATATACTTTTTCTTGCATACTATTTTATTGCATTATCAAAAACGGATACGAGAACAAATTATTCCAATTGGTGACTGAACTATCCATTTCCGTCATCAAGTGCAAATAAATGTTGATTAAAATAATTGTTTCTTGTGCTGCCTCTGAATAGGTTTGTTTAGTTGTTCCAAAATAATATTAAGTATTTAAATTTAATGAAAGAAGGATTTCAGCTACCGAGTAGTGCTTGGCACAAAACACCAGTCCTATATAAAGTTTAACAAGGATGTCAAATACTTAATACTTGATCTGAAAGATATAACAAAAAATAGAGGCCAACCCGGCTAAAAAATCTTACTACTTCCTTGTCAGTTTTTTTTTGGTGCAATACTAAGTTCAACAAAGCACGCACAATGTTGCAGATCACATGTCTACAACAGTAATGTGTCAAGAAATGTAATTGTAGATTTTACCATATAACCTGAAAGACCTATTAAACAATTTAGTGGAGTTAAAACAATACTCACAAATGAAAAAGAAGTTTACTGATAAAACTGTTATTTTATGTAATTTATTTGAAGCAATTGAAAAAAACCATTTATTAGTAAACTTCGTACACCATTCCATAACCCAGTTAATTTATTTAATGCAAATTTTCCTAATGATCCTATTTTAAGTTATGGAATGGTATAGTTAGTTGACCATCTACTATTTATCATCGGTATGTTAACACTGGGATTCGGGTTTGAACTCAAACTACGAAAGGGGGACGTGTACTCTCTACTTAATTGACCATAATTGCTAGTTTTTTCTGCTTATCACACAGTACTCTAGCTGTCCTACTAAAAAACTGGTTGCTACTTTAAAGCTGTAAAACTCCAACTAATAACCCATCATAGTTACATTACTCTTGAAAGACGTCCGTGTTTCCTTTTTAGAAATACTGATAAGTTGATAATCTACATCTTAATGTTATCACTTTATGAAGAACGTATCCCGTCATAAAGTTTTAGGGGTTTCAATACTACGACAACTATATCCTGACTTAATTGTTCTAGTTGTTGTTCTATTGTAGGCAATTGATTAGTATATCATTCCTTTTATTTCAGACAATGATATCATAGCAATAAAGAATCATGCAATATTATATTTATTGTACTATATATTTTTCGACACAAATGATGTTTTATCATGCAATCTGTTATGCTTAATGAACGGTCTATTTCAAGAAGTTTATACCGATGATAAAACATATTTTTAGAGCTTTGAATGGTGACCAGCTTATTTTTCCTGAAAGTGTCATATATTAAGTAGATTTTCACTTGATTGATTGGTTTCATGAATGTAAGCTTTACGAAAATTGAGCAATATTTCAGCTATATTTAATAAAGAATAAATAAAAAAAAAACATTTTTGAAAGAAAACATATGTAACAAAGATTATAACAATTAGTCATGTAATACATGTATACCTTACAAATCTAAGCAAGAAACAAACTTATTTGACAACGATCATAAATATACTTTAAGACTGAATTTTTTTCAAAATCCTCTAATGCCACAAATACCCGTTATTTTAGGTTATCATTTACTGTTATCTATGCTTCGTTTATATGTTCATATTTATATATGCAATCAAAACTGACAACCACATTTTAATGCTTCTTGTAGTGTTGTATTTTGATTTATACTTTTTGTCATTTCTATAAAGGGATTTCTACCAAGTCGTCTTATAATGTATTTGAAAAAATCTGATATTGAACAATTTCAAAGATCCAACATTTCCGCTTGATTGTCATACCATGTTATCGTGTTTTTATATCCTCCAGCTTGATTTTCTATTTTGTTTTTATAGTCTTTTAATTCTATTTGATCATATCATAATAGTCTATCTATTTCTACTTCAATGTTCGTTTAGACAATCTTCCTATGATCTGACAAATCAATATTTATTTATCATTTTCCATTTTCCGTTATCTTTAGTCTTCCTTCATTTTATTATATACATTAATTCTTCGATAATGAAGCATTGCATAAATAAAAAACAATTTCATGTTGAAACGTCCTAGTTAAAGGATTCATTCTTTCGTGTATACTATATGCACTGACAAACATTCGGATCTTACAAGCAGCTGTGTTTTATTTTCGTAAACATATAAAGATTGAGCAAATATATTTCTACTACATTGAAATAAAATTTTAATTTTTATTTATGGTATTTTCAAATTGGCTTTTAATCTATTGACTTTACTGGCTTAAAGGGATATTACTAGAAGCCAAAAATGTAGCGTGGTAAAAAAAAACAAATAATACTACTATTTATTCATGCGTTTAAATATAACCGTCCTTCGTACAAGTATGCGGTGTCAAAGAATCTGTCATATTAGCATTTCTGGCAAATGATTTGTTATTAACCAATACGCTAAATTATGATATAACACTTTGACGTTTCTTCTGACATCCGCTTTTGCTGGCTACCGACATCTGCTTTCGCTGGCTGCCTTATTATGACATCCATCCGCTTTCGCTGGCTACCTGTATTATGTCATACATTCGCTTTCGCTGGCTGCCTGTGTTATGATATCTATCTTAACCTTTTTTGTTTAAGCATGGTTTTGTCTGTCCTTGATGTATTTTAAAATGAATACTTATTTGCACAAACGAAGAATTGAGTTAAATGAACTCTATTATCGACCGGGGTTAAATCTTGTTGCTCCGGAATGCTAAATAAAAACTACACGCGTTGCATGCGTCGCATCATTGAGGTTAAAATTTGGTAATACGTCATCTCATAATAATGAGAGGAAGGAACGTGGTTACTCCAAACGGAACAAATCAATGATCATTTGTAACATTGATATTCCTTAACGGTAACTTAGTCATGATGACGACCGTAAAATTTTTTAATTGATGACTATGATGCTGCCACCGTGAACCCCTGGTTATGTAGCTTTTATGGCAGCAGGTGATATATGTATGCAGGTGATGTAGGAATGTTGCCAGACGAAAATGGGAAATTCATAGCAATTATATATATGAGAACGCACATACGCTTTTGGCCGTTATAGAACTGTACCTGTAGGTATAACAGTAGTAAATGTGTACCAGTAACAGGTTACCAGATTGTGTATCCTAATTGTGTTCCGATTTGGTCAAGAGTGGTTACATGTGTACAATTGTTTTGTCTGTATGATCCTGCATAAATTATGTTTTAAAGTGGTTAAATTTTTCTCAGATCTTGCAAGATGACATTTTGGTAATTTTGAAAACAATTTAGTATTTTTACATTAACTGCATTAGAAAGTTCATGTAAAACTGGGAGCGTCTCAAAATGTTCTTACTAGTGAAAAAAGGAATTGGTCACGGATATTTATAGCATATATTTTTAAAATGTTGAATGAGAGTTTATTAATTTTCTAACCTAGGTAAATGCTGAAGAATGTTAAAAAGGTATGCAAATCAGAGAAATGCTGGTATTTTCGACTATAGCCAAAACATTCCTGTTCTACCTGTAAGTGACCGACCATTTATCTTGCAGGGGGGCTTGGTTTTTTCCTAAAAACATATTTGGAAAAAGAGTGTGTATGTGTTACATTACATACACGCCTGAAAGTTACAAACAACTAAAATGCAATTATAAATTAAAGACAGAAGAAAATTGAAACTTTAAATGTAGACTACCTGTTTCCAACTAACATTAGAAATTAATTAACTAAACTTCTGCCTTAAAAAATAATACATAAATCCTTCTATTCTACATATGACTACAAATATGTAATTTTCGGCTACAACAAGACGTATTTTTTTCTTAAGAACAAAAAGGAAAATTATTCTGCAACTAAGAACAGGTTTGTAGTATGCTATATTTTCTGATCGACATATGTGGTTGGTCTATTTCTGTATAAAAGCTAGGTGTGGATATATTTAGTCAGTATATAGTGCCATTATTCCCCAAACTGACCTTACCGTATCGTAAGAAAACAAGAGATTATAATCCGTCTGAATTATTGCAGTAGGTTTGTACAATACACCATGTTTCGCTGATTTTGTTGGCTTTCTCTGATGCTTATCACATCTCCCAACCGACTACCACACAGAAAACAAGATGATTGATTGATTGATTGATTGATTAATAATTTGATTGGATGTTTGTTTTAAGTCAAGAGAGAAATATTCCAGCTTTATTCAGAAAGAGAACAAGTTCACATGAAAATTAATAAATTAGCCAAAGAGCAAAAATGTTGACTGTCACTGGTAAAGAAGGGGCAGAAAAAAATTTAGTTTTTTGTAGTGGCTACAACGAGCCGAATCGATAAAATGGTCCTTAGAATGCAAGGAGTGTAGCACTTTCTAAACACGTCCCCACTGTAGTTCACGGTCAGGCTTTCCGTAATATGACCTGACAACCCCACCTCCCCTCCCCAATGCTTCAACTATCTGCAAGCTTGGAAGGCACTGGTCGGCTCCTGGAGTGAGCACTGTGAACTCTTAGAGTATGGTCCAAGAAAACAAGAAGCAAAACCCATTCTAGGCTTTCAAATTAGGTTATTAGCTCACTTAAATAAAAACTTGGCTTAACCATTCAGACAAAAAACATTTTAATGAATTGTGTACATTCGAGCCGATTCAATCATAAACTCGGGTACTTTCAGTATGATATATAAAACTTCATTTATATAAAATTGCATTAAATGTCAAACTCATTACAATGAAAGATGCAATTTTAACACATCTTAAAGCTTGTCCACGTATAATAATTAAATGTCATATAACATGTCAACCGTGCACCGGTTTGATTTGAGATTACGTCTTTGCTACTATATGCCCTTGTTTCCCGTAAATTATTTCATATTTTCTGAGGTTATGATGGTCAAATCAAATAGTTAGGAATTAATTTTTCAGCTGTCCGCGTTTGTTAATTCTGTATAGATATAGATACATTGTATTGTAGCACGTTTATATTTTATATTAACCAAACATTTGTGGTCCATTATGAATATTTGACGGCCACGGTGTAGATTTACTTAGACTTTGTGAAACAGATTTATTGGCCAATAATATATTATGAAATTCATTTATTGCAATGTTACACAAAAAAGAACAGCAAAATGGATAACTAATTTGTATTTTGTGTTTATGTTTCTACTATATTAAGATATTGTGATATTGTGTTTCATGACAGAGCACAACATCAAAACATTTCTGATCATTATTTACACTATGAAATACGTTAGCATGCTCATATATCAAGAAGAACTTGCTTGTGGTAAATTTTAGTTTACCTTGTATTGTGCCAACTGAAAGATAAACACTAATCAATCTTGTCCACAAAAAGTTCTAAACGATTTTTGTCAAGTCTTTTTTTTCTGTATTTGCTTTGTTATATATGTCTGACATTCGAGTCTGTTTGAAATGGATTGCGAGGAATTGCGGTCAGAGGCCTAATCAAATAGCCATCAAATTCCAATTTATATGTCTGGAATAGTGATTGCATCAGTATGGACGCTTTCAACGAGGATATTTTATTATTTATTAAGAGAGTTACTATAAATATAATATAAATAATATAAAGTGAGCATATGTTATAAAGGATTAAATATATAAAACAAAATTCGGAGAGTGTTTCGTTTTTATGACACTATAGAAGCAAGGTGTATCAACAGAAAAGACAGGGCTCGTAATTTTTATTAACTGAAATAGAGTTTGCAATAAGCTAGATGCAAATTTAAATGTATAAAAGGGATTGATGTAACCTATTAACCGTTGCTTTCTATTACACACAACTAAAATAGATTGATTATTTAACCTTCATCACATTCTAAAAGTCTTAAATCATACTAATTGGTTTCTATTGCTCGGCCTACAAAGATGCCTAGCGAGCACCAAGGTGGCAGACATGAAAGGTCCTTTCGTCGGAATGTTATAATAGGTAAGGCCTTATCGTAGTACCCCATTTGTAAAGTGAAAATTTGGCTGGTTGCAGCTGCTACGAAGAACTTAATTCTACATACCTACTAAAATGTCAATACTTTACCAACAACAATAAAATGTAAGATGAGTTTGCATCCCGTTTCCCTATAGATTTATTGTTGGTAATCTTGTTCTCGTTGTTAATATTGCCCACTGCACGTTAACAAAAAAATTATATTTCTAAAAGGTGTAGAAAATCTGAATCAAAAGGATGTACTTTTTGCGATTTAAAAAGGAATGTGTTTTGTTGTTTTCACATTTAAAAGAACGATTTATTTCATAATAATAATCCCAGAAAAGATACTAAGCCTAAATATGTAACTGCAAAAATGCTTACTAAAAGAGACCTTAAATCTATAAATAAGCCGAAATATAACCTTTTATTTATTTTTGTTAAGTATACACACTAAATCTGTAACTAGTGTGCACTAAATAATTACAAAATACCAAACACCATGGACTCACCGGTCAATTATACACAATAGCCCAATTACTTAAATACCTCAGCCTTCAAGAAAACAAGATAACTGTCTTGGGATTTTGTCAATTAGTTATACCACTACAGTTTACAAATTTTATCAATTTACCAAATTGAATTTTATGTTCAACGATTGATCACTAATAAATACATTGTGAAATTGTAATCTTATTTAAAGTTTTATTTAAAGTTATTACCTTGCATGGATTTGAATATCAAGACATTATGAACAGATAATGTATGACATTAATACTATGATCACGCAAGATTTCTATAAAATATATTCGCTTGATAAATCGTAAACAATTTCCGTTTGTCCAAAATTTAATTAAAATAGTTTTTTGTCGACAGTTATTGATTCAGTATTACAGAACTGGCAAAATAGTAGAAAATCTCTTTCTAACTAGCAGGTTTTTTCATTTGCTTAGATCTGTGTTGAAAACACAAACCATTGATAGTATTCGTGAACACATATATCAGAAATAATTTCTATCCAACTGTTTATCTTGATATCTTGATAGGACGATGCCAACAATCAGTGTACACGTATTATTCTATCGATCACAGTTCTAAGTTGTCAATAGTTTATAAAATAAAAATAAGTTATAGCCGTGTTTTATTTTCAAGCAACACTGTATGCACGAAGGAACTGTAGCATGTTAAATACCATAAATATCACACAAATGATAAATGCAGTTTGAAATTGATTGGATTGAAATTTGATTGTAACACTTTACGTTCATACCTCATTAAAACACAAATATTTTTTTTCAACAGAAGGGCCCTTTGTCGCGTAAAGTAGATTTAATACCTGTTTCAAAAAACCTTAAAAATGGGAAATATATAGACAATAACCAGCATCCATGATCTAGAATGCAAGGCTAGAATATATTTAAAGCATGATTACTTCAACAGGTTTATATTAAAAACATAACTATTCCCTACTTACGGTAGACAAGATTTATCTCCCATTTGTAGAGTTGTCTGTTCTTTAGAGCAGGTGTTTTATAGTACCAACAGTGCACGTGGGAAAAAGTGGTTTTTCTACAATATTTTTTTTATTCACATATAGAAACCTATCTTTAAAATTTATAATGATGTGCAAACTAATTCTTCATTGTATTTTAGTTGTGCTGGAACAGTCAGTCCACAGAAATCATTAAAAAAAATAAAAACGTGATTTTTCCCTATCTGTTCAATACCAAATACCCGCTGTTGTGAAAGACAACTCTTTAAAATGGGCAGTAACTCTGTAATTCGTCAATATAGAATTTTATATTTGGTATCCGTTATAGCTTTGATTTAAATGTCTTTTAATCTAGTTTAATGTTTGGGATTATAGGATTTGTTTTAATGTTTCTAATTTAATATGATCACGTGATGTCATTGCATTTTTATCATTTAAAGACATTTTTAAACAGTACAGTGATCTTGTGCTTAAGTAATACTCCACACTAAAACTAATGTTTCTTTAAAGGTTATTTCTCATCTAACATTTGTTGCGTTATACTGAAATACGACAAACGTTTATTCGCAAGGTAGTAAAATGTAACAGTTGTCATGAGAGTGTTGGCCAAGCTGCGTATGAATTCGTACTACTGGTGGTCTTAGATAAGCAGAAGATGTTTTTCCTGTGTATGCATCTGATATCACTCCTTCGTTAATGTTTGTGGTGTCTGTCAAAGAGTATTTTTGGAATAACGTACTGGTTTTCTTTTTTCGTGAAACGTTTAGTTTTCTGTGTCTGCACGAATGTACAATCGACAAGTATTGAAAAAACTTAAACTGTCTGTAAAAATTGTTCTGGAATAAGGTAAAACCAACAATATTTTTTTCAAACAAGCGTACAATTTTGTCTAACAGAAAAGAAGAGTTCAACATTTCACATGAAATTCTTTGTTTACTGACATATAACTACCAATCTCCTTTTCCATGCAATTTGTAAAGGATGACAATTTATCTTCCTAAACTAGACTTAATTGACTATTTTTTGTTTCGTTGTCGTACGTTTGTCTTGTTAGCTACCAATAACCGATCTATTAGAGCGTTCCCCTGTAATTGCAGAAACCGAATCTATTTGATAACGATCCGGTAACAGTCGTGTAGGTTTTATATCAGGAACGATATGACTGTGTTTCTTATTAAAAACTAATAAATTATCCTCGTACTACCTGAAAAGTGATTATACGTCCGACCTTTATTGCAAATTTTGAGAATAATTATTAAACGTACAACTCAATTGAATAATTGTCACATTATATCAAAAGATAAATTCCGTTGTTATTGCAGTAACCATCTTAACAGCTCTCTCATGAATTATTGCATGTTTACACACAAACAAATTTATGAAGTGATTCTATCTCCAGATTACGGTTTGTTCTCGTTTCTCCTACATTTGACAATTAATTAAAACAACAACATATTAAGTGTGGGGATTAAGGGGGCATTTGAAGGATGATCACGTTGATATTAACCTGTAATATATGATTGTTTTATAAACTTTAGTAGGTTATAAGTTTTGTGTCTTAACTCAATATTTAGCATTTCGTTTTACATAAAAGGAAAAATTATATACAGTGATACAAAAAACATTAATGTTTTGTCTATAATGTCTAATTTAAAGAAATGAAAATATTACATTGAAATCATAATTGAAATATATAACCACGGAAGTATTCAACTTGACGGCAATTATTACAAGCAGGCGAACATTTATTATTGAAAAATCCCAATAATGAAGAAATCAACACGTAACAATAAAAAATCAAAAGTTCAATTGCCCATCATTTTATCTAAAATCTGTATTAAATATTATGTGTTTGATAATCCTTAACATCTACCTTTGAACGCCTTTTAATCCCCTGTCTCAATTGGTTTTTTTTTAGTCGAAGTGACAATGTTGGAGTGAATGAACCCTAAAATACATTTAATGATTATGTTTTACCTGACACGTAATTTACTGCATAAATTATGTTGTCTAATACTATTATAAAAATCATTTAGTACTGACGTGTTGTGTCATAGCACCTAAATTATGTTACCTATTGAACTAAGCTTTATTTTTAATAATTATTTGATATGTGATATTATATTTAACCGATTTAGCTCTCGTAAAAATATCGTCGTGTTTGTCGATCCGATACCTAATAAGTTTACTGGTTGGTACTTTCTTTAGACTCTTTATATATAAGTACCAACCAGTAAACTTATTAGGTATCAGATCGACAAACATGACGGTACAGCATAAACAAAAAATAATATACAAGTCTAGAACAGCATGCAACGATACAAATGACGGTGTTTCTTGTCAAAACTATACACACAGACTGACCAAAGAATGGCCTTAGCCATTGTATGTAAATATAAATAAATAACGTAAACAAGTCATAGCATATTAATCTTAAACTTCCTCACTTCAACTGAACCCAAATCTTTTATATTGCTTCCCTGTTCGCCATTCGCGGACGCGCTGTAACTTGGCATTGCTCAAATATTCCAAGTAGATGTAACCAAAATTACCAAGGTGACAAATTCCATAACGCCACACGCACGTTTCGTCTACTCAATACTCATAAGTGGCGTTTAACTCTAAAAGCTTAGAGTATTTTTTTAATTTGGAGATTACAGTGTTTAAAATCAATTTTTAATATTCTAATTAGTAAAATCACGATACCATGTGTGATGAAAAAAAACCGTGACAAGACGATGACGTCATTTAATTTTTAATGACACTATTCTAGAAAGAGTTACAAGATATGATTTGTCTAAAAATTGCAGAAAGAAACAAAAACCTAAAAATCAGCTCCTTGATGAAACATAATTTTGACTAATCTGCACATCTCCTCTTTATGTTAAACGTTAACGTTTTAAGATGACATCTATCATAAATTTCGAGGTTTTGCTAATTTTGTCTTTCAAAAAGTTGCTTATATTTTTGAATAGCGTTTAACACCAATTTAGGAAAATTACTACCTATAAAGTGGGGGAGAACCCGGAGTACCAGGTAAAAACATTTGACATTCGGTAGGAAAACAGGAAATACATATCAATTGTCAGGAGTCAAGTATGTATTGAATAGTGTGTTTTTTGCTGACTGTACAAATTGGATATTATACTTAAAATGATTTTCTCAAATAAAAAATAACAACTCTTCCAATTTAATCATAGCCAGACGTCCAATTTATTCATTTTAGAAAATGACAAAAAGTAAAGTCAGTTGTTTCCATGTAATTGAATAAATCCGAAGCTAATAAACCTTTATTACTTCGCGACGTCAATCAGTATACTGCCAGTTATATTGACTACGTCTACTCAACATGTAAGATCGATAGCGGTAGGTACAAATAAAAGCGAATTCTGTATCAAAGTTCAATAAGAGGTTATCTGTAAAATTTAGGTTTAAAATATAACAACCTGTGATGATTACTTCTTATTATCACTGAACATTTAAAAGGATGATTAAAAGAAATCGAGATTTTGCTTTTCTTACGTTTTGATTATTTATATCACTTTCTATACCGGTATAACAACATATGAATCCAATTGAATGCATTGTCGTGATGGTGCTTCGGTTACAGGTTACTCCTTGGGGAGACGGCGATATGTATATATATAGAATAAAAACTAAGAACATTATAATTGACTTAAAATGAGTAAAAGATACGATACATACGTCATGTAAAATGTCACAATTTTCGATTAGTAAATGAAATAAGTAATAAAATCTAATGTGTGAGGGTGGTCACAAAATTAATTTTAGACCTTGTCTCCAATATTTTTGTGTTCCAGCACTTTTAATAAGTATATCGTAGTAACTTTTATTATCTCTGTATATTTTTGAAAAAAAAACCAAGGATATACTTGTATTATTCAACAATAAAAAGTTAGGATAATAACTGCAAGAAACTTTTATAGAAGAGGGATAAAGAATGTAGTGGCCAACATCAGAGAACATAATAGTGAAAATATAATTGATATATCAGATACCAAAGACACCTTATCTTGTCTCTATGCTAATACACAATGTAAGACAGCAAGAGAACTTCGCAGTATAAATGTGTGCACAAAACATAACAAATAACACTTGCATTTCATATATAATAAAGGTCACAAAAACTAAAAAAAATTGTTCTTAAGAAGGTTATTTGTGGGTTTCTTATAACGTTCTCGCAAACGCACTATTATTTATGAAAGTCAGTTTACTATAAAATTTGTTCTATCGACTGTTATAATACTCCTGCTCTAATCAGTTAAAAAACAGCCTGCGTGAATGCTAGGTTCCTATACGTTCCGGATATGTTGGGAACTCAATATAAAGACAAACAGCAACAAAAAAGTGAGAAACAGTGAACCACAACATAACAAAAACACGATTTGGTTTCATAACTTTCAAAGCCCCACTTTCGTTTCAGTGTTGTAAATTACAAACATCTCCAAAAATCATGGTTTCATTAAACCCAAACTCGCCCTTATCGCAGGTTTCTAACAGATCATAGTCCTACTATTTTATATGACAAATAATTATCCTATAATAGACCCAGAACCAAACTTAGATACAAGTGATTCATAGCTCCATGGAGAGTTCGCATAACAACAGAAATTAATATATAATTTAAATAACGTAAAGGGACAATTTACATATTGCAAAATGGCAATGTACTTTACATTATGCAAAATGTCAAAACTATAAATTATCGAAACAACGTCATTTTATGCGGGTTTCTCATTAAATCTGACTTTGCACATTAAGTCCACAGATTATACAATAATAAAGAATGTTCAACAGATATTATCCAGCGTTTATGTTAATAAACACGACACAAACAATAACAGATAAAAAGCATAGCGCTTTTAAAGTAAATGTTGTATCAACAGATAGATATAACATGCAAAAAACTATAACTGTCAGCTATCAAACTCCTAATACTTGTTATAACAGTGATTTTTTGCATTGTATATGTGCTTTACAAAGCTACAGATTTAAGGCTTTAAAATAAAAACAACATAAAAATAATGACAGGAATCTACATGATAATAATTTGTTAATAATATAAAGCTTTGTTAGCATGGTTATTATGCATCACATGATTACTTTAGTTGCTAGACAAAACATTTTACAGTAAATCTCTTGGTCATCCCACCATAAAACAGTGTTGGTACTTCTTTTAACAGTAAAAAGACAATCATATATTAATATTGGATATCACTACAAAAGTGTTACATATGAAACAGTATTTTGTTATATAAAAATCCCTAATAGTATTGGATGTTAAAATATTTGATACAAACACTACAAAAAACAAAAAAAGGAAAACGACTGAACAAGAAGGGTCGAAAGTCAAGGAAACAGACAAATACATACAACACAAAAAAAACTATATAAACATCATAACAGAAAGTCAGAAACTCTAACTCAATAAAAATCCTGAGAAAAAGTATTGTTATATTTACAATCAATACGTGTAAAGATGTTTTAAACAAGTAACGCGATGCTTTTAACAATTGTGCCAAGATCGGTCAGGTGGTTGTAAGCAAACCGATGTTTTAATAATAAGCCGATACCTGTTTCACTAAGCATAAAGTTTTTACTATAGGCTTATATTTTGACAGGTATATCGATGGAAAAAAGCAATCCGATATAAATATCCTTATTGTGACATGAACCTGATAAACTACTACTATTCCTTATCAATAATGTTAAAAAATGGTAAATGGCAGAAAGCTTATATAAGCTCGTATGCATCCGTAACATCAAATGTGCTTTTAATCACCACAGCTTTGACAACATTTATTTCAGCCAATATTATTATAATTCAAGGATCAAAGTACACAATCTGTTTAATTTATCTTTTTTCTTCATCAAAGTTAAAAGATAAACTTCGCTACTTCGAGCAGTTTGTACAAAAATTGTAACTCTTATGGGGGTGTTTCAAGAGGAGTGGACAATACTGTAATAAACTGTTACTGAAGAATATGTATCACACTCTATAAATGTTGAACTATTGGCTTGTGTCAAACTTGTCCATTTGATTAAAACTTTTTAGCTTTAATTATGGTTCAGAGCAAACTTCTTAGCATAAAAAGACAAAAAAGTTTGTTTGTATCTTGTTGTATCTTGGTTGATGTTATCCCTTAGTTCTATGGCTGTTACCGTGACCTAATTGATCTTTGTGGGAAATCCGTCTCTCAAATACGATTGGACATTTTCTATGAGTCATTTCCCTTTCCTGGATTTGACTTTTTCCTAGATATGACAATGAATCACTCAACAGGCGTAATTAGAGACCAGCATTGATTACTCGTCCGGCATTTAAAATTGTGTTCCCTATAGTACATCCCTTTTTATTGTTTGTAAACTTGTTCTCGTCTTGAATACAACTGAAATATTTTTCGCTAGTCTTTAAGCAAATATTCAATTAATAGTAGAAAGAGACACAATTTCTTTTAAAAACTGATATTAAGATTTGAATGATTAAGTTAAAGTTGAAAATGAACTGCTAAAACCTAATATGTTCAATATCTGTTAACTTCCCAAGCTTTAGTGTTGGTTGATGTTCAATAGTGAGAGAGATGTTGGTGTAAAGTCCTCTAAATTTATATCTCAATGTGCTGTTTAAAGCATTTCTCAAAACAATCAAGAATATAATGGTCAATGGATCGTGTATTATTGACTTTTGCCATAAACAACTATTTACCGATATCTATTTGATTAACAGACTTTAGCCAATTCCAAATCAATCAGCAAGAGGTGAGTGATATATCAATGCTACTTATTGTCACACAACTATTATCAGTGGTCGCATTTAAGTGGTAATTATTTTGTTTAGCATTCTTGTTGAGCAACTAACCACTCTGTTTTAAAGTGGAAAATACAGGCTAAGCTATTTACTGTTCCGACAACGAGAAGAAAATTGTCTACGGAGAAACAACGGGGATCGGATGAAAACTGTTCCAAACTTTTGATTGCAAGTGTAGTCACATGTATCACCGAATTTTGAAACATCATCAACGATCAAAGCCTCCGTAACATCTAAAAGATCGATTTACCGTGAATCGAAATCCTTCGACTGATATATTTGAATTAAATTTGAATACATCGATTACAATGCATTATCAAGACAAAAGCATAATAATCTCCAAAAATCGTGATGTGACTAAATCTGACAAAAATGGGGTTGTCCTGCAGACAAAAAGGACGACACCAGTACCTGGTTTTTGTCATAACATAATATACTTTCCTATTAGTGATATAATGACACATGAAAGCGAGCACGTTTGTTTTGTTTAATTTTTTTAATTTACGTTATGTTTAAAAGACTTAACTTTTCAGTGTCTGCATTCTGATGCTTCTTTCCACGCCGAAACCAAAGATTAGCTCAGACCTTTCTCTGACCAGAAACAACTATTTGGTGACAGTTTACATTTAATCAGTTAGAAGTAAGCTTTAGATTAATAAAACTACCGATACAATAAAGTAGGCGTTCAAATAGAACCTCTTCAAATAGACTGAAGAAGAAAGTGCGATGACTTTAACTTCCCAAATGTCAACTTAATGTTATCCATTAGCTCCGGAGTATTGTGCTAACCTTTCACAACTCTTGCTATTCATGTTCCAATTTTCTGTTGACAAATAACCTACTGAAAGAATGATTTGTTGTACCTAGGTCGATGCCCCATTCCTTTTTAGATTACATGGTTGTCATCACGACTTGATAATCGTTACGCAACAATCATTTGCCAAATTCGATTAGACATTTTTTGCCCGTCGTGTCCTCAGTTGGCGGATACCGGAGACCTTCTCGTTGGGGAGGACGTTTTATGATCATGACGCTTTTAGTAAATGTCGTAAAGGTGGGCCTCATGGTAGTTCAAAAGGCTAGATTATCAGCCCTTACCGAATTATAGAAACTTTTCCAGTGGGAATCAAAATTGTTTTCCGTTGTCCATCGCTTTTTTACGTTGATGTTGTCTTTGTTAACTTGTTGTTCGTCCTAAATATAGCTGACATATTGCCAGTTGAAGGTATAACAAACATTCCGTCAATCAGTCTTATAACAAATAAATATTTATTGAAAGACGACGACATAAATGTTCTACAATTTTACAGTCAAAATTTAATTCAACATTCTGGTTATCGTCTAAGCAACAATTTTTTTACATTAATGTATCTAACGATATAAAATAATACTTAGACAAGTTCTATCAAAGCAACGTTTTATTGCCCATTAGATTTCCTGTTATTAAGTTACACTAGACGTAGTTGATTTGAAATACAAATTGCAATCGACTCAAAGTCTTAACAGGAAAATAGTGGAATTAAACTGTGCTTCAGCACGACTGAAATGCTAGTAAGACACTTAGTGTACAGCATTCAATCTCTTATTCAAAAATATAGGAAACTCCCAGATTGCTCAAAAGTTATTTATTATTTAAATAGTAATATCGGTCTCTGTTGACATATTAAATTTATATTGGTCTTTTCTAAATAACTATTTTGAAAAGAAATTCATATATGCATGTATTTAAAGCAGAAATTTCTTTTACTTACATATTTGGCAAGGTCTGTTTGAATGGGTTAAAGTTGTTTTCCTTTCCTTCCTTATTCCCTATTGATTGTAGAACCAGAAAACAAATAGTAGTAATTGTCCGCTAAATTTAACACAACCTCTCAAATCTTCAACTATCTAGATAACATATAAAGAATCGAATCGATGCTGAATTCGAGGTTGCACTGACGCTCTGGTTGTCAGTAGCTTTTTAATTACGTCAGATATCGTTCATTTAACAATCTAATAAAATATGGATTTCTTAGCAGATTTATGTTTTCCGTAAAGAGATCAAATGTAGAAATAGAAAAAACCTAATATATACTGACGCCGTGCTAATTAAGTCTTTTTGCTTTCCTTTACTCTGAATGTTTATAAAAAACGGCGTGTTAGTATAATTAGTCAATACACACTCGACTTGTTTGCTTTTCTGAAATTGTGAGGTAACAATAATTTAATAATTTATTACGGCATAAAGCAAAGGTGCGATATATATTTTCTTCATTGAGGTACATATTTTGTTAAAATGGCTTTTCCAATTTTTGTAATTATATACTTTATTTCTGAACATTCATCTTTTTTAAAAATAGCATTTTTGTCTTTTTGGTGATAATGATGTCATGTATCTGTACCACTTGGTTGTTTGAAGATCATTGGCACAAAAATTACTCTGACATATCATACTATCCACTACTGCTGCCACTATCTGGTTTACTTATAATACCATACTAATACAGACTGACATCTAAAACAATTGTAATACGTATAATGATCCACGTCATCCGATCCTTATACTTATAATCAAATTCTTCCGAAATATGCTTGGAAATTTGAAGTCCAGTCATTTGGAAAGATACTCGAACTACTTAATGAACAGAAACAATATCCAATCACGAAGTTAACGGAAATCTCCTGATATCAACATACAAACCCCTCTAAACATAATGAAGATATGATAAAGGATGATATAAAGGGTGTGCATATCCTGCTTCGCTTATATATGGTCAAAATATATGTGAACGAAAGTATACTACGTGTGTGACATATACCCTTAGAACTATGATGAGAAAATTAACTTACTTCCTGCCTTCGTGGCTACTAATTTACTGTTAGGTATCGTGCTCTTGTTCTAAATATTTTATAATGAAAATTTTAAAAAGGGCATACCATCAACCCTTCTAAAAATATTGTTTAATTGTGTATGTTTGTTTTCGATGGTTGTGTATGAAAGTCAGATGTGGTGTTTTCGAGGTTTCGTGCTGCGAAAAGTGGGAGTATACAACGCAAAACTCGAAAATTGTAATTTACCACATTTGGCTTCCACGTGAATTAGAGGTAAATAACATTAATCAAATGATTTAATATCATATATGTTAAAGCATTATTATTAAAGGATAAAATTCTATGACTGGGCCAAACTCTTAAGGATTAGATTGCAAACTTTAATAAAGACTAAGGTAATGAATTCGGAGTCTCATTGCGAATAGAGTGTGCTCGACACCAATCTTAGTTGACAAATATTGTCATTTTTCCTACCGAAGGTTGGGTTTTTCTACGGTTCTCGAGCTTCCTCCCCAATACAAACTGAAAGCCACGGTATACCTGAAAATGGCGTTAAACAACATACAAAAATCAAAACAAATAGTAGCTACTTACCTATATTTTATTATCAGTTTTGATATTGTCATTATAAATGTGAATGAAATAAATAACTGAATCGGTGCTAAATCCTGTGTTGTCACTCAATAAACTTATCACGCCTCAGAATTAAGGCAATTTATTTCTGGATTCCCCACTCAGGGTTTAAATGTAAATCAAACAGGTTGTAAACCCAGCAAGCAATTAAGGCAATCAACAACGTAAATGGTTATCAATAAAACACTTCACTTGTCTTAATTTTTATTGACAGACCAGATGTGTACGTAATTAAGTAATGTAATGGACATTTCATATATCAATTTCATGATATATAGTATAAACACATTCGACGATATTAAGAGAAAATAAAAGATATGAAAAAATCAAATTTCTTCAAAGATTTTCAAGCTTATAAGCATTAAGCTTATATAGCAGTATTTAACAATGAATATAAATAGGCATTTCCTAATCCTGACATGATTTTGAACCATTTGTTCATGTTAAAATTGTTAAGCATTATTGTTGAACGTAATAAAAGACATTGATTTCTTATGTACATCATATAAGGTACATCATTTTCTATCAAGATTATAGTTCACAAATTTTGATACAATGACAATTGCTTCTAATTACTATTATTTTAGTTTATTCAAGTTGGCAGACTAGACGACTCCATTGTATGTTATTCAGTTCAACTACTCAGTATTCTGATTACTGCCAGTTGTAAACAAGACCATTTTCTGAATGTGACATTCTCTCCAATCTTGCAGTGCGTGATCGATGCAATGTTTAAGCGACAAATATTGTATTAAAAATGTTACAATCTGTTATGAAGTTGTGGTTTTTAAATAATAGTGTTATACTTTCCAGTAAGTGACTAACATTCAATTAATTAAAATGAAGATCCGCGTAACTCGTTTACATCGCATTAGTTTTTATGATTTACATTGCCACCCTAACGGTGTCTCTCTATTCCATGTAGATCACGTAATGTCATCCTCTAATGTGGTTAAGACGTCACGTGAATGTCACACGATTTTTAATTTTTAATACTGCTTTTCATAGATGAATTGTGTGGGTGTGTATTTTGAAATAAAACACCAATTTTTGATGTCATATTATTTGTAAAAAATATTTTAAATGATGCCTCACGAATATACGACCAAAATTACCATAGACCACCAAAGGCTGCGGTCCTCATCTACAAATAAATTGATGCTGTCAAATGATACAGTAGTCGCTTATGTAACCATAGTAATTAATCTAATGACCTAGATACAAATGTTTGAATCTTTCTTAAGATAATAGTATTGGATTTGATTTACTAAATTAAAAATAAAATAACAATAAAATTGCACTCTATGTTTAACATAATGAGAAACCCAGATATTTTATGGCAGTAAACGGCACCTTCTGGTAGGTAAATTAACACCCCAGTACAGGGAATAATTAACCGTGTAATAGGCTCTACGATAGCTCTTTCAAGTTCCATGGGTAGCATAGTATTAGCGTGTTAGTTTTAGTGTGCTACTTTTTATAAAATAAAACACCACTGACATCAACACGAACAAACTTCATATAAAATTCCTACACCATGTTAAAAACCTTCAACCTCTATATACAACAAATGTCACTTGGCACACTTAATATATACATATATACATCATAATCCCTGAAGTAAAATTAGGTAAAATTTGTTTTCACTGACTAGTCGAAAATAGATTTCAATGAGGCTCTCTTTGTGCAACTTTCGTCTACTGCAAACGTGCTACTATACGAGTTGAATGTACATTCACTATTTTTGTCATCCCCATGAGCTAACCTTATTGCCTGCACAATAATATTTGAGATTGTCACCGTAATTACAAGTTTGTATGGCTCATTTATAGCTAGAAAATGTTTCACCCTGTTTCCTTCACTTAACTTCTTCCTTAATACTTTTGATCTCTCTCAGTATAAAGTTACTGCTTGCTTTTTATCTATCAGTTTCTTTTTGAAAATCTAGGCACAAACATATTTCTGCAAAAAGAATTTTATCGATATTGTTTTGAAATACAATGTCTTGCTAAAGCAAAAGCCTTATCCCGAACCAACATCGATTCTGCATTGATTCCAACTCTGAATGTCACTACATATTCGAAACGTAGTTATAGCTACTAACAGCACAGTCTTGTAACTAACAAATTGTAAATTAGCAAGTTTCATAGGTTTTAATGGGGTTTTGTTCTAAAGCTTTTCGGACTACTTCTAGATCACATTTATACAGGTTTAATTTTGCCTATGGAGATCTAAAATTGAACCCGCATGATTATTCTAATAATATTTGGATGTTACCCTACAGGAATATTATGTACCGGAGGAAATACTTTTGACAACATACACCTATACCCAGCTATACTTCTATAGTGTAAACTGTTGATACAGATACGCCAAAATCGTTCACCAGCTGATCTAATTTTGCCAAATAGGAATCATTTTGTAGCCTTTTAAACCAATTATTGTAGTTCTCAAATTTTGATGCATTATCTCTTTTGTACCATCTCGCCATGGAGTTAAGAGCAATTATCCATCTGCTTCCAAACGTATGTCGAAAGAAGCCAAGATATATACTTTATGTATCACTGATAATCATATGGAGTTACCTATTAGCATTCGCATTATTACGGTGTAACCCTGCCTCCTGGGTCATTGTAGTGCCATAAGAAAGATCTGACAGTGATTGCTTCAATAGACTAATTTTGTGAAACACATTAGCATACATCTCCGTGCACGAAATTGTCAAATCACGCAAGGCCGGAGGATATAATCTATTTCAAATTCTAAAAATTCTGTTGCATACAACTTTGTTCAATGACAATTCTATCGGATGCATTCATGTGCCAAGATTGTTTATCAAAATCCCAAATTTCCTGAAAAATGTTGCTGCCCATATGTCCATATAACTTGTCATTGAAGCAACTGTTGTTAAGGTTATATTGGTTTGTGGCCAATAAAAAGACGGCCTTTCACTTCACTGAATTTCTCCACCATAACACATGTTATTTGAAATGTGGAGTCAATGGTACTCTTTCCCTCATATTTTAACACATGTAACTGCATGGGTTTTATAAACAGCCAATCTGTTATTAAACAAGGGTTCGAGCGCCACTGATAACTCTTGAATAGGCGAAACGCGCGTCTGGCGTAGTAAATTGTATTAACCTTGGTATCTTTGATGACATTTCATTATTCTATGCAAAAAGCCATTACCCTTATTACCTGACATATTATTAGACTTGACCTGTCCTTCTTCATCAAGAAACCTATCAAAACTATCAGACTAATACAATTCTTTCGATCAATAATTCACTGTTTCCGATCATGGTCTGCAATTTACCAATCCTCCTAGTAAACTGTCATTCTAACATTTTGTGCCGCCACTTTTGTTACTTTTTTGGTATTTATTCGAGGTGTCCAAAGCACATAGCTTTCCACTGGTTTACCATAAATAATAACTTATGTACTTCTGATGTTTTTGAAAATATGTACATGTATGTAAGCAGTGTTCAGATTGAGCGATCTTTTGGATTTACTAGATTAATTACCTTATTCATTGTATTTATTATGAGTTAAACCTTTTTTGAAAGTATATTGAAATAGTGTACTTCTGTCACTGGTATTATGTTACTCTTTTTGTATGGGGGTGAGAAAAAGAAATAGATGGCGGTGAATACCTACTAGAGATTTCGGATAGTTAGTTTCTCAATTGCATCTTTTTCTAAGAGAGAACACTGCGTCTTACCAGGTGAGAAAATTTACATGTACGTCCAGAATGATCAAAATCTTTAGTAGACATTACAAACTAGTCTTTAACAATCTGACAGAAAGACTCTTTCTCAAGATCAGTCAGGTGAAAATTATTTAGGCTATTTAACAATGTCCCAAGAGTTTGAGCACCCATGGTTTTTATTGGCTTTGTGTTACTCTTTTCGGTGTTTTATGTTTTTGGTTTTTTGTGTTCTGTTTGTCTATATCCGGATTTGCAACTGTACCTTGGTTTTTGGCTCTTGTTGTTCAGTCGGCTTTCTTTTCTATTATCTTTTTGAAAAAATATGTATGCGTGCTGCAAATTGGTAATGAAAACTAAGCTTTTAAATTTGATTTTACGGTAGAGACAATAACTGTGTGTGTAAGTGCCCTAAGATTCACAGTTTTAGCTCCAAGTGTTATCTTTACTATAGGGTCAATAAAATCGTCTAAACTTGGGACCTGCACAAAATTAACAGCATTTTCATGTATAGGAAAACATAGTCTGCATCCCTCTTTGTAAGCTGATATCTTATCGGGATTCTGACAACGCCGTGAATTCTCCAGTATATTTACCTGAGCTTTATCTTTTCTCAAGCCTACATTAACTGTTACAACATCTTTTTTAAACAAATCAGATAAAACCTTGTGTCGTATCTATGTTCATCAGATTTTAAACTAGAGACTTTGTTTGCAAAATGTTTGAGATGTTTGCAAAATGTTAGAATTTGTTTGCAAAATGACAAACCTGCCTCCCTTTTTAATACACTATCAACGGGTGTTCCAGAATTATCTATGTGTGATATTTTATTGTTACTCTAATCAGCAGACATTGCAAAGTTTATCACTTTCCCGTTCGTTTACGTGTATTGACATGTTTGATCAAGGGTCAAAGTCTGTTTAAACGAGAAGTATTAAGCGATCCCAATTCATCATCTAAATTAACCTCCAACAAAATAGTACGTCTGCGAGAATAAAAATAATTATATTTAATGGATCTCTATTCTGAACTCGACTAAAAGTTTCAGATCTGGGCATACCCGAATTATCCCTATTCTGAGCTACATTAACGGAAAATCAAACGAAGCGTTTGCATCATAGAAAACAAATCTTTAAATTTCGTCTCAAAACTTCCTGCAAACCTTTCAGTTTCTCTTTATACTGTTCCAGCAAGACCACTTTTTTCTACTTTTAGCTACTTTGCCTAGTAGTTCTAGACATAAAACTTCTTTCGGCATGTTGACCACCAAATGCACAGACCCCTTGTGAATCCATCCAAAAAATGTATTCAAATCAAATAGAACGATATAAAATCGTGCCGAAAAAAAATAATCTTAGTTAAATTCATACACAAAGAAAATTTTCAACCTTAGCGAAAAATCTGGAGCGACGAGAACTTCATCTGTTCTCTATTGTATTGATTTTAGTTGTATTTTCCTTCCTTAATTACATGATTACGTAATTCAATATCAATATTGGTGCTTCTCTATTGTGGTTGACTACTTAATTGTGTATTATTTAAAAAAATCATTCATGAGGGGTAAGATTTGTTACTCATTTACACATTGTCTAGTCCTTTATATTCGATTATATTTACCGAGCGACAACATAATACCCAGATTAACTTATTACAATTTTAATATATAAAACATCTTGTGTTTTTCGATTCAATTGGGCCATGATTTTCTAGCCGCCATTTTCATGACGACACATTTTTGGTCAAGAATTCCTTTCAAGTTTCTATGTACGGAGTACAAAATAAACTTTAACAACACATTAATTGAATAGTTTACGATAAAGTGCATTCGATATGTCTTATTTATTGACTTTTATATTAATCAGAATTTTGTGACGTCGTAAAACCTCTTGTGACGTACGTTGTATTGCGCATGTTCGAAGTGGAGATTATCAGGTATAGTCTCGATCACCCAGACGCATATATAATAGCGTCTGGGATCACCTTTTCGCTACCAAAATATAGCTGGAGAGAAAACAATTTTTCTATTTTTAGGACCCTATTTTTAGGCCAGGAAAACCATGCAAACATGTCTATACTTATAAAATGACGTCACAGTAAGATTCTCTCTTGATTGTGCATAACAATGCTATTTGTTTAATAAATTGATAAAGTAATATTTTATAAAAACTTTCAAATGTAAACTTTGCTACAATTTTTTATACACTTCTTGATATGAACGGAAGTAATTCTTAGACAATAAAAAAATCATCCAATCAAAAATTACGCCCAACTTTTGGCGTAATAATAACGAGTTCAATATACAGATGAATCCAGACGCACAAATGTAATTAAGCGTCTGGATGATCGAGTCTATATCAGGTATTGCATCGTTTGTGGGGTCATTATCCTATTCATGTAATGAATTTCCGGTGCATGTCAAAAGATGGCAGAATGAAAAAATAGTCCCAATTTTCTCTTTTGTTTCTGCTTTTGCCTATAACTGCTATTGCTTAAGAGTTGGATATTTTGAAAGGTATGGCATTACTGTAGAACAAGAATATATTTTTTTCCAGTCAATGTCTTTACAGTGGAAGCACTTCCTAAAGTGTGTAATGTGGTACAATGTGACCACAACACTGAAATGAAAGTAGAAAAACCATTCTTAAACTTTAAGGTAATTTTCCCGAAAAAAATCCGTGGACAGGTATACTTTTGTCTCCATTTTTATGTAATTTAGCATTATAGATGTAATGCCCCATATATGAAATTTTACGTGAAAGAAAGATTTTTTTAATAAAAAATGTTGATGTCTCGCCCGTTCGGTTACTTTTGCTCAGGCCATCCAAAAGGATAATGACCTCTGTAAGAGCAAAATTTACAAATTAGTCAAATACACAAATCCCACTTGTCAGGTACTTTTTATGAAAGGGTACCAGAACTCATTGTAGGAAAACATCTTTTCTGCAAAATATATCTTCAGGTTTTATAGTTATAGTCTGTTTCATTAGCTGCAGTAAAATTTGACTTTTTGGCCTATGGTATCATAAAAAGTGATTATTTTTGCAAAATGCACACTGTTAACAATTCTATAGAGTACAGTAAGGTAGAACCCAAGGTGACATGAAATAAAAATGTATTATTGGTATTAAATAATACCTTTCAGACCAACAATTGATTAAATAAAGGTAAACCATGATCCTATTTCATTTACCAGCACTTATTGCTAGACAGAAACATGTATCATACCTTGAAGATTGTAACTAAAGATTAAATGTATTCATTTTGTTTCTTAAAAGAAGGTTATACAGCAGTATTTTAATCAATATGTAGTGTTTATTCATTCCTCTGGCCTCTAGGTAATTATTTGGCATGGGTAGGCATCATTTGCAATGTGCCATTTTAATGTAAAGTCTGTGAATCTAGTATGCTTTTGGGTACTTTGAACCAATCAGTCTAGTCAGTTGCTATGTTTTCTACTTTTTCAGTGACTTGGCATGCAAAAAGGACTGAAAAGATGCCAATGAGTCTTTTTGTATAAAAATTATATGTCAGTTTTCTTAAAACTAGTCATAACTCTACTTTGTGCATAGTTTTATTAAAGTTTAAGCTACAGAAAAGAGACCTCTGCTTCTCAACCTGAATTCCATTGTGGTGTATTTCTACTTAATAAGTTCATTTATACACTCATTACAGCTAAGAAAAGCTTTTTTAGTTAGTTTTTTTCTTTTGTGAGGAAAAATGTTAATTTTTATATCATACCGTCATAGCAACAGAACCGACTGTTTTCAACCCCCCCCCCCCTATATTCAAATGAGCCCTCACTTGATAAAAAGTTGCTTTTATCAGATGTGTTTCTGCTTATTTGGTAACTATTACACCTGTACTGTCATAAAAAGGTGATATTTTGACTGTTGTGCCAAAATTGTTGAACAGAAGAAAAAAATTATACCCTTACTGTCCTTATCAGTTAAAAATTGCTAAAACAAGGTTTCACCACATCTTTGGAAACTGTCATAATTTTTATTTGAGTAGCAATATATTCAAACTGCATGCTTATTTTATTTACAGAATCATTAAATAACATATAAAAAAATTTTGGTGGAAATCCGGAACTGTTGGCTTTGCTTAAAGGGGTCATTATCCTATTCATGTAATGAATTTCCGGTGCATGTCAAAAGATGGCAGAATGAAAAAATAGTCCCAATTTTCTCTTTTGTTTCTGCTTTTGCCTATAACTGCTATTGCTTAAGAGTTGGATATTTTGAAAGGTATGGCATTACTGTAGAACAAGAATATATTTTTTTCCAGTCAATGTCTTTACAGTGGAAGCACTTCCTAAAGTGTGTAATGTGGTACAATGTGACCACAACACTGAAATGAAAGTAGAAAAACCATTCTTAAACTTTAAGGTAATTTTCCCGAAAAAAATCCGTGGACAGGTATACTTTTGTCTCCATTTTTATGTAATTTAGCATTATAGGTGTAATGCCCCATATATGAAATTTTACGTGAAAGAAAGATTTTTTTAATAAAAAATGTTGATGTCTCGCCCGTTCGGTTACTTTTGCTCAGGCCATCCAAAAGGATAATGACCTCTTGTCGGTATCAGAAAGTCAAAATGGGAAATAACTCTTTATTGTAGTAATGTTACGTTCCACATATTGACTTCTATTTCATTCAATGCATTGGTCAGTGAACAATTAAAAGGTAAACATTGTACCAAAATCTCCCTACTTTTTATAGCTGTGTTTGGGTTATGACAAAATTATATGTTCTGTATCTTTATTTTCGTTCTGATATTGATGCAAATTTAACAAAACAGATTTTTACCGCTCATTTTAAACATTTGTTTAGGGAGTCAACTTTTGTTTAATTATGTTTTAAAAACACGTGTGAAGTGACGACAGGCATTTAAATCTCTCAATCACCATTGGATAATAGTTTAGAGTAAGCAATGTCCTTACAAGGTACATGTTCATTGTTTACCTATCCTACATGTAAATTACAAAAAAACAGATACTTTAATAAATCCATAAAATTTGTAATGCAGCTAAGAGACGGTAAGCTTTTTAGAAAAGCTAAACTTGTTTGACTTCAACCTTATTTAACAATGCCTTCCTCTCGAAGATCGCGTACTTTCTCGCAATAAATATGGAAGCCATGCCTAGATTAACAAAATTGTCCGAAAGTGCAGAAAAAACCTATTTAAACACACAAACAAAATTTGTTGCTGCGGAAAGCTTCAGATAATTGCTGAAAGGTGAGTTTAATTGATTATTCGATATGTGCAGCTGCATCAGCAGGTCTACTTTGAAAGCAGTAGAGAAACAGAACGCAGATTAACAAAACAGTTATAATTGAAGGAAAGCTGATTTACGTAATAATCATATCCGTCGACAACAATTTTACAACACATAGTATACAGCTGAGTAAAAATTTCCGCGTTTCAATTATAATGCACATCTCTCGATCGCAGTATTTCAGACAAATATATTCTGTCAAGATAGATCAGACCAAACGTGCTTGGATAACATAATTACACATTACGGAATAACAGCTAGTAGATGACTGATATTAATTTGTCTGAGACGTATCAATTAGAATGCTTCTTAGCCGTGTCACACTTTTATCACAACACGAGTACATTTAACTGATATCTTTCTCATAATAAAAGCTTAAGTAATAAGGAATAAACAAAGGAGTAGGTGCGGTAAAGGCCGATTTTGGCCCCTATTTTTCCCTAAAATTAAACTGTTACCTTTGACTTGTATGTTCCCGTATATTGAACCCGACATATAAATCTTTCATAAATAAAATTAATATACCTTCGGTATGGAAGTTTTGCAAACCTTTTTTAACTGCAAAGTGTCCCTTTTTTGGCATTTTTACATATTTTGTTGAAAATAGTGGTAATAAACATAAAATTAAATACGAGCGCAATCTTGTACCAACACAGTTTTTTACGGGTATACTGCTATATATCAGAGTAATTTATGTGCCAAGTATAAAGTTGGTACATCCTTGCGCTCCAGTTTAATTTTTTTTTAAACTATGTCGAATTTTGTAAACAATGAAAGAAAATCCGAACAGTGACGGCACGGAAACGGTTTATTTTCGTGGCTCAGTGTTAGCAGACGAAATGAAAAAGTGTGTCGTATTTACACATTTATTGTAGCAGCATATTGCATCATATTTATAAGCATGTAGTATTTAATTTTAAATATGAATTTGACTGTCTGGAGAAACTTTTCGACTATTTTTGACTAATTTAATGAAGTCATTCTTAGTGTTCCGGAAAATGAACAGTTCACAGAAGATGCTTTTTGTTATAATGAGGTAAGAATACTATAAATGTTATAGTGTTCATTGCAGGATTTCAAATTTAGTAAATATTAAAAGTGACCAAAGGTGTAAGCTATATAAATAAATCTAACAAAGAACAAAGTAAACCAGTAATCCGCCCGTCATATAGGACAATAAGAGATTATATATAATATAGTGCGAATATGAGGTGCTCCATCAGTTTGAAGAAAAAACATTTTTGTCCTATTTTCTAATCGGAAAAGGCGAATGTTGCGAAATATTAATATTTTTTTTTTTTGTTTATTTTGTTGGAATAGCCAAATATCGTTTGTTCGGACGTCTTATGTTATATACTAGTTATTAACAAAGTTGGTTACGCAGCTGACGTGGCGCAGTGGTTATGTCGTTGGATTGACGTGAAGACATACACGAGTTCGATTCTTAATTTTAATTTTATTTTTTTTTTCGTTTGTTCAAATATATAAATATTCGGATGCATTTAAGTTAATTGTTATCAATATAAAATGCACAGTTACGTATATATTTAATGTTAATATTTAGAGTTGTATTTAGTATATTTATATAGTGCCCGTTAACATCGCCGACGGTTTTTCGAGACATCTTTATTTTAAATGTTTTTTTCAGTTTGGTTCTCATATTGAAATTTTACAGTACTAATTTAGGCCTTTTTAAGGTAAATCCATTAATTTTGTGAAAGAATTTGTAATGTATGTTGCATTAACGAGATAGGTCTTTTATTTCAGTAGATTTAACTACAAGAAAGAAAAAGACAAACTAAATAAAAATTAAAGACAAAAAAGGTACTTGTAAGAATAATATGACACATACATACGTAGTGATTTTATATCACGCTTAATTATATTATTAGCCTTTAAAAAAGACATTATAAAGAAGACATTAGCCTTTAATATAAAAGAATATTACCTATCCGCGCCGGTGATAAATAAGAAATAAACACAAACAATTCACGTCAATAAGAAAATGCACATAACAAAAAGAAGCGAAATAAACCAAAAGGAAATAAAAACAGAAATAACAAGAGAAGATATGGTTGAACCATATCGGGGAAACTCAATTAAAGTAAATGGAGGATTAAAACAGGAACCCATTTTGTATTGTAATATGAGAGATTATTAAAATACAAATACAAATATAAATAATTTTATTGGCTCAAACTCATATACAATAAATAGTGTAATGGAAAATAATATATAACATCACATGTAATGTAACGTAAATTACCGTTACATACATTAACATTACGTACATTATATGTTACGTACAATAAAGGCACTTCATTTTAAATTATTTTGCCTTTAGGTGCTAAATATAAGTAATATATTAATGATGTTCTGAAGTGCTTTTCAATGTATTTTAGGGGGGCCTCGGTGGCCGAGTGGTCAAGGTAGTTCGTCTACTATTGATCACGTGGTCTGTCAACACTGAGATTGCGGGTTCGATTCTCACTGCAGGCAGGGTGTACTCGACTCCAATCTTAATTGACAAGGATGCCAGTTTTCCTACCGCAGGTCGGGGGTTCTCTCCGGGTACTCCGGCTTCCTCCCCCAATAAAAACTGGACGCCATGATATAGCTGAAAAATTGCTGAAAGTGGCGTTAAACACCATCAAACAAACAAACAATGTATTTTAGCAGTTATGACACATTATTTAAATGTCTTAAGTGTTTTAGCGCTCGCAAACGGTGTTACGGACCTTAATTTCTTAAACGTGACGCAATAAATTTCGCTGTTTTATTCGTTGCTGACAACAATTTAAATGAAACATAGATAAGCATTTGTTATGATGATAATTGGATTTCAACTTGATCTAAAACCAATAAAAGAACGTCAATAAACGTGTATTGGTCATGCTTTATAGAGAAAATAGATTGATTGTTTGATAAAGGTCATCAACAGTTTATATTGTTGAAAATAACTGTAGAAGTTAATAATCTCATCAATTGTTTTGCAAAATAAGACTCTTAATTCTTCTAATTGTTTTTTTTTTAATTTTAAATTCTGAAAATTTTATAAAGTTCTTAGCAATCGGTTTATGCACATGAATGCTAGTTTGACGTTTAAAATACATTTAATTGCAAATCTTTTAAAACAATTGTAATTACAGTAAAATTAAATCAATAAAAATTGTAACTTGTCGGTATGTTTTCTTTGATTTTCCGAGGACGCGATAACTGCCGATCTTACATTCACATTTTCCCCCACAGAACCACTTGACTATGGTCAATGTATTTTTATTGGTAAACAATATATATATATGTTCTTCGAAAACTTTGCTTTTTTTATTACAGTACTCTTCTCAAAGTTGAGATATTATAATCAAGATGATTATTTCTTGCCTTTCACAATCGTCTATATTTGCATCCCTTTCAGGGGCGTAGCTGCCTATACGCGAGTACGCGGCTGAATCCACATTATTTTAAGAACAATATTGCAATCTATCCCTGTAATCAATAAACTGTCCATTTCAGTTCTAAATAAACCACTTTAGAATTCTCCAAATTGCACCATTGTTTTCAAAAATATTCCGGGGTGCATACCCGGACCCCACTAGTTCTTTGTGAATCCACATTGTAACTAGTCTAGCTACGCCCCTGCCTTTACAGCATATGATAAAGTTTTAAATAAAACAAATTGAAAAAAAAAACTATTAAACCAAATGGGATACACCTATAACATATAAATCGAACATCTCTGGATATGGGTTTAACGCATACCTTTTCTTGTTATATAATTAAATTCAGATGAGAGCAGATTTAATGTGCATTTATGATAATAGTACGAAATGTTTATTTGTTCAACACATTTACAACACGTGATTTACAATAAATGGTTATGACACATAATCACGTGCACATAATGTAATGAATACAACACTAGCCAGCTTGATCGCGTACGAATATATGAACAGAATTATATTTTTATTCAAATGCAAAGAACAAAATTATTACATTTCGCACTACAAAACATACTGTTTTTCACCTGAAAAATAGTCAAAACAATATTACAGATAGAAAGTACTTACTTCGGTAAATGCAAACATCGAACTAATTATCGCGCAAATAGCTCAGTAAACCGTACCTGAAATTAGTTATAACGCCACGTGTGATACAATGCAATGATTTGAGTTATGAAAACTAAAAATATTATTGGCTTCAAGATATTTTTACATTGTTTATTGTTTTCAAAGATGGGCATTTGTTGTATGTCGTTCTTCTCGCTCGTTTTGTACAAACATATTATATTTCAACGTTGATATTTGAGACACGAAAAAAATTGAGGACGCTTATTTTTGACTGGCAAACAAGAGAACGTTTATATCTTAAAATTTTATTTGTTCCAATGAAGACATAACCTTATTACAAACAGAAGTTGCTATGAATATATTATTTACCTTTAACATATAGTGTAGACCTATAAAGACATACATGTACACACAAACATGGTTTTAATTGCAGATCAATTCAGAAGATGGCAAAAGCATTTAACTGCTGTCTATGTCTAAAAAGGACCGATGTTAAATCAAGAAGGTATATAACTGGTGAAATGAAACAATATGTTCAAAGTATTTTATCAAGAGAAATAAAAAATATTGACTGCATATGTGGCAATTGCCGACTGAAATATTATAGAAATATTAAAAAAGATCCACCAACACCCAATGAAATTCAGTTAGATCCAGATTATCGGCCACAACCAGAATCCTCAAATATAACTAGTCCTAAATCTATTCAACTTGGAATACCTGCCACTCCACGTACTCATAAATATTGTGTAGTCTGCAAAAAATCAGGGAACAACCGAAACCATTTAATTGTCGTACCGGAAAAGGCAAGAACTCAAGCCTTTGTGGAGACTGGAATATTTATTGATTCAAGAAACAGGTCGTGCAAAAGTCATATATACATGTCATATTTTAATAAAGCATCCTTATGTCTGTTACAGTCATCTAAACAAACAGATGTTTTTTCCAGGAGTGACATCACCAATCTTACAACAAATATCCGTAAAATGATGAAAGCTAGTTCGTACTTAAATTTTGATATTCCATCATTAATTGATGATGAAGATTACACAAACTTATTGGGCATTAACAGAGACCAATTTAGCGTACTGGCAGACGAACTTAGTCTTGTAAGAAATTCTTTGTCTAGGTCTGTTCGTACGTGTTTAGCTGTATTTTTAATGAAATTGAAAACGGGATTGCCCAATAAAGTTCTTTCAATTTTGTTCAGACTTAAAAAACACCAGGTTCAGCGTATTATTCACAGTGCAAGGCTTTCGCTAATGACAGAGTTTGTTCCCAATTATTTAGGTTTTGGTCATATATCTCACGAAGATTTTTGCCAGCAACATACAACAACAGTAGCCAAAACTTTATTTACGAATGAAAGTTCCCAAGCTGTCATTATTTTAGATGGAACATACGTGTACATCCAAAAGAGCAGCAATTACCGATTTCAAAGGCAATCATACAGCCTACACAAGCATAGGTCATTAGTTAAACCCATGGTAATCGTGGCATCAGATGGATATATACTTAGTGTATTGGGTCCCTATTTGGCGGATTATCATAACAATGACGCAGCAATTACAAAACACCTGTTCAAACACAATTTAGAAAAAATAAATGATTGGATGGAAGAGAACGATGTCTGCATAGTAGATAGAGGGTTTCGTGATGCAGTTGAATTCCTTGAAGACCACGGTTATAATGTGAAAATGCCATTTTATTTAAACAAAAATTTAAAGCAGCACACTACAGAAGAAGCTAACAAATCTCGATTGGTTACTAAGGTCCGTTGGGTAGTTGAAAGCACTAATGGGCGTATTAAGCAATTTAGGATGTTAGACAAAGTTGTTCCCAATACACTGTCAAAGTATATAGGCGATTTTGTGAGAATTGCGTGTGCTTTGTTAAATCGTTTCCGTGGTCCTGTTACGACTTTGGATGAAAAAACTGAGAAAATAGCAATCGAAATGATGCACAAAGCTAAAATGGACAATGAACTTAAAGTTTTTCTAGAGGACAACGGGTTAATTACTAAACGGAGCGATTATAAGTCACTTGAAAGTGCGGATATAATGGATTTTCCACAATTAACATTGGATGACCTTCGTACAATAACAATGGGAATTTATCAGTTAAAACAGGCCCCTTGCTACACTAAAGACCATTTAAACGAGGACGGACAATATGAATTGTTGGTTTTTAAGGAAACAGAGGGTCTAATTAAAGTGAAGATTCAATCGAGACATTCTAAAAATACTACCTACACATTATGGATTCAGTATATTCCTAGCTCCGATAAACCCATCGCTGGGTGGTACTGTACATGCAAGGTTGGTTCTCGTGTTGTAGGCTGTTGCGCGCACATAGCTAGTGTTCTGTGGTTTTTGGGATTCGAGCGATACCAGGGCAACCGACTTTCAAAAGACACAAATGACACATTTCTCAACGCAGCTGATATACCATCCGATACCGAGTCAGATACTTCAGAAGACGAAGACTCTTCTGATGAATTCACTGAAGAATGAAATGTAGTCATATTTAAACATATACCATGTCAATAACATTCACTTAAATTGCAACTTGTAACTCGTCTGACTCTTGCTATAACATCTGTCCGTCGTTCGTCCGGCCGACCATTTTTCACATTTTATCCTGTAAAGCAACTTATCCAATTAACGCCCAAACTGAACAAAATGAGGGTTATAATTTCCTCAAAAAGGATTCATTTAATCTGGACAGGGAAACAAACATTGCTTGAAACTTGTTTCTGCTTTTTGTCTCGCCTGCGACGATTGTCGCCGGAGGCGAGACATATGTATGGGAATCCGGCGGCGGCGGCGTAAACACTTGGACATCTTGCTTCATACCTTTGTAAGCCCAAGCCCTAGGTCCATCAAATTTGGTCCAGTGGTAGCTTATGATGAGTACTTGCCAGTCAGTCACCTGACCTTGACCTCAATTTCACGGTCCAGAGACCACGTTAAAGTTTTTGGATTTCGGCAGTTCCTCTGTAACCACGCATGGTAGGATGAGAATATTTGGTATATAGGTTGCTGATGAATAGTGCATGCCTGTCTGGTAGGTTTCACCTGACCTTGACCTCAATTTCACTGTCCAGCGACTGATGGTTTTTGGATTAGGACACTCCTCTGTAACCATGCATGGTAGGATGACAGTATTTGGTATATAGATTGCTAATGATTAGTACATGAAGTCTCGTAGGTTTCAACTGACCAATTTTATGGTCCAGTGACTAAGTGAAAGTTTTTGGATTGGGTCCATTACTCTGTAACCATGCGTTGTATATTTTAAATGATAACAATTTAATGCTATTTACATAATGCTTATGACGTAATTGTTTTCGTTACTGATGTGGAATTCAGGCGAGACATTTTTCTGTGTCCACACTTGTTTTAATCTCTGATACTACAAAGTCAACTGAATATAAACTGTGTACGATTAAAGTAAAATAGTTTCTTTCCGGTTCTTCATTTATAATGTTCTCACTAAACCGTGGCTAAAAATATTTATACAGATAAATATTATTAAAAAAAATCTCATCCGGGAATACAACGACAAATGAAACTCTATTCTATAGGGTGATACATTAGATATTTAAGTGTAATATGCAAATCGAACTGTCATGTGTCCACGAACACAGAAACCGTGACCGTGCATGAGCACCGTGCTACTTAGCAATTTATCAACCTGGTAAGCCATAACGATTTTTTTTTAATTGTAGTTGTGTATTTGCAATATGTTTTGTCTAATAAACTGTATGTTATCAATTGAAATTAAAAGGTAAAAAAGCTATTAAAAATATGAGGTAGGGTTTATTTATGGGGTTATTTAAATATATCTTTTTTTATCTGTGCTACCTTTTCAACCTTGGAAAGGCTGTGACCATTTAGACATCCTCTTTTGACCGGACCAACATTTAAAACTTAGAAAATAGTATTGACTGAAAATAATGATATATATCAGATATATATATCTTAATGTGATTATAATCAATGTAAAAGGCTTTTATGTTGACTGCACGCATCTGTTTTCATTGTTTATTTTAATATTTTTTATGTTCTGTTTTACATTTGAAATAAGAAAATATGATGTATTTAAAATGCTGGAAAAAGGTACATTGATCTGCAGTGTTCGTTGCCTTTAACAGTATAAGAATTCAGATGTGTATAATGTCTTTTTATGGTATTATTGTTGTCTTATTGGAGTAAACTCAACCAAATCACTGACATATCATCCTCGGAAACTCAGGGTCGATTCCGTCAGGTTCATCATCATAATATGATGTAACGAAATTAACACCAGTTATGCGATATTAGTACAAAAGTGACTAAAGACCAATATTTATTTTAGTCAAAGACGAGTTATATACTTACACAAAATCGTATTTAATTTTATATGATTCTTTTTTAAAGTAACAACAATAAATTAGTTTAGGGGTCATCCATAATTGTCAACATTTTTCACAAGTTTGCAAAGAGCACTCTTTTTGAAAACCCCCTCCCTCCCTCCAAAAGAGTATGTCAACATTTTTTGCAAGTCTGCACATTCACATTACCGGAAGTTAAGAAAGTACCGAAAAAATGTTGAAATTGAAACCCCTCCCCCCTTTAGTGCTCTTTGCAAACTCGTGAAAAATGTTGACAATTATGGATGACCACTTAGCGTCACCGAATTGCGATAGTCCGTGGTAAGCTATTTATGTTGATATTTTTGTCTAATGTGAGAGTTGCCTATTAAAGAGATGCTGAAAACCTTCTGGCTGAATTTTGAACCGTGCGTTGTCGCTGAGTTACATAGGTTTTTCTTATTTTAAAATTGATTCTTCGACGAAAAACATCTTTTAGAAAACAAGATTTTGTAACGCGTTTCCAAGCAAATAAATACATCTTCTCAAAACGTAACTTTTATATATATGAGTTTTCTTCTTTGTTTTAATGGTGATTTCTGAAATTTTTCAGCTATATCTTGGACTCATGTTTTAATGGGGAGAGAAAGCCGATGTATCAAAAAACAAAAGATTCGGTAGGAAAACTTGATTATTAAGGTGCATTAATATCGTTTATGTTCTGGTATATGGCATCATTGTAATGTGTTCACATTTATACATAATCTTATTTCCATTTGTATGACAGTCATATTTATATCCTAAATAAAGGCTTTGTATCTAGATGTCATTGTTGAATTTTTTTGCCATAGCTGTACAAGACAAAATACTTTTATATTTTAAACCCAACCAAACGAACAAATGGATCGATTTGTATTCAATTTCTTATATACTATCCCCCAAATCTCACATCGGACCACTTGTATTACCTTGCAAGAATATTTTTTATTGCGCATTTTATTCATGTTTAGAAGTACACATGTTCATTTCTAAGTATAATGTTCTAAACATGAACAACATGCGCAATTAAAAGTTTGTATGTGCCCCATGTGGGGCCTCACTGTTTCGTTGCATTTAAACAATATATATAGGCTTATATGCTACAAGATTGCTAAAGTATCTTACAAAACAAGCGCATTTCTTGTTTCTTTTTTGGATTTAAATATTTTTTTATTTAGTTATGAACATGCTTACTTCCAATGTACAAAAATGAGAATTTAATACATTTTCTGAGTTCAGTAACCCTTGTGGTGCCTCATTTCTTCAATGAACACTAAGTAGGCTTACTTGGTGCAGGAATGCTGAAATATATCTTAACAGAAAAATTCCTATTTTCGGCTTTATGCTTTGAAAAAAAAACATGTATACTTCCAAAAGAAAAGAAAATGAGCGTTAGTTTTTAATGTGTAGAGTACCCCTTTTGGGGCCTCATTTGCACGAAAAGCCGTCATATTAACATTCTGATTTTAGTTGTAAAATAAAATTGGGTTTGGTGTTTCTCATTTATATAATAAGTTGACTCAATCCAAATGGGGGCCAAAATCGACCCTTACCGTACCTACTCCTTTAAGGCATTATAAGTGTTTCGACTTGTTATCACGATTTGCGTTTTGAAGTTTAACAGCGGTATTCGAGATATATTTACTTCATAATCTGTCGTATTGTATAGCACTAAAACCTTTATCGGACGAATGCACGCTCACTCCAAACGAATCACAAAAGATGTTTAACGTCTAGCTGGTAGTATTATCACATAATCATACTTTATCTTAATCCTCATTAGCTGGAATTAACCTGAAAATTTATGCGTACGTCCATGATATACTTAAATTGCGCTTAAAATAGTCCCCAGGTAATGTGAATTGTAATGTCAACCGGGTTTGCGATAAAAATAGAAAAACAATTAAGAAGAAATTCTTGAAAATAAAATAACAAATCGAATTTTACCTTCGGCTCTGTGAATAAATTTTTTTAAGGTTAATAAACCCAAATAACAACAACTATCAGTCAAGAACTGCATATTGTAGCTATATTCAGACGTTAAAGGGTTAACAAACCACTCTTTGAAGAACAGTACTCTTAAGTAAGTGTCCACGTCTAATGGATGTTATTAATATAAAACGATATCCCACACATTCAAGAACAAGTCCGTATAAGGGGATCGGCTTACTTAACACTATAAATAACAACAAACAAACAACCCCAAACGTTTTAAATCCCCTAACTTAATACATGTATCTATACATGCAGACACAAATTATATTATAAAGAGTAAGTTCCAGTAAGAAAAAGACATTTACATTAGGCAAGAATAATATTACCACAAATGCAATACATGACACCAGTAAAAGTAACGAACAACCACAATACTGAGAGCACATTCTGTGGCGTCCTTCAAAGACAATTCGTCTTATTTTATGAATAATTATGGCAATTAATTAAAATCAACATTTTACAAGGAAAATGCGCGTACATATTTACGGAAAGCGCGAGGTATCTTCATACTTCAGATACCTCGCGCTTTCTGTACATATTACATAACGTCTTTTTAAAGCTGTTTACGGGAATAGTAGATACATACACGGACAAATCTATTAATTAGAAATGAGGAGTTTTTTCTCATAATGCATGTTTAAAATCCATGTGACCGCAGTCTACATGTAAATACCATGTAAAAGAATGATACCCCCAAAACTGAATTACACGGGGGCTAATTAAAATACATGTAATTAACGTAAAATTTTTAATCTTTCAATAACATGTTTTTACAATACTTTGTTATTAGGTTCGTACTTGTCAATTCGGTACCTCAATAAATATACCCGCTATTATATATTTAACAACGGAAACGACTTTAAAGAGTGCATGACTTCAGTGTACCTAAACGAAGAATCATCTGGTCTGCAATAAAATATGTTTTAGTGACAATTACGTAATTACTTTCCGCGTTACATTCAGAGAATTAATTTGATTTCGCTGCTGATGGTAAAGAAGACAAATTTACTTGTGAACATGTTAATGAAACTATTGTGCTCTGTAACTAATTACTGGGAAAAGTGAAACTGTAACAGTCCTGATGACTACGATGTAATAAAAATACGGAATTAATTTCATTTAATCTAAAACCTATTATTTTTCTTTTTTTTAACTTTAAGGCCGCTTTGTGCAGTATTTCAGCTATGACATGAATTCCTGTTTTTATTTGCGCCGGAGTTTCCCATATAGTAAAACTCAACTCTTTGGCAGGTATCACCTATTAAATAAACTGACTTTAGCTTTATAAAGACGTTTACTTAAAAACAAATCACAAACTAGCATAATATTGTAATTTTTAGATCGCACTATTCATGAAAATTTCATTTAAATTAAATTTTCCATGTTTAATTGATATTTTTTTGCATTTTTATGGTACATTTTTGCGTCTAAATGCAATTTAACCCCATATGGGGAGCGGGGTAAATTTAATTCTTGTATAAATTGTACGTGTATAAATTAGATAACAGAACAATTTAAGCTGATTAAATATACATATGACGGGTGTCCTGATAATGCTAAATCATATATATACCCTTAAAAATTAAATATTGCAATAATATGGCACGCAATGTCTGGTCATAGAATCTAATTCATAAATTATAAATAGGTGTATTTTTGAGTATGAACTCCCCACCCCAACCCTTTATCTTCTTTTGAATTGCTACAAGAATGAGTCGTCATGAAAAACAATCCAGAGTTTATATCACATATAATAAATAAAAAATGACGTGATATATTAGTGTATTATAAAATTGTATTTTTTAAACCCAAGTCGTACATGTACTGTTGATAGTGTAACTTACATTTATAGAAATAACGCGTTTATTTCCAAATTTTATTTATGTGTTATTGTATCGCGCAATTACCTGATGTGTCATCAATACTTCTGGGCTTACATGTCGTCTTTAATCACGCAAATACTGTTTTGGTTTTTTCAATGAGCTCACTTTTAGTATCATGGCTTATGGGTTTTATTAAGTGAGGAACCTACAGGTAACTCTTGTCATTTTAAAATTGACGACATCATGCACCAAAGTAGCATTCAAACTCACAATCTAAGTGTTTATATTGTCAGTGATAAAAAGTATGAGAACAGTCGACCAGCCACGTCCGATATATATTATTATACCCCCCGCTTTTCAAGTGGGGGTATATAGTGATCATGGTGTCCGTCCGTCCCTCCGCCCTCCTACTACACCACTGAATAGAATTTGATGAAACTTACACAGCATTTTTGTCACATAGTGCCATTGTGCAGGAGATATTTAACATTTTGATCGGAATGATATTTGGGGTTTCCCATAGAAAAACATGGACTTTGTCATTGACATAAGGGGATACCCATCTCTTATGTGCAACTCCTCCTACACCACTGAATGGAATTTGATGAAACTTACACAGAATCCATGTCACATAGTGCCATTGTTTAGGAGATATTTAACATTTTGATCGGAATGATACTTGGGGGTTTCCCATAGAAAAACATGGACTTTGTCATGGACATAAGGGGTACCCATCTTTTTTTTGCAACTCCTCCTACACCACTGAATGGAATTTGTTGAAACTTACACAGAATCTTGGTCACATATTGCCATTGTGCACTGGATATTGAACATTTTGATCAGAATATTATTGGAGGTTTCCCATAGAAAAACATTGACTTTGTCTTTGACATAGGGGATGCCATTCTTTGGGGGATGGGGGAGGGTTACATGTTTTATCTGCAACTTTGCCTTCACGTTTAACTAGATAAAGTTTCAAGTTCATAATTAAGAACACCTGAATTTTCAAAGTAATTGTGAAGTGGGGGGTATCAATGGTGAGCATTGCTCACAGGTTTTTTTTTACTCTAGTTTGGTTTGTAATGAGACAATTCGACCAACCACGTCCGATATATATTATTTGGTTTGTAATGAGACAAGTCGACCAACCACGTCCGATATATATTATTTGGTTTGTAATGAGACAAGTCGAACAACCACTTCCGATATATATTATTTGGTTTGTAATGAGACAAGTCGACCAACCACATCCGATGTATGTTATTTGGCTTGTAATGAGACAAGTCGACCAACTACGTCCGATATATATTATTTGGTTTGTAATGAGACAAGTTGACCAACCACTTCCGATATATATTATTTGGTTTGTAATGAGACAAGTCGACCAACTACGTCCGATATATATTATTTGATTTGTAATGAGACAAGACGACCAACCACTTCCGATGTATGTTATTTGGTTTGTAATGAGACAAGTCGACCATCCACGTCCGATATATATAATATTTGGTTTGTAATGAGACAAGTCGACCAACTACGTCTGATATTTATTATTTGGTTTGTAATGAGACAAGGCGACCAATCACGTCCGATATATATTATTTGGTTTGTAATGAGACAAGTCGACCAACCACGTCCGATATATATTATTTGGTTTGTAATGAGACAAGTCGACCAACAACTTCCGATGTATGTTATTTGGTTTGTAATGAGACAAGTCGACCAACCACGTCCTATATATATTATTTGGTTTGTAATGAGACAAGGCGACCAATCACGTCCGATATATATTATTTGGTTTGTAATGAGACAAGGCGACCAATCACGTCTGATATATATTATTTGGTTTGTAATGAGACAAGTCAACCAACCACGTCCGATATATATTATTTGGTTTGTAATGAGACAAGGCGACCAATCACGTCTGATATATATTATTTGGTTTGTAATGAGACAAGTCGACCAACCACGTCCGGTATATATTATTTGGTCTGTAATGAGACAAGTCGACAAACCACTCCCGATATATATTATTTGGTTTGTAAAGGGACAAGTCGACCAACCACGTCCTATGTGTGTTATTTGGTTTGTAATAAGACAAGTCGACCAACCACGTCCGATCTATATTATTTGGTTTGTAATGAGACAAGTCGACCATCCACGTCCAATATATATTATTTGGTTTGTAATGAGACAAGTCGACAAACCACTTCATATATATATTATTTGGTTTGTAAAGAGACAAGTCGACCAACGCGTCATATGTTTGTTATTTGGTTTGTAATAAGACAAGTCGACCAACCACGTCCGATATATATTATTTCGTTTGTAATGAGACAAGTCGACCAACCACGTCAGATATATATTATTTGGTTTGTAATGAGACAAGTCGACCAACCACGTCCGATATATATTATTTGGTTTGTAATGAGACAAGTCGACCAACCACGTCCGATATATATTATTTGGTTTGTAATGAGACAAGGCGACCAATCACGTCTGATATATATTATTTGGTTTGTAATGAGACAAGTCGACCAACCACTTCCGAGGTATGTTATTTGGTTTGTAATGAGACAAGTCGACCATCCACGTCCAATATATATTATTTGGTTTGTAATGAGACAAGTCGACAAACCACTTCCGATATATATTATTTGGTTTGTAAAGAGACAAGTCGACCAACGCGTCATATGTTTGTTATTTGGTTTGTAATAAGACAAGTCGACCAACCACGTCCGATATATATTATTTCGTTTGTAATGAGACAAGTCGACCAACCACGTCCGATATATATTATTTGGTTTGTAATGAGACAAGTCGACCAACCACGTCCGATATATATTATTTGGTTTGTAATGAGACAAGGCGACCAATCACGTATGATATATATTATTTGGTTTGTAATGAGACAAGTCGACCAACCACTTCCGAGGTATGTTATTTGGTTGGTTTGTAATGAGACAAGTCGACCAACCACGTCCGATATATATTATTTGGTTTGTAATGAGACAAGTCGACCAACCACGTCCGATAAATATTATTTGGTTTGTAATGACACAAGTCGACCAACCACGTCCGATATATATAATTTGGTTTGTAATGAGACAAGTCGACCAACCACGTCCGATATATATTATTTGGTTTGTAATGAGACAAGTCAACCAACCACTTCCGATGTATGTTATTTAATTTGTAATGAGACAAGTCGACCAACCACGTCCGGTATATATTATTTGGTTTGTAATGAGACAAGTCGACCAACCACTTTCGATATATATTATTTGTTTTGTAAAGAGACAAGTCGACCAACCACGTCCTATGTATGTTATTTGGTTTGTAATAAGACAAGTCGACCAACCACGTCCGATATATATTATTTGGTTTGTAATGAGACAAGGCGACCAACCACGTCTGATATATATTATTAGGTTTGTAATGAGACAAGTCGACGAACTACGTCCGATATATATTATATGGATTGTAATGAGACAAGTCGACCAACCACTTTCGATATATATTATTTGGTTTGTAAAGAGACAAGTCGACCAACCACGTCCTATGTATGTTATTTGGTTTGTAATAAGACAAGTCGACCAACCACGTCCGATATATATTATTTGGTTTGTAATGAGACAAGGCGACCAACCACGTCTGATATATATTATTTGGTTTGTAATGAGACAAGTCGACGAACTACGTCCGATATATATTATTTGGATTGTAATGAGACAAGTCGACCAACCACTTCCGATGTATGTTATTTGGTTTGTAATGAGACAAGTCGACCAATCACGTCCGATATATATATTATTTGGTTTGTAATGAGACAAGTCGACCAACCACGTCCGATATATATTTTTGGGTTTGTAATGGGACAAGTCGACCAACCACGTCCGATATATATTTTTTAATTTGTAATGAGACAAGTCGACCAACCACTTCCGATGTATGTTTTTTGGTTTGTAATGAGACAAGTCGACCAACCACGTCCGGTATATATTATTTGGTCTGTAATGAGACAAGTCGACAAACCACTTCGGAATCCGATATATATTATTTGGTTTGTAAAGAGACAAGTCGACCAACCACTTCCGATGTATGTTATTTGATTTGTAATGAGACAAGTCGACCATCCACGTCCGATATATATATTATTTGGTTTGTAATGAGACAAGTCGACCAACTACGTCTGATATTTATTATTTGGTTTGTAATGAGACAAGGCGACCAACCACGTCCGATATATATTATTTGGTTTCTAATGAGACAAGTCGACCAACCACGTCCGATATATATTATTTGGTTTGTAATGAGACAAGTCGACCAACAACTTCCGATGTATGTTATTTGGTTTGTAATGAGACAAGGCGACCAATCACGTCTGATATATATTATTTGGTTTGTAATGAGACAAGTCGACCAACCACGTCCGATATATATTATTTGGTTTGTAATGAGACAAGTCGACGAACTACGTCCGATATATATTATTTGGTTTGTAATGAGACAAGTCGACCAACTACGTCCGATATATATTATTTGGTTTGTAATGAGACAAGTCGACGAACTACGTCCGATATATATTATTTGGTTTGTAATGAGACAAGTCGACCAACCACTTTCGATGTATGTTATTTGGTTTGTAATGAGACAAGTCGACCAACCACATCCGGTATATATTATTTGGTCTGTAATGAGACAAGTCGACAAACCACTTCCGATATATATTATTTGGTTTGTAAAGAGACAAGTCGACCAACCACGTCCTATGTGTGTTATTTGGTTTGTAATACGACAAGTCGACCAACCACGTCCGATCTCTATTATTTGGTTTGTAATGAGACAAGTCGACCAACCACTTCCGAGGTATGTTATTTGGTTTGTAATGAGACAAGTCGACCAACCACGTCCGATATATATTATTTGGTTTGTAATGAGACAAGTCGACCAATTACGCCTGATATATATTATTTGGTTTGTAATGAGATAAGTCGACCAACCACGTCCAATATATATTATTTGGTTTATGATGAGACAAGTCGACCAACCACGTCCGATATATATTATTTGGTTTGTAATGAGACAAGTCGACCAACCACGTCCGATAAATATTATTTGGTTTGTAATGACACAAGTCGACCAACCACGTCCGATATATATAATTTGGTTTGTAATGAGACAAGTCGACCAACCACGTCCGATATATATTATTTGGTTTGTAATGAGACAAGTCGACCAACCACTTCCGATGTATGTTATTTAATTTGTAATGAGACAAGTCGACCAACCACTTCCGATATATATTATTTGGTTTGTAAAGAGACAAGTCGACCAACCACGTCCTATGTATGTTATTTGGTTTGTAATAAGACAAGTCGACCAACCACGTCCGATATATATTATTTGGTTTGTAATGAGACAAGGCGACCAACCACGTCTGATATATATTATTTGGTTTGTAATGAGACAAGTCGACGAACTACGTCCGATATATATTTTTTGGTTTGTAATGAGACAAGTCGACCAACCACTTCCGATGTATTTTATTTGGTTTGTAATGAGACAAGTCGACCAATCACGTCCGATATATATATTATTTGGTTTGTAATGAGACAAGTCGACCAACCACGTCCGATATATATTTTTTGGTATGTAATGAGACAAGAAGTCGACCAACCACGTCCGATATATATTATTTGGTTTGTAATGAGACAAGTCGACCAACCACTTCCGATGTATGTTATTTAATTTGTAATGAGACAAGTCGACCAACCACTTCCGATATATATTATTTGGTTTGTAAAGAGACAAGTCGACCAACCACGTCCGATATATATTTTTTAGTTTGTAATGAGACAAGTCGACCAACCACTTCCGATGTATGTTATTCGGATTGTAATGAGACAAGTCGACCAACCACGTCCGGTACATATTATTTGGTCTGTAATGAGACAAGTCGACAAACCACTTCCGATATATATTATTTGGTTTGTAAAGAGACAAGTCGATCAACCACGTCCTATGTATGTAATTTGGTTTGTAATAAGACAAGTCGACCAACCACGTCCGATATATATTATTTGGTTTTTAATGAGACAAGTCGACCATCCACGTCCAATATATATTATTTGGTTTGTAATGAGACAAGTCGACAAACCACTTCCAATATATATTATTTGGTTTGTAATGAGACAAGTCGATCAACCACGTCCGATATATATTACTTGGTTTGTAATGAGACAAGTCGACCAACTACGTCCGATATATACTTTTTAGTTTGTAATGAGACAAGTCGACCAACCACTTCCGATGTATGTTATTTGGTTTGTAATGAGACAAGTCGACCAACCACGTCCGGTATATATTATTTGGTTTGTAATGAGACAAGTCGACAAACCACTTCCGATATATATTATTTGGTTTGTAAAGAGACAAGTCGACCAACCACGTCCGATATATATTATTTGGTTTGTAATAAGACAAGTTGACAAACCACTTCCGATGTATGTTATTTGGTTTGTAATGAGACAAGTCGACCAACCACGTCCGATATATATATATTATTTGGTTTGTAATGAGACAAGTCGACAACCACGTCCGATATATATTATTTGGTTTGTAATGAGACAAGTCGACCAACCACGTCCGATATATATTATTTGGTTTGTAATGAGACAAGTCGACCAACCACGTCCGATATATATTATTTGATTTGTAATGTTTGTTTGTTTGTTTTAATGGTGGTTTAACGCCAGTTTCAGCAATTTTTCAGCTATTTCATGGCGTCCAGTTTTAATTGGGGGAGGGAGCCGGAGTACCCGGAGAGAACCCCCGACCTGCGGTAGGAAAACTGGCAATCCTTGTCAATTAAGATTGTAGTCGAGTACACCCTGCCTGCAGTGAGAATCGAGCCCGTAATCTCAGTGTTGACAGACCACGTGATCAATAGTGGACGAACTACCTTGGCCACCCGGCCACCGAGGCCCCTGGTTTGTAATGAGACAAGTCGACCAGCCACGTCCAATATATATTATTTGGTTTGTAATGAGACAAGTCTACCAACCACGTCCGATATATATTATTTGGTTCGTAATGAGACAAGTCGACCAACCACGTCCGATATATATTATTTGGTTTGTATAAGACAAGTCGACCAACCACGTCCGATATATATTATTTGGTTTGTAATGAGACAAGTCGACCAAGTACGTCCGATATACACTATTTAGTTTGTAATGAGACAAGTCGACCAACCACTTCCGATGTATGTTATTTGGTTTGTAATGAGACAAGTCGACCAACCACGTCCGATATTTTTTATTTGGTTTGTAATGAGACAAGTCGACCAACCACGTCCGATATATATTATTTGGTTTGTAATGAGACAAGTCGACCAACTACGTCCGATATATTATTTGGTTTGTAATGAGACAAGTCGACCAACCACGTCCGATATATATTATTTGGTTTGTAATGAGACAAGTCGAACAACCACTTCCGATGTATGTTATTTGGTTTGTAATGAGACAAGTCGACCAACCACGTCCGATATATATGATTTGGTTTGTAATGAGACAAGTCGACCAACCACGTCCGATATATATTATTTGGTTTCTAATGAGACAATTCGACCAACCACGTCTGATATATATTATTTGGTTTGTAATGAGACAAGTCAACCAACCACGTCTGATATATATTATTTGGTTTGTAATGAGACAAGTCGACCAACCACGTCTGATATATATTATTTGGTTTGTAATGAGACAAGTCGAACGATCACGTCCGGTATATATTATTTGTTTTGTAATGAGACAAGGCGACCAATCACGTCTGATATATACTATTTGGTTTGTAATGAGAGAAGTCGACCAACCACGTCCGATATATATTATTTGGTTTGTAATGAGACAAGTCGACCAACCACGTCTGAAATATATTATTTGGTTTGTAATGAGACAAGGCGACCAACCACGTCTGATATATAATATGGAGTAGGCATTGGCAAAAATGTAAGCACAGACAATATAGTCCTTCATTATCAATCTATAATGTGCATTTCAAAATTGATGTAACTTCCTATCACCCTTAAAGTGCCTCTAAATTCCAGTGGTCACGTGACGTCTTTTTTTTGTAACTGTGACGTCACATGATGTCAGTTTTTAAAGATCGATTTAGAGATTGCAAAAAAATAGTATGACATGTGTAACAAAATATAACATTTATTTTTTATCGATGTCAACTTTATTTTCAAGTCTTTCTTAAAATTATTTTTAGTACTTTTCTTCATTCACTTTGTTCCAGTTTTTTGACGATATCAACTTCCGGACGAAAAAAAAATCAATATCAGCATTAAGCAGATTTTGATCATGTGATTTCATTTTGATCACATGACACGTAATTGCCGTAGAGCTCACCGCTCATCGCGAGCTGTGCTCGCTATTATTTGGTTTGTAATGAGACAAGTCGACCAACTACGTCCGATATATATTATTTGGTTTGTAATGAGACAAGTTGACCAACCACTTCCGATGTATGTTATTTGGTTTGTAATGAGACAAGTCGACCAACCACGTCCGACATATATTATTTGGTTTGTAATGAGACAAGTCGACCAACCACGTCCGATATATATTATTTGGTTTGTAATGAGACAAGTCGACCAACCACGTCCGATATATATTTCTTAGTTTGTAATGAGACAAGTCGACCGACCATGTCTGATATATATTATTTGGTTTGTAATAAGACAGGTCGACCAACCACGTCCGATTTATTATTTGGTTTGTAATGAGACAAGTCGACCAACCACGTCCGATATATATTATTTGGTTTGTAATGAGACAAGTCGACCAACCACGTCCGATATATATTTCTTAGTTTGTAATGAGACAAGTCGACCAACCACTTCCGATGTATGTTATTTGGCTTGTAATGAGACAAGTCGACCAACCACGTCCGATATATATTATTTGGTTTGTAATGAGACAAGTCGACAAACTACTTCCGATATATGTTATTTGGTTTGTAATGAGACAAGTCGACCAACACCGTCCGATATATATTATTTGGTTTGTAATAAGACAAGTCGACCAACCACTTCCGATGTATGTTATTTGGTTTGTAATGAGACAAGTCGACCAACCACGTCCGATATATATTATTTGGTTTGTGATGAGACAAGTCGACCAACCACGTCCGATATATATTTTTTAGATTGTAATGAGACAAGTCGACCAACCACTTCCGATGTATGTTATTTGGTTTGTAATGAGACCACGTCCGATGTATGTTATTTGGTTTGTAATGAGACAAGTCGACCAACCACATCCGATATATATTATTTGGTTTGTAATGAGACAAGTCAAACAATCACGTCCGGTATATATTATTTGTTTTGTAATGAGACAAGGCCACCAATCACGTCCGATATATATTATTTGGTTTGTAATAAGACATGTCGACCAACTACGTCCGCTATATATTATTTGGTTTTTAATGAGACAAGTCGACCAACCACTTCCAATGTATGTTATTTGGTTTGTAATGAGACCAGGCGACCAATCACGTCCGATATACACTATTTAGTTTGTAATGAGACAAGTCGACCAACCACTTCCGATGTATGTTATTTGGTTTGTAATGAGACAAGTCGACCAACCACGTCCGATATTTTTTATTTGGTTTGTAATGAGACAAGTCGACCAACCACGTCCGATATATATTATTTGGTTTGTAATGAGACAAGTCGACCAACTACGTCCGATATATTATTTGGTTTGTAATGAGACAAGTCGACCAACCACGTCCGATATATATTATTTGGTTTGTAATGAGACAAGTCGAACAACCACTTCCGATGTATGTTATTTGGTTTGTAATGAGACAAGTCGACCAACCACGTCCGATATATATGATTTGGTTTGTAATGAGACAAGTCGACCAACCACGTCCGATATATATTATTTGGTTTCTAATGAGACAATTCGACCAACCACGTCTGATATATATTATTTGGTTTGTAATGAGACAAGTCAACCAACCACGTCTGATATATATTATTTGGTTTGTAATGAGACAAGTCGACCAACCACGTCTGATATATATTATTTGGTTTGTAATGAGACAAGTCGAACGATCACGTCCGGTATATATTATTTGTTTTGTAATGAGACAAGGCGACCAATCACGTCTGATATATACTATTTGGTTTGTAATGAGAGAAGTCGACCAACCACGTCCGATATATATTATTTGGTTTGTAATGAGACAAGTCGACCAACCACGTCTGAAATATATTATTTGGTTTGTAATGAGACAAGGCGACCAACCACGTCTGATATATAATATGGAGTAGGCATTGGCAAAAATGTAAGCACAGACAATATAGTCCTTCATTATCAATCTATAATGTGCATTTCAAAATTGATGTAACTTCCTATCACCCTTAAAGTGCCTCTAAATTCCAGTGGTCACGTGACGTCTTTTTTTTGTAACTGTGACGTCACATGATGTCAGTTTTTAAAGATCGATTTAGAGATTGCAAAAAAATAGTATGACATGTGTAACAAAATATAACATTTATTTTTTATCGATGTCAACTTTATTTTCAAGTCTTTCTTAAAATTATTTTTAGTACTTTTCTTCATTCACTTTGTTCCAGTTTTTTGACGATATCAACTTCCGGACGAAAAAAAAATCAATATCAGCATTAAGCAGATTTTGATCATGTGATTTCATTTTGATCACATGACACGTAATTGCCGTAGAGCTCACCGCTCATCGCGAGCTGTGCTCGCTATTATTTGGTTTGTAATGAGACAAGTCGACCAACTACGTCCGATATATATTATTTGGTTTGTAATGAGACAAGTTGACCAACCACTTCCGATGTATGTTATTTGGTTTGTAATGAGACAAGTCGACCAACCACGTCCGACATATATTATTTGGTTTGTAATGAGACAAGTCGACCAACCACGTCCGATATATATTATTTGGTTTGTAATGAGACAAGTCGACCAACCACGTCCGATATATATTTCTTAGTTTGTAATGAGACAAGTCGACCGACCATGTCTGATATATATTATTTGGTTTGTAATAAGACAGGTCGACCAACCACGTCCGATTTATTATTTGGTTTGTAATGAGACAAGTCGACCAACCACGTCCGATATATATTATTTGGTTTGTAATGAGACAAGTCGACCAACCACGTCCGATATATATTTCTTAGTTTGTAATGAGACAAGTCGACCAACCACTTCCGATGTATGTTATTTGGCTTGTAATGAGACAAGTCGACCAACCACGTCCGATATATATTATTTGGTTTGTAATGAGACAAGTCGACAAACTACTTCCGATATATGTTATTTGGTTTGTAATGAGACAAGTCGACCAACACCGTCCGATATATATTATTTGGTTTGAAATAAGACAAGTCGACCAACCACTTCCGATGTATGTTATTTGGTTTGTAATGAGACAAGTCGACCAACCACGTCCGATATATATTATTTGGTTTGTGATGAGACAAGTCGACCAACCACGTCCGATATATATTTTTTAGATTGTAATGAGACAAGTCGACCAACCACTTCCGATGTATGTTATTTGGTTTGTAATGAGACCACGTCCGATGTATGTTATTTGGTTTGTAATGAGACAAGTCGACCAACCACATCCGATATATATTATTTGGTTTGTAATGAGACAAGTCAAACAATCACGTCCGGTATATATTATTTGTTTTGTAATGAGACAAGGCCACCAATCACGTCCGATATATATTATTTGGTTTGTAATAAGACATGTCGACCAACTACGTCCGCTATATATTATTTGGTTTTTAATGAGACAAGTCGACCAACCACTTCCAATGTATGTTATTTGGTTTGTAATGAGACCAGGCGACCAATCACGTCTGATATATATTATTTGGTTTGTAATGAGACAAGTCGACCAACTACGTCCGATATATATTATTTGGTTTGTAATGAGACAAGTCGACCAACCACTTCCGATATATATTATTTGGTTTGTAATGAGACAAGTCGACCACCCAAGTCCGATGTATGTTATTTGGTTTCAAATGAGACAAGTCGACCAACTACGTCTGATATTTATTATTTGGTTTGTAATGAGACAATTCGACCAACCACTTCCGGAATATATTATTTGGTTTGTAATGAGACAAGTCGATCAACTACGTCCGATATATATTATTTGGTTTGTAATGAGACAAGTCGACCGACCACTTCTGATGTATGTTATTTGGTTTGTAATGAGACAAGTCGACCAACCACCTCCGATATATATTATTTGGTTTGTAATGAGACAAGTCGACCAACCACTTCCGATATATATTATTTGATTTGTAATGAGACAAGTCGACCAACCACGTCCGATGTATGTTATTTGTTTTCTAATGAGACAAGTCGACCAACTACGTCTGATATTTATTATTTGGTTTGTAATGAGACAAGTCGACCAACCACGTCCGATATATATTATTTGGTTTGTAATGAGACATGTCGACCAACCATGTCTGATATATATTATTTGGTTTGTAATAAGACAGGTCGACCAACCACGTCCGATATATTATTTAGTTTGTAATGAGACAAGTCGACCAACCACTTCCGATATATATTATTTGGTTTGTAATGAGACAAGTCGACCAACTACGTCCGATATATATTATTTGGTTTGTAATGAGACAGGTCGACCAACCACTTCCGATGTATGTTATTTGGTTTGTAAGAGACAAGTCGACCATCCACGTCCGATATATATATTATTTGGTTTGTAATGAGACAAGTCGACCAACCATGTCCGATATATTTTATTTGGTTTGTAATGAGACAAGTCGACCAACCACGTCCGATATATATTATTTGGTTTGTAATGAGGCAAGTCGACCAACCACGTCCGATATATATTTCTTAGTTTGTAATGAGACAAGTCGACCAACCACTTCCGATGTATGTTATTTGGTTTGTAATGAGACAAGTCGACCAACCACGTCCGGTATATATTATTTGGTTTGTAATGAGACAAGTCGACAAACTACTTCCGATATATGTTATTTGGTTTGTAATGAGACAAGTCGACCAACACCGTCCGATATATATTATTTGATTTGTAATAAGACAAGTCGACCAACCACTTCCGATGTATGTTATTTGGTTTGTAATGAGACAAGTCGACCAACCACGTCCGATATATATTATTTGGTTTGTGATGAGACAAGTCGACCAACAACGTCCGATATATATCTTTTAGTTTGTAATGAGACAAGTCGACCAACCACTTCCGATGTATGTTATTTGGTTTGTAATGAGACAAGTCACCAACCACGTTCGGTATATATTATTTGGTCTGTAATGAGACAAGTCGACAGACCACTTCCGATATATATTATTTGATTTGTAAAGAGACAAGTCGACCAACCACGTCTTATGTATGTAATTTGGTTTGTAATAAGACAAGTCGACCAACCACGTCCGATATATATTATTTGGTTTGTAATGAGACAAGTCGACAAACCACTTCCGATATATATTAGTTGGTTTGTAAAGAGACAAGTCGACCAACCACGTCCGATGTGTATTATTTGGTTTGTAAGAAGACAAGCCGACCAACCACGTCCGATATATATTATTTGGTTTGTAATGAGACAAGTCGACCAACCACGTCCGATATATATTATTTGGTTTGTAATGAGACAAGTCGACCAACCACGTCCGATATATATTATTTGGTTTTAAATGAGACAAGTCGACCATCCACGACCGATATATATTATTTGGTTTGTAATGAGACAAGACGACAAACCACTTCCGATATATATTATTTGGTTTGTAATGAGACAAGTCGATCAACCACGTCCGATATATATTATTTGGTTTGTAATGAGACAAGTCGACCAACCACGTCCGATATATATTTTTTAGTTTGTAATGAGACAAGTCGACCAACCACGTCCGATATATATTATTTGGTTTGTAATGAGACCAGTCGACCAACCACGTCCGATATATATATATTATTTGGTTTGTAATGAGACAAGTCGACCAACCACGTCCGATATATATTTTTTAGTTTGTAATGAGACAAGTCGACCAACCACTTCCGATGTATGTTATTCGGATTGTAATGAGACAAGTCGACCAACCACGTCCGGTACATATTATTTGGTCTGTAATGAGACAAGTCGACAAACCACTTCCGATATATATTATTTGGTTTGTAAAGAGACAAGTCGACCAACCACGTCCTATGTATGTAATTTGGTTTGTAATAAGACAAGTCGACCAACCACGTCCGATATATATTATTTGGTTTTTAATGAGACAAGTCGACCATCCACGTCCAATATATATTATTTGGTTTGTAATGAGACAAGTCGACAAACCACTTCCAATATATATTATTTGGTTTGTAATGAGACAAGTCGATCAACCACGTCCGATATATATTACTTGGTTTGTAATGAGACAAGTCGACCAACTACGTCCGATATATACTTTTTAGTTTGTAATGAGACAAGTCGACCAACCACTTCCGATGTATGTTATTTGGTTTGTAATGAGACAAGTCGACCAACCACGTCCGGTATATATTATTTGGTTTGTAATGAGACAAGTCGACAAACCACTTCGATATATATTATTTGGTTTGTAAAGAGACAAGTCGACCAACCACGTCCGATATATATTATTTGGTTTGTAATAAGACAAGTTGACAAACCACTTCCGATGTATGTTATTTGGTTTGTAATGAGACAAGTCGACCAACCACGTCCGATATATATATATTATTTGGTTTGTAATGAGACAAGTCGACAACCACGTCCGATATATATTATTTGGTTTGTAATGAGACAAGTCGACCAACCACGTCCGATATATATTATTTGGTTTGTAATGAGACAAGTCGACCAACCACGTCCGATATATATTATTTGATTTGTAATGTTTGTTTGTTTGTTTTAATGGTGGTTTAACGCCAGTTTCAGCAATTTTTCAGCTATTTCATGGCGTCCAGTTTTTATTGGGGGAGGGAGCCGGAGTACCCGGAGAGAACCCCCGACCTGCGGTAGGAAAACTGGCAATTCTTGTCAATTAAGATTGTAGTCGAGTACACCCTGCCTGCAGTGAGAATCGAGCCCGTAATCTCAGTGTTGACAGACCACGTGATCAATAGTGGACGAACTACCTTGGCCACCCGGCCACCGAGGCCCCTGGTTTGTAATGAGACAAGTCGACCAGCCACGTCCAATATATATTATTTGGTTTGTAATGAGACAAGTCTACCAACCACGTCCGATATATATTATTTGGTTCGTAATGAGACAAGTCGACCAACCACGTCCGATATATATTATTTGGTTTGTATAAGACAAGTCGACCAACCACGTCCGATATATATTATTTGGTTTGTAATGAGACAAGTCGACCAAGTACGTCCGATATACACTATTTAGTTTGTAATGAGACAAGTCGACCAACCACTTCCGATGTATGTTATTTGGTTTGTAATGAGACAAGTCGACCAACCACGTCCGATATTTTTTATTTGGTTTGTAATGAGACAAGTCGACCAACCACGTCCGATATATATTATTTGGTTTGTAATGAGACAAGTCGACCAACTACGTCCGATATATTATTTGGTTTGTAATGAGACAAGTCGACCAACCACGTCCGATATATATTATTTGGTTTGTAATGAGACAAGTCGACCAACCACTTCCGATGTATGTTATTTGGTTTGTAATGAGACAAGTCGACCAACCACGTCCGATATATATGATTTGGTTTGTAATGAGACAAGTCGACCAACCACGTCCGATATATATTATTTGGTTTGTAATGAGACAATTCGACCAACCACGTCTGATATATATTATTTGGTTTGTAATGAGACAAGTCAACCAACCACGTCTGATATATATTATTTGGTTTGTAATGAGACAAGTCGACCAACCACGTCTGATATATATTATTTGGTTTGTAATGAGACAAGTCGAACGATCACGTCCGGTATATATTATTTGTTTTGTAATGAGACAAGGCGACCAATCACGTCTGATATATACTATTTGGTTTGTAATGAGAGAAGTCGACCAACCACGTCTGAAATATATTATTTGGTTTGTAATGAGACAAGTCGACCAACCACGTCTGAAATATATTATTTGGTTTGTAATGAGACAAGGCGACCAACCACGTCTGATATATAATATGGAGTAGGCATTGGCAAAAATGTAAGCACAGACAATATAGTCCTTCATTATCAATCTATAATGTGCATTTCAAAATTGATGTAACTTCCTATCACCCTTAAAGTGCCTCTAAATTCCAGTGGTCACGTGACGTCTTTTTTTTTGTAACTGTGACGTCACATGATGTCAGTTTTTAAAGATCGATTTAGAGATTGCAAAAAAATAGTATGACATGTGTAACAAAATATAACATTTATTTTTTATCGATGTCAACTTTATTTTCAAGTCTTTCTTAAAATTATTTTTAGTACTTTTCTTCATTCACTTTGTTCCAGTTTTTTGACGATATCAACTTCCGGACGAAAAAAAAATCAATATCAGCATTAAGCAGATTTTGATCATGTGATTTCATTTTGATCACATGACACGTAATTGCCGTAGAGCTCACCGCTCATCGCGAGCTGTGCTCGCTATTATTTGGTTTGTAATGAGACAAGTCGACCAACAACGTCCGATATATATTATTTGGTTTGTAATGAGACAAGTAGACCAACCACTTCCGATGTATGTTATTTGGTTTGTAATGAGACAAGTCGACCAACCACGTCCGACATATATTATTTGGTTTGTAATGAGACAAGTCGACCAACCACGTCCGATATATATTATTTGGTTTGTAATGAGACAAGTCGACCAACCACGTCCGATATATATTATTTGGTTTGTAATGAGACAAGTCGACCAACCACGTCCGATATATATTATTTGGTTTGTATAAGACAAGTCGACCAACCACGTCCGATATATATTATTTGGTTTGTAATGAGACAAGTCGACCTACCACGTCCGATATATATTATTTGGTTTGTAATGAGACAAGTCGACCAGCCACGTCCGATATATATTATTTGGTTTGTATAAGACAAGTCGACCAACCACGTCCGATATATATTATTTGGTTTGTAAAGAGACAAGTCAACCAACCAGATCCCATGTATACTATTTGGTTTGTGTTTTTGCATGAGACTTTTGACAAATTGAACTATTCAGTTCATCATGTTCATTCCACTTCTAAGCATGACAAATAAAATTCTTATGCTTTTATTGGAATGACAGTTTGTCTAGACTTGTAAGATAATATAATATTTGTGTCATGCTCCCGATATATTGTCTGAATAGAAATATCCTGCAGTAAAAGTACAACATAAAGTTGAGAGTGCTTAGTACATTATAAAATACTTAATATTTTGACTGTTTTACCTACAATGTCTACTCCAATTCAGTATTCTGGTCCAGTGATAACCATTAAAAACACATCATTCAGTTTTATCACAATGCAATCTAATTTAAATTAAATCTTTCACTTGCTCCCCCTTTTTGTCGCTGGAGGACAATAACATAAAGGGGGAGCAAGTGAAATATTTAATTTTAATTAAATTGATCACAATTCAAACATTTATTTCCTAAATACAATAAACGACGTGGAAACGGTTCATTTTTAAAAGATATTCCTCGATCATGTTTAGGAGCACAAGTTAAAGCGGTACTGCATGATCTCGCAATACTTGAAATTGTTTAACAAAGGGTTGTTCTATAATGCGTTTTAGTAATTTAATGTGGGTTCTGTTGTATATAAAACATTAAAATAAGAGTTAGGAATGTTGACAGCCAGGAAAATAAACACCGTTATTGACATTCCTGCTCCTCTAACATTGTCTGGTTTTCGTTTACTTGAAATAAACATAGCGAAATTAATTTATGAAATATACATTTCTATATACTGTTTGATAAACATTATAGAGTAATGTGTTTTTTGTTATTTGAGTTGACATTTCGTTACTTTGACTTTAAATAGTCATAATAATTTTTCTAACATGTACTAACTTTTTAAACTATTTTTGAAATAGTTTTTATCTTGTCTTTTCTAACTATTCTATTTTAGTGATATTGATGTATTTATTAAGGCTGCTTATTGAACCTATTCTACCTAAACCGACCTCATTTTTTGGGGCCCTTGGAGACAGATGCGGTTTATTGTCGATTTTTCAAGGCAGATAAAATTGTCATATTTAATATACGAGGGGCACATAATTTCCAGATTATGAGCATAATAACACCAATTCGTGTAATATGTTTACTTGTTTGACTTGAACCCAACAGTCAGCAATTCTTCAGGTATATAATTGGCGTCCAGTATTTATTGGCGAGGAATAGAGCTGAAACACAAGACTTCAGGAAATGATTGAAAAAGAATATTAAAAGCTGCTATGAATACAACATTTGTTTTTACCATACAAAAATTGAATTGATCCTAAATTAGAAAAAATAAACAAAAAACTACACTAAAAAAGGAAACGGAGAAGAATCTTATTATAATCCTACAGCGGTCACTTGGTTTGAAATGCGTTATTTAAGTGCTGTATTACCTGCCGTACTCAAAACTTAATTGTCAATGTTCATGATGATCATTTAAATCTTTACATGTGTATTGCTGCTCCAACAAACTGACCAAGAAGCAAGAATCCAAGAAGATTTTGATTTAGATTTATCTCAGTTTGGTAGTGATCCGAAAGTCAACATCACCGAGTGTTGATTGAACCGAGTCTGATAAAAATACATGTACACCCACAAGCTATTCTCCGTTTCCACGAAAATAATTTCAAATCGCGTAAAAGTAGCTTAATTACGTATATCCGAATATTTGCCTCAGATCTGAATGAAATAGAATGTGTAGTCATACTCGCCTTAATATAATATAATAGTCCGTCTAGTTACGGTATAGACTATTCAGGGGTGGGTATTTGTGCACTTTTTATTTAATAACCTTCCCCATGCTTTATTTCACTGTAGACAATTGTAAACTGTACAACAAACAAACAAACAATATACGATAAAAGTTTTATTAGATTGTTAACGATGAAGCGTTACTAGTAATTAATTTACACCCTTTTCAAGCAAATATGTATAGCTTCGTGTCGACACAATGAAAGGAATTGAAATTCTGGGGTGAAAAATGAAGTTGGTCAAAGCATCGACATTCAAGTAATAAATAAATATCTAAAAAGATACACAATTGATATATTAAATCTATAAATGCTAAATTTATGATGTTATAAGATTTAGAACATTCAATCGCTCAAATAGCCATTCAGGGTATATTCACACGAGAAGACTACCGGGAGAACTTGTAAAAATGACCTTTTAGATGACCAGTGCGGTGTTCTAGTTAGAATGGGAATTTCTAAAATTCGACCAATGGAACAAATTAAACAACGGGGAAGGGAGCAGGCGAAACGACGATGACTAGATTGGTACTGCAACAAGGAAACTGACTGTTGACATTTTCCAGTTACACTTATTGTTATAAATAGCATAACAATAATCAACATATTTGTATGAAGTATCATCAACTTATTGTCAGCAATCATTATTTATTAAATTTCTCATTTAACATTTGTCTATCGTGGTGGAAAATACTTAGTTAAAGTTAAAAAATGACTTTGCGATATAAAAAATATTTATATGAGCTGACTTTTTCACTTTTAAACATAAATCAAGTTCGCACTTAATTTAAAATTCTTAGATCTTCTAAGTATAATGAGATTAGACTTTGAGACAATCTTGATAACAAAAATAAAATTCGGGAGATATTAACGAGGAAATAAATCTTACATTACTTGTTATACGCAGAAAAACCGGGGGGGGGGGGGTAACTTGGTATATATTTGGTAATACGGATGTGCGGCCCGAATAGGTCACTTTTTACCTCTCCAAAATATATGAATAGGTAGCTTTTTTCATTGAAAAATATATCATTGGGTAGTTGTAAATTATCTGAATATATTCATGCCTCAATTCTAATCCTAAGCATGCTAAGCCTATGTAAAGCACAGTGATTTTACAAACAAAGTGTTCCATTAACAGCACTTGATCATTTTGGTAGTGAATGGACTATTTTGCCAATGGGGATGTGCTGTAATAAAATATATGAATAGGTCTGATTTAATAATTCAATATATGATTAGGTCCCGTTTTATAACGTCCGAAATATATGAATAGGGTGGGTTTTCAAATCTCCGTCCGCAGACATGTACCTAAAAGTATCCGTAGTTACCACCCCCCCCCCACCCCCGTGAGAAAAACACGGATGGTACTTAAATGATTGTTAATGATAGATGCTGGGGTAGCGAAAGGTATTACAAAACTATCGATAGGCAAGGGATGTCAACTGGTTTTAGTCCTCTTATACCATATACAGTTTACCTGTTTACGACTCGTTTTGAGTTATGCGTTGAAATCCAACTTCAAATTTTATTTTTGTTCTGCTGTTTCTGAACGCGTTTATAAATAAATCGGGTATTTTCCTACTATGAACATATATACTGCTAAGCAGCGCAGTTTTGGAATTTGCTTAAATGATAAAACGTAATCTTCCTTTGATAACACAAATCAGAAGAAATAACGCGAGTTACAAGGTGGTTGTGAAATAGACTGTTATCAGTTATACTCGGTGTGTAAAGTAACGCAACAAAATAGAATTGATATGATGAACATTATATTTCATTGTACAATAACTTGAATGTGTGTATGTTTTGTTTAATGACACTGAAAACTAAATTTTTTATACAGCAGCAACTTTGTATTGTATTATTCAAATAGGGATTTTTCTGTCTACAATAAAATTTGAATTGAATTGAATCGAATTATTTCGTTGATAGGTCCGCTAAATACATCTGCAACCCCTAAAATCCCTAAAATCTAAAATTAATTATTATTATTATTATTATTATTATTATTATCATTATTATTATTATTATTATTATTATTATTATAAATAGTAACAGAAGTAGTAGTAGTCTATAAATATTAGCTAGTGGTACACTTCGATTTTTGCGGACCCGATTTAACAGTTCAGTATACACCTAAGTGTATAAATAAACACCAACATCGAAGGGCGAGATTGTACACATTTGCTGGTGTGATATACAGTAGCCTGTTTAATGCACAATGGAAATACTGGGTTTAATCAATGTACCGTACTGGATACTGACATTGTTGTTGGTGTGTCTGACATTATACTTGTAAGTAAACAGCGTGCAAAATTACGCAATTTTTACTTAACACATACAGGGACAGACTGTCCCTGACACATATGCCTGGACAGGGACAAATATTGACTGTCCCTGGTTTGGATCTAAGCAGGCACTCATATTTTATTATCACAACCCGTACATTTTAAAACGTGTAATACGTGTATAGTAACTAAAATTAAAAGCGCTCATTGACACACACTATTATTGTCGGTGATTAGACTTTCATGTTTTGTGCAGCACTTAGCAATTACACCTGCGAGTTGTCTTTCTTATGACGTAAAATTTCATTGCACTGGTGCCAACCAGGAACAAAAATATTTCTTATCTTTTACATAAAGCACCATAAAATATAGTCCCAGAAATGTCTGCCGTCCAACACTTGTTTAGACATTGATGGGAGCGTACCAAACTCTTAAAAAGCTCAATCTTACCCCCCCCCCCACCTTTCCACACAACAATGTAATTAGATTTCAAAATGGTCAATATGGAAAAAATGAAATGTGTCCATTATATTGAATTTATTAAAGTAAAGTAAAGTAAAGTAATTTTTATTTAAAGTCGGCATATATATACATAACAACAAAAGAACATGAGCTCTGAAGAGCTCTTTAACCGGCTATAGGCAGACAATACATACATGAATGCACATACACGTAAGACAATATACAATACATACATAATGCACATGCAGATAAAACAATATAGACATGCATAAAAACATTCAATGATCAAAGCACAAACAATTGCACATACCAAAGCAAAGCTCAGGTAAAGCACGATCAATAAACTGCAACAGAGCGTAAAATACAAAGCACTATAGACAGGAACATTAAATGTCAACTAAAGCACATATTATAATTAATGCATAAGCGAATATATGGTATAAAAAGCACTAAACTGTTAATACCCAGAATATATTTACCACTCATTATAGCAGGTTTAGCAATATAACATGACAGTATTACATATGAAGGTTAGCAGAGACAAACAACAAAAAACAGATAATATGCTATCAATCAGGCATGAGTACTAGTAATATTGTTGAATTTACATGAGCTACATAAGCATTTTTTCCCCCCACACCAGCTGTTAATGTAATTTTTGAACTGTCCAAATGAGGTCATCTGTCTGACCTCGTTTGGAAAGGAATTCCAAATTGTTGCTGCCTCATACCTGAATGACCTTTTACCATATGAGGTTGTCCGGGGTTGAGGAATCTCTGCTGTATTTACATACCTAAAATTATACGAGTTGTTTTTTATTACTATCAGATCTTGTAAATAATAAGGACTTATTTTATTGATAATTTTGAAAGACTCCAAGGCAATTGTGCGCATTCTTCTAGTTTTTAAAGCTGGAAGTTTAGATCTTTCCAAAAGAGAGTCATACGAACTGCCAAAATCTTGGTAAATAAAGCGAAGCGCACGTTCCTGAATTTTCTCAATTTTTGCTGAATTTTGCTCACTACAAAAATGCCAGGCCAAAGGGCAATAACTGAAATTTGACATGATAAATGAGTAATAGATGGTAAGTTTCCCAAGCCGACTTAAGTTTTTTCCAATTCGCTTGAGAACATTTAGTTGCCTTGCAGCTTTCTTACATATATTTGAAATATGTGTATTGAAATTTAATCTGTAGTCAATAGTAACACCCAATAATTTTACCTCATCTTCACATACAATATTTACATTGTTTATATTAAATACAATTTTTTTCTCATGTGTTCGTTTACCAATTGCTAAAGCCTCTGGAATTTGTCAGGATTGGCCTGCATTTTGTTATCAAAAAACCAGTTTATTAGGGATTTACTATCTTCTTCTAGACACTTAATTACTGTTTCTATGGATTTATCTGATTTGGACAGAGTATTATCATCTGCATAGTTATATAATGAGCAATGTTTGACGAAGACAAATATATCATTTAAAAATATGTTGAACAGTATAGGATAAAATAGATCCTTGTGGTACCCCTTTATAGATGTTCATCATACTACTAAGGGTTTGATTAATTTTGACACATTGTCTCCTATCAGAGAGGTAACTATTTAACAAATTAAGTGCTGAATCTGATAATCCATAGGCTTTAAGTTTTAGTAACAAAAGATCATGAGGAAGACAATCAAAGGCCTTAGAAAGGTCCATCAGGATGGCGGCAAGGTATTCATTTTGATCTAGAGACTTTTTCCAATCTTCAATCACACGCAAAAGAGTAGATTGGCAACCAAAACCAGATCTAAATGCTGCCAAAAAATGATTGAAGATATTATCAAAATGTTTAATGAGCTGTTTTTCAATTGAATTTTCAAATAATTTGGAAATAGCTGGTAGGACACTAACTGGCCTGTGGAGTTATGGAGAAGACCTTGTGAGTTGGAATAACTCGAGTCCTATCCAATATTTGAATATTTGCAAATAAAATATGTTTAAACTAAACTGGCCTGTAATTGCCTTTCTCAAGAACGCTATTCTTTTTATGTATGGGGGCAACTTTATACTGTTTATATTACATTATCCTGTCTATATATTGTATTAATCTTCATGTCCACTGTTCTTTATAGAATAGAATAGAATGGCTTTATACAATACATTACAATACAATACAAAAGCTTTATTTTAATTCGGCACATACAAAACAGTACAACACAAGCTCTGATGAGCTTAATTTTACCGAATACAGACAAACATAACATACATGCATGCATACAAATTAAAATGAGTGACAGTACAATAAAATAAATAACATCAAAAGCACTAGCACATGCATAAAGCAACATACAGTTATTCTTTTGTTATTCAGTTTGCTTTATTTCCAATCAAGGGCCCTCAAGGGGCAAAAAATCAGATACAATGATTATGATGATTATACAATATATATAATTGAACCAGGGACAGTCTATACTAAGTTAGTATAGACTGTCCCTGATTGAACACAGGACAGGTCAGAGCACCTTAAAATATATTTTGTTACAAATATATCATGTTAACAATAATAATAATAATTTGTGATGTCTAATTTTTACCTCTATATTGTAGGCATATTTTTATAAAAAGACCCAATTCTTTTTAAATTCTTTCATCTTCATTAGTAAGGAGCCATATGAATTTAGCTTCATTACTCATATTTTTAAAATTCTGGTTATAATGAGATATGCTTTCAAAAAAGGTTTTCTACAATTTTCATAATAAATACAGTCTATCATAAAATGTTATTCTTTATATGAGAACTCCAATATAAAACAGGGGCGGATCTAGGAATTGTTTTGGGGGAGGCGTAAGAGTTTGGGGAAGGGTCTGGGGGCCGCTCAAGGCCCCAAGCAGGTCCCGGTATGCTTTTCCATGAATCCGCGTCTGACAAATGTAGTATAGGCTGTGCCTGCTGTGTAATGCCTTTGATTATTGTATCTATTGATGCTTTTTCAATAAAATCTTTTGAACTGCAGGGATCGACATTAACGGTAGTCCGATTGCCCGGGACAAGTGGAAAGGTCCGTCGGACAAGTAAAACTCAGTAATCACTTGTCCGTCAGGACAAGTAAAAAAATAAGCCTATAATGAAGTATCATAAAGAATTGAAGTATCTTTTCTCGAAAATGCGAGTTTGGTCAATAATTTTTCTGAATTTATTATCCATTACATTTTTTTCATTGCCGATAACATGTCAACAAATTTATGCAAATTACTTAGCACTGGTTCGAAACTACGTATGCATAGCCCTAACTACAAGCTGTGATGGGACCAGTATATACAACTTATTCGTGATCAAGAAAACGCTTGAAGGAACTGAGCTTGCCGATAATAGTTGTAAAACTAATTTGACATCGAAACATCAACACACACATGGATCTGACGAAATTCGGTTTCACGACATCCAGAAACTAGTTTAAATTTACTCATTTTTAATCTATCGTAACGTTAGCTAAGCATAATATGTATTGTTTTAACCAAATCATTGAAACATACAAATTTTGGATGTTCTGGGTCAAAATTTTCGGACAAGTGATGTTTTCATTCGGACAAGTGAATTTTGAAAGTTACTTGTCCGAAGGGACAAGTTTAAAAAAAAGTTATTGTCGAGCCCTGAACTGAATTGAAAAGGTCTGACAATACATCTAACAAATTTATTTTTGTATTCTTGAAAATTTACTCTTATCATGAATAAATATAATTCTTACCTTTTCAACTAAATACTATCTCTTATATATTATTTGTGTTCTTTACCACGTTCAGCAATTTTTCAGCTATAACATATGGTGTCCAGTTTTTATTGGGGAGGAAGCCGGAGTAGCCCTGACCTTAGGTAGGAAAACAGCAGCTTTCGGAATCCTATGTTAGTAAAACAGAATGTATGATTTTTTGTTTGTTTTTATACCCCTGCCTAGAAGAAGAGTATATACCCTTTTTGAGCTGTGCCAGTTTGAAAATCTTTTTACACTTATTTAATTTGTAATTTGGTAAAATGTGTTAATGAGTAATAAAATGAATGCAACATGGCAGGGTATCATGTAATATCCCATTTAATGCTCTATTTTTAAATAGGGTGTCAAAAATATCTGACTCAAAGTGTATATGTGATTACAGTTACTCTTTTACACATCTCAGTAAAATTGATATAGAATTTAGTAAATGAATTTAATGTTCTTTTCAATAAAATTGCATATACATGTAGTTTAATTCCTATTTTATATTGATGTTTATTGATCGTGAGAGTGAATAGTATGTTATTTGGACTCACTGTCTGTTGTCTGTTAGTCTACTCTACATAGTTAAGATAGAGATAAAAGGATAAGATACCATTAATGGGAATATAGAAAAGTCATGTGCAGTATATGCAAGATTGTGGGAACTATTATACATGACAGAAGCATTAAAATGACTTAACCTTTATCATACATAAATGCCACAAGGTATGCATTAGGCATAAAGTGATGACACAAGGAACACATTTTATGAGAATAAATGAGATTGGTAAGTAGGACAACCTTTGATATACATTGAAATATATCTGATTGTTGCTACATGTATATTTCTTAAGTAATCATTTTTTCGCAATTGATTAGCCAGTGTATAGTTAACTGTTATTAAAACTAGTATAGACATATGTTAATTTCTGTCATGCTTGTTTGGACTTAGATTGCATAAAAATACTCAGTTAAAATGCAGCTTATTTGTGCACATATGTATCTGGCAAATATCACTTGTGTCTTGTAGCAAATCTGTTCATGTGCATCTGAGATTTCTCACTACATGTAAATCTATTTTTTGTTCTTGTGTAACAGTTGTTTAATTTTTCAACTATATCATGGTGATTATTTGTACTATTTGGGGGGGGGGGGGGGGGGGGAAGGAGCAGAGTACTCAGAAAAGTTTTAGATTGGAGTAGAAGTACACCCTGCCCACATGAGACTCAAACCTGCAGTGTTGACAGACCATGTGATCAACAGTAGACAAACTATGTAAATTGACCACTCGGCCACTGCAGCCCCAACTACATGTATAATAACTAAAAACAAATTTGCCGTTACTTAATATGTGGTGTTTTCAGGTGATCAGTGCATAAAAGATGTATTGTTATAAATATAAAATGCCATACTTTTGAAGTTGTTTGGCTATGCCTACCGTACCAATTCCTATGTGTTTAATTTAGCAATGAGTAACACACAGAAAGTAAAATAACATATGAATGTCAACCCTTTGTCTATTTTCAGATATACAGTGTGGAGACATGGTATATGGAGAAGGTTAGGTATTCCTGGACCAAAACCGTACCCTTTCCTAGGACTGCTAAAACAGCTTCCAGTTGATGTAAATAACATTTCAAATTAATTACATATTTTGTCATGTTGCACTATGCTAGGGAATATGATTTATATTGTACATGTACATGATTGATAGAAACTTTTTTTATATTGTGTATCCAAGGTGGTGGGCAATTAGAACACATTTTGCAACTGATTTACATTACAACTGTTTGTATCGTGCCATGTTGGATGGTTCACCATATGACCACTAGATGTTTTTTATTAATATACAATATGCCTTTTGAACAATTAACTTTGAAACCATATACAAGTGGCATGAAAGGATCTTAGCAGTATACTAGTAATAGAATGTAACAGTAAAACTGATGTCAAGATAGAAAATGTGGATGCTTAGAAAGCATGTTAATTATTAATAAGGGCTTCGCCACTTTTTGGCAGACACCCTATAGTTATCAGTCTGTTGGTCTGTCCGTCCATCCGTCTTTCTGTGCGTCCATCCTTCCAAAAATAATCGTGTCAGTTAGAAGAAGGCACAGATTATATTTTACAAGTTACTTTTTTCAGTGCTGCTCAAACCCCTCAAAATATTTAAAATCAAAATAATTAAGATTTTAAAATCAGGTTAAGGTCATCTCCACCTTGGAAATAAAAAAATCTTAAAATTTATAACAGTTTAAATTTTCACTCCAGTAAATGACTATATCACTGAAAGAATCAATGATATTCCAATCAGCCTTCATCTTAAAACATTTGCAAATGTTTATACAAATTATAAACTTAATTAATTGCTGCATATAATCATTTTCCTGTATACAACCAGGATCCCCTTGAAAATCATAAGACAGGAAAAAGAAGACGACCATTTGATTTTTTTTTATGTGAATGAATTGCAGCATATTTTCGCATTTAATGATACATGTATTTATGAATACAATCTAGGTGTACTAATCAGATGATATTTTAATTAAACTAGTCAGTCAAACATCCAAAGCTTTCATATACAAAAATAATGAACTGTGAAAACAAATTATTGAACATTTCCATAGAAAACCTATACCACAAAATCTACTAGATGCAAAATTGATAGGTCATATTTACCTAAATGTCACAAAATCAGGATCTAGGACTAAGGAATATGTTATAATATATCAGTACATAAGCAAACTATTATGATTTATTTTAGTTTTTTTATTTTATCATTAGAGGCTGGTGTGGGTAGATTTGATTATACATACATTGTAATGAGGCTGGGTCCTGTGAGGGTTCTAAAAGCTTGATTGACAGAACTGTTTAATATTATATTATGGAGAGGACTTTATAAATATGATTTACTTATGTCCGATTCATGTTGTTCATAAATTTGTTTACACTAACCATAGCTGCTTAGCACAAGGAGAGGAGGGGAGTAGAGTGCTATTCTTTTTTCTCATAGATTAAAAATATTGTTGTATTGTAGCTGCTGCAAGAGGCCTAACTCTCTGTCCCTACCAAACTCTTCATGCTTTTCCACTGGTATTAAAAAACGTCGGATTTATTTAATTGTTGCTTGATTCCAACTTGCCACTTGCTGAATGTTCTCACCAGGTACTGAGTAAAATTTAATACAACTGAAAATAGTGCTTAAAGTGGCATTATACCTCAAACAAAACCAAGGATATTTGATTACATGTAATACTTATAAATATCTATTTACAGGGATTTGGACCCACAGACTATAATCTTATACAGAAGTATGGAAGAGTAGTAGGGTATGTGTTTGGGTGTTATCTTTGGTTTTAACTTGTTTCCAGTTCTACATTGTTTGTTGTAATTTACCTTGAAACTTTAGCTATTCACGATAAATTATCAAATTAACAAACAGAAAGACATAGACAAATGATAAAGAAATTGCGAAGAATCATGTACATTTACGGAAGAATTCCTAGTTTTTTCAGTTTTTTTATTGCAAGAACAAGACCATGCATACTTCATAGTTGGCTTTATACCATTCCAGCTCCCTGGGTTGACACTGGTTAACTGTTCATGTCACCAAACTAACTGGGCTGACACTGGTCAACTGTCCATGTCACCCAACTCACTGAGCTGACACTGGTTAACTGTCCATGTCACCAAACTCACTGGGCTGACACTGGTTAACTGTCCATGTCACCAAACTAACTGGGCTGACACTGGTTAACTGTCCATGTCACCAAACTCACTGAGCTGACACTGGTTAACTGTCCATGTCACCAAACTAACTGGACTGACACTGGTTAACTGTCCATGTCACCAAACTCACTGAACTGACACTGGTTAACTGTCAATGTCACACAACTCACTGAGCTGACACTGGGTAACTGTCCATGTAACCCAACTCACTGGGCTGACACTGGTTAACTGTCAATGTCACACAACTCACTGAGCTGACACTGGGTAACTGTCCATGTCACCCAACTCACTGGGCTGACACTGGTTAATTGTCCATCTCACCCATCTCACTGGGCTGACACTGGTTAACTGTCCATGTCACCAAACTCACTTGGCTGACACTGGGTAACTGTCAATGTCCCCCAACTCACTGGCCTGACACTGGGTAACTGTCAATGTAACACAACTCACATGGCTGACACTGGGTAACTGTCAATGTCACACAACTCACTGAGCTGACACGGGTTAACTGTCCATCTCACCCAACTCACTGGGCTGACACTGGGTAACTGTCAATGTCACACAACTCACTGAGCTGACACTGGTTAACTGTCCATCTCACCCAACTCACTGTGCTGACACTGGGTAACTGTCAATGTCACACAACTCACTCAGCTGACACTGGTTAACTGTCCATGTCACACAACTCACTGGGCTGACACTGGTAACTGTCCATGTCACACAACTCACTGGGCTGACACTGGGTAACTGTCAATGTCACACAACTCACTGGGCTGACACTGGGTAACTGTCAATGTCACACAACTCACTGTGCTGACACTGGGTAACTGTCAATGTAACACAACTCACTGTGCTGACACTGGTTAACTGTCAATGTCACACAACTCACTGGGCTGACACTGGTTAACTGTCCATCTCACCCAACTCACTGGGCTGACACTGGTTAACTGTCCATCTCACCCAACTCACTGTGCTGACACTGGGTAACTGTCAATGTCACACAACTCACTGGGCTGACACTGGGTAACTGTCAATGTCACACAAGTCACTGGGCTGACACTGGGTAACTGTCAATGTCACACAACTCACTGTGCTGACACTGGTTAACTGTCAATGTCACACAACTCACTGGGCTGACACTGGGTAACTGTCCATCTCACCCAACTCACTGGGCTGACACTGGGTAACTGTCAATGTCACACAACTCACTGGGCTGACACTGGGTAACTGTCCATCTCACCCAACTCACTGTGCTGACACTGGGTAACTGTCAATGTCACACAACTCACTGTGCTGACACTGGGTAACTGTCAATGTCACACAACTCACTGTGCTGACACTGGTTAACTGTCAATGTCACACAACTCACTGGGCTGACACTGGGTAACTGTCCATCTCACCCAACTCACTGTGCTGACACTGGGTAACTGTCAATGTCACACAACTCACTGGGCTGACACTGGGTAACTGTCCATCTCACCCAACTCACTGTGCTGACACTGGGTAACTGTCAATGTCACACAACTCACTGGGCTGACACTGGGTAACTGTCAATGTCACACAACTCACTTGGCTGACACTGGGTAACTGTCCATCTCACCCAACTCACTGTGCTGACACTGGTTAACTGTCCATGTCACACAACTCACTTGGCTGACACTGGGTAACTGTCAATGTCACACAACTCACTGTGCTGACACTGGGTAACTGTCAATGTCACACAACTCACTGGGCTGACACTGGGTAACTGTCAATGTAACACAACTCACTGTGCTGACACTGGTTAACTGTCAATGTCACACAACTCACTTGGCTGACACTGGGTAACTGTCAATGTCACACAACTCACTGTGCTGACACTGGGTAACTGTCAATGTCACACAACTCACTGGGATGACACTGGTTAACTGTCAATGTAACACAACTCACTGGGCTGACACTGGGTAACTGTCAATGTCACACAACTCACTGTGCTGACACTGGGTAACTGTCAATGTCACACAACTCACTGTGCTGACACTGGGTAACTGTCAATGTAACACAACTCACTGTGCTGACACTGGTTAACTGTCAATGTCACACAACTCACTGGGCTGACACTGGTTAACTGTCCATCTCACCCAACTCACTGGGCTGACACTGGTTAACTGTCCATGTCACACAACTCACTGGGCTGACACTGGGTAACTGTCAATGTCACACAACTCACTGAGCTGACACTGGTTAACTGTCCATCTCACCCAACTCACTGGGCTGACACTGGTTAACTGTCCATGTCACACAACTCACTGGGCTGACACTGGGTAACTGTCAATGTCACACAACTCACTGGGCTGACACTGGGTAACTGTCCATCTCACCCAACTCACTGTGCTGACACTGGGTAACTGTCAATGTCACACAACTCACTGGGCTGACACTGGGTAACTGTCAATGTCACACAACTCACTGGGCTGACACTGGGTAACTGTCAATGTCACACAACTCACTGAGCTGACACTGGTTAACTGTCCATCTCACCCAACTCACTGTGCTGACACTGGTTAACTGTCCATGTCACACAACTCACTGGGCTGACACTGGGTAACTGTCAATGTCACACAACTCACTGGGCTGACACTGGGTAACTGTCCATGTCGCACAACTCACTGGGCTGACACTGGGTAACTGTCAATGTCACACAACTAACTGAGCTGACACTGGTTAACTGTCCATCTCACCCAACTCACTGTGCTGACACTGGGTAACTGTCAATGTCACACAACTCACTGGGCTGACACTGGGTAACTGTCCATCTCACCCAACTCACTGTGCTGACACTGGGTAACTGTCAATGTCACACAACTCACTGTGCTGACACTGGGTAACTGTCAATGTCACACAACTCACTGGGCTGACACTGGGTAACTGTCCATCTCACCCAACTCACTGTGCTGACACTGGGTAACTGTCAATGTCACACAACTCACTGTGCTGACACTGGGTAACTGTCAATGTCACACAACTAACTGGGCTGACACTGGGTAACTGTCCATGTCACCAAACTAACTTGGCTGACACTGGGTAACTGTCAATGTCACCCAACTCACTGAGCTGACACTGGTTAACTGTCAATGTCACACAACTAACTGGGCTGACACTGGGTAACTGTCCATGTCACCCAACTCACTGGGCTGACACTGGTTAACTGTCCATGTCACCAAACTCACTTGGCTGACACTGGGTAACTGTCAATGTCACCCAACTCACTGAGCTGACACTGGTTAACTGTCCATCTCACCCAACTCACTGGGCTGACACTGGTTAACTGTCCATGTATCCTAACTCACTGGGCTGACACTGGTTAACTGTCCATGTATCCTAACTCACTGGGCTGACACTGGTTAACTGTCCATCTCACCCAACTCACTGTGCTGACACTGGGTAACTGTCAATGTCACACAACTCACTGTGCTGACACTGGGTAACTGTCAATGTCACACAACTCACTGGGCTGACACTGGGTAACTGTCCATCTCACCCAACTCACTGTGCTGACACTGGTTAACTGTCCATGTATCCTAACTCACTGGGCTGACACTGGTTAACTGTCCATCTCACCCAACCCACTGGGCTGACACTGGTTAACTGTCTATGTCATCCAACGTGAACACCTATTATGACCTTATTGATTTTTGGTAAGCAGAAAAGCAGAAGTACTAGTTTCAAAATCTGTAGATTAATAATAAGAAAAATGTCAAAAAAATTATGTAGGCTTATTACTGGAATAATCTAGTTTTCTGTTGGAAAGCATCAAATTCTCTGTTTCATAATTCAAAACCTCTTTCTAACTATTTATATACAAACATGTATTTATCTTTTCAGAGTTTACCAAGGGACGCGCCCTACATTACTTGTTTCTGATCCTGATCTCATCCGTGATATATTTATTAAGGAATTTTCCAATTTTACAAATCGATCTGTAAGTTTTTATTGTACACTTTTAATGTACTTTTTAATTTCATTAATATTCGGTTACAACATCACTGTGTTTACTGTTAACCTATTTGTACCACAGTAATCAGGGTTTGTCACTTGAATTAAAAATTTTCTAAAAGATCTGAGTGTTGGTTTGTTTGTTTTGCTTCAATGTTGTTAAATGGCATTTTCAGCAATTTTTCAGCTATATCATGGCATACAGTTTTTATTGGGGGAGGAAGTCAGAGTACCCAGAGAAAACCCCACCTTCAGAAGGAAAACTGGCAATCCTTGTCAAGATTGGAGTCGAGTGCACCCTGCATGCCGCAGTGAGACTCGAACCTGCAGCCTCAGTATTTACAGACCACATGATTAATAGTAGATGAACTACCTTAACTACTCGGCCACGGTGGCCACATCTGAGTGTTGTATCATGAAGATTAATGTGCATGCTGAGATTACAGACCACATGATTAATAGTAGATGAACTATCTTAACTACTCGGCCACGTTGGCCACATCTGAGTGTTGTATCAAAACGATTAATGTGCATGCTGAGATTACAGACCACATGATTAATAATAGATGAACTACCTTAACTACTCGGCCACGGTGGCCACATCTGAGTGTTGTATCAAAACGATTAATGTGCATGCTGAGATTGATTTCAGATACTTGATTGTGATTGTACATACAGTAAGTGTTATAGGTTTTTTTCTGTTCCTTTATTCTACACAATGGCATTTATTATACCCCACCCAACGAAGTTGCAGAGTGTATTTTTTTTTATCAGTTTGTACCTCCATCAGTCCATAATTAAGTCCTATTCTTGTAAATGTAACTACTCTAAACCTTTTGATAATATTTTTTTTAAACTTGTTAGGAATTAAAACATCATTTATAGATATGCATATCAACAGGAAATTAAGATCAGATATTTTTTGTAGGAGTTATGCCCCTTCAAACTAAAAAATTTTTCAAAATACATGTATGAAACAAATCGTAAGTAGTAAGTGCTTCCCCTTTCAAATACTGATTAGAATATTATAAAATTTGGTTGGAATGAAGCACAGGAAGTTTTGATTGTAAATTTTTGTTTGAATTATGCCTTTTAGTATTTTGAAATTAATCAAAAAATATGTGTAAACAAACTCATAATGGCTTCTTCTCTGAACCTACTATTGAGAACTTTATAAAACTCGGTAGGAATTAATTACACCGTAGTTGTGATGAATCAACAAGAGGAAGTTATGATCTGATTTTTTTTTAGAAGTTGTGAAATGTCTTAAATTATTTGTATGAAAAAACTCATGAGCATTTCTACTTAGTAACTACTGATCACAGTTTTATGAAACTTGAGGTGCATGTGGGCCTGTGTGGTATGCAAACATGCTCACTAAAGTTCTGTTTTTCTAGTTACCTTACACAGGCAAATTTAGCACAAATAAAATACTTATGAGACATATACATGCAAAATTCAGCCGAATAGATTATGTACATACCTTAGTTTTACCTGATAATCAAAGCTCATTAAATTCATTTGAAATTGGATTTAGGAGATAACTGTATTGTATTTGAAGACTTGCCGGCATCAATTGGTGATTTGATGGTCGGAAATTGAGTTTATTGGCGATGTGTAAGCGTAACCAGTAAACGGATATTTCCGACCATCAAATCACCAATTGATGCCAGCAAATCTTCAAATACAATACAGTTATCTCCATTCTAATGCTAAGGCAATAAAAAACTAAATTAACTGATTAAAATTTGAATTTTTTATTTGCCGGAAATAGCATCTTCGCTTGCATTAAAATCTGACGGCATCAATCGTGGAATTGATGCCATGAAATTATTCACGTTATCCAATCAGAATAGACGTTACATCAAGACCTGCATTAGAATATGAAATAAAGACTAGGTTTTTTACTTCAGATTGACCACCTTGGTATTAAATTGATAAATGTAATATGCATGTAAAATGAAAGTTTAAGGTAAATGCAGCTGAAATTTGAATTTTACTTGTTAGCTTTACATTAATCCAAGTGAACAGAATTTGCCTGTGTGTTTTTATAATAAAATATAACAAAAAAATTATTGGTCGACACTTTCTACCAAATTAACTGCATATTATTTATAGGATGTTATAAAACCCGATGAATTCACGTCACATGCCATTAATATTGCCAGGGATGACTATTGGAAGTTCCTTAGAAGTAAAATTTCGCCGACATTTACATCAGGAAAATTGAAAAACGTAAGTACCGATTGATTTCTATTTGACAAAGAAGCAATATTAGAAACAAGTTTGTTGAATACTGATGAAAATCTGTTGAAATTTCATTATATGGATGACTATTGTGACTACATCCATTTTTTACTATGCATAACTTATTAAAATATTGTATTTTAATTATACCCCTCAACCTTGTTTGGGTGGGTATATAGGAATCACCCTGTCCATCTGTCTGTCTGTCAGTCTGTCCAAATCCCTTGTAAGTGCAACTTTTCCTAAACCACTTGATGAAAATTCATGAAACTTAGCATAAAGGAAGTACAATATATGTAGATGTGCATGAAGGATTTTTATTGACCTCAGATATCATTAAGGGTAGATGATTTGCCTACAAGGCGAAGCATGTGGGTATCCTTGTTTTTGTTATGTTTTAAAAATGTTATTTTTTCACATTATGAAAATTAGATTGATAAAATATGGCTTTAAATTTTTGTTTTGATAAGCTTGGCATGAATAGAATTTGTATCTGTATCTATCACACCACAGAACCTTGATAATTGAAACATATGTTATTTAGGTGTATATGGTAGTTTGTTTTATTAAATTAAGTATGTTAACTCACACCCAGAAGGTGTAGTTCTAAAAAAGATTATTTTATACGCTAGTTTTTGTATGTAAGTCATTTTGGAGGGCATAAATGATAACTCAATTATGATCCGTTCTATGTTTAGATTTAGTTTTCATACTAAAAAATAAATTAAAACAGCTTTCAAATATCTCAGTTATATTCTGTATTAAAAAATTAGGCAAACAATACAAGTCAGTGTTCTCATATTCACATAAGGTTGTAAATGTCTGAAATTACGTTTTTCAGATGATGCCACTGGTACAAAGATGTTGTACAGATTTGGTGGAGAACATCAGACAACAAGCACAAGGGGACTTGGCTGTTGATATGAAAGAGTAAGATAAATTGTACAAATAGAATAAGACAAGTCCCTACCTTAGTTTACTTTTGGCCACTCATATTTAGCTGTTTTTTTTTGTTTGCCTGTTCAATAATCACTGCATGGAGAACCCGTCAATTTCCACCTTGCAGTAAACAAGATTTATCTCCCATTTGCAGAATTATCTGTTCTTTAGAGCAGGTGCTTAATAATACCTACAGGGTAAAAAGTTGTTTTTCTACAATATTTTTTATTCACATAAAGAAACCTATCTCCTAAAATTTATAATGATGTGCAAACTAATTCTTCAGTGTGTTTTAGTTGTGCTGGAACAGTCCACAGAAATTATTTAGAAAAAATAAAAACAAGATTTTTCCCTATCTGTTCAATACTAAATACCTGCTGTTATGAAAGACAGCTCTTGAAAATGGGAAGTAACTCTGTATTTTGTAATAGATAATATGATATAAATTGACAGTTTGTTTATTCACTTAATATATCTTTCTGTTTTGTATTAAAATTATTACATTTATCTTGCCTGCTGTATTGTAAGGTCTATCTGGTTCCTATGAGATATGTTTGTGTTTTACTTTTGATAAATAGTTAATATATATTCTTAAAACCCACTGAATTAAGGAATTCTCCCCTTATCAACATTGTACTGAAGTTGTTTTACTAGTACTAGTTACACCAAAGTTGTTTATTGGGGATATTTAAAAAGTCAAAGTGCAAGGTCACATTATACCTTTTAGTCTTGAACTTTGCTATATTTGCAACAATAAGGACACCATGAGAGAACAAACAAGAAAATCATTAGCATCTCTTTTGGTAAGTCAAAGTTAATTGTTTACTGCACACAAAAATGCATAATATTACTAATCTAAAACTGTCAGAAATTAAAACAATATAAACCTTTTCTTTAAAGAATTGCTAGTGGATTCACCATGGATGTTATTAGCAGCACAGCATTTGGTCTCCAAGTAAATTCTCAAAAAGAAAAGGACAACCAGTTTGTTAAGTATGCCAGAAAAGCAATGAGATCAGACGTCAATGCTATTTTCTTTTTAATTTGTAGTAAGTACATGTAAAGGATACATATTAGCCTTCCGTATTAACATTATGATATGGGATATTTTTAACTGTAATGGTTTACAATTCTCTTTCGTTACTACATTTAACATAGCTTAGACAAGACTTCTCGACATCTTAGTAATGAATGCCTGCACATGTATATAGTTCATTGGGTTTTTTTATATGTTCTGTCTTAAGATATAGCTCTTCGATGATCATATTTGATCTATGTATCAATTAACTACATCTCTCCAGCAAATTACAGTACTTGCAAGTCATATGTTTTTTATATTGTTGAAATGCATCGTGTCCATGTTTATATCGAAACTCAGATTTCAGGCTCAAATTTAACTTCCAGCAATGTGAATCATGATTTTAAGTAAAATGATCATCAGTTTTCCAGCTACCAAAGGCTGGTAATACACATCAAACTAACAAAAAACAAAAACAAATCCATTTTGAAATCATCTTACTAATATTTATTACTCATATCTGTACAATCAATCTGATTGTTTATCTTTCAGTGACTTTCCCATTTATGAAGGAAATAATGGCTAAATTGTTTAAGACGCCTACATTTGGTGGTGTAGAGGACTTTTTCAAACAAGTAGTGTCAGATATTGTAAAAGATAGAAAGGAAAATCCAAGGGTAAATATAACTGGTGAAAGTGTAAATGTTCTTACTAAGTATAACATTAATGAATATTTTTTGTTCAACTCAATCTGTAGTTCATCAGAAAGAGGTCAATACTATTATATACATATGACAAGAGGGTTGTCAGATCCAAAATCTGATCTTAATTGGAGGAATAGAGTGTCAACCAGCCCTAACCTCTCATGAAAGCTGTCACAATAAGACAAAAGAGGAATGCTCTATACAGTCATGGAACACCTCTATCCTAGTGCTGTCATGTTTTGAAACTTTTCTTGTATAAAGCCACTCGGATCAGGAATGGTTTGAAGTATTTTGACCTGTGGTTCCCTCCCTTAATTAACATACCACCACACTAATTAACCTGAAACACCCCATGTATAAACCTGAAAGTATTTAGGCACTGGTAATTATTTCAAAATTAATATTGAAAAAGCGTTAAGCCACTTTTAACTGTCCAGGCTTATAGCAGCTCTGCTCAGTGCATTTTGTTTCAGAATCATTTAAAAAAAACAATTAGCGAGATATACATTTCAGTTGGGTTGATATGGAGCAAAATACAATAATAACTATCAATATATTTGCATTATATCATTGAGATTTGTGACAGATATAGCATGAATGTTGCTATCATTTTGATTGTGAATTATTTGTTGATGTAGCTTATTTTTTGATGAAATAACATTATTGAATTACCGCCTACCCATGTTTATTTTTAGGAATACAAAGACTTCATTGAGCTAATTTTGGAGGATACAAGGAAAGATGTTTCTGATGATCCAGAAACAAAAGACGATAAAGGTGTATGGCGGTTTCAGAGTAGAGGTAGATGAAAATCAACAATTTAATTAAACCAACAGCTATTGTTATCACACTAATTTTATATAAAACCTTCCATTAAAATGTGCACACCCTTATGGACATTTTGGGCAATTTTTATGATTCTGGAATCTGACCTAAAAGGAGAGCCTTATAGGATACTTTATATAACGTTAATTTCATCACCTTGGTATTTTGATGATATTTTATTTGTAAGAGTATAATGTTTTTCAGTTCCAACAACAAATCATTATTGTACCTGTTTCTTTTTCTGCTAGGAGTAGGCTAGATACTGGTATTGCTCATTTTTTTTAGTGCCCCACTACTTTGTGGCAGATGCCCTATAGTGATCAGACTGTCCGTCCTTTCATCCGTCCATCCCTGCGTCTGTCCGTCCGAAGCTAATCGTGTAAGATCTATGACTTTTTTGTCTTTTGAGGTAGGATTTTGATATTTGGTATGTGGGTAGGTAATATCAAGTCAAAGTGTCACATACCTTGGTTGATGACCTTTAACTTTTGACTTCAAGGTCAGCAGGGCCCACAGAGATGGGTACCATCTGATTATCTAGTATCTACTATTAATCATGTGCCTGAATACTGAGATTGTTGGTTCAGTTTTCACAATGACAACTGGTCACAACTGTATCAATGAAAATGGTGATGAACCCTATTTAGACAAACAAACAAAAATCCACAAAAGATCTTTACATTGTGGATTGTTAAGATTTTAATTCTAAAATTTCTCCATTAGCTTCCATTAAAAAATTTATTCACACATGATAACTATAAACTTTAAGGGGCAAGTGATTTATATACCAGCAATTGTGTGTTGATCTGTGGGTCTACATTATGGTGTAACAATTTATCTGCATGTTGTTGTTTTTTTAAATATATATAGCTAAAACAAATATGTAACATTTTAGCATTAACAGAAGAAGAAATAGCTGTTAATTCACTGTTATTCTTTGCTGCTGGTTTTGACACAACTTCCAGTGCAATATCATTTGCTGCATATTGCCTGGCAACACACCAAGACTTACAGGATAAATTAATAGAGGAAGTCGATTCCTTAATAGGAAAGGTAAAATATACTTACAGAAATGTCATTAATATGAAATTAAACTTGAAAAGAACTCGCACCTGTAAATCATAGAAATCTATTTTTGCAACAAAGTGGGATGAGTTAAAATGAGACTTAGGCACACAAAACCTAAATACCACAATATTAAAGCATAAATGTAAGGATTATCATATTATATTTGTGCCCTTCCAGAAGCATTTTGTTTTACATGATCATATTTTAAGAAAAAAAATAGAAAAACATATTTGATTAAAGCCAGGAATATATACACATTCCAGAGATCTTTTATTAGCACAAAATTTTATGTTCAAATATTTTACCACAAATTTTTCACCTAGTTATATAATGACATCAAGTATTTATAATAAGTATCCAGTGAGACCCCTGACCTTTAGCAGTTGACGATGGATGACTTCATTGGCCACTCAGACAAGTAGGTCCACGTAAAAACTGCTACATAGACACACACAGTCAACAAGGCCCCTGGGAAACATTTCATTTGACTGAACAGTAGTCAAGTTTTGTCACTACTACACTAACAACTCATATTTTTGAAGATAAATATATTGACATCATTGGCGTTATCAACCTTAAATTTATATATCCTTATACTTTTGAATAAATGACCATTTAGTTTACAGAGGCCCTATCTTCATATTTTTATAAATAAATTTCCCTTACATTGAATATTTATCTTGTAGAACATCCCATCCTATGAAGTAGTAATGAAGATGGAATATCTAGAGAAGTTTGTTTCTGAGGTATTACGAATCTATCCGCCAGCAACTAGGTACAATAATTATGCTATTTCCAATTACCATGTTTAATGACATTTAATAGTTTTGTTTGACACATTTTTTTCTATTGATTCATGGAAAAACATCTTTAGTGTTCACCTATGTAAATGGTAATGTAAAAGATAAAAACTATGTTTTTGAATAGGTAATAATAGTTAAATATTACTAATTCCTAAGCAGGTTGCATAACACTGTTTATTCGTGTTTATAGATTTTTCAGGGAAGCAAAAGATGACATTACCATGAATGGTTGGTTCATTCCAAAAGGAACAGATGTTACTGGACCTATATATGCACTACATAGAGACCCAGAATACTGGCCAGACCCAGAGACATTTGACCCTGAAAGGTGAGTTTACATAGAGACCCAGAATACTGGCCTGATCATGAGACATTTGACCCCGAAAGGTGAGTTTACACATATATTTATTTACTTATTCTGTCATTTTTGAAGTATCACTTTATTCATGACATCTGCAAATCAGAACTTAACAGATAATAATGACATATATTCTGATATCCTGAAAGGTGAGTTTACATAGAGACCCAGAATACTGACCAGATCCAGAGACATTTGACCCTGAAAGGTGAGTTTACATAGAGACCCAGAACACTGGCCAGACCCAGAGACATTTGACCCTAAAAGGTGAGTTTACATATAATCAGAATACTGACCAGATCATGAGACATTTGACCCTGAAAGGTGAGTTTACATAGTGACCCAGAACACTGGCCTGATCCAGAGACATTTGACCCTGAAAGGTGAGTTTACATAGTGACCCAGAATACTGGCCAGATCCAGAGACATTTGACCCTGAAAGGTGAGTTTACATAGTGACCCAGAACACTGGCCTGATCCAGAGACATTTGACCCTGAAAGGTGAGTTTACATAGTGACCCAGAACACTGGCCTGATCATGAGACATTTGACCCTGAAAGGTGAGTTTACATAGTGACCCAGAACACTGGCCTGATCCAGAGACATTTGACCCTGAAAGGTGAGTTTACATAGTGACCCAGAACACTGGCCTGATCATGAGACATTTGACCCTGAAAGGTGAGTTTACATAGTGACCCAGAATACTGGCCAGATCCAGAGACATTTGACCCTGAAAGGTGAGTTTACATAGTGACCCAGAACACTGGCCAGATCCAGAGACATTTGACCCTGAAAGGTGAGTTTACATAGTGACCCAGAATACTGGCCAGATCCAGAGACATTTGACCCTAAAAGGTGAGTTTACATAGTGACCCAGAACACTGGCCAGATCATGAGACATTTGACCCTGAAAGGTGAGTTTACATATACACAGAATACTGGCCAGATCCTGAGACATTTGACCCTGAAAGGTGAGTTTACATAGTGACCCAGAATACTGGCCTGATCCAGAGACATTTGACCCTGAAAGCTGAGTTTACATAGTGACCCAGAACACTGGCATGATCATGAGACATTTGACCCTGAAAGGTGAGTTTACATATACCCAGAATACTGGCCTGATCCAGAGACATTTGACCCTGAAAGGTGAGTTTACATAGAGACCCAGAATACTGACCAGATCCAGAGACATTTGACTCTGAAAGGTGAGTTTACATAGAGACTCAGAACACTGGCCTGATCCAGAGACATTTGACCCTAAAAGGTGAGTTTACATAGTGACCCAGAACACTGGCCTGATCCAGAGACATTTGACCCTGAAAGGTGAGTTTACATAGTGACCCAGAACACTGGCCAGATCCAGAGACATTTGACCCTGAAAGGTGAGTTTACATATATCCAGAACACTGGCCAGATCCAGAGACATTTGACCCTGAAAGGTGAGTTTACATAGTGACCCAGAACACTGGCCAGATCCAGAGACATTTGACCCTGAAAGGTGAGTTTACATAGTGACCCAGAATACTGGCCAGATCCAGAGACATTTGACCCTGAAAGGTGAGTTTACATATACCCAGAATACTGGCCTGATCCAGAGACATTTGACCCTGAAAGGTGAGTTTACATAGTGACCCAGAACACTGGCCAGATCCAGAGACATTTGACTCTGAAAGGTGAGTTTACATAGTGACCCAGAACACTGGCCAGATCCAGAGACATTTGACCCTGAAAGGTGAGTTTACATAGTGACCCAGAATACTGGCCAGATCCAGAGACATTTGACCCTGAAAGGTGAGTTTACATAGTGACCCAGAATACTGGCCAGATCCAGAGACATTTGACCCTGAAAGGTGAGTTTACATAGTGACCCAGAATACTGGCCTGATCCAGAGACATTTGACCCTGAAAGGTGAGTTTACATAGTGACCCAGAATACTGGCCTGATCCAGAGACATTTGACCCTGAAAGGTGAGTTTACATAGTGACCCAGAACACTGGCCAGATCCAGAGACATTTGACCCTGAAAGGTGAGTTTACATAGTGACCCAGAATACTGGCCAGATCCAGAGACATTTGACCCTGAAAGGTGAGTTTACATATACCCAGAATACTGGCCAGATCCAGAGACATTTGACCCTTAAAGGTGAGTTTACATAGTGACCCAGAACACTGGCCAGATCCAGAGACATTTGACCCTGAAAGGTGAGTTTACATAGAGACCCAGAATACTGACCAGATCCAGAGACATTTGACCCTGAAAGGTGAGTTTACATAGTGACCCAGAACACTGGCCAGATCCAGAGACATTTGACCCTGAAAGGTGAGTTTACATAGTGACCCAGAATACTGGCCAGTTCCAGAGACATTTGACCCTGAAAGGTGAGTTTACATATACACAGAATACTGGCCAGATCCAGAGACATTTGACCCTGAAAGGTGAGTTTACATAGTGACCCAGAACACTGGCCTGATCCAGAGACATTTGACCCTGAAATGTGAGTTTACATAGTGACCCAGAATACTGGCCAGATCCAGAGACATTTGACCCTGAAAGGTGAGTTTACATAGTGACCCAGAACACTGGCCAGATCCAGAGACATTTGACCCTGAAAGGTGAGTTTACATAGTGACCCAGAACACTGGCCTGATCATGAGACATTTGACCCTGAAAGGTGAGTTTACATAGAGACCCAGAATACTGGCCAGATCCAGAGACATTTGACTCTGAAAGGTGAGTTTACATAGTGACCCAGAATACTGGCCAGATCCAGAGACATTTGACCCTGAAAGGTGAGTTTACATAGTGACCCAGAATACTGGCCAGATCCAGAGACATTTGACCCTGAAAGGTGAGTTTACATAGAGACCCAGAACACTGGCCTGATCCAGAGACATTTGACCCTAAAAGGTGAGTTTACATAGAGACCCAGAATACTGGCCAGATCCAGAGACATTTGACCCTGAAAGGTGAGTTTACATAGTGACCCAGAATACTGGCCAGATCCAGAGACATTTGACCCTGAAAGGTGAGTTTACATAGTGACCCAGAATACTGGCCAGTTCCAGAGACATTTGACCCTGAAAGGTGAGTTTACATAGAGACCCAGAATACTGACCAGATCCAGAGACATTTGACCCTGAAAGGTGAGTTTACATAGTGACCCAGAATACTGGCCAGATCCAGAGACATTTGACCCTGAAAGGTGAGTTTACATAGTGACCCAGAATACTGGCCAGATCCAGAGACATTTGACCCTGAAAGGTGAGTTTACATATACCCAGAATACTGGCCAGATCCAGAGACATTTGACTCTGAAAGGTGAGTTTACATAGAGACCCAGAACACTGGCCTGATCCAGAGACATTTGACCCTGAAAGGTGAGTTTACATAGTGACCCAGAACACTGGCCAGATCCAGAGACATTTGACCCTGAAAGGTGAGTTTACATATACCCAGAATACTGGCCAGATCAAGAGACATTTGACCCTGAAAGGTGAGTTTACATAGTGACCCAGAATACTGGCCAGATCCAGAGACATTTGACCCTGAAAGGTGAGTTTACATAGTGACCCAGAACACTGGCCAGATCCAGAGACATTTGACCCTGAAAGGTGAGTTTACATAGTGACCCAGAATACTGGCCAGTTCCAGAGACATTTGACTCTGAAAGGTGAGTTTACATAGTGACCCAGAACACTGGCCAGATCCAGAGACATTTGACCCTAAAAGGTGAGTTTACATAGTGACCCAGAATACTGGCCTGATCCAGAGACATTTGACTCTGAAAGGTGAGTTTACATATACCCAGAATACTGGCCAGTTCCAGAGACATTTGACCCTGAAAGGTGAGTTTACATATACCCAGAACACTGGCCAGTTCCAGAGACATTTGACCCTGAAAGGTGAGTTTACATAGTGACCCAGAATACTGGCCTGATCCAGAGACATTTGACTCTGAAAGGTGAGTTTACATATACCCAGAATACTGGCCAGATCCAGAGACATTTGACTCTGAAAGGTGAGTTTACATATACCCAGAACACTGGCCAGTTCCAGAGACATTTGACCCTGAAAGGTGAGTTTACATAGTGACCCAGAATACTGGCCTGATCCAGAGACATTTGACTCTGAAAGGTGAGTTTACATATACCCAGAATACTGGCAAGATCCAGAGACATTTGACTCTGAAAGGTGAGTTTACATAGTGACCCAGAACACTGGCCAGATCCAGAGACATTTGACCCTGAAAGGTGAGTTTACATAGTGACCCAGAACACTGGCCAGATCCAGAGACATTTGACTCTGAAAGGTGAGTTTACATAGAGACCCAGAATACTGACCAGATCCAGAGACATTTGACTCTGAAAGGTGAGTTTACATAGAGACTCAGAACACTGGCCAGATCCAGAGACATTTGACCCTGAAAGGTGAGTTTACATAGTGACCCAGAACACTGGCCAGATCCAGAGACATTTGACTCTGAAAGGTGAGTTTACATAGAGACTCAGAACACTGGCCTGATCCAGAGACATTTGACCCTAAAAGGTGAGTTTACATAGTGACCCAGAACACTGGCCAGATCCAGAGACATTTGACTCTGAAAGGTGAGTTTACATAGAGACCCAGAATACTGACCAGATCCAGAGACATTTGACTCTGAAAGGTGAGTTTACATAGAGACTCAGAACACTGGCCAGATCCAGAGACATTTGACTCTGAAAGGTGAGTTTACATAGTGACCCAGAACACTGGCCAGATCCAGAGACATTTGACTCTGAAAGGTGAGTTTACATAGTGACCCAGAATACTGGCCAGATCCAGAGACATTTGACCCTAAAAGGTGAGTTTACATAGTGACCCAGAACACTGGCCAGATCCAGAGACATTTGACTCTGAAAGGTGAGTTTACATAGTGACCCAGAACACTGGCCAGATCCAGAGACATTTGACTCTGAAAGGTGAGTTTACATAGTGACCCAGAACACTGGCCAGATCCAGAGACATTTGACCCTGAAAGGTGAGTTTACATAGTGACCCAGAACACTGGCCAGATCCAGAGACATTTGACCCTGAAAGGTGAGTTTACATAGTGACCCAGAATACTGGCCAGTTCCAGAGACATTTGACCCTGAAAGGTGAGTTTACATAGTGACCCAGAATACTGGCCTGATCCAGAGACATTTGACTCTGAAAGGTGAGTTTACATATACCCAGAATACTGGCCAGATCCAGAGACATTTGACCCTGAAAGGTGAGTTTACATATAGACCCAGAATACTGACCAGATCCAGAGACATTTGACTCTGAAAGGTGAGTTTACATAGAGACTCAGAACACTGGCCAGATCCAGAGACATTTGACCCTGAAAGGTGAGTTTACATAGAGACCCAGAATACTGACCATATCCAGAGACATTTGACCCTAAAAGGTGAGTTTACATAGTGACCCAGAACACTGGCCAGATCCAGAGACATTTGACTCTGAAAGGTGAGTTTACATAGTGACCCAGAACACTGGCCAGATCCAGAGACATTTGACTCTGAAAGGTGAGTTTACATAGTGACCCAGAACACTGGCCAGATCCAGAGACATTTGACCCTAAAAGGTGAGTTTACATAGTGACCCAGAACACTGGCCAGATCCAGAGACATTTGACTCTGAAAGGTGAGTTTACATAGTGACCCAGAACACTGGCCAGATCCAGAGACATTTGACCCTAAAAGGTGAGTTTACATAGTGACCCAGAACACTGGCCAGATCCAGAGACATTTGACCCTAAAAGGTGAGTTTACATATACCCAGAATACTGGCCTGATCCAGAGACATTTGACCCTGAAAGGTGAGTTTACATAGTGACCCAGAACACTGGCCTGATCCAGAGACATTTGACCCTGAAAGGTGAGTTTACATATACCCAGAATACTGGCCAGATCCAGAGACATTTGACTCTGAAAGGTGAGTTTACATATACCCAGAATACTGGCCAGATCCAGAGACATTTGACCCTGAAAGGTGAGTTTACATAGTGACCCAGAACACTGGCCAGATCCAGAGACATTTGACCCTGAAAGGTGAGTTTACATATACCCAGAATACTGGCCAGATCCAGAGACATTTGACTCTGAAAGGTGAGTTTACATAGTGACCCAGAATACTGGCCTGATCCAGAGACATTTGACCCTGAAAGGTGAGTTTACATAGTGACCCAGAATACTGGCCAGATCCAGAGACATTTGACCCTGAAAGGTGAGTTTACATAGAGACCCAGAACACTGGCCAGATCCAGAGACATTTGACCCTGAAAGGTGAGTTTACATAGTGACCCAGAATACTGGCCAGATCCAGAGACATTTGACCCTGAAAGGTGAGTTTACATAGAGACCCAGAACACTGGCCAGATCCAGAGACATTTGACCCTGAAAGGTGAGTTTACATAGTGACCCAGAACACTGGCCAGATCCAGAGACATTTGACTCTGAAAGGTGAGTTTACATAGTGACCCAGAACACTGGCCTGATCCAGAGACATTTGACCCTGAAAGGTGAGTTTACATAGTGACCCAGAACACTGGCCAGATCCAGAGACATTTGACCCTGAAAGGTGAGTTTACATATACCCAGAATACTGGCCTGATCCAGAGACATTTGACCCTGAAAGGTGAGTTTACATAGTGACCCAGAACACTGGCCAGATCCAGAGACATTTGACCCTGAAAGGTGAGTTTACATATACCCAGAATACTGGCCTGATCCAGAGACATTTGACTCTGAAAGGTGAGTTTACATAGAGACCCAGAATACTGGCCTGATCCAGAGACATTTGACTCTGAAAGGTGAGTTTACATAGTGACCCAGAATACTGGCCAGACCCAGAGACATTTGACCCTGAAAGGTGAGTTTACATAGAGACCCAGAATACTGACCAGATCCAGAGACATTTGACTCTGAAAGGTGAGTTTACATAGAGACCCAGAATACTGACCAGATCCAGAGACATTTGACTCTGAAAGGTGAGTTTACATAGAGACCCAGAACACTGGCCTGATCATGAGACATTTGACCCTGAAAGGTGAGTTTACATAGTGACCCAGAACACTGGCCAGATCCAGAGACATTTGACCCTGAAAGGTGAGTTTACATAGTGACCCAGAATACTGGCCAGATCCAGAGACATTTGACCCTGAAAGGTGAGTTTACATAGTGACCCAGAATACTGGCCAGTTCCAGAGACATTTGACCCTAAAAGGTGAGTTTACATAGAGACTCAGAACACTGGCCAGATCCAGAGACATTTGACTCTGAAAGGTGAGTTTACATAGAGACCCAGAATACTGGCCAGACCCAGAGACATTTGACCCTGAAAGGTGAGTTTACATAGTGACCCAGAATACTGGCCAGATCCAGAGACATTTGACTCTGAAAGGTGAGTTTACATAGTGACCCAGAAAACTGGCCTGATCCAGAGACATTTGACTCTGAAAGGTGAGTTTACATAGAGACCCAGAATACTGGCCTGATCCAGAGACATTTGACCCTGAAAGGTGAGTTTACATAGTGACCCAGAATACTGGCCAGATCCAGAGACATTTGACTCTGAAAGGTGAGTTTACATAGTGACCCAGAACACTGGCCAGATCCAGAGACATTTGACCCTGAAAGGTGAGTTTACATAGTGACCCAGAATACTGGCCTGATCCAGAGACATTTGTATCTGAAAGGTGAGTTTACATAGTGACCCAGAACACTGGCCAGATCCAGAGACATTTGACCCTGAAAGGTGAGTTTACATATACCCAGAATACTGGCCAGATCCAGAGACATTTGACTCTGAAAGGTGAGTTTACATAGTGACCCAGAATACTGGCCAGATCCAGAGACATTTGACTCTGAAAGGTGAGTTTACATAGTGACCCAGAACACTGGCCAGATCCAGAGACATTTGACTCTGAAAGGTGAGTTTACATAGTGACCCAGAATACTGGCCAGATCCAGAGACATTTGACCCTGAAAGGTGAGTTTACATATACCCAGAATACTGGCCAGATCCAGAGACATTTGACTCTGAAAGGTGAGTTTACATAGTGACCCAGAATACTGGCCAGTTCCAGAGACATTTGACTCTGAAAGGTGAGTTTACATAGTGACCCAGAATACTGGCCAGATCCAGAGACATTTGACTCTGAAAGGTGAGTTTACATAGTGACCCAGAATACTGGCCAGTTCCAGAGACATTTGACTCTGAAAGGTGAGTTTACATAGTGACCCAGAATACTGGCCAGATCCAGAGACATTTGACCCTGAAAGGTGAGTTTACATTGTGACCCAGAATACTGGCCAGATCCAGAGACATTTGACTCTGAAAGGTGAGTTTACATAGTGACCCAGAACACTGGCCAGATCCAGAGACATTTGACCCTGAAAGGTGAGTTTACATAGTGACCCAGAACACTGACCAGATCCAGAGACATTTGACTCTGAAAGGTGAGTCTACATAGTGACCCAGAACACTGGCCAGATCCAGAGACATTTGACCCTAAAAGGTGAGTTTACATAGTGACCCAGAACACTGACCAGATCCAGAGACATTTGACTCTGAAAGGTGAGTTTACATAGTGACCCAGAACACTGGCCAGATCCAGAGACATTTGACTCTGAAAGGTGAGTTTACATAGTGACCCAGAACACTGACCAGATCCAGAGACATTTGACTCTGAAAGGTGAGTTTACATAGTGACCCAGAACACTGACCAGATCCAGAGACATTTGACCCTGAAAGGTGAGTTTACATAGTGACCCAGAACACTGACCAGATCCAGAGACATTTGACTCTGAAAGGTGAGTTTACATAGAGACCCAGAATACTGGCCAGATCCAGAGACATTTGACCCTGAAAGGTGAGTTTACATAGTGACCCAGAACACTGACCAGATCCAGAGACATTTGACTCTGAAAGGTGAGTTTACATAGTGACCCAGAACACTGGCCAGATCCAGAGACATTTGACCCTGAAAGGTGAGTTTACATATACCCAGAATACTGACCAGATTCAGAGACATTTGACCCTGAAAGGTGAGTTTACATATACCCAGAATACTGGCCAGATTCAGAGACATTTGACCCTGAAAGGTGAGTTTACATATACCCAGAATACTGGCCAGATCCAGAGACATTTGACTCTGAAAGGTGAGTTTACATAGTGACCCAGAACACTGGCCTGATCCAGAGACATTTGACCCTGAAAGGTGAGTTTACATAGTGACCCAGAATACTGGCCAGATCCAGAGACATTTGACTCTGAAAGGTGAGTTTACATATACCCAGAATACTGGCCAGTTCCAGAGACATTTGACCCTGAAAGGTGAGTTTACATATACCCAGAATACTGGCCAGATTCAGAGACATTTGACCCTGAAAGGTGAGTTTACATATACCCAGAATACTGGCCAGATCCAGAGACATTTGACTCTGAAAGGTGAGTTTACATAGTGACCCAGAATACTGGCCAGATCCAGAGACATTTGACCCTGAAAGGTGAGTTTACATAGTGACCCAGAATACTGACCAGATCCAGAGACATTTGACCCTGAAAGGTGAGTTTACATAGTGACCCAGAATACTGGCCTGATCCAGAGACATTTGACCCTGAAAGGTGAGTTTACATAGTGACCCAGAACACTGGCCAGTTCCAGAGACATTTGACTCTGAAAGGTGAGTTTACATAGTGACCCAGAATACTGGCCAGATCCAGAGACATTTGACTCTGAAAGGTGAGTTTACATATAATCAGAATACTGACCAGACCCAGAGACATTTGACCCTAAAAGGTGAGTTTACATAGTGACCCAGAACACTGGCCAGATCCAGAGACATTTGACTCTGAAAGGTGAGTTTACATAGTGACCCAGAATACTGGCCAGATCCAGAGACATTTGACTCTGAAAGGTGAGTTTACATAGTGACCCAGAACACTGGCCTGATCCAGAGACATTTGACCCTGAAAGGTGAGTTTACATAGTGACCCAGAACACTGGCCAGTTCCAGAGACATTTGACTCTGAAAGGTGAGTTTACATAGTGACCCAGAATACTGGCCAGATCCAGAGACATTTGACTCTGAAAGGTGAGTTTACATATAATCAGAATACTGACCAGACCCAGAGACATTTGACCCTAAAAGGTGAGTTTACATAGTGACCCAGAATACTGGCCAGATCCAGAGACATTTGACCCTGAAAGGTGAGTTTACATAGTGACCCAGAACACTGGCCAGATCCAGAGACATTTGACTCTGAAAGGTGAGTTTACATATACCCAGAATACTGGCCAGATCCAGAGACATTTGACTCTGAAAGGTGAGTTTACATAGTGACCCAGAATACTGGCCAGATCCAGAGACATTTGACCCTGAAAGGTGAGTTTACATAGTGACCCAGAATACTGGCCAGTTCCAGAGACATTTGACCCTGAAAGGTGAGTTTACATAGTGACCCAGAACACTGGCCTGATCCAGAGACATTTGACCCTGAAAGGTGAGTTTACATAGTGACCCAGAATACTGGCCAGTTCCAGAGACATTTGACTCTGAAAGGTGAGTTTACATAGTGACCCAGAACACTGGCCAGTTCCAGAGACATTTGACTCTGAAAGGTGAGTTTACATAGTGACCCAGAATACTGGCCAGATCCAGAGACATTTGACTCTGAAAGGTGAGTTTACATATAATCAGAATACTGACCAGACCCAGAGACATTTGACCCTAAAAGGTGAGTTTACATAGTGACCCAGAATACTGGCCAGATCCAGAGACATTTGACCCTGAAAGGTGAGTTTACATAGTGACCCAGAACACTGGCCAGATCCAGAGACATTTGACTCTGAAAGGTGAGTTTACATATACCCAGAATACTGGCCAGATCCAGAGACATTTGACTCTGAAAGGTGAGTTTACATAGTGACCCAGAATACTGGCCAGATCCAGAGACATTTGACCCTGAAAGGTGAGTTTACATAGTGACCCAGAATACTGGCCAGTTCCAGAGACATTTGACCCTGAAAGGTGAGTTTACATAGTGACCCAGAACACTGGCCTGATCCAGAGACATTTGACCCTGAAAGGTGAGTTTACATAGTGACCCAGAATACTGGCCAGTTCCAGAGACATTTGACTCTGAAAGGTGAGTTTACATAGTGACCCAGAACACTGGCCAGTTCCAGAGACATTTGACTCTGAAAGGTGAGTTTACATAGTGACCCAGAATACTGGCCAGATCCAGAGACATTTGACCCTGAAAGGTGAGTTTACATAGTGACCCAGAATACTGGCCAGATCCAGAGACATTTGACCCTGAAAGGTGAGTTTACATAGTGACCCAGAATACTGGCCAGATCCAGAGACATTTGACTCTGAAAGGTGAGTTTACATAGTGACCCAGAACACTGGCCTGATCATGAGACATTTGACCCTGAAAGGTGAGTTTACATAGTGACCCAGAATACTGGCCTGATCCAGAGACATTTGACTCTGAAAGGTGAGTTTACATAGTGACCCAGAACACTGACCAGATCCAGAGACATTTGACCGTGAAAGGTGAGTTTACATAGTGACCCAGAACACTGGCCTGATCCAGAGACATTTGACCCTGAAAGGTGAGTTTACATAGTGACCCAGAACACTGGCCTGATCATGAGACATTTGACCCTGAAAGGTGAGTTTACATAGTGACCCAGAATACTGGCCAGATCCAGAGACATTTGACTCTGAAAGGTGAGTTTACATAGTGACCCAGAACACTGACCAGATCCAGAGACATTTGACTCTGAAAGGTGAGTTTACATAGAGACCCAGAATACTGGCCAGATCCAGAGACATTTGACCCTGAAAGGTGAGTTTACATAGTGACCCAGAACACTGGCCAGATCCAGAGACATTTGACCCTAAAAGGTGAGTTTACATAGTGACCCAGAACACTGGCCTGATCCAGAGACATTTGACCCTGAAAGGTGAGTTTACATAGTGACCCAGAACACTGGCCAGATCCAGAGACATTTGACCCTAAAAGGTGAGTTTACATAGTGACCCAGAATACTGACCAGATCCAGAGACATTTGACTCTGAAAGGTGAGTTTACATAGTGACCCAGAACACTGGCCAGATCCAGAGACATTTGACCCTGAAAGGTGAGTTTACATATACCCAGAATACTGACCAGATTCAGAGACATTTGACCCTGAAAGGTGAGTTTACATATACCCAGAATACTGGCCAGATTCAGAGACATTTGACCCTGAAAGGTGAGTTTACATATACCCAGAATACTGGCCAGATCCAGAGACATTTGACTCTGAAAGGTGAGTTTACATAGTGACCCAGAACACTGGCCAGATCCAGAGACATTTGACCCTGAAAGGTGAGTTTACATAGTGACCCAGAATACTGGCCAGATCCAGAGACATTTGACCCTGAAAGGTGAGTTTACATAGTGACCCAGAACACTGGCCTGATCCAGAGACATTTGACTCTGAAAGGTGAGTTTACATAGTGACCCAGAACACTGGCCTGATCCAGAGACATTTGACCCTGAAAGGTGAGTTTACATAGTGACCCAGAATACTGGCCAGATCCAGAGACATTTGACTCTGAAAGGTGAGTTTACATATACCCAGAATACTGGCCAGTTCCAGAGACATTTGACCCTGAAAGGTGAGTTTACATATACCCAGAATACTGGCCAGATTCAGAGACATTTGACCCTGAAAGGTGAGTTTACATATACCCAGAATACTGGCCAGATCCAGAGACATTTGACTCTGAAAGGTGAGTTTACATAGTGACCCAGAATACTGGCCAGATCCAGAGACATTTGACCCTGAAAGGTGAGTTTACATAGTGACCCAGAATACTGACCAGATCCAGAGACATTTGACCCTGAAAGGTGAGTTTACATAGTGACCCAGAATACTGGCCTGATCCAGAGACATTTGACCCTGAAAGGTGAGTTTACATAGTGACCCAGAACACTGGCCAGTTCCAGAGACATTTGACTCTGAAAGGTGAGTTTACATAGTGACCCAGAATACTGGCCAGATCCAGAGACATTTGACCCTGAAAGGTGAGTTTACATAGTGACCCAGAATACTGGCCAGATCCAGAGACATTTGACCCTGAAAGGTGAGTTTACATAGTGACCCAGAATACTGGCCAGATCCAGAGACATTTGACCCTGAAAGGTGAGTTTACATAGTGACCCAGAACACTGGCCAGATCCAGAGACATTTGACTCTGAAAGGTGAGTTTACATAGTGACCCAGAACACTGGCCAGATCCAGAGACATTTGACCCTGAAAGGTGAGTTTACATAGTGACCCAGAATACTGGCCAGATCCAGAGACATTTGACCCTGAAAGGTGAGTTTACATAGTGACCCAGAATACTGGCCAGATCCAGAGACATTTGACCCTGAAAGGTGAGTTTACATAGTGACCCAGAATACTGGCCAGATCCAGAGACATTTGACTCTGAAAGGTGAGTTTACATAGTGACCCAGAATACTGGCCAGATCCAGAGACATTTGACCCTGAAAGGTGAGTTTACATAGTGACCCAGAACACTGGCCTGATCCAGAGACATTTGACCCTGAAAGGTGAGTTTACATAGTGACCCAGAATACTGGCCAGATCCAGAGACATTTGACCCTGAAAGGTGAGTTTACATAGTGACCCAGAATACTGGCCAGATCCAGAGACATTTGACCCTGAAAGGTGAGTTTACATAGTGACCCAGAATACTGGCCAGATCCAGAGACATTTGACTCTGAAAGGTGAGTTTACATAGTGACCCAGAATACTGGCCAGATCCAGAGACATTTGACCCTGAAAGGTGAGTTTACATATAATCAGAATACTGACCAGACCCAGAGACATTTGACTCTGAAAGGTGAGTTTACATAGTGACCCAGAATACTGGCCTGATCCAGAGACATTTGACCCTGAAAGGTGAGTTTACATAGAGACCCAGAATACTGGCCAGATCCAAGAGACATTTGACCCTGAAAGGTGAGTTTACATAGAGACCCAGAATACTGGCCAGTTCCAGAGACATTTGACCCTGAAAGGTGAGTTTACATAGTGACCCAGAACACTGGCCAGATCCAGAGACATTTGACTCTGAAAGGTGAGTTTACATAGTGACCCAGAACACTGGCCAGATCCAGAGACATTTGACCCTGAAAGGTGAGTTTACATAGAATCCCAGAATACTGGCCAGTTCCAGAGACATTTGACCCTGAAAGGTGAGTTTACATAGTGTCCCAGAACACTGACCAGATCCAGAGACATTTGACCCTGAAAGGTGAGTTTACATAGTGACCCAGAACACTGGCCAGATCCAGAGACATTTGACCCTGAAAGGTGAGTTTACATAGTGACCCAGAATACTGGCCTGATCCAGAGACATTTGACTCTGAAAGGTGAGTTTACATAGTGACCCAGAACACTGGCCAGATCCAGAGACATTTGACCCTAAAAGGTGAGTTTACATAGAGACCCAGAATACTGGCCAGTTCCAGAGACATTTGACCCTGAAAGGTGAGTTTACATAGTGACCCAGAATACTGGCCAGATCCAGAGACATTTGACCCTGAAAGGTGAGTTTACATAGTGACCCAGAATACTGGCCAGATCCAGAGACATTTGACCCTGAAAGGTGAGTTTACATAGTGACCCAGAACACTGACCAGTTCCAGAGACATTTGACCCTGAAAGGTGAGTTTACATAGTGACCCAGAATACTGGCCAGATCCAGAGACATTTGACCCTGAAAGGTGAGTTTACATAGTGACCCAGAACACTGGCCAGTTCCAAAGACATTTGACCCTGAAAGGTGAGTTTACATAGTGACCCAGAATACTGGCCAGATCCAGAGACATTTGACCCTGAAAGGTGAGTTTACATAGTGACCCAGAACACTGGCCAGTTCCAGAGACATTTGACCCTGAAAGGTGAGTTTACATAGTGACCCATAACACTGGCCAGTTCCAGAGACATTTGACCCTGAAAGGTGAGTTTACATAGTGACCCAGAATACTGGCCAGATCCAGAGACATTTGACCCTGAAAGGTGAGTTTACATAGTGACCCAGAATACTGGCCAGATCCAGAGACATTTGACCCTGAAAGGTGAGTTTACATAGTGACCCAGAATACTGGCCTGATCCAGAGACATTTGACTCTGAAAGGTGAGTTTACATAGTGACCCAGAACACTGGCCAGATCCAGAGACATTTGACCCTAAAAGGTGAGTTTACATAGAGACCCAGAATACTGGCCAGTTCCAGAGACATTTGACCCTGAAAGGTGAGTTTACATAGTGACCCAGAACACTGGCCTGATCCAGAGACATTTGACCCTGAAAGGTGAGTTTACATAGTGACCCAGAACACTGGCCTGATCCAGAGACATTTGACCCTGAAAGGTGAGTTTACATAGTGACCCAGAACACTGGCCAGTTCCAGAGACATTTGACCCTGAAAGGTGAGTTTACATAGTGACCCAGAATACTGGCCAGATCCAGAGACATTTGACCCTGAAAGGTGAGTTTACATAGTGACCCAGAACACTGGCCTGATCCAGAGACATTTGACCCTGAAAGGTGAGTTTACATAGTGACCCAGAACACTGGCCTGATCCAGAGACATTTGACCCTGAAAGGTGAGTTTACATAGTGACCCAGAACACTGGCCAGTTCCAGAGACATTTGACCCTGAAAGGTGAGTTTACATAGTGACCCAGAATACTGGCCAGATCCAGAGACATTTGACCCTGAAAGGTGAGTTTACATAGTGACCCAGAACACTGGCCAGATCCAGAGACATTTGACCCTGAAAGGTGAGTTTACATAGTGACCCAGAACACTGGCCAGTTCCAGAGACATTTGACCCTGAAAGGTGAGTTTACATATAATCAGAATACTGACCAGACCCAGAGACATTTGACCCTGAAAGGTGAGTTTACATAGTGACCCAGAACACTGGCCAGTTCCAGAGACATTTGACCCTGAAAGGTGAGTTTACATAGTGACCCAGAATACTGGCCAGATCCAGAGACATTTGACCCTGAAAGGTGAGTTTACATAGTGACCCAGAACACTGGCCAGATCCAGAGACATTTGACCCTGAAAGGTGAGTTTACATAGTGACCCAGAACACTGGCCAGTTCCAGAGACATTTGACCCTGAAAGGTGAGTTTACATAGTGACCCAGAATACTGGCCAGATCCAGAGACATTTGACCCTGAAAGGTGAGTTTACATAGTGACCCAGAACACTGGCCAGTTCCAGAGACATTTGACCCTGAAAGGTGAGTTTACATAGTGACCCAGAATACTGGCCAGATCCAGAGACATTTGACCCTGAAAGGTGAGTTTACATAGTGACCCAGAACACTGGCCAGTTCCAGAGACATTTGACCCTGAAAGGTGAGTTTACATAGTGACCCAGAACACTGGCCAGTTCCAGAGACATTTGACCCTGAAAGGTGAGTTTACATAGTGACCCAGAATACTGGCCAGATCCAGAGACATTTGACCCTGAAAGGTGAGTTTACATAGTGACCCAGAATACTGGCCAGATCCAGAGACATTTGACCCTGAAAGGTGAGTTTACATAGTGACCCAGAATACTGGCCAGATCCAGAGACATTTGACTCTGAAAGGTGAGTTTACATATAATCAGAATACTGACCAGACCCAGAGACATTTGACCCTAAAAGGTGAGTTTACATAGTGACCCAGAATACTGGCCAGATCCAGAGACATTTGACTCTGAAAGGTGAGTTTACATAGTGACCCAGAATACTGGCCAGATCCAGAGACATTTGACCCTGAAAGGTGAGTTTACATAGTGACCCAGAACACTGGCCTGATCCAGAGACATTTGACCGTGAAAGGTGAGTTTACATAGTGACCCAGAACACTGGCCTGATCCAGAGACATTTGACCCTGAAAGGTGAGTTTACATAGTGACCCAGAACACTGGCCTGATCATGAGACATTTGACCCTGAAAGGTGAGTTTACATAGTGACCCAGAATACTGGCCAGATCCAGAGACATTTGACCCTGAAAGGTGAGTTTACATAGTGACCCAGAACACTGGCCAGATCCAGAGACATTTGACCCTGAAAGGTGAGTTTACATAGTGACCCAGAATACTGGCCAGTTCCAGAGACATTTGACCCTGAAAGGTGAGTTTACATAGTGACCCAGAATACTGACCAGACCCAGAGACATTTGACCCTGAAAGGTGAGTTTACATAGTGACCCAGAATACTGGCCAGATCCAGAGACATTTGACTCTGAAAGGTGAGTTTACATAGAGACCCAGAACACTGGCCTGATCCAGAGACATTTGACCCTGAAAGGTGAGTTTACATAGTGACCCAGAACACTGGCCAGATCCAGAGACATTTGACCCTGAAAGGTGAGTTTACATAGTGACCCAGAACACTGGCCAGATCCAGAGACATTTGACCCTGAAAGGTGAGTTTACATAGTGACCCAGAACACTGGCCAGATCCAGAGACATTTGACCCTGAAAGGTGAGTTTACATAGTGACCCAGAATACTGGCCAGATCCAGAGACATTTGACCCTGAAAGGTGAGTTTACATAGTGACCCAGAATACTGGCCAGATCCAGAGACATTTGACCCTGAAAGGTGAGTTTACATAGTGACCCAGAATACTGACCAGATCCAGAGACATTTGACCCTGAAAGGTGAGTTTACATAGTGACCCAGAATACTGGCCAGATCCAGAGACATTTGACCCTGAAAGGTGAGTTTACATAGTGACCCAGAACACTGGCCAGATCCAGAGACATTTGACTCTGAAAGGTGAGTTTACATAGTGACCCAGAACACTGGCCAGATCCAGAGACATTTGACCCTGAAAGGTGAGTTTACATAGTGACCCAGAATACTGGCCAGATCCAGAGACATTTGACCCTGAAAGGTGAGTTTACATAGTGACCCAGAATACTGGCCAGATCCAGAGACATTTGACCCTGAAAGGTGAGTTTACATAGTGACCCAGAATACTGGTCAGATCCAGAGACATTTGACTCTGAAAGGTGAGTTTACATAGTGACCCAGAACACTGGCCAGATCCAGAGACATTTGACTCTGAAAGGTGAGTTTACATAGTGACCCAGAACACTGGCCAGATCCAGAGACATTTGACCCTGAAAGGTGAGTTTACATAGTGACCCAGAATACTGGCCAGATCCAGAGACATTTGACCCTGAAAGGTGAGTTTACATAGTGACCCAGAACACTGGCCTGATCCAGAGACATTTGACCGTGAAAGGTGAGTTTACATAGTGACCCAGAACACTGGCCAGATCCAGAGACATTTGACCCTGAAAGGTGAGTTTACATAGTGACCCAGAATACTGGCCAGATCCAGAGACATTTGACCCTGAAAGGTGAGTTTACATAGTGACCCAGAACACTGGCCAGATCCAGAGACATTTGACTCTGAAAGGTGAGTTTACATAGTGACCCAGAACACTGGCCAGATCCAGAGACATTTGACCCTGAAAGGTGAGTTTACATAGTGACCCAGAATACTGGCAAGATCCAGAGACATTTGACCCTGAAAGGTGAGTTTACATAGTGACCCAGAATACTGGCCAGATCCAGAGACATTTGACCCTGAAAGGTGAGTTTACATAGTGACCCAGAATACTGGCCAGATCCAGAGACATTTGACCCTGAAAGGTGAGTTTACATAGTGACCCAGAACACTGGCCAGATCCAGAGACATTTGACCCTGAAAGGTGAGTTTACATAGTGACCCAGAACACTGGCCAGTTCCAGAGACATTTGACCCTGAAAGGTGAGTTTACATATAATCAGAATACTGACCAGACCCAGAGACATTTGACCCTGAAAGGTGAGTTTACATAGTGACCCAGAACACTGGCCTGATCCAGAGACATTTGACCCTGAAAGGTGAGTTTACATAGTGACCCAGAACACTGGCCTGATCATGAGACATTTGACCCTGAAAGGTGAGTTTACATAGTGACCCAGAATACTGGCCAGATCCAGAGACATTTGACTCTGAAAGGTGAGTTTACATAGAGACCCAGAACACTGGCCTGATCCAGAGACATTTGACCCTGAAAGGTGAGTTTACATAGTGACCCAGAATACTGGCCAGATCCAGAGACATTTGACTCTGAAAGGTGAGTTTACATAGAGACCCAGAACACTGGCCTGATCCAGAGACATTTGACCCTGAAAGGTGAGTTTACATAGTGACCCAGAACACTGGCCAGATCCAGAGACATTTGACCCTGAAAGGTGAGTTTACATAGTGACCCAGAACACTGGCCAGATCCAGAGACATTTGACTCTGAAAGGTGAGTTTACATAGTGACCCAGAACACTGGCCAGATCCAGAGACATTTGACCCTGAAAGGTGAGTTTACATAGTGACCCAGAATACTGGCCAGATCCAGAGACATTTGACCCTGAAAGGTGAGTTTACATAGTGACCCAGAATACTGGCCAGATCCAGAGACATTTGACCCTGAAAGGTGAGTTTACATAGTGACCCAGAATACTGACCAGATCCAGAGACATTTGACCCTGAAAGGTGAGTTTACATAGTGACCCAGAATACTGGCCAGATCCAGAGACATTTGACCCTGAAAGGTGAGTTTACATAGTGACCCAGAATACTGGCCAGTTCCAGAGACATTTGACTCTGAAAGGTGAGTTTACATAGTGACCCAGAATACTGGCCAGTTCCAGAGACATTTGACCCTGAAAGGTGAGTTTACATAGTGACCCAGAATACTGGCCAGTTCCAGAGACATTTGACCCTGAAAGGTGAGTTTACATAGTGACCCAGAATACTGGCCAGACCCAGAGACATTTGACTCTGAAAGGTGAGTTTACATAGTGACCCAGAATACTGGCCTGATCCAGAGAAATTTGACCCTGAAAGGTGAGTTTACATAGAGACCCAGAATACTGGCCAGATCCAGAGACATTTGACTCTGAAAGGTGAGTTTACATAGAGACCCAGAATACTGGCCAGATCCAGAGACATTTGACTCTGAAAGGTGAGTTTACATAGTGACCCAGAACACTGGCCAGATCCAGAGACATTTGACCCTGAAAGGTGAGTTTACATAGAGACCCAGAATACTGGCCAGTTCCAGAGACATTTGACCCTGAAAGGTGAGTTTACATAGTGACCCAGAACACTGGCCAGATCCAGAGACATTTGACTCTGAAAGGTGAGTTTACATAGTGACCCAGAACACTGGCCAGATCCAGAGACATTTGACCCTGAAAGGTGAGTTTACATAGAGACCCAGAATACTGGCCAGTTCCAGAGACATTTGACCCTGAAAGGTGAGTTTACATAGTGACCCAGAACACTGACCAGATCCAGAGACATTTGACCCTGAAAGGTGAGTTTACATAGTGACCCAGAACACTGGCCAGATCCAGAGACATTTGACCCTGAAAGGTGAGTTTACATAGTGACCCAGAATACTGGCCAGATCCAGAGACATTTGACCCTGAAAGGTGAGTTTACATAGTGACCCAGAACACTGGCCAGATCCAGAGACATTTGACCCTGAAAGGTGAGTTTACATAGTGACCCAGAATACTGGCCAGATCCAGAGACATTTGACCCTGAAAGGTGAGTTTACATAGTGACCCAGAACACTGGCCTGATCCAGAGACATTTGACCCTGAAAGGTGAGTTTACATAGTGACCCAGAATACTGGCCTGATCCAGAGACATTTGACCCTGAAAGGTGAGTTTACATATAATCAGAATACTGACCAGACCCAGAGACATTTGACCCTGAAAGGTGAGTTTACATAGTGACCCAGAACACTGGCCTGATCCAGAGACATTTGACTCTGAAAGGTGAGTTTACATAGTGACCCAGAACACTGGCCAGATCCAGAGACATTTGACCCTAAAAGGTGAGTTTACATAGAGACCCAGAATACTGGCCAGTTCCAGAGACATTTGACCCTGAAAGGTGAGTTTACATAGTGACCCAGAACACTGGCCAGATCCAGAGACATTTGACCCTGAAAGGTGAGTTTACATAGTGACCCAGAATACTGGCCAGATCCAGAGACATTTGACCCTGAAAGGTGAGTTTACATAGTGACCCAGAATACTGGCCAGATCCAGAGACATTTGACTCTGAAAGGTGAGTTTACATAGTGACCCAGAATACTGGCCAGATCCAGAGACATTTGACTCTGAAAGGTGAGTTTACATAGTGACCCAGAACACTGGCCAGATCCAGAGACATTTGACCCTGAAAGGTGAGTTTACATAGTGACCCAGAACACTGGCCAGATCCAGAGACATTTGACCCTGAAAGGTGAGTTTACATAGAATCCCAGAATACTGGCCAGTTCCAGAGACATTTGACTCTGAAAGGTGAGTTTACATAGTGACCCAGAATACTGGCCTGATCCAGAGACATTTGACCCTGAAAGGTGAGTTTACATAGTGACCCAGAATACTGGCCAGATCCAGAGACATTTGACCCTGAAAGGTGAGTTTACATATACCCAGAATACTGGCCAGATCCAGAGACATTTGACTCTGAAAGGTGAGTTTACATAGTGACCCAGAATACTGGCCTGTTCCAGAGACATTTGACCCTGAAAGGTGAGTTTACATAGTGACCCAGAATACTGGCCAGATCCAGAGACATTTGACCCTGAAAGGTGAGTTTACATAGTGACCCAGAATACTGGCCAGATCCAGAGACATTTGACCCTGAAAGGTGAGTTTACATAGAGACCCAGAATACTGGCCAGATCCAGAGACATTTGACTCTGAAAGGTGAGTTTACATAGTGACCCAGAATACTGGCCAGATCCAGAGACATTTGACCCTGAAAGGTGAGTTTACATAGAGACCCAGAATACTGGCCAGATCCAGAGACATTTGACTCTGAAAGGTGAGTTTACATAGTGACCCAGAATACTGGCCAGATCCAGAGACATTTGACTCTGAAAGGTGAGTTTACATAGAGACCCAGAATACTGGCCAGATCCAGAGACATTTGACCCTGAAAGGTGAGTTTACATAGTGACCCAGAACACTGGCCAGATCCAGAGACATTTGACTCTGAAAGGTGAGTTTACATAGAGACCCAGAATACTGGCCAGATCCAGAGACATTTGACCCTAAAAGGTGAGTTTACATAGTGACCCAGAATACTGGCCAGATCCAGAGACATTTGACCCTGAAAGGTGAGTTTACATAGTGACCCAGAACACTGGCCAGACCCAGAGACATTTGACCCTGAAAGGTGAGTTTACATAGTGACCCAGAATACTGGCCAGATCCAGAGACATTTGACTCTGAAAGGTGAGTTTACATATACCCAGAATACTGGCCAGATCCAGAGACATTTGACCCTGAAAGGTGAGTTTACATAGTGACCCAGAATACTGGCCTGATCCAGAGACATTTGACTCTGAAAGGTGAGTTTACATATACCCAGAACACTGGCCAGACCCAGAGACATTTGACCCTGAAAGGTGAGTTTACATAGTGACCCAGAATACTGGCCTGATCCAGAGACATTTGACCCTGAAAGGTGAGTTTACATAGTGACCCAGAACACTGGCCAGACCCAGAGACATTTGACTCTGAAAGGTGAGTTTACATAGTGACCCAGAATACTGGCCTGATCCAGAGATTGACCCTGAAAGGTGAGTTTACATAGTGACCCAGAATACTGGCCTGATCATGAGACATTTGACCCTGAAAGGTGAGTTTACATAGTGACCCAGAACACTGGCCAGATCCAGAGACATTTGACCCTGAAAGGTGAGTTTACATATACCCAGAATACTGGCCAGATCCAGAGACATTTGACTCTGAAAGGTGAGTTTACATAGTGACCCAGAATACTGGCCAGTTCCAGAGACATTTGACTCTGAAAGGTGAGTTTACGTAGTGACCCAGAATACTGGCCAGATCTAGAGACATTTGACTCTGAAAGGTGAGTTTACATAGTGACCCAGAATACTGGCCTGATCATGAGACATTTGACCCTGAAAGGTGAGTTTACATATACCCAGAATACTGGCCTGATCCAGAGACATTTGACTCTGAAAGGTGAGTTTACATAGTGACCCAGAACACCGGCCAGATCCAGAGACATTTGACTCTGAAAGGTGAGTTTACATAGTGACCCAGAATACTGGCCAGATCCAGAGACATTTGACCCTAAAAGGTGAGTTTACATATACCCAGAACACTGGCCTGATCCAGAGACATTTGACCCTGAAAGGTGAGTTTACATAGTGACCCAGAACACTGGCCTGATCCAGAGACATTTGACCCTGAAAGGTGAGTTTACATAGTGACCCAGAATACTGGCCTGATCCAGAGACATTTGACCCTAAAAGGTGAGTTTACATAGTGACCCAGAATACTGGCCAGATCCAGAGACATTTGACCCTAAAAGGTGAGTTTACATAGAGACCCAGAACACTGGCCAGATCCAGAGACATTTGACTCTGAAAGGTGAGTTTACATAGTGACCCAGAATACTGGCCAGATCCAGAGACATTTGACCCTGAAAGGTGAGTTTACATAGAGACCCAGAATACTGGCCTGATCCAGAGACATTTGACTCTGAAAGGTGAGTTTACATAGTGACCCAGAATACTGGCCAGATCCAGAGACATTTGACTCTGAAAGGTGAGTTTACATAGAGACCCAGAATACTGGCCAGATCCAGAGACATTTGACCCTGAAAGGTGAGTTTACATAGTGACCCAGAATACTGGCCTGATCCAGAGACATTTGACCCTAAAGGTGAGTTTACATATACCTAGAATACTGGCTTGATCCAGAGACATTTGACCCTGAAAGGTGAGTTTACATAGTGACCCAGAACACTGGCCTGATCATGAGACATTTGACCCTGAAAGGTGAGTTTACATATACCCAGAATACTGGCCAGACCCAGAGACATTTGACCCTAAAGGTGAGTTTACATATACCTAGAATACTGGCCAGATCCAGAGACATTTGACCCTGAAAGGTGAGTTTACATAGTGACCCAGAATACTGGCCTGATCCAGAGACATTTGACCCTATAGGTGAGTTTACATATACCTAGAATACTGGCCTGATCCAGAGACATTTGACCCTGAAAGGTGAGTTTACATAGAGACCCAGAACACTGGCTTGATCCAGAGATTGACCCTGAAAGGTGAGTTTACATATAATCAGAAAACTGGCCTGATCCAGAGACATTTGACCCTGAAAGGTGAGTTTACATAGTGCCCCAGAATACTGGCCAGTTCCAGAGACATTTGACCCTGAAAGGTGAGTTTACATAGTGACCCAGAATACTGGCCTGATCCAGAGACATTTGACCCTGAAAGGTGAGTTTACATAGTGACCCAGAATACTGGCCTGATCCAGAGACATTTGACCCTGAAAGGTGAGTTTACATAGTGACCCAGAATACTGGCCTGATCCAGAGACATTTGACCCTGAAAGGTGAGTTTACATAGTGACCCAGAATACTGACCAGATCCAGAGACATTTGACCCTGAAAGGTGAGTTTACATATACCCAGAATACTGGCCTGATCCAGAGACATTTGACCCTGAAAGGTGAGTTTACATAGTGACCCAGAATACTGGCCTGATCCAGAGACATTTGACCCTGAAAGGTGAGTTTACATAGTGACCCAGAATACTGGCCTGATCCAGAGACATTTGACTCTGAAAGGTGAGTTTACATAGTGACCCAGAACACTGGCCTGATCCAGAGACATTTGACCCTGAAAGGTGAGTTTACATATAATCAGAATACTGACCAGATCCAGAGACATTTGACCCTGAAAGGTGAGTTTACATAGTGACCCAGAACACTGGCCAGATCCAGAGACATTTGACCCTGAAAGGTGAGTTTACATAGTGACCCAGAATACTGGCCTGATCCAGAGACATTTGACCCTGAAAGGTGAGTTTACATATAATCAGAAAACTGGCCTGATCCAGAGACATTTGACCCTGAAAGGTGAGTTTACATAGTGACCCAGAACACTGGCCAGATCCAGAGACATTTGACCCTGAAAGGTGAGTTTACATAGTGACCCAGAATACTGGCCTGATCCAGAGACATTTGACCCTGAAAGGTGAGTTTACATAGTGACCCAGAACACTGGCCTGATCCAGAGACATTTGACCCTGAAAGGTGAGTTTACATATAATCAGAATACTGACCAGATCCAGAGACATTTGACCCTGAAAGGTGAGTTTACATAGAGACCCAGAACACTGGCCTGATCCAGAGACATTTGACCCTGAAAGGTGAGTTTACATAATGACCCAGAATACTGGCCTGATCCAGAGACATTTGACCCTGAAAGGTGAGTTTACATAGAGACCCAGAATACTGGCCAGTTCCAGAGACATTTGACTCTGAAAGGTGAGTTTACATAGTGACCCAGAACACTGGCCAGTTCCAGAGACATTTGACCCTGAAAGGTGAGTTTACATATAATCAGAATACTGACCAGATCCAGAGACATTTGACCCTGAAAGGTGAGTTTACATATAATCAGAATACTGACCTGATCATGAGACATTTGACCCTAAAAGGTGAGTTTACATAGTGACCCAGAACACTGGCCAGTTCCAGAGACATTTGACCCTGAAAGGTGAGTTTACATATAATCAGAATACTGGCCTGATCCAGAGACATTTGACCCTAAAAGGTGAGTTTACATAGAGACCCAGAACACTGGCCTGATCATGAGACATTTGACCCTGAAAGGTGAGTTTACATAGTGACCCAGAACACTGGCCAGATCCAGAGACATTTGACCCTGAAAGGTGAGTTTACATAGAATCCCAGAATACTGGCCAGTTCCAGAGACATTTGACCCTGAAAGGTGAGTTTACATAGTGTCCCAGAACACTGACCAGATCCAGAGACATTTGACCCTGAAAGGTGAGTTTACATAGTGACCCAGAACACTGGCCAGATCCAGAGACATTTGACCCTGAAAGGTGAGTTTACATAGTGACCCAGAATACTGGCCTGATCCAGAGACATTTGACTCTGAAAGGTGAGTTTACATAGTGACCCAGAACACTGGCCAGATCCAGAGACATTTGACCCTAAAAGGTGAGTTTACATAGAGACCCAGAATACTGGCCAGTTCCAGAGACATTTGACCCTGAAAGGTGAGTTTACATAGTGACCCAGAATACTGGCCAGATCCAGAGACATTTGACCCTGAAAGGTGAGTTTACATAGTGACCCAGAATACTGGCCTGATCCAGAGACATTTGACCCTGAAAGGTGAGTTTACATAGTGACCCAGAATACTGGCCAGATCCAGAGACATTTGACCCTGAAAGGTGAGTTTACATATACCCAGAATACTGGCCAGATCCAGAGACATTTGACTCTGAAAGGTGAGTTTACATAGTGACCCAGAATACTGGCCAGTTCCAGAGACATTTGACCCTGAAAGGTGAGTTTACATAGTGACCCAGAATACTGGCCAGATCCAGAGACATTTGACTCTGAAAGGTGAGTTTACATAGTGACCCAGAATACTGGCCAGATCCAGAGACATTTGACCCTGAAAGGTGAGTTTACATAGTGACCCAGAATACTGGCCTGATCCAGAGACATTTGACCCTGAAAGGTGAGTTTACATAGTGACCCAGAATACTGGCCAGATCCAGAGACATTTGACCCTGAAAGGTGAGTTTACATAGTGACCCAGAATACTGGCCAGATCCAGAGACATTTGACCCTGAAAGGTGAGTTTACATAGTGACCCAGAACACTGGCCTGATCCAGAGACATTTGACCCTGAAAGGTGAGTTTACATAGTGACCCAGAACACTGGCCTGATCCAGAGACATTTGACCCTGAAAGGTGAGTTTACATAGTGACCCAGAACACTGGCCAGTTCCAGAGACATTTGACCCTGAAAGGTGAGTTTACATAGTGACCCAGAATACTGGCCAGATCCAGAGACATTTGACCCTGAAAGGTGAGTTTACATAGTGACCCAGAACACTGGCCTGATCCAGAGACATTTGACCCTGAAAGGTGAGTTTACATAGTGACCCAGAACACTGGCCTGATCCAGAGACATTTGACCCTGAAAGGTGAGTTTACATAGTGACCCAGAACACTGGCCAGTTCCAGAGACATTTGACCCTGAAAGGTGAGTTTACATAGTGACCCAGAATACTGGCCAGATCCAGAGACATTTGACCCTAAAAGGTGAGTTTACATAGTGACCCAGAACACTGGCCTGATCATGAGACATTTGACTCTGAAAGGTGAGTTTACATAGTGACCCAGAATACTGGCCAGATCCAGAGACATTTGACCCTGAAAGGTGAGTTTACATAGTGACCCAGAATACTGGCCAGATCCAGAGACATTTGACCCTGAAAGGTGAGTTTACATAGTGACCCAGAACACTGGCCAGATCCAGAGACATTTGACCCTGAAAGGTGAGTTTACATAGTGACCCAGAACACTGGCCAGTTCCAGAGACATTTGACCCTGAAAGGTGAGTTTACATAGTGACCCAGAATACTGGCCAGATCCAGAGACATTTGACCCTGAAAGGTGAGTTTACATAGTGACCCAGAACACTGGCCAGTTCCAGAGACATTTGACCCTGAAAGGTGAGTTTACATAGTGACCCAGAATACTGGCCAGATCCAGAGACATTTGACCCTGAAAGGTGAGTTTACATAGTGACCCAGAACACTGGCCAGTTCCAGAGACATTTGACCCTGAAAGGTGAGTTTACATAGTGACCCAGAACACTGGCCAGTTCCAGAGACATTTGACCCTGAAAGGTGAGTTTACATAGTGACCCAGAATACTGGCCAGATCCAGAGACATTTGACCCTGAAAGGTGAGTTTACATAGTGACCCAGAATACTGGCCAGATCCAGAGACATTTGACCCTGAAAGGTGAGTTTACATAGTGACCTAGAATACTGGCCAGATCCAGAGACATTTGACTCTGAAAGGTGAGTTTACATAGTGACCCAGAATACTGGCCAGATCCAGAGACATTTGACCCTGAAAGGTGAGTTTACATAGTGACCCAGAACACTGGCCTGATCCAGAGACATTTGACCGTGAAAGGTGAGTTTACATAGTGACCCAGAACACTGGCCTGATCCAGAGACATTTGACCCTGAAAGGTGAGTTTACATAGTGACCCAGAACACTGGCCTGATCATGAGACATTTGACCCTGAAAGGTGAGTTTACATAGTGACCCAGAATACTGGCCAGATCCAGAGACATTTGACTCTGAAAGGTGAGTTTACATAGAGACCCAGAACACTGGCCTGATCCAGAGACATTTGACCCTGAAAGGTGAGTTTACATAGTGACCCAGAATACTGGCCAGATCCAGAGACATTTGACTCTGAAAGGTGAGTTTACATAGAGACCCAGAACACTGGCCTGATCCAGAGACATTTGACCCTGAAAGGTGAGTTTACATAGTGACCCAGAACACTGGCCAGATCCAGAGACATTTGACCCTGAAAGGTGAGTTTACATAGTGACCCAGAACACTGGCCAGATCCAGAGACATTTGACTCTGAAAGGTGAGTTTACATAGTGACCCAGAACACTGGCCAGATCCAGAGACATTTGACCCTGAAAGGTGAGTTTACATAGTGACCCAGAATACTGGCCAGATCCAGAGACATTTGACCCTGAAAGGTGAGTTTACATAGTGACCCAGAATACTGGCCAGATCCAGAGACATTTGACCCTGAAAGGTGAGTTTACATAGTGACCCAGAATACTGACCAGATCCAGAGACATTTGACCCTGAAAGGTGAGTTTACATAGTGACCCAGAATACTGGCCAGATCCAGAGACATTTGACTCTGAAAGGTGAGTTTACATAGTGACCCAGAATACTGGCCAGTTCCAGAGACATTTGACCCTGAAAGGTGAGTTTACATAGTGACCCAGAATACTGGCCAGATCCAGAGACATTTGACCCTGAAAGGTGAGTTTACATATAATCAGAATACTGACCAGACCCAGAGACCTTTGACTCTGAAAGGTGAGTTTACATAGTGACCCAGAATACTGGCCTGATCCAGAGAAATTTGACCCTGAAAGGTGAGTTTACATAGAGACCCAGAATACTGGCCAGATCCAGAGACATTTGACTCTGAAAGGTGAGTTTACATAGAGACCCAGAATACTGGCCAGATCCAGAGACATTTGACTCTGAAAGGTGAGTTTACATAGTGACCCAGAACACTGGCCAGATCCAGAGACATTTGACCCTGAAAGGTGAGTTTACATAGAGACCCAGAATACTGGCCAGTTCCAGAGACATTTGACCCTGAAAGGTGAGTTTACATAGTGACCCAGAACACTGGCCAGATCCAGAGACATTTGACTCTGAAAGGTGAGTTTACATAGTGACCCAGAACACTGGCCAGATCCAGAGACATTTGACCCTGAAAGGTGAGTTTACATAGAGACCCAGAATACTGGCCAGTTCCAGAGACATTTGACCCTGAAAGGTGAGTTTACATAGTGACCCAGAACACTGACCAGATCCAGAGACATTTGACCCTGAAAGGTGAGTTTACATAGTGACCCAGAACACTGGCCAGATCCAGAGACATTTGACCCTGAAAGGTGAGTTTACATAGTGACCCAGAATACTGGCCTGATCCAGAGACATTTGACTCTGAAAGGTGAGTTTACATAGTGACCCAGAACACTGGCCAGATCCAGAGACATTTGACCCTAAAAGGTGAGTTTACATAGAGACCCAGAACACTGGCCAGTTCCAGAGACATTTGACCCTGAAAGGTGAGTTTACATAGTGACCCAGAACACTGGCCAGATCCAGAGACATTTGACCCTGAAAGGTGAGTTTACATAGAGACCCAGAATACTGGCCTGATCCAGAGACATTTGACCCTGAAAGGTGAGTTTACATAGAGACCCAGAATACTGGCCTGATCCAGAGACATTTGACTCTGAAAGGTGAGTTTACATAGAGACCCAGAATACTGGCCTGATCCAGAGACATTTGACTCTGAAAGGTGAGTTTACATAGAGACCCAGAATACTGGCCTGATCCAGAGACATTTGACTCTGAAAGGTGAGTTTACATAGTGACCCAGAATACTGGCCAGATCCAGAGACATTTGACCCTGAAAGGTGAGTTTACATAGTGACCCAGAATACTGGCCAGTTCCAGAGACATTTGACTCTGAAAGGTGAGTTTACATAGTGACCCAGAATACTGGCCTGATCCAGAGACATTTGACCCTGAAAGGTGAGTTTACATAGTGACCCAGAATACTGGCCAGATCCAGAGACATTTGACCCTGAAAGGTGAGTTTACATATACCCAGAATACTGGCCAGATCCAGAGACATTTGACTCTGAAAGGTGAGTTTACATAGTGACCCAGAATACTGGCCAGTTCCAGAGACATTTGACCCTGAAAGGTGAGTTTACATAGTGACCCAGAATACTGGCCAGATCCAGAGACATTTGACCCTGAAAGGTGAGTTTACATAGTGACCCAGAATACTGGCCAGATCCAGAGACATTTGACCCTGAAAGGTGAGTTTACATAGAGACCCAGAATACTGGCCAGATCCAGAGACATTTGACTCTGAAAGGTGAGTTTACATAGTGACCCAGAACACTGGCCAGATCCAGAGACATTTGACTCTGAAAGGTGAGTTTACATAGTGACCCAGAATACTGGCCAGATCCAGAGACATTTGACCCTGAAAGGTGAGTTTACATAGAGACCCAGAATACTGGCCAGATCCAGAGACATTTGACTCTGAAAGGTGAGTTTACATAGTGACCCAGAATACTGGCCAGATCCAGAGACATTTGACTCTGAAAGGTGAGTTTACATAGAGACCCAGAATACTGGCCAGATCCAGAGACATTTGACCCTAAAAGGTGAGTTTACATAGTGACCCAGAATACTGGCCAGATCCAGAGACATTTGACCCTGAAAGGTGAGTTTACATAGTGACCCAGAACACTGGCCAGACCCAGAGACATTTGACCCTGAAAGGTGAGTTTACATAGTGACCCAGAATACTGGCCAGATCCAGAGACATTTGACTCTGAAAGGTGAGTTTACATATACCCAGAATACTGGCCAGATCCAGAGACATTTGACCCTGAAAGGTGAGTTTACATAGTGACCCAGAATACTGGCCTGATCCAGAGACATTTGACTCTGAAAGGTGAGTTTACATATACCCAGAATACTGGCCAGATCCAGAGACATTTGACCCTGAAAGGTGAGTTTACATAGTGACCCAGAATACTGGCCTGATCCAGAGACATTTGACCCTGAAAGGTGAGTTTACATAGTGACCCAGAACACTGGCCAGACCCAGAGACATTTGACTCTGAAAGGTGAGTTTACATAGTGACCCAGAATACTGGCCTGATCCAGAGATTGACCCTGAAAGGTGAGTTTACATAGTGACCCAGAATACTGGCCTGATCATGAGACATTTGACCCTGAAAGGTGAGTTTACATAGTGACCCAGAACACTGGCCAGATCCAGAGACATTTGACCCTGAAAGGTGAGTTTACATATACCCAGAATACTGGCCAGATCCAGAGACATTTGACTCTGAAAGGTGAGTTTACATAGTGACCCAGAATACTGGCCAGTTCCAGAGACATTTGACTCTGAAAGGTGAGTTTACGTAGTGACCCAGAACACTGGCCAGATCCAGAGACATTTGACTCTGAAAGGTGAGTTTACATAGTGACCCAGAACACTGGCCAGATCCAGAGACATTTGACCCTGAAAGGTGAGTTTACATATACCCAGAATACTGGCCAGATCCAGAGACATTTGACTCTGAAAGGTGAGTTTACATAGTGACCCAGAATACTGGCCTGATCATGAGACATTTGACCCTGAAAGGTGAGTTTACATATACCCAGAATACTGGCCTGATCCAGAGACATTTGACTCTGAAAGGTGAGTTTACATAGTGACCCAGAACACTGGCCAGATCCAGAGACATTTGACTCTGAAAGGTGAGTTTACATAGTGACCCAGAATACTGGCCAGATCCAGAGACATTTGACCCTAAAAGGTGAGTTTACATAGTGACCCAGAATACTGGCCAGATCCAGAGACATTTGACCCTAAAAGGTGAGTTTACATAGAGACCCAGAACACTGGCCAGATCCAGAGACATTTGACTCTGAAAGGTGAGTTTACATAGTGACCCAGAATACTGGCCAGATCCAGAGACATTTGACCCTGAAAGGTGAGTTTACATAGAGACCCAGAATACTGGCCTGATCCAGAGACATTTGACTCTGAAAGGTGAGTTTACATAGTGACCCAGAATACTGGCCAGATCCAGAGACATTTGACTCTGAAAGGTGAGTTTACATAGAGACCCAGAATACTGGCCAGATCCAGAGACATTTGACCCTGAAAGGTGAGTTTACATAGTGACCCAGAATACTGGCCTGATCCAGAGACATTTGACCCTAAAGGTGAGTTTACATATACCTAGAATACTGGCTTGATCCAGAGACATTTGACCCTGAAAGGTGAGTTTACATAGTGACCCAGAATACTGGCCTGATCCAGAGACATTTGACCCTGAAAGGTGAGTTTACATAGTGACCCAGAATACTGGCCTGATCCAGAGACATTTGACCCTGAAAGGTGAGTTTACATAGTGACCCAGAATACTGACCAGATCCAGAGACATTTGACCCTGAAAGGTGAGTTTACATAGTGACCCAGAATACTGGCCTGATCCAGAGACATTTGACCCTGAAAGGTGAGTTTACATAGTGACCCAGAATACTGGCCTGATCCAGAGACATTTGACTCTGAAAGGTGAGTTTACATAGTGACCCAGAACACTGGCCTGATCCAGAGACATTTGACCCTGAAAGGTGAGTTTACATATAATCAGAATACTGACCAGATCCAGAGACATTTGACCCTGAAAGGTGAGTTTACATAGTGCCCCAGAACACTGGCCAGATCCAGAGACATTTGACCCTGAAAGGTGAGTTTACATAGTGACCCAGAATACTGGCCTGATCCAGAGACATTTGACCCTGAAAGGTGAGTTTACATATAATCAGAAAACTGGCCTGATCCAGAGACATTTGACCCTGAAAGGTGAGTTTACATAGTGACCCAGAACACTGGCCAGATCCAGAGACATTTGACCCTGAAAGGTGAGTTTACATAGTGACCCAGAGTACTGGCCTGATCCAGAGACATTTGACCCTGAAAGGTGAGTTTACATAGTGACCCAGAACACTGGCCTGATCCAGAGACATTTGACCCTGAAAGGTGAGTTTACATATAATCAGAATACTGACCAGATCCAGAGACATTTAACCCTGAAAGGTGAGTTTACATAGAGACCCAGAACACTGGCCTGATCCAGAGACATTTGACCCTGAAAGGTGAGTTTACATAATGACCCAGAATACTGGCCTGATCCAGAGACATTTGACCCTGAAAGGTGAGTTTACATAGAGACCCAGAATACTGGCCAGTTCCAGAGACATTTGACTCTGAAAGGTGAGTTTACATAGTGACCCAGAACACTGGCCAGTTCCAGAGACATTTGACCCTGAAAGGTGAGTTTACATATAATCAGAATACTGACCAGATCCAGAGACATTTGACCCTGAAAGGTGAGTTTACATATAATCAGAATACTGACCTGATCATGAGACATTTGACCCTAAAAGGTGAGTTTACATAGTGACCCAGAACACTGGCCAGTTCCAGAGACATTTGACCCTGAAAGGTGAGTTTACATATACCCAGAACACTGGCCTGATCCAGAGACATTTGACCCTGAAAGGTGAGTTTACATAGTGACCCAGAACACTGGCCAGATCCAGAGACATTTGACTCTGAAAGGTGAGTTTACATAGTGACTCAGAACACTGGCCTGATCCAGAGACATTTGACCCTGAAAGGTGAGTTTACATAGTGACCCAGAATACTGGCCTGATCATGAGACATTTGACCCTGAAAGGTGAGTTTACATAGTGACCCAGAACACTGGCCAGATCCAGAGACATTTGACTCTGAAAGGTGAGTTTACATAGTGACTCAGAACACTGGCCTGATCCAGAGACATTTGACCCTGAAAGGTGAGTTTACATAGTGACCCAGAATACTGGCCTGATCATGAGACATTTGACCCTGAAAGGTGAGTTTACATAGTGACCCAGAATACTGACCATATCCAGAGACATTTGACCCTGAAAGGTGAGTTTACATAGTGACCCAGAATACTGACCAGATCCAGAGACATTTGACCCTGAAAGGTGAGTTTACATAGAGACCCAGAATACTGGCCAGTTCCAGAGACATTTGACCCTGAAAGGTGAGTTTACATAGTGACCCAGAATACTGGCCTGATCCAGAGACATTTGACCCTGAAAGGTGAGTTTACATAGTGACCCAGGACACTGGCCAGATCCAGAGACATTTGACCCTGAAAGGTGAGTTTACATAGTGACCCAGAATACTGACCAGATCCAGAGACATTTGACTCTGAAAGGTGAGTTTACATAGTGACCCAGAATACTGGCCAGATCCAGAGACATTTGACCCTGAAAGGTGAGTTTACATATACACAGAATACTGGCCAGACCCAGAGACATTTGACCCTGAAAGGTGAGTTTACATATAATCAGAATACTGGCCAGATCCTGAGACATTTGACCCTGAAAGGTGAGTTTACATAGTGACCCAGAATACTGGCCTGATCCAGAGACATTTGACCCTGAAAGGTGAGTTTACATAGTGACCCAGAACACTGGCCTGATCCAGAGACATTTGACCCTGAAAGGTGAGTTTACATAGTGACCCAGAACACTGACCAGATCCAGAGACATTTGACCCTGAAAGGTGAGTTTACATAGTGACCCAGAACACTGGCCTGATCCAGAGACATTTGACCCTGAAAGGTGAGTTTACATAGTGACCCAGAATACTGGCCAGATCCAGAGACATTTGACCCTGAAAGGTGAGTTTACATAGTGACCCAGAATACTGGCCAGATCCAGAGACATTTGACCCTGAAAGGTGAGTTTACATAGTGACCCAGAATACTGGCCAGATCCAGAGACATTTGACCCTGAAAGGTGAGTTTACATATACACAGAATACTGGCCAGATCCAGAGACATTTGACCCTGAAAGGTGAGTTTACATAGTGACCCAGAATACTGACCAGATCCGGAGACATTTGACCCTGAAAGGTGAGTTTACATAGTGACCCAGAATACTGGCCTGATCCAGAGACATTTGACCCTGAAAGGTGAGTTTACATAGTGACCCAGAATACTGGCCTGATCCAGAGACATTTGACCCTGAAAGGTGAGTTTACATAGTGACCCAGAACACTGGCCAGTTCCAGAGACATTTGACCCTGAAAGGTGAGTTTACATAGTGACCCAGAACACTGGCCAGATCCAGAGACATTTGACTCTGAAAGGTGAGTTTACATAGTGACCCAGAATACTGGCCTGATCCAGAGATTGACCCTGAAAGGTGAGTTTACATAGTGACCCAGAACACTGGCCTGATCCAGAGACATTTGACTCTGAAAGGTGAGTTTACATAGTGACCCAGAATACTGGCCAGATCCAGAGACATTTGACCCTGAAAGGTGAGTTTACATAGTGACCCAGAATACTGACCAGATCCAGAGACATTTGACCCTGAAAGGTGAGTTTACATAGTGACCCAGAATACTGGCCTGATCCAGAGACATTTGACCCTGAAAGGTGAGTTTACATAGTGACCCAGAATACTGGCCAGATCCAGAGACATTTGACCCTGAAAGGTGAGTTTACATAGTGACCCAGAATACTGGCCAGATCCAGAGACATTTGACCCTAAAAGGTGAGTTTACATAGAGACCCAGAACACTGGCCAGATCCAGAGACATTTGACTCTGAAAGGTGAGTTTACGTAGTGACCCAGAACACTGGCCAGATCCAGAGACATTTGACCCTGAAAGGTGAGTTTACATAGTGACCCAGAACACTGGCCAGATCCAGAGACATTTGACCCTGAAAGGTGAGTTTACATAGTGACCCAGAATACTGGCCAGATCCAGAGACATTTGACTCTGAAAGGTGAGTTTACATACAGACCCAGAACACTGGCCTGATCCAGAGACATTTGACCCTGAAAGGTGAGTTTACATAGTGACCCAGAACACTGGCCTGATCCAGAGACATTTGACTCTGAAAGGTGAGTTTACATAGTGACCCAGAATACTGGCCTGATCCAGAGACATTTGACCCTGAAAGGTGAGTTTACATAGTGACCCAGAATACTGGCCAGATCCAGAGACATTTGACCCTGAAAGGTGAGTTTACATAGTGACCCAGAATACTGGCCAGATCCAGAGACATTTGACCCTGAAAGGTGAGTTTACATAGTGACCCAGAATACTGGCCAGATCCAGAGACATTTGACCCTAAAAGGTGAGTTTACATAGTGACCCAGAATACTGGCCAGACCCAGAGACATTTGACTCTGAAAGGTGAGTTTACATAGTGACCCAGAATACTGGCCAGATCCAGAGACATTTGACCCTGAAAGGTGAGTTTACATAGTGACCCAGAATACTGGCCAGATCCAGAGACATTTGACCCTAAAAGGTGAGTTTACATAGTGACCCAGAATACTGGCCTGATCCAGAGACATTTGACCCTAAAAGGTGAGTTTACATAGTGACCCAGAATACTGGCCAGATCCAGAGACATTTGACCCTAAAAGGTGAGTTTACATAGTGACCCAGAACACTGGCCAGATCCAGAGACATTTGACCCTGAAAGGTGAGTTTACATAGTGACCCAGAACACTGGCCAGATCCAGAGACATTTGACCCTGAAAGGTGAGTTTACATAGTGACCCAGAATACTGGCCAGTTCCAGAGACATTTGACTCTGAAAGGTGAGTTTACATAGTGACCCAGAACACTGGCCAGATCCAGAGACATTTGACCCTAAAAGGTGAGTTTACATAGTGACCCAGAATACTGGCCAGATCCAGAGACATTTGACCCTAAAAGGTGAGTTTACATAGTGACCCAGAATACTGGCCAGACCCAGAGACATTTGACTCTGAAAGGTGAGTTTACATAGTGACCCAGAACACTGGCCAGATCCAGAGACATTTGACTCTGAAAGGTGAGTTTACATAGTGACCCAGAATACTGGCCAGATCCAGAGACATTTGACCCTGAAAGGTGAGTTTACATATACCCAGAACACTGGCCAGATCCAGAGACATTTGACCCTGAAAGGTGAGTTTACATAGTGACCCAGAACACTGGCCAGATCCAGAGACATTTGACCCTGAAAGGTGAGTTTACATAGTGACCCAGAACACTGGCCAGATCCAGAGACATTTGACCCTGAAAGGTGAGTTTACATAGTGACCCAGAACACTGGCCAGATCCAGAGACATTTGACTCTGAAAGGTGAGTTTACATAGTGACCCAGAATACTGGCCAGATCCAGAGACATTTGACCCTGAAAGGTGAGTTTACATATACCCAGAACACTGGCCAGATCCAGAGACATTTGACCCTGAAAGGTGAGTTTACATAGTGACCCAGAACACTGGCCAGATCCAGAGACATTTGACCCTGAAAGGTGAGTTTACATAGTGACCCAGAACACTGGCCAGATCCAGAGACATTTGACTCTGAAAGGTGAGTTTACATAGTGACCCAGAATACTGGCCAGATCCAGAGACATTTGACCCTGAAAGGTGAGTTTACATAGTGACCCAGAACACTGGCCAGTTCCAGAGACATTTGACCCTAAAAGGTGAGTTTACATAGTGACCCAGAATACTGGCCAGACCCAGAGACATTTGACTCTGAAAGGTGAGTTTACATAGTGACCCAGAACACTGGCCAGATCCAGAGACATTTGACCCTAAAATGTGAGTTTACATAGTGACCCAGAATACTTGCCAGATCCAGAGACATTTGACCCTGAAAGGTGAGTTTACATAGTGACCCAGAATACTGACCAGATCCAGAGACATTTGACTCTGAAAGGTGAGTTTACATATACCCAGAACACTGGCCAGATCCAGAGACATTTGACCCTGAAAGGTGAGTTTACATAGTGACCCAGAACACTGGCCTGATCCAGAGATTGACCCTGAAAGGTGAGTTTACATATACCCAGAATACTGGCCAGACCCAGAGACATTTGACCCTGAAAGGTGAGTTTACATAGAGACCCAGAACACTGGCCAGATCCAGAGACATTTGACCCTAAAAGGTGAGTTTACATAGTGACCCAGAATACTGGCCAGATCCAGAGACATTTGACTCTGAAAGGTGAGTTTACATAGTGACCCAGAATACTGGCCAGTTCCAGAGACATTTGACCCTGAAAGGTGAGTTTACATAGTGACCCAGAATACTGGCCAGATCCAGAGACATTTGACCCTAAAAGGTGAGTTTACATAGAGACCCAGAATACTGGCCAGACCCAGAGACATTTGACCCTAAAAGGTGAGTTTACATAGTGACCCAGAATACTGGCCTGATCCAGAGACATTTGACTCTGAAAGGTGAGTTTACATAGTGACCCAGAATACTGGCCAGATCCAGAGACATTTGACCCTAAAATGTGAGTTTACATAGTGACCCAGAATACTGGCCTGATCCAGAGACATTTGACCCTAAAAGGTGAGTTTACATAGTGACCCAGAATACTGGCCAGACCCAGAGACATTTGACTCTGAAAGGTGAGTTTACATAGTGACCCAGAATACTGGCCTGATCCAGAGATATTTGACCCTGAAAGGTGAGTTTACATAGTGACCCAGAATACTGGCCAGATCCAGAGACATTTGACCCTGAAAGGTGAGTTTACATAGTGACCCAGAATACTGACCAGATCCAGAGACATTTGACCCTGAAAGGTGAGTTTACATAGTGACCCAGAATACTGGCCTGATCCAGAGACATTTGACCCTAAAAGGTGAGTTTACATAGTGACCCAGAATACTGGCCAGATCCAGAGACATTTGACCCTAAAAGGTGAGTTTACATAGTGACCCAGAATACTGGCCTGATCCAGAGACATTTGACCCTAAAAGGTGAGTTTACATAGTGACCCAGAATACTGGCCAGACCCAGAGACATTTGACTCTGAAAGGTGAGTTTACATAGTGACCCAGAATACTGGCCTGATCCAGAGACATTTGACCCTGAAAGGTGAGTTTACATAGTGACCCAGAATACTGACCAGATCCAGAGACATTTGACTCTGAAAGGTGAGTTTACATAGTGACCCAGAACACTGGCCAGACCCAGAGACATTTGACTCTGAAAGGTGAGTTTACATAGTGACCCAGAACACTGGCCAGATCCAGAGACATTTGACCCTGAAAGGTGAGTTTACATAGTGACTCAGAACACTGGCCAGATCCAGAGACATTTGACCCTAAAAGGTGAGTTTACATATACCCAGAATACTGACCTGATCATGAGACATTTGACTCTGAAAGGTGAGTTTACATAGTGACCCAGAACACTGGCCAGATCCAGAGACATTTGACCCTAAAAGGTGAGTTTACATATACCCAGAATACTGACCTGATCATGAGACATTTGACCCTGAAAGGTGAGTTTACATAGTGACCCAGAACACTGGCCAGATCCAGAGACATTTGATCCTGAAAGGTGAGTTTACATAGTGACTCAGAACACTGGCCAGATCCAGAGACATTTGACCCTAAAAGGTGAGTTTACATAGAGACTCAGAACACTGGCCAGATCCAGAGACATTTGACCCTAAAAGGTGAGTTTACATATACCCAGAATACTGGCCTGATCCAGAGACATTTGACTCTGAAAGGTGAGTTTACATAGTGACCCAGAATACTGGCCAGTTCCAGAGACATTTGACCCTGAAAGGTGAGTTTACATAGTGACCCAGAATACTGGCCAGATCCAGAGACATTTGACCCTGAAAGGTGAGTTTACATAGTGACCCAGAATACTGGCCTGATCCAGAGACATTTGACCCTAAAAGGTGAGTTTACATAGTGACCCAGAATACTGGCCAGATCCAGAGACATTTGACCCTAAAAGGTGAGTTTACATAGTGACCCAGAATACTGGCCAGATCCAGAGACATTTGACTCTAAAAGGTGAGTTTACATAGTGACCCAGAACACTGGCCAGACCCAGAGACATTTGACTCTGAAAGGTGAGTTTACATAGTGACTCAGAACACTGGCCTGATCCAGAGACATTTGACCCTAAAAGGTGAGTTTACATATACCCAGAATACTGGCCAGACCCAGAGACATTTGACCCTGAAAGGTGAGTTTACATAGTGACCCAGAATACTGGCCTGATCATGAGACATTTGACTCTGAAAGGTGAGTTTACATAGTGACTCAGAACACTGGCCTGATCCAGAGACATTTGACCCTAAAAGGTGAGTTTACATATACCCAGAATACTGGCCCGATCCAGAGACATTTGACCCTGAAAGGTGAGTTTACATAGTGACCCAGAACACTGGCCTGATCCAGAGACATTTGACCCTGAAAGGTGAGTTTACATAGTGACCCAGAACACTGGCCAGATCCAGAGACATTTGACCCTGAAAGGTGAGTTTACATAGTGACCCAGAATACTGACCAGATCATGAGACATTTTACCCTGAAAGGTGAGTTTACATAGTGACCCAGAACACTGGCCAGATCCAGAGACATTTGACCCTGAAAGGTGAGTTTACATAGTGACCCAGAACACTGGCCTGATCCAGAGACATTTGACCCTGAAAGGTGAGTTTACATAGTGACCCAGAATACTGGCCTGATCCAGAGACATTTGACCCTGAAAGGTGAGTTTACATAGTGACCCAGAACACTGGCCTGATCCAGAGACATTTGACCCTGAAAGGTGAGTTTACATAGTGACCCAGAACACTGGCCAGATCCAGAGACATTTGACCCTGAAAGGTGAGTTTACATAGTGACCCAGAATACTGACCAGATCATGAGACATTTGACCCTGAAAGGTGAGTTTACATAGTGACCCAGAACACTGGCCAGACCCAGAGACATTTGACCCTGAAAGGTGAGTTTACATAGTGACCCAGAATACTGACCAGATCATGAGACATTTGACCCTGAAAGGTGAGTTTACATAGTGACCCAGAATACTGGCCAGATCCAGAGACATTTGACCCTGAAAGGTGAGTTTACATAGTGACCCAGAATACTGGCCTGATCCAGAGACATTTGACCCTGAAAGGTGAGTTTACATAGTGACCCAGAACACTGGCCTGATCCAGAGACATTTGACCCTGAAAGGTGAGTTTACATATAATCAGAATACTGACCAGATCCAGAGACATTTGACCCTGAAAGGTGAGTTTACATAGAGACCCAGAACACTGGCCTGATCCAGAGACATTTGACTCTGAAAGGTGAGTTTACATAGTGACCCAGAACACTGGCCAGATCCAGAGACATTTGACCCTGAAAGGTGAGTTTACATAGTGACCCAGAACACTGGCCAGATCCAGAGACATTTGACTCTGAAAGGTGAGTTTACGTAGTGACCCAGAACACTGGCCTGATCCAGAGACATTTGACCCTGAAAGGTGAGTTTACATAGTGACCCAGAATACTGGCCAGATCCAGAGACATTTGACCCTGAAAGGTGAGTTTACATATACCCAGAATACTGGCCTGATCCAGAGACATTTGACCCTGAAAGGTGAGTTTACATAGTGACCCAGAATACTGGCCAGATCCAGAGACATTTGACCCTAAAAGGTGAGTTTACATAGTGACCCAGAACACTGGCCAGATCCAGAGACATTTGACTCTGAAAGGTGAGTTTACGTAGTGACCCAGAACACTGGCCTGATCCAGAGACATTTGACCCTGAAAGGTGAGTTTACATATACCCAGAATACTGGCCAGATCCAGAGACATTTGACCCTAAAAGGTGAGTTTACATAGTGACCCAGAACACTGGCCAGATCCAGAGACATTTGACTCTGAAAGGTGAGTTTACATAGTGACCCAGAATACTGGCCAGATCCAGAGACATTTGACCCTAAAAGGTGAGTTTACATAGTGACCCAGAACACTGGCCAGATCCAGAGACATTTGACTCTGAAAGGTGAGTTTACGTAGTGACCCAGAACACTGGCCTGATCCAGAGACATTTGACCATGAAAGGTGAGTTTACATATACCCAGAATACTGGCCAGATCCAGAGATTGACCCTGAAAGGTAAGTTTTTATATATACCCAGAATACTGACCAGATCCAGAGACATTTGACCCTGAAAGGTGAGTTTACGTATACCCAGAATACTGGCCAGATCCAGAGATTGACCCTGAAAGGTGAGTTTTTATATATACCCAGAATACTGACCAGATCCAGAGACATTTGACCCTGAAAGGTGAGTTTACATAGTGATCCAGAACACTGGCCTGATCCAGAGACATTTGACCCTGAAAGGTGAGTTTACATATAATCAGAAAACTGGCCTGATCCAGAGACATTTGACCCTGAAAGGTGAGTTTACATAGTGACCCAGAATACTGGCCAGTTCCAGAGACATTTGACCCTGAAAGGTGAGTTTACATAGACACCCAGAATACTGGCCAGATCCAGAGACATTTGACCCTGTTAGTTGACATAGTGACCCAGAATACTGACCAGATCCAGAGACATTTGACCCCGAAAGGTGAGTTTACACATATATTTATTTACTTATTTTGTCATTTTTGAAGTATCACTTTATTCATGACTACTGCAAATCAGAACTTAACAGATAATAATGACATATATTCTGATTTGCTATTCTGTCAATAAAGAAACTATTATATAAATGGAATGAAATAAAATTAAAAGTTATATTACAGATTTACAGAGGAAAACAAAGCGACACGTCATCCATATGCCTATCTACCATTTGGTCTTGGGCCACGTATCTGTGTTGGCATGAGACTTGCCTTACTTCAAACAAAGATGTCAATAGTGAACATGCTTCAACACTATAGATTCATGACATGTGACCAAACAGAGGTAACGGTTATTGCAGCGAGTTTTCTTAAACTTAAAATATTCCCCATGTATATATGTTATGGATAGGATTAAAAATGGTCTTTCATTCACTATAGAAACACAATGTCCAGGAACGATATATTTATTGACATATAATTCATTATTTTCTGTAATATAAGAATTGTCCAGGTAATGTGTGTGCATTTATTAATATTGTGACAACTAGTTAAAGAGTAAAAATGTAAAGCAACTTATGCAATCAGGAAAGAAGATTTGTGGTAAAAATAAAATAATTGCCAGCTAAAAAAACGTTTGATTTATTTATGCTATAATAAAAAGACTGATAAGTTAATCTAACTGTTTATATGTATAGTATTTCATTGATATTTAATTCCCAATAATTTAAGCTGCATAAAGAAAACATATACAAATAAAAATGGGCATACATGTACAATCATGTTTTGTCAAAAAACAACATAACAATGCTTACCTCTCCCTGTCAGTCTGAAAAAGATATTAGCCTCTTGTTATAATTCTGACCCAGCTTGAACCTTGATTTTATAATACTGTTGGTACAGTATTTCAACAGTTTTTTTCGCTTGTCACTTTCAATTTGGGAAATATTCTGAATGGTAGTTGTATTGAAAATGGTTGGTGTGAGCTTTCAGTGTTTGCAGATAGGTGAACAATAACTTTCCTACACAAATAAATGTTGTTTTCATGCATTTAAATCTGGACCCAGGTGAGCCTAGAATGCAGAGATTCTGGGGGTCTACTGCGTCTCTCCAATACCTTGCCATGATGCCATTCACGTGTTATGTACCTTACTTAACTTACCTACATTCTTGGTAATGTATTATTTTAAGACAGACGGCAAATATATATGATACTGTATAAGTTATTATTAATTAGATAGCTTTCTATCATTCAACAAAGTTATTTATTTTAACCTATCTAATTTCTATATTTTATAAATCTTCTGTCAATCATCATAACTATTTCTAGGCCTATCTCATTTTTGATGTGGAAGGGTACATGTTGATTTTTTTTAAGGCTTCATTCTATTGTATAAAACATCTATATTCTGGATCTGAAAGGTAGGCTTTTGAAAGCAACGTAAATGGCGATTTAAAATATGTGTATTTTATAAAAATTAGGTATCATACACATAAGTCTAGCAATATGTCAAAGTAAGTGATTTTGTTTCTCAGTACCAACTGCATTGTTTTGTAACATTTTTTTAATGTTTAAATACTGCTATGCAATTAATATTTTCCCAGGCATTTCTTATTGATACTTCTTTTTATCTTTCAGATTCCAGTTATTTTAGAAAAGGGATTTCTAACAAGGGCACAGAATGGAATAAAACTGAAAGTGGAAGCTCGTCATTAAAATGAGTATTTCAAAGATTGTTTAGTAATTTAAAAACACTGACCTGAATTATGTGCTAGTCATTTAAATACATAGATAATGTAAAGATGGTATATATTTATGTAATGGAATATCTATGTTTTTTTAACTATTAAAATGTGAAAAACACTAAATTTGTTGAGCATTTTACCTCATAATATTCACTTCAAGCTGTTTATAAATTAGCTTTTGAATTTCCTTTTATCTTTTATTATTCAACTCCTTACATTTTAAAAATATTTTGTATGTCCATATATATTATGGAACTATGAACTTCCTTGTATAGCTCTGCAAGAATTTCGCCCCTGTTGCAGACATTAACTTGGATATCGTTGCCATGCCATTCCATTTATGCACTGCCTATGTAAATCAGTGGAGTTAATAGTTAGGCTGTACTCTAAATATCAACAATGCCTCTGACCTCATGCTCATCATGGATTTTCAAAAAATCTCGGCATTTAATAGTTTTTAGTTTAATCTGATGACAAAACAAAGCAATCAAATTCAAAGTTGAAATGAAGAGATTCTGGTTATATTAAAACTCCCTTTCAAGATGAATGGTGACTGGATAATTCTGATTAGGCATTATATATAAAGAGTAAAACAAAAAAAACTTTGTAAATAAATGGAAATGTGTTGGTGGTCATTATTGCATTAAAAATAATATGCAGGTCCTGTGTACTAATTATTCGTACTGGTTCATTATTTCTTCAATAAAGCATTTACCCACGTGTTGAATGACTTTGCAAGTAAAATAAAACAAGTAAACAAGAAAACAAAAAAGAGTATACACATTAAATATATGGAATCTTGCAGTTCCATAAACAGATACAATGGTGTAACAAACATGGAACATACTACACTCTCCATTAATTAAACTTTGGATCGGTAAAATTATATAGTCGATTTGAAGGTTCTGATTAAACTAGAGTTATTCTGTTGTAATGTAAATTGTGTTATTTGCATTAAGTACATGCATGGAGGAAGGTCTTTATTGCAGCATCCCGTATGCCATTCAGAGATTCGTCAATGCATTTAACAAATAGTATGCCTTTCCAAAACACAATTCTTTACCAAAACAGTCTCGATCAATTATGCAAACACTCACAAACGGGTCACCTTTTCACATGTACACATGTAGTCATCCATTTTCGGGGATTTAGTAGATTTAATTGATACTCATCAAAATAGTGTATAGAACAGATTTCCAATGCACTGTTTTGACGAGTTTCATTGCTCCCTGTATATATTCATCTTATTCGGGCACCTTGGCAAAATAAAAACTATCATTTCATACGATTAATTTGGCTAACAAGCCATAAAAATAAATAATAATTGATATATATATAATTTAAAATTGCATAAAAGAATAAAAGATACCAAGGTTACAAATAACAAAAGTTCACTTAAAATGAAGTGTTCGGTACGAAGGAAGTCATTGTTGACATATTTAGCAATGTATTGGAATCATCTATGGTGTCGTGAATGAAAAGTCCTGTGCAAATAGTTTGCACACATGTGCAAAATTATAATTTCTGTAAGCCACTTTCGCAGTGAGAAATGCCAACTTTCACACCTTAGAATTTGAAATTCTGGTTTTTATGGGTATATAAAAGAAATAAAAATAAATTATCGACAATCAGTCAACACATAATCATGTTAAGAAAAATTTAAATAAGTTTATTATAATACCATTTGCCTGGCTGTATTTCAAAAAGATATTTTTGAATAAGTCATTCGTGATTTATGAACACCAATTTATACATGTAATTGATATCACATTTTTCAAGAAAAGGATACAAGTGTTATGTTTTATGAAATTAAAACTTAAGTTAAATATTTCAACTAAAATAGATAAGCTGGAAACTGAGGGTGAGCTTTATTCGATTTTGTTTTATACAGAAATGCTTGAATAGAATGAGGCAGGCACTGCTTACTCGTCCGGAGCACCTGAGTGCACCCATGGTTTTTATTGGGTTCGGGTTACTCTCTTTTTGTTTTTTGTGTTTTTTGGTTTTTGTGTTGCGTTTTGTCTATATCCGGATTTGTAACTGTCCCTTGACTTTTGGCTCTTGTTGTTCGGTCGGTTTTCTTTGCTATAGGCCAAACATAAATAATAATGCTTTATTGACCTTCAGTGATTGATATTAATTTTCAAAATATAACGAAATATATTATGAAAAGATTATGATAAATAATGACTGATTAAACGGCTGGTTTTAAATTACCTTCAATGTCTATCAAGCAGTATTAAGCCATATCCAGTATAAGACATAGTTGCAGTTAATGTGACCTCATAGAAGATGAGCTGCATAAAATGGGGCTTACTAATATACGACTTACCAAATGCATATATCAGATGATTTAAAAAATTTTATGCGATTATTATTGTAGGTTGATTAAACGTTAAAATAAGTTTTTTTGCAGTAATGAGAAATTGAAGTGTGGTCACACTGTTTTTAAACAATATAAAAAATCTTTGGTCCCATTATATAGGTGTCAATTTTAATTGCAATTCTCATGCATGTTAAAGTATACATTTGTCAATATTAAGGTCAATAGACACTATTTCTGTTGTCCACTATGTGGAATCTGTGCCTCGTGTTTGCACAGCCTTAATTTTAAATACCAACATTGACTTTTAGCGGATTTCCTAAAAAATTAATGTTTTTCCCAAGAGATTAACGTTTTTTGGGGGGAATTAATGTTTTGGTGTTTGTAGTGTCCCTTTCTCATGGCTATTAAAGTACTTATTGTAAAAAGTAGGTTAATCTACAATATTTCAGCAGTCAATTATAGGCAATCAGTGCCTCGGACTGACCAGAATTGTAGTTCACAATGCTGTAAAAATACTTATTTTTACATTCAAGTTAACCTTCAATTTCTTCAGCTATTCATTATAAGCAATCTGTGCTTCGGTTTGATCAGACTTTACAATTCTCGTGGCTGTAATAGTACTCATTTTACAATGTTAAGTCAACATAAACTATTTCATTAGTTCATTAAAGGGAATATGTGACCACACTTTCAGTTCTCATTACTGTAAAAGTATTTATTGTAACATTTAATCAACCTATAGTAGTTCAGTAGTTCATGTCTTAGTTTGACCACACTTGCAATTCCGATGTTTGTAAAAGTTCTTTTTTAAACATTGAATCATACTACAATAGTACTAAATTATAGGCAATCAGTGCCTTGGTTTGTCCAGACATGTAATTCTCATTGCTGTAAAAGTACCTATTTAAACATTTAAGTCTACCTACAATAATTAAGTAGTCTATTATTAGTCAGAGACCCATTTGCCGTTCAACTCCGTATTTCATGCTCAAATCAAAGTTATAGAGTATTGTCCATAGACAATCTGTGCCTCGAATTGACCAGTTTTGTAATTCTCATGACTTTAAAGTACCTTTTTAAGCATTTACGTCAACTTACAATATTTCAGTAGTCAATTATAGACAATCTGTTAATCAGAATGACCAGCTTTGCAATTCTCGTGGCTGTAAAAGTACTTTATTTCAACATTTAGGTCAAACTGCAATATTTCAGTAGTCTATTATAGGCATCTCTGCCTCGTACTGGCTACACTTTCAATTCTGATGTTTGTTAAAGTACTTATTTAAACATTTAAGTTAAGGTATAATATTTCAGAAGGCTACTATAGGCAATTGCACCTCAGTTTTACCAGATTTGCAATTATCGTGGCTGTAAAAATACGTATTTCAATATTGAATTAACCGTACCTTTCCTTTGAGCTATATGTAACAAAATTACAATCTATCACAAACAATGTTGGAACAGTTGGAACAACTTTCATGGCAACATCTTTTATGGTTTTAAAGTTTATCTGCACACAATGTTTTTTCTGACAATTGTTGACAAAAGGAAAAACTTTGTAAAGTAAAAAGGTTCAGTGTCCTTGTGTTATCTGTGAAAGCATAACGTCTAGTACATCCATGGTACCAATTGTCTTAATGACAATGGGGTTTCTCATCTATCATGTTATAAACCAATCAAATTATATTAAAGGTGTTTTCTAAATTTACTTTGGCCTGTGTTTCCGAGTGTAGTACACCCAGGATGGTCACTTAATACAGGCGGTTGGATTTAATGGTCATCTTAAGCTCATATGTAAATATGGTGTGATCTCATTTATAGTAACACATTTATATTTTGATGGTCAGGTCTCAACCACATCTGGTTCATGATCAGTTACAATGGTACAATTTAAACTTGCAATAAAAGGTGAAAATAACTTCTTTAAGGAATCATCAAAATCCTTTGAGGGAGATGCAACAAAGAGTCACAATCCATCACTGACATGTTATAAATTTCAGTGTCAGTGGAGATAACTCTGTATAAAAGGTTCGTTTTGCCAGGGTAAATGTAGAAACCACAACGTCTGAATAGGTCTATTGTACAAAATGTCTTTATGACATGCTGCGCAACAAAATTTGGCAGACAATAAAACTTGATAAACTGAAGCATAATGAAAAGTCTTTTAACTCCTAAAGTGGAAAGGCTTAACAAGAAAGAGACTAATAACAGGAAGGTGTAGAGCCTGACTAAAAAGACGAATGTTAGGGAGATACCATTTAACTTTAGGGGGCCTTTGTTTTTTGTTTTGGTCAAAATCATTTTCAAAATATTTTTAGGAAAAAACCAAGCCCCCCCCCCCTTGCAAGTTAAATGGTTGGTCCCTTAGCAATATGTCTAGGCTTTCCGACTGGAAAGTTGAAAGCTTGAATAGTGATTGCTGTCGCATCTTTAAAATGTTGTCTTTATACATTTGTATATAAATATATTTTGCTCTGGTGCTTTAAATATCTTAGCTCACTTCTCGGAGGTTTTTGTAATACAAGAAGTTTCGGTTTTCTTCAGATATCTGTTTGAATCTCGAGCCGGCTCACGTCAGCTTTAGAGATTTCATGGCGGTTATATTTGGTGTTCAATGTTTTTTTTAATATTTATTCATATTTTAATATACATTATACAACAATTGCAATTTACACTTAAAGGTCTCGTATGTGCCACCTGCTTAAAAAAATACAACTTTGTTTTAATTTCTGTAATAATTGATTTACAGATTTTTTTTTGGTAACGCGATTCCTACAACTTCCGTAAAATATTTATTACTCATTACATATTTGTACGAAAATGTGAACAATCGCATACTCATAACTGACTTGCGTTTTTCACATTCTTATAACTCTTTCAAGTTTTACCGGATGCCAGAACCTAAACGCAGATCTCATTTATTGTGCATAGTTTCATAAATCATCTCAATGTTGTGAATTTTCTCAACTTCCCCTAAAATATACTGACTAATTTGCTTGCTTTACAGTTTTAATTTTAGGAACATCTCAATTTAAAAAGTTCATTGGCCTTCACATTATTCAGCACGATGTAGTAACTTTCCAATTCAACCTATACGATATGAATTACAATATTTAATCGAAAAACATGCTTCACTGATATCAGAGTAGATCAAACATCGACTTAATACTAAATAGTGCACAGAAAGGAAGTGCACTGCTCAAGGTTATCGTCAAAGATCATAAACTAATATGTTTATAAGGCTATCATAACTGCAAAAAATATTTACGCAGTCGAGGGATTACAAAATTTCGTTTTGCACATTGTATAATCGGCGCAGTGTATCCCTCGATGGAGAAAACTTTTTTGTAGTTAATAATTATAAATAAATTCAAAAATTTAAACATTAGAATAAACAAAACAGTTTTTTGTGTGTGTGTGTGTGTGAGGGTGTGTGTGTGTAATTTTACACAGGTTTGAAAAAACGTCAACACTCAAACTAAGATTTCCGCCGGTGGTTATATATGACGCCAGGGGGTGCGTTGCGTGTCTACATGATGACAATGTTTTGTCCATTCTCTGATAGGAAATATTTTCCTCGTACAATTTATTAATTAGACAAATATCCCAAAATGCCTGTGTAATTTGGGATAACATTGATTAACTGGAAAAACTGTGATATAAGGATGCTATAAATGTTACAAGGAAATGTTTACAAATTTAATAATTTTTTATAAGGAAATTATTTGGAAAAATTAACATAAAAACAGAAAGAATGGGCGAACGTGGTATAATTTAATTTCGCCTACTTTACAAAATTTTAACTACTCTTTGCATAATAGTGCGTTGCAGTTCATTTTTGGAGATGGCTCTTAAATCATAAGAGAACTGAAAACTAAACCCCTTTGTAATTCTTTAAAACTACTACGAAATTTTAGCAGTCTTAACATTTAATAACATTCTATCCAATTTCATTGTTTTAATTATTTTGAAAATAAGCATAAATCTTGTCTATTGATCTCATCGCTGCGGATTTGTAGGTGAAGATGCATATTATTTATGTGAAATAAGAAACCAACTTGATTCACTTTCAGATTCTTAATTTATCACATTTTTAATTAAGGTCTTTCCCACTTCCAGTGGGAAGACCTTATTGTATTTCTTCTGATTATTATTATTAAGGTCTTTCCCACTTCCAGTGGGAAGACCTTACTGTATTTCTTCTGATTATTATTATTATTCTTATTTTTTTTTCTTCCGCCGTGTCTGTAGAAAAGAGTTTGCGACATATCATTTTCATCTTTTATACCAAGTATCGTACACTTAAACCCTGATTGGAATTCACCCTGCGACACCGAAAACTTTTTCTTAACAGAGTTATCTGCCCAAACACTGAAAACCTTGTTATCAGAACAACTCAGAAACTATAAAATTTAGAGAAAAACTGAAAAGTGAGAAATGTTAAGGAACTTTTGAGACAAGTTTGTGCCATAATTTGGCAAAAAAATTTTGTCGAGCGAAGGCGAGCGGTATACCTTTAATGTTTCATGGACCTCGGTTATCACCAAAACTCACAAAACTTAAGTCGAAAACACCTTGGGTCTTCACCATTTGTTGTTCTGTGACATGACCTTAAAGAAAATTTCAATGTCAAAGTTCAGATGTGACCTCGACCTTAGGCCTCGAATCTTGTTATCATAACAACTCGAAAACCGTAAGAGATAGAAGCAGACAATAAATTGGAAAAATACTCCACTCATTGAGACCTACAATTGGTCTTTTATGCCAAAAATTGTTCAATGAACCGTTTAGGAGTTATTGCCCTTGACATGTTTCGGTTGATTTGTTTTTCACTTGCAACTCGAAAACCGTAAAAGATAGAAGCAGAAAATAAATTGGAAAAATACTCCTCTCATTGAGACCTACAATTGGTCTTTGATGTCAAAAATTGTTCAATGAACCGTTTAGAAGTTATTGCCCTTGACATGTTTCGGTTGATTGGTTTTTGACTTATAACTCGAAAACCGTAAAGGATAGAAGCAGACAATAAATTGGAAAAATACTCCTCTCATTGCGACCTACAATTGGTCTTTTATGTCAAAAATTGTTCAATGAACCGTTTAGGAGTTATTGCCCTTGACATGTTTTGGTTGATTGGTTTTTGACTTATAACTCGAAAACCGTTAAGGATAGAAGCAGACAATAAATTGGAAAAATACTCCACTCATTGAGACCTACAATTGGTCTATTATGCCAAAAATTGTTTAATGAACCGATTAGGAGTTATTGCCCTTGACATGTTTCGGTTGATTTGTTTTTCACTTGCAACTCGAAAACCGTAAAGGATAGAAGCAGAAAATAAATTGGAAAAATACTCCTCTCATTGAGACCTACAATTGGTCTTTGATGGCAAAAATTGTTCAATGAACCGTTTAGGAGTTATTGCCCTTGACATGTTTCGGTTGATTGGTTTTTGACTTATAACTCGAAAACCGTAAAGGATAGAAGCAGACAGTAAATTGGAAAAATACTCCTCTCATTGCGACCTACAATTGGTCTTTTATGTCAAAAATTGTTCAATGAACCGTTTAGGAGTTATTGCCCTTGACATGTTTTGGTTGATTTGTTTTTCACTTACAACTCGAAAACCGTAAAAAATAGAAGCAGACAATAAATTGGAAAAATACTCCTCTCATTGAGACCTACAATTGGTCTTTTTTGTCAAAAATTGTTCAATGAACCGTTTAGGAGTTATTGCCCTTGACATGTTTCGGTTGATTGGTTTTTGACTTATAACTTGAAAACCGCAAAGGATAGAAGCAGACAATAAATTGGAAAAATACTCCTCTTATTGCGACCTACAATTGGTCTTTATGTCAAAAATTGTTCAATGAACCGTTTAGGAGTTATTGCCCTTGACATGTTTCGGTTGATTGGTTTTTGACTTGTAACTTGAAAACGGTTAAAGATAATATAGTAAACATGCATAGCAAAAGTGATCAGTACGAAAAGAGCTTCAATTTGAGCCCAAGGTCAAGGTCACACCATAGCAACAAGGTAACCATTATAAAAAGTCCTAGTTACCATATATTTTTAGAATCAGAATGAAGTAAAATCAGAATAAAATAAGTTATTTTACCACCGAAAGTGACATTTTGTCCCTAGCAACGGTCACAAAATTTCTTAGCAACCTTATGTAGTGTGAATAGGATAAAACAATTATTTAATCGAAAAAAATGCTGTAGCCAATTACAGCATCAAAATGAAAATCTGTCATTTATTCTGACTGCACATTTTAAAGAAAACAGTCATTTTGATTGCAGAACATGTAATTTACCAGTCATTAAAAAAATGTTTGGTATATGACCAATGACATATGCAAATCATGTAGACAGTCATAGACAAATCCCATGTTGTTTCTTTCAAAAACTTACAAATAATTGATTTTAGAGTATGAAGGGACTAATGTTAAAATTGCTTACCTGATAAATGGAATAAATTCCCTGGGTATGTGTTATAATGACTACAGTGTACACTTGTATTCCTGATGAATTGTCATTTCAATTATTTAACCATTAAGCATTTGCCTTTAAATAAACACGGCAATGCACAAACAGTCAGACAATTGTACAGACATCTATTTACACATAATAATTTCCACACAACATTTGGCGATATTTTTCATTATCCTAAATAAAGAACAATACCTAAAAAAAACTGAACAAAAATGTGCCATTTATGTATATTTCATGTTGATCCGACTTAAAGCTATCGATGTATTTATCAAAGCAGACAATTCTAAGTTGCAAAAACTAATCTACTGCCTTTTTTAACTTTTCAGGAACCAAATTAAATGCTGCTTATGCCAATTTGTCAAAAAAATAAGCTTCTTAATGTTTCAGTAAAAGGTAGTCTTTTCAAGTTGTATATATAAGGTATTTATAAATTAATACCTTATTTAATATTTACCAGAGCCCTGTTCGTTACCAATACAGAACATAAGTTCTGTATTGGAATCCGCCTCCCACGACGGGGACGTAGGGTTGGATTTTGGGAGGCATGCATATTTTACAGTTATTGAATTCCCATTGAACATATAAGTAAATAAATCAAAAGTAAAGTGTGTAAAATTTACTTACAAGATACACAGTAAATGTCCTATCCAAGTCGCAGATGATTATACGCCTGAATATTTACAAGAAATCCATACAGCATAGTCTCTCTTTTTTTGCAGTTTAAGTTTAAATTGAAGCAGGATTCAATTTAATGGAAACAGCATCATGGTAGCTGTAGTATGTAGGCACAACTGTAACTTTAACATTACTACATCCCTTTACGTATACATGATCTATTAAAGTTCCCAATTCTGTAGTTGCCGAGTCCACATATTGATTGAAACCCTTTGATTTCATAAATTTTTCCAACACAGTTTCTCCTTTGAAGATGTCCAAGTTGAAGTCTCCAACAATTATTATTTTATCAGATAACAATGAAAGCTTTTCCAAAAAGCTGTCAAGATTTTCCAAAAATGTTGCAATGTGATATCTGCTAGTTCTGTAAACAGTTGCAACAATGACATTTAAGAGTGGAATTTTAAAGCAAATGCATTCCAAATTATTAAATGGTGCATTAATATCCTCAAATGTGTTATCAGGTTTGCAAAAAAATCCAACACCCCCATGTTGCATTTCTTTCAAAGATGCATACAACTCACTACTTGAATCAAAAGCTGCAGACCTTGGAAGATGTCGAAATTGGTTACCTTGCAATTCAAAATTGGACACCGAATTTAGCCACGTTTCCGTCAAGCAAATATAATTGACATCTCTGAAATCTGGATTGGACTGTAAATCCTCAATATGATTTTGCAAGCCCTGAATGTTGTGATACATTATTGTTATCCAATTGTCTTTTTCAACAGCAGGTTCTTCAGGAAGAAAGCTTTTCATAGTTGATAATCCATCAGCAATATCAGGATCACAATAAATCTTTGAGTTTAATGTTGATTCGTCAATGTTTTTTAAATGTAATCCATTCAATGATGTAACTCGACTGAGTGCTACATATGACTGACCATATGCAAAACATTTATTTAAGTCAACAACACATTCTTCTACTGTCAACCCTTGTACCTTATGCACAGTGCATGCCCATGCTAGCTGCAGAGGATACTGTTTTCTACTGCCATTTTTATTTGGAACATCTTCCACACATGGTTCCAACCCAACACATTTTTTCCCATTTATGCATTTTTGCAGTTTTGCATTCTTTCCAACTTTGTTATTATCAAAATGAATATAAATTTTTTCTGGAAGACTTTTTGGTGCACTCTCAGAAATACTGATAACTGTACCCATTACACCATTTACAAGGCCATCCTGTGTATCCATATTCTTAGTAAGCATAACTCTGGCTCCTTCAGCTAAAAGAATAGAGGTTGGCAGAAAGATGTCACAGTCAGAAAAATTTGATTTTCTTTTCACAAGTTTCCCAGTAGTTTTATTCTTCTCAAAATCTTCTGCTTCCAGAAGTTTTGGTTCAGAATTTATTTTCATTACCATTTCATTGTTGAAACTCTGAACTTCAGCATTTGTAGGAAAGATATGCAAAGCTTCATCAGGGCCTTCTGTCATACACTGCTTCAAAGTTTGTAAGTCTGACTGTTCAATTGCTTCATTTCTATTTTTGACTCTAAGTCGGTTTAACATTTGTGCAAAAGTGCAATCATTGCGTTGTCTCATTATTTCTACCAACTGTACAATTTCAAACAATCCATTCCACAAATGATTGGCTGGACTTGAAGGATCGTTAACATACAGCTTGTCACATTTCCTAGTTTTTACTGGTGGTAACTGATAGAAATCACCTACTGCTATTATAGAAACACCACCAAACAAATTATTCTCTGGCATTTTTTTCACCTGTCTTAATCGTTCATGAATAAAGAAAAGCAGCCTTTTGTTGACCATAGAAATCTCATCTATTATCAAAATCTGAAGAGACTCTAGTTTTGACCTGAGTGTATTTATTTTTTCTTCACCAAGAGTTGCATGATCAGCTGACAGAGATTTAAAAATGCTTAGAGAACTGTGTAGTGTTAAACCATTAATATTGAATGCAGCTGTGCCTGTTGGAGCTGTTAACAAAACTGTAATGTCATCAGGGTTATCAATTGTACGAGCTAATAGTCGTGTTGCTTCATAGTACAAACACTTAATCAAGTGACTCTTTCCCGTTCCTCCTCCACCAGTAATGAAAACATAAAATGGTTCAGTAGCCTGTCCATTTGCTTTCCTCAAACACCAATTCCTTAATTTGTAGAAAACTTGTCTTTGTTTTTTATTCAAGGCTCTCAATAATGGAACAGCTTCATTTTTTTGAATTGAAGTAGAAAGGAGATTGGTAGCTGAAGTATTATCTGATTTATGCAGATCTGGTATTGCCATTTCATTCTGTTCTTCCTCTACAACTGTCGAGACAGAACCTTCCTCAATAGATTCATGTCTTTCAATTTCTGTTTCTGGAAATAAACATCCCCATGCATCTTCTGGTAATCCTCTCAAATCAAAATCCTTTTCTGCTTCCTCTAATGCTTTTTCATTTTTAGCAAAGTCTGATCGGTTGCTATCTACTATGCATTTTACACTTGAAAGTTCTGTATCATTACTAAATTTGACAAAACCTGTTTGGTAAAAACTTTCATAGTTTTCAAACTGCTTTGGTTTCAACTGTTCATCTTGTCTGTATGGCAAAAATAACTGTAAAATGCTTTGGAAATAATTTTCAGGATTTAAATCAGCTGAAAACCTGGGATATCTAATAACAGCCGGAGATGTTCTTGTTCGCTTTCTAATATATCCCAAATTATTGCCAAGCTTAAAGGTTGTTTCCTGGTTGATTTTTTTTGGTATTTGGGAATTTGCTAATACACTATACTCAGAACAAAATCTAGCCAAGCACATTTTTTCAAAAGTTTCATTTCTGGGTCGCTCCTTGTACCTGTCAATGTTGCTCGTCATCCAGATTGAATCCTCTTCATCATTACATTCACTTTTCTTAAAAGCATTTTTGTTTTTCTTTTCCAGCTGTGTTAATGGGACACTCATTCTACAAGGATTACTTCCTACTGGAATAAATTCTACCTTCCTTGAGCATTCCTTCAATTTTAATCCAGTTACCCTGAACACCGCTTCTTGAGCACTAATTTCTCTATGATGTAAATATGCTGTCCCAATTTTCTTCATTGTTTCTTGAGCATTTAGATTCCCTTCCTGTGCTTCCACTTTTGTTTGCTGCAGTAGTAGTCCCAATTCCCGTTCAGCTTTACTGATGTAACTAATAATGTAAACAACACATGAATAGGCATCCAAGACAAACTGTATATCCATGTTAGCATTCCAACATCTCAACAGGTGTTTATTGTACTGGTTTGTATATATCTCATTCACTTTCCTTTTCAAATACACAGTATTCCTTTTAGTCACCGAACACAAATACTTTTCAAACTCACTTTGGGTCATACCTACTTTCTCAAACAAATCATTTGTACTCATTACTTCATTTTCACCATCCAATATACAATTCCAGAGTTTAGCTAACATTTGCTTTGAACATTCTTCATCTTTGTCATTTATTCTTCCATTTTCTTCTGATTCACCCGATTTTGAAATAAATGTTCTGGTAGAAGGTGGTCTTGGAAAGTTAAATCTGCACATTGTTCCCTTCTTTTTGCATGTTTTAGAATGCTTTTTGCTGTGCTGGTGTACAGTTGTGACTATTTCGTGTAGTTCAGGATCATCTGTTTCTTCAGGTAATTCACATGTTATATATTTATCAATAAAACTGACAACTGCTTCATCACTATCTTCACCAAATTTTGGAGATCCTTCTACCCAAAACAAGCAATGTGTGTGCGGTGATCCTCTCTGCTGAAATTCAACTCGATAGAAATAATCTATAATTTTTCCGATTGGTTCAGCATCTGATAAAATAACTTCTTCCAAAAAAATATGGAATCTGTGCTCAAACATTCTTGCCATTGTAACTGGGTTACTACAAAGTACTTTACACTTTTCCTTCCAATCTAAATTTTCGGCTTTTCTTGTGTCCCCTTGCTGTCTCAGTATTGTTTCAACTATTTCTGGCCATCGAAAATCAGCAGATGAAAACGAACAGAAGAAAGTTGGTATTCCTAACTGTCGAATCATTGCAAATATGTCTTTTTGTGTTGCCTGCCAGTATGGAGGAGTTCCTCGCACTGGTTTCAAATACTTAATTGCTTGGTCTTTCTTAAACAAATTTTTCAACAGTTCCTTGTTGCACAACATGCTACTTGTCAACTTTTTTCCATCAGCTGAATAAGGGGATTCTTTCCTTAATGATATTTGAACATTAGAAATAACTCTGTCTAGTTCTGATAAATACTGACAAAAGAATATGTAAGAAGTATCTCTAGCAAATCTATTTTCAACACTCAACAGTCTCAAATTGAAGTATCTTAAAAGTGAAAGCTTGTCTTCCCTTTCCTCATTCAGTGTATTTTTCCCAGAAGGATAGTGAACTGGAAATGATTTAGCCTCTATACCATCTTCCTTGAGTACACTTACAGGAGTATTTCCTTCTGCTGGTGATATGTTGAATACTTGATCAAAACTTCTGTCAAGCACTTCTTGTCCAATGTCTGCTGGTTGTAGACATGTATCCAATTGTATACCACGTAAACCATCATCAAGATAACTATCATCTTCATCGTCTGCCTGTGCAATTTGTTCTTCTTTGTCATTGTTGTTTTTCCCACTATAAGGTGTTCCTTGAGTGCTGACTCCATGTGTATATCTAGACTTTTGAATATCTAACATGTCTAATTCATGACGATTTTCTTTACCTTTATTTACCTCTTTTTCCCTGATGTTAAAGAAATGTTCCATATCAGTATTTGAATCAATGTCTGTTGATTCTGGTATTGGATTAAGCCATTCATCACTGATGTTTATGCTTGAATACCAAATGTTTTTCTCCTGCAGAAACTTTAATGCTTCTTCCAAATGCTTTGTACTAACAAACTGGTATTCTTCATATCCTTTGTAACATAGTTTTCTTTTAAGTTTCACACGTAACAAACTATCCTCATTTTCACATCTGGGTAGCGATGAAGTAACTTTATGAAGATCTGAAGGTACACAAACAACAGGCCCATGTACTCCTTTCTGTCCTCCTTTTGGCAAAGCTAACACTTTCATAAAAGGAATGTGAAGTGAAACTAAATGTTGCTCTAATGAATTCAAGCAATCCAGTTCCTTTGGAACATCTTCTAATTCTAGATTATTTGCAAACGATTCTGCTGGCATTTTGCCATTTAAAATTTTTCTATGGCATGTGTAACAGATCCATAGATTAGTCCTGCTACTTCCTGAATATTTACAGTCGAGTGAGCATGCAACATTACAGATATGCAAATACTTTTCTGAAATACAAGTTTCAGATATATACTTGACCTGTACACTTTTATTTGCATATAATTCTTTCTTGCAATCTATAACTTGTGACTGAAAAAATAGCCTAAAACAACATGCACATACACAATCAGCACCTTTCATGGACTCACTCCTAAATTTTTCAATAACCTTATCTATTTTCTTGCACTCTTCTTTGGCTTTTTTTCTCCTTTCTATGGTCTGTTCTTTGATTTTCTGTTTGTGGTCTTCATCAGTTGCATACTTTTTTCTGCTTAAATTCTTGACAGTTTCCTTGTGCTTTTCGTTAGTTGCATACTTTTTTCTGCTAAAATTCTTGACAGATTCCTTGTGCTCTTTGTTTGTTGCATATTTTTGTTTGCTAGCATTTTGGACATAAATTTTAAACTGTACCTTAGTAGCATACTTTTTTTTGCTTGCTTTCAACTTACTTTGCCTATAATCTGTATCACTTCTATATTTGTTTTGACTAACTTTTATCATTTGTTCTCTATGTTCTGCAACATTTTTATACTTCTTTATACTCAATTTCTTTTGTTTCTTCCTGTATTTTTCATCTTTTGCATATTTTTGTTTGCTTTCCATATTTCTACAAAATCTGAAATTTGCATTCCGTCTATATTTCTGCTTTTGATATATGTTACTTTTGAGACTTTTAAGTTCTTTGTATTGCCTATCACTGTGATATTTTACTTTACACTGTAACAACTTTCTGGTTTTAAATGTTGGGTTTGAGCAATACCTCTCTCTTTCCTTATATAATTTATCCTTGTTCCCAGACATTTTAGTTAAATTCATGTCTAATTTTAATTTCTTTGATTTTCGTGAATATTTACTTTCACTTTTTCTTTTTTTATCACTTAGAACATATCCACCTAAAGACTCCATGTCACTTATTTTTTTCACTGCTAGTACTACTTCATAATGATTGCAACTATGTTTCAAGTAAATTGCCTGGTCATTTACCTTACTGATTGAAGAAACCTGACATGCAGAGTATTTTATCCACTTTCCATTTTCATGTATGAAAATATCTGTCTTTAAGAGATCAGCTGCACCTATAATTTCAAGCTCTGTTCCCCATACACTATTATCTGTCATTCTTGTTGACTGAATGTGTTCTTCTACCGTTTTTGGTGCTACAAATGAATGAAATTGCGTAGCATTACTCAAACAGTGATTAACAATTGCCTTCCTGACTTGCATATGATATTCTTGGCGTTGTGATACTGCATACGAAATTGCACGAAATAAACAGTTTCCATCTTCACTGATGCCTTTTATTTGCAAAGGTTTCCCCATTTTATGAACTGGTAAAATATTACTCTTTTTTATAACGTGCTTTGAAGAAATATTTAACACTGAGCACAACTTTCGTTTTGTTAAATTGTCAAGTGGTTTAAAATCATATCCTTGTGGAGTCATGTAAACTAATTCTTCAATATCTGATGTGCATTGGTCAAGTACATTGTCATTAATATTATTTGATAATATATCTATTGGGTTAACTGTTATTTGGTCATGTTCCATTTCAGTATTGACAACAGGATCACAATAAGCAGTGTCTGAATCATTAGTTAAACCCACTACAGCATCTCTGACTGCAATTTTAATTCCTGTAATTTCAAACTCTACAGTATCATTTTGTTGGACAAAATTACAAAAATGATGGTACAAGTGATTAATATCCTGTAGTTCAATCACTACACTTTTTCCACAACCGTCTTGTAAGCCAAAAACATTTCTTGCATGAGAATCAAATAAATAAAGATTTCCTCTGTGTTTGATTGCTATGCAAGTTGAACCCATTACACACACAAAACAACCATCTGCATCAATCAGAGCTTCTTGCAGAGCTTGGTCTAGAGGCAGTGCATTGCCAAATGAATCAAAATCGATACTACCAGTAGCATCTATTACTGCACCAATTGATTCTTTTCTAATGCATTTTACTACCACATCAGACATTTCTATCGTTTCTGGCAGTTCTGATACTAACAACTCTTCGTGATTTCCGTGGATCCAATTATAAATTTCATTACCATGTATTAGAACATTGTCCAAGTAAGCACTGTTCCACTGGTCAATTGGTTTCAACTTGCTATGAACAACAGCTGCTAGAGAATTTGCCACACATTGTTTTCCAGCATTAGTTCCAAACCTGTAATGACCTTGATGAAAGCTTCCTTGGATAGTCAATAGTTTGTGGTTACTTTTTAGTGATAATGAATTAAGACATACCTGATTAATTGGCTCATCTACTTTTCTAACACCCATCAATTCATAATCCATACATGTCTTTTTGATGTCACCCATTTTTTTATACTCATTTGAGATCATTTTTATGTCATCCAGAGTTGTATTTCTGAAAGTATCAAAACTAAATGCATTTTTCAAAATGTAGCTACCATTTCCTTTATTATTTATATTTTCATCAGTAATGTTTTCAGTATTTTGTTTTGTATAGTTTGGTACAGTCAATTTTCTTGGGTTTTTGTTTGAATCATTTTTTACAGCAAAGTTTCTAGTATCTATTTCTGTTAAGTTTCTAGCATCTAATTCTGTAAAGTTTCTAGCATCTAATTCTGTAAAGTTTCTAATATCTAGTACCTATTTCTGTTAAGTTTCTAGCATCTAATTCTGTAAAGTTTCTAGTATCTAGTTCTGGGTTTCTAGTATCTATTTCTGTTAAGTTTCTAGTATCTAGTTCTGTGTTTCTAGTATCTAGTTCTGGGTTTCTAGTATCTATTTCTATTAAGTTTCTAGTATCTAGTTCTGTGTTTCTAGTATCTAGTTCTATCAAGTTTCTAGTATCTAGTTCTGTGTTTCTAGTATCTATTTCTATTAAGTTTCTAGTATCTAGTTCTGTGTTTCTAGTATCTATTTCTGTGTTTCTAGTATCTACATGTATTTCTATTAAGTTTCTAGTATCTAGTTCTGTGTTTCTAGTATCTATTTCTATTAAGTTTCTAATATCTAGTTCTGTGTTTCTAGTATCTATTTCTATTACGTTTCTAGTATCTAGTTCTATGTTTCTAGTATCTATTTCTATTAAGTTTCTAGTATCTAGTTCTGTGTTTCTTGTATCTAGTTCTGGGTTTCTAGTATCTATTTCTATAAAGTTTCTAGTTTCTATTTCTGTTATGTTTCTAGCATCTAATTCTGTTAAGTTTCTAGTATCTAGTTCTGTGTTTCTAGTATCTTGTTCTGTAGTATTGTGCATAGCAATGTTTCTAGTATCTAATTCTGTAGTATTATGTATAGCAAAGTTTCTTGTATCTAGTTCTGTAGTATTATGTAAAGCAAAGTTTCTTGTATCAAGTTCAGTAAAGTTTCTAGTGTTTAATTCTAATGATTCTTTATTCTGTTTTGTTTTTTCTCTTCTTTGCCTCATTCTTTCCTTCTGTTCTTTTGCTCTGACAGCCTGAGACTTCTTGGCTTTGGGACCCATCACCTACAAAAGAAAACAGAAGAAAATGTTTATCACAAATAAAATTATGCCTGTAAATCTGCTTTCATATTATCAACTACTATATTTGCATTCTGGCTACAAAATTTGTAACCAGGAAGAAAAAGTGAAGATTCAGTCATTGGACTGTAAGAAGTTTGGAAACAAAGGGTTTGTGAATGGTGTCCGAGTTTGATTTTTTGTTTGTCTGAATGGTGTTTACTGCCACTTTCAGCTATTTTTCTGCTATATCATGGTGTCCACATTTTATCTGGAAAGGAAGCGAGACTTGAACCAGAAACCTAGTTATATTGATGGTCAAGTTTGGTGCCATAGCAGCATGAAACAATTAGTTCCATTTAGGACCCATATGCTAAATACTGCATAATTACAGTCGATGTAGTCTTGTAGATTAAAACATAATCTTCTGTGTTTAGTCAGTCCCAGGGTTCGATACAGCAACTTACGAGAGTTATGTTGCAGACTGAAGGGCAGACAGACAGGCTTAAACCAGTATAACCCCCTCTTCTTCTAAGCAAGGGTATAAAATATATTTTGATAATAAACAGCAATTTAACAGTCAACATTTTCAGCTTACTAGGATTTGCCAATAAAAGTACTATATGCCACCCTCCTCAATATATAAACTGAACAAAAACTAGACAAAGTTGATCTTGGGATCACTGACAAGTTTTTTCGTAGGCTGCAACCGTGAAATTCACCGATTTCCCCCAAAAAATATATAGGCGACTTACCAACCTGATATATAACAATATCCCAAAGTTCCATTCAAATCAGATGCCAACTTTTTGAGTTATTGTCCAGAAACAACATTTTTGTACAAATTTCCAAAATTTGTTGTGGATAACAACCTTGAAATTTGACAGATTTCCCCTTAAATCAATAGGCTTCTTACCAACCTGATATATAACAATATCCCAAAGTTTTATTTAAATTGGATGCAAACTTTTTGAATTATTATTCTGAAACCAAATGTGGACGGACGGCCAGAACGGACATCAGGACCACTATATACCCCGCTTAATTCAAACTATTCAGGTTTTAAATATCCGGGTATTTTGGCTACCTCCACCAGGAATATGGGATGCCATGTTAAACAATATTCAAACAAACAAACAATAATTCAGACATCAAAACCTTGCAAGTTTTATCAGCCATTATTTCATACATTTTCATTCTGGGACTTGGGCATGAATTAGTGCCTTTGTTATTTCCCAATTTTTATTTCACATTCTTACATATATGCATTCATAATCACACACACAAACAACTTTTACATTTACAAACTGCATGAAAAGAATATAACATTAAAGAAGCAAGTTTAATTAAATCAAGCCCCCTCTCATTGGTGGGTTGTCAGGTCATTATACGGAAAGCCTAGATGCGGACCATAATGGGTAACGTGTTTGAAGAGTGTCACGCTCCTTGCACAATAAAGATCCCTTTTATAGATTTCAAAAGAGTAGGCTTATTGTAGCCGCCACAAAAGGCTAATACTATGCAATACTCAGTACTTTTCCAGTGGCAGTCAAAATTTTCTTCCCTGTGTCCCATCCCACCATTTTTTCAATTGATGTTTTTTTTGCTAACTTGTTTCCGTCCTGAATTAGTGAAGATAGCTGAAATACTGCTCGCTGGACATAAAGCAAACGTCAAATAAATCAATCAATTAATTAAATCGACTAGTAAAGCATTATAGAAGCTTCAGTACAGATCTTTTATAATACTGTCAAAAAATATGTTTTATACATCATGTACATGTTTGTTTGTTTGTTTGAATGGTGTTTTAACGCCACTTTCAGCAATTTTTCAGCTATTTCATGGCGTCCAGTTTTTATTGGGGGAGGAAGCTGGAGTACCCGGAGAGAACCCCCGACCTGCGGTAGGAAAACTGGCAATCCTTGTCAATTAAGATTGGAGTCGAGTACACCCTGCCTGCAGTGAGAATCGAACCCGCAATCTCAGTGTTGACAGACCACGTGATCAATAGTAGACGAACTACCTTAACCACTCGGCCACCGAAGCCCCCTCATGTACATGTATGTAGCTTTCTTACAACTTACAATTAAATATATAACCACTTCTTAATATCTTCAATTTATAAGATCTTCTGCCAATTGCAAGCCTAAATAAAAATAAACAATGCATGTATTACTGACATTTCAAGAATTTTTTTGTAACTTAATTATTGTTATAAGTCTTCCTACATGTAACTCTATAAGGAATTAAAGCAATAAAATATATGCAACACCACTGCACTTCACAAGGACCTGAGTGGTCAAGTGGTTCTATGGTAGTTATCTACTAGTACATGTCAACATTGAGGTTGTGAGGTTTATCTAACTTTCTTTAGGGCAGAGTATGCTATATGTATTTATCCTGTTTTATGAAAAAAGCCCTCATGATAAAATTCCTATAAATTTAGTTCGCACGTTTTTAAGTTGTCTGATTTAGTTAGTTGAATCTGATCAAAAACTTGTTATTTAAGAAATAATTCATGAGGGGTATGATGTGGTACTCATTTACATGTACACATGGGCTGGGCCTTTATATTCAATTAATTTTATCGAGGGATAGCAAGGTAGAAAATATTAATAAAAAGGCCCAGCCCATGTGTATTGTAAATGAGGACACAATCATACCCAGAATGATAATATGAAAAAATCCAGTCTTTTTCGATTCAAGTGAACCATATACGCCATGTTTTCTGGTCACCATTTTTATGAAAAATTTGTGGTCAAGAAATCACTAGTCATGTCAAGTTTGCAATGAACAATACCCTTTAACAAAACATTCATTGAATATTTGACCATAAAACGCAATTGATCTGGGTTCTCCAAGAATTTTTGAAAACACTGTGGTTTCGTGTTTTAAAGGGTCACATCGTATATTTCGTGCATCACATGCATTTTGTGTGTACGTTATCTCTAACAGGGGGTAACTGTTGAATTTAACACATGTAATAAACGAGATAGTATTATTATTTTTCTTAATTTGTTTGTGTTTAATTGTTGGAATACATAAGAGATGACAACAGATATACATGTACATACGAAGCTACTATTTACATTGGCACTTGTAACAAACAACACTAAGGCTACACCAGCAGTTTTCATGAAATTAGTTCTTGGCTTGTCTGACCTAAACAAAAATACTACCGGACCAATTTAACATTTCTGTTGTAAATTTAACAAATTTGCTGGACCACAGTTAAATTTGCCTGTTTTTTGCCAGTCTGGTCCAACATACCGGCACATTTCAGGAAGACTGCGCCAGCAATGTGCCATGTACAAACATTTTGCATTATCTTTACACCTGTCTTATTTCCTTGTTTGTATAACTAGTTATTTTTAAATTATTAAATTTTTTTATTTAGTTAAGTGTTTTATTCAACACACTTGGTCCTAGTTTTGAGTATAATACAACAAGCAATACATATAATTTCAATTATAATTCACTTCTAGACACAGTCCAACACATATAAAAGTTCTGTAATCAATCTTCAACAAAAAACTGGGTGTGATAAATTTGGTTTCTCATTTAATAGAGTAATAATTTCCATTATTTTCTGCAAAATGTACATTTAAGGGTGTAGAGATTTATATATTAAATCTTTTATTTTGTTAAAAAATATATTAAAAATGTTTGGATAGCAGTTTTTGTTGAAATAATACACCAAAAATACAAAATACATGTATACTACATAATAAGCACTAATGCAGGGGAAGCAACTTTGGACTGGTACATGTGCTTTGGGTTTTTTGGTCAAAATTAATAAATTTATAACATTTAATGCATTGAATATACCATACAACAGGAAATAGTGACAAGTTGCACTGTTTTGGAAAACACCGCGGCATGAAATTAAACCACCGCTGTAGATCAGATAGCAACACTGCAAAAAAATTAAGCACTGCGGTAGTGCGGTGGTTAAAGGGCCTGGGGAGAACACTGAATTGGGTACTTTTGTCTCTTGGAAGCATGTACTAGTATGTTTTTAACCAGCAATTAAGATTAATTAAAGAATTATTATGCGGACAATAATTTTAAATGGATTATTTCATAATTTATAAACTTACAGGGTGTCTGGAAGCCACCTAGCCCCCTTCCCCCTTAAGCTACAAGTTATTTCACTCAAAATCCTACTAGTACATTCCTGGCATTTACCTTTATTATTTCCATTTTAAATTATGTAGGAAAATGGCCACCCATTTTCATTCTATATTTAAAATTTGTGAGACAGAATAAAAACTGCCACCTGTGCAAAAAATAGATCAGGGCTCACCAAAATGGGCGAAGTGGGCAACAAAGTCGCCCTACTTGGACCTGAAGTCGCCCTAAGGCGCCTCAAAAGCGAAGTCGAAGTTGCCCTGTCATTTCCCTCAAGTCGCCTGGTGGTTCACAAAAGATACTTGTAAATCTGGTCCAAATACTTCACCCAGACTGCCAATTTATCAAAAAATGTGTAATTCCAATAAAAAAACCGCAAAACAATATGCGTATTTGACATATTTTCAAACAATTTACGTCTTTCAAATGTATTATGTGCCATTTGTTTATTCACCGGAAGTGAACAACGAAGAAAAGTAATGTACAACGGCCCATAATGAAAACTCATAATTTTTTTGATAAACAAACACTACAAACACCAAAACCTTAATTCCCGCAGAAAACCTTAATCTCGGGTGGAAAACCTTAATTTTTTAAGGAGTCCCGATAAAATTAAGTGTTGGTTTTTTAAATTAAGGTTGTCCCATGGAAATTAAGGTTTTCCCTCGGAGATTAAGGTTTTCCCGCGGAGATTAAAGTTTTTTGTTGATTGGACCCCTGGGTCGGTTTTATTAGTTTTAAGCCCTCTGGCATTATTGTTGATAACGATCATCAGTTACTCTGCATATACTGTTCTGTAGATGTATGACAATGGTTTTAAATCTATATATTTATGTATAAAATTAATTCTTGTCGAAAATAAATATGTACGAAAATCCCAATGTAAATTATGAATGAACGTGAATGCATTTTCTATCAACCTTATTTCAGAAAAGGCGTGTATTTAAAAATTTTTACTATACAATTATTAAAATATAATTTTTCAAGTTACCGTTAAGTTATTATTTTTCCATTTGAAGATATGTAGGTAAGAAATATAGAGCAATCAATACACGGACCGAACTTGCAATACACATCCGCCATACTGTTTTGTTTACCTGTACAGAAATGAAAGGAATAAAGGACGGATCTTATCTTGACTATATCTGTATCTGTTGGGTTACGTTGTAGTATCCAATACTGTATTTTATACAACGGATATTTAATTATTTTATTAAATTATTTTTTTTTTATTCGCAGGTTTATGGTAAGTTTATGGTATTCATATTATTGTTAAAAAAATCTAACATGTTGTTTCTTTTGCATTTTTAACCTTTCGTTGTTTTAGCTTTATATTTTTATACATGTTTATTATTTAAACTTGTTATTATTACGTTGGGTTTCTAATGATTTTGTTTGTTATAAATGACAATTTTATTTGTTTTATTAGAATGATGTTAATTTAAAAAAAAATTAAACGTGTTATTTGTTTTGCATTCATAACAAGTTCTTAGTTTTTACGTTATAAACATTTCTTTTTTGTTATATTTTAATTTGCTCAGAAATTTATTTTCAATAAAAAGCACGTTTTCGCCGTTTTCTGTTATTTTCTATTCAGCTTTCAATTGTTTCAATTTATAAGTTTGGTATTAAGGCTGTGCAAATTTTTGAATATTTTGTTTTTCTTGAACTTAAGTTAGCTAATCGATACTAATTTATTTAAAATTATTTCAACGCTTGAGACAAAAATGAATACATGATGCCATTAACCTTAATGAAATCCCATACTCAGCTATTATGCCTTTCCGTCGAATATCAGCGGAAAACTCAAAGAATAATTGACTAATTGGAATATTATTCAAACATCAATTTGACAGTAATTTCCAAATTGTAAATGTTAACATTTCTTCGTTTTTAGCTTCATGCAATTTTTTTTCTTTTTTTATTTTATATTTTATTTATGAATGTGTTCGTGGTTTTAAGTAATTTAATTGCTTTATTATTATTATTAGAGAGGCAAATCAATTTAAATATTCTATTTGCGAACATTTGAATAATTAATAAAGTAGGAATTTTTGTACAATTCTTTTGATATAGCATCCGAAAATTTAACGTTTATATATTATTTTTATTTTTTTGTATCATTGCATATCTGTTTGTCTTATTTATTGTGATGTTCAGTTTTCTTAGTTGAAGACATTAGTACAGTCTATACAGAAGAAATTGTGCGAAAGTGAGATCCACCATCCTATGACAGGAGAGGACGATTTGTGTTTTCAGCTTAAAATGTTATTTTTGTTATGTTTGTTACGTTCATGAAAATAACTGTTGTTAAATTTTGTTGTTACTTTGCTAAATCTATATGTTTTTATAATTTTATATGTTCCTAATTTGAAATGTTTACTCTAAGATTATGCAATAAACTTACTGAGATACTCTCTTCTTTACTTCTATATCATTGCTACCCCACGGGCTGGTTTCTGGCGTAAAGCCATCTTTAATCATCTGTGATGCATGTTGCATTACAGTGCGCATAGTAAGAGATTTTCCATTGTAACGAATACAGGAGGAACAATAACACATATACCGATCCATAGTTAAAAGTGAAGGCATATTTCCATACAAAGCTGTTTTATATAGTGTCGGTAGTATTTTCTCAATATGGCTCTTGTTACAAGTTAACTCAATAAATAAATGTTTATTTGAAAATCAATTTAATTGGTACTGGGGCTTAATTGTAAAAATCACACTACAGATATTAAAAGTCATAATTAGTTATGATATTTAATTTTTAATGTTTGAAGTTAATTAAAGTCCTAGGCTCAAATTAGTGGTCATCATTTACTAATTAGAGACCATAAATACATATACAATAGAGCAAAGGAAATAATCAACCAATCAGAAAGAAGCTTATTATCTGCCAATGAAGATAGATTGTAATATGATCGACATGTGTTAATTTGTTTTTTTTAGTCCAGTTGCAAGAATTCGAACAGTTAAAAAGAAATAATATACATCTAATTATTTTAAAATACAGTTGCATCACAATCGTGATCACAATGCCCACTATAGGTATTGCTCTGACGACCAAATATTGAATAACATTCAACATGCGCGGATTCAAAAAGGTGGAAGTTATTTATTTTATTTTTTAATAATTGTACAATTCATAGAACAGCATTGAGAATCGTTCTTAAATACATAAAACCATAGATATATGCACGGAAACTGATGGCATGATACATAATGTCTTTGTGGTAAAAACGTACAATATAAATTCTCTTTCAACATATAGCTACTCCAAATTGGAAGAAATGGTACCGTGGATCAAATTTACGGTAAAGCTGTTCAAACTGCACATTGTAATGCTAGCTGTGTTCTTTGAAAGCGATATATTGCTGATTTTGTTGAAAACCGTCTGTATATATATATATTTTTATACGCGGTTAACGTAGGCACATCCGAATTGAATGTTAGATTGATTGGTACAAAAATCTAACAACCTCATCAGGTGAGGTGATTCATTCTGGACTCCTTTTTATCACGGTGCCTTGTGGACGCTGATTCATAATAGCAACCCCCCCCCCCCCTCAGCCCCGACCCACCAATAATGTGCTACAATAAATAATATATGTAGTGGAACAATAACTACAAAACAAATTATTTATACACAATCTAACAAGACATATAGTCCAATATTGTATTATAGATCATGTACACAATATTTCTTCCGCAGAACAATACTGCACAAAAAATGATGTGCTCTGTTGGAGTCCAAGGAATGCATTTTTCTGAAGGTTCTGAAAAAAAAACCATAATAATTTGTATAACTTCATACTGGCGGGCAGGGGTACAAATGATGCACAATATGAATTCATACTTCCCATTCTCGCCTACAGGATTTATAGAGAATAAGGCCCAGATTAGTTACTTTTCTATGAGGACATTTTGTTTTAAATTACTTTGCCTTATTAATTCTAAATACAATAGATAATATAAATATATACATATCTTTATACTTTATACAGATATAACAATATTATTTACGATACTTACAGCATTAGCTATTTAATTATACCAAACCGGAGCTTCTTAAATTACGGTGTAAAATAAAGCAGTATAAATGTGTTTTAAATGATTTAAAATGAATGTATTATTGCTTATAAATTGTAAATTGAAACAATTTAAAGCTTAATAGAAAATAACAGAAAACGGCGAACATGTGCAGGGGCGGATGCAGCCTCAAATGAAAGGGGGGGGGTCCAAATTTGTCATGGTGGCCAAAGCCACCATGCCGACCTCGCAGAGGTCGTATTACGGCAGGGGTCTAGGGGCCACTTAAGGCCCCCAAAAGCTCTGAACGAAATGGTGTAAAATCCTGCATTCTGACGATTTCCTGACACCTAAAACATGTCCGTTAAAATGTCATTTTGTTATGCTAAAACAAAAAAAAGAAGGCTTGTCAAAACGAAAGGGAGGGGGGTCCGGACCCCCTGGACCCCCCTCTGGATCCGCCACTGACGTGCTGTTCATTGAAAATAAATTTCTCTTAAATTAAAATATAACAAAAACTAAAAGTTTATAAAGTTAAAACTCATAACTAATAACACGTTTAATTTTTTGTTAACAATTACCATAATTCTAATTAAAGAAATAAAAAAAATCATTAGAAACCCAACGTAATAATAACGAGTTTAAACAAGGTTAAATAATAAAAATGTATAAAAATATAAAGCTAACACAACGAAAGGTTAAAAATGCAAATGAAACAACATGTTAGATTTTTTGAACAATAATATGAATACCATATACATGATATACTTACCATAAACCTGCGAATAAAAAAATTAATTTAATAAAATAATTAAATATCCGTTGTATAAAATACAGTATTTGATACTACAACGTAACCCAACAGATACAGATATAGTCAAGATAAGATCCGTCCTTTATTCCTTTCATTTCTGTACAGGTAAACAAAACAGTATGGCGGATGTGTATTGCAAGTTCGGTCCGTGTATTGATTGCTCTATATTTCTTACCTACCTATCTTCAAATGGAAAAATAATAACTTAACGGTAACTTGAAAAATTATATTTTAATAATTTGTATAGTAAAAATTTTTAAATACACGCCTTTTCTGAAATAAGGTTGATAGAAAATGCATTCACGTTCATTCATAATTTACATTGGGATTTTCGTACATATTTATTTTCGACAAGAATTAATTTTATACATAAATATATAGATTTAAAACCATTGTCATACATCTACAGAACAGTATATGCAGAGTAACTGATGATCGTTATCAACAATAATGCCAGAGGGCTTAAAACAGACCCAGGGGTCCAATCAACAAAAAACTTTAATCTCCGCGGGAAAACCTTAATCTCCGAGGGAAAACCTTAATTTCCATGGGACAACCTTAATTTAAAAAACCAACACTTAATTTTATCGGGACTCCTTAAAAAATTAAGGTTTTCCACCGGAGATTAAGGTTTTCTGCGGGAATTAAGGTTTTGGTGTTTGTAGTGAAACACTTTTATTTGGTGTCAAACTTCAGTTCTTTCAAAGAGTATTGTACTTTAACAATTTTCTTTGATAAGTATATGAGCTCCACTTGAAAGAATAAAGATGTATAGTAATTATTGACATCATGATAAGTTCTGTAGATGGGTGTCAATTTGGATCAGCACAACTTTGTCCAAGTGGAAGTGTGCTGAACAGAAGAATTATTTCTGGGTTTAATGTAATGTTATTCTATCTATCTTCTTTTGGAAATTTGATCAGATTAAAATGGCATGTTCATAACAAACTGTTAGAAATGTTATTCTATCTATTATGAAATAATATGATACAAAAGAACTCATGAATGAAGTTTATGTCTACACATATACAAATATTTTTGTTGATCTATTTTTATTTGTGAATACCATTTACATGTTGTATGGCCACAAGTACTAAAGTAGATAGAAAAATAGTCCCTCTACCCTGTTTTTTTTCATTGATTAATGATAAAGGTGCTGGTTATGTGCTGTTTGATATTGCATACCATGAATAATAATGAAAAAGAAAGAAACAAAACTGAATCTAAGTGTGTTATGGTTTTAAAACACAAGAGAAATAATCCTGGAAATTGATGTAAATAATGAAAAATGTATGTAACTACTGTGAAATGAATTATTTGTACGGTCCCCTTGACTTCTCCCTAGTGTCTCCTGAAGTCTCCCTATCAGGGCCTGACTTCTCCCTGTTTGGCTGCCAGGGAGAAGTCACTTCTCCCTACTTGTCAGGGGTTGAAAATTTTTTTGGGCAAGCCTAAGCCCTGGGCTTTTGTAACTTTGAAACCCTAAGCCCCAACATTAATTAACCAAGCCCTAAAAATAATCGGAGTGATGTTCTTTTCCGTTTGTCTATATTTGAGGTCTTTATTTTGTGGGGGATTAGATCATTATTTGACCCTATTTGGTCTTCCCATGCTTCTGGCTCGTCATCAGCTTTCCTTAACTGTAAAGTTCAGTGGTTACCACACTCTAAAAAAGTAGGGAGAAGTGACTTCTCCCTGGCAGCCAAACAGGAAGAAGTGAGGCCCTGATAGAGAGACTTAAAGGAGACATTAGGGAGAAGTCAAGGGGACCGTACAAATAATTAATTTTCGTGGTAGTTACATACATTTTTCATTATTTACATAATTTTTTTTTATAATTGTGGATTTCCATGATTATTTCTCTTGTGTTTATTATACACTTAGATTCAGTTTTTTCTTCTTTCTTTTTCATTATTATTCATGGTATATCAAAATAGCACATAACCTTTATCATTATAAAATCAATGAAAAAAGCAATAGATAAAGCGCCAATTTTCTATCTACTTCAGTACTTGTAGCCATAAAGGTATTCACAAATATATAAAGATCTACTAAAAATATTTGTATAGGTTGAGAAATAAACATCTTTCATGAAGTTCTTGTATACATCATAATATTTCTAACAGTTTGTTATGAACATGCCATGTTCTGAACAAAATTTTCAAAGAAGATAGATAAAATAACATAACATTAAACCCAGAAATAATTCTTCTGTTCAGCACAAAGTTGTTCTGATCAAAATTGCTTCATATGACACCCATCTTCAGAACTTGTCATGATGTCAATAATTACTATTATCTTTATTCTTTCAAGTGCAGCTCATATATTTATCAAAGAAAATTGAAAAAATACAATACACTTTGAAAGAACTGAGTTTAAAACCAATTGAAAGTGTTTGTTTATGAAAAAAGTACGATTTTTCATTATGGGCCGTTGTACTTTACTTTCCTTCGTTGTTCACTTCCGGTAATTATTCATACCCGGTAAATAAACAAATGGCGCGTAATCCAGTTGAAAGACGTAAATCCTATTGTTTTCCGTTTTTATTGGAATTACACATTTACTGCTAAATTGGTTGTCTGGATTAATTATTTCCAGATCATATACAAGTATCTTAGAACTGTGAACTTGAGGGAAATAACCAGTCGACGTTGACTCGCTTTGAAGCACCGTAGGCAATTCAGGTCCCAGTAGGTCAACAAAGTCGCCCACTTCGCCCAGTGTGTCGAGCCCTGATCAAGTTAAATTCTGACGACATTTCTCGAATTCGTAACCAAAATTAATTGGGGGATATTTTGTAGAGGAAAAGGAAACAAACTTGAATTGTTATTGATCAACGTTGCTAAAAAAAAAAAGAAAATCATTATATATCATGTATATTCAAATAAAGAAATAATTGCAATAGTTGCTATTCAGGCAACAACATTGAATATACATGTACATGTACATGAAAGTTGACTAAGTCCCCCTCCCAAAAAAATGGTCTCCCTTGAGGAAATTCCATGAAAATCAATCCCATCCAAGCACCTACTATAAATAACAATTTCCCAAAGTTTCGTAAAAAAGACAAGAGACTGCTATTCAGGCGACAACAGCACGATACACTGACAGGTCAAAAATATTATGCCTGCGGCAACTTGGTTGCGTGGGGTGTAATTTATATGTTAAAAGTGACTTCCAAAATACTAATTATTGTTATTATGTTTTTATCCTAACAGTTGTAATTTCAAACAGGAACATCTGATTTGAAATCTTGTGTGCGAATTCATATCCAATATGGTGATTTAAGTTAAGTTTTATCCCTGCTGTTTAATTTTTTGCAGTAGCACTTTGTATTGTTGAAAAGTTTTGAAATGGAGAATTGTCTTTTCACGCTTGAGGTGCATGACGAGTGTCAATACAGGGCTTGCTCTGGGTTCTAAAAAATTGGCGCCAAAAAAATCGCCAACTGCAATTTTCTGTTACCAATTTCCAAAATCTGGCGCCAATATATTCTGCATGTGTATTGTCATTTACAGTCATTGACACACACTCTGATGTTTACTTTGCTAAAAAGTTTCATTCTATTAGGCATGACAGTTTTAAGATTAGACATAACCAGCACATAACTTCTTCTCAAGATGTCCTACTTTAATGTGGAGGTTCTGTTTTAATAAAATTCTCATGCTACTAGTATATACGAGGGAAGGATAGAGGACAATAAATTCAATGCTGTATCTAAACTTTGTTTTCAATTCTGAAAACAAAATGTCTTATTCATGTAATTCACAACCACTGGTTGACAGCAACACTTCATCTCTATTGAATTATTGAATTCCAATTAATATAGCACTAAAGGTAAAATATTCAATTTTATTTTTTAACTTTTTAATTGAAAACATAATTAACCACCAAAGTTTTACAAACACATTGTTTAAAATGTGTATTTATTTAAGTTATTATTTGCAACACAAATTTAGAAAAGTCTCCAAGGTGCATTATTTGTGTAAATTTTATTTTTCTGAAAAGCAAGGGAAGTAACTGCATTGTTTAATTTAGTTTTTACAACATTTTGCCCTCAATCTAATTCTGACACATAGTTTGAAAATATGAAAAGAAAAGACAAGAAAACTGTTCAGAAATTTTTATTTTGTACTATTTTAAGATTTCTATTCTTTGAAATTTAAATTTTCTCAGTGAAGCAAAATTACATTGGATCAACAAAGATGACCCAATACTCCACTTTTGATACCTGCTGTGGTTAACAATTATTACAGCCATAAACTGTTTGTAAATTGTGTACAACTATAATCTTTATGTGTGTAAGTGATCTAGAAGAACACATTTGACCGATTTATGGTCTTATTTCTGGTCATGTCATTCAGTTTGCAACTAAGATATAATGGTGCCAAAAAAATCCCCAAAGAAAATATTTTGTCGCCAATTGTTGTTTGTTTGAATGATGTTTTACACCATTTTCAGCAATTGAAATTGAAGCCAAGCGCAACCCCTGCAATATCTTATTGATCATGTTATTAAAACCCCCTGTTGTGTAAACTTGGTCGTTAATTAACCAATGTTTATTCCACCAAGTAACTGATGCTAGTCAAAGGTAGAACCCCAGAATAATCACACACCTGTTGCCTATGGCTATATATGGCTATAGTAACATCTACTTATGAGGTTAATTAGATGAAAATTTATTGACATACAGTACCCCCAAAGTGTATGGTCACTCAAACACTCTACAGTGTAGAGTGTTTCACTGTGTTACACCGAAAATTTTTAGTGTAGACACTTAAAATCACCCACAACTTATCTCTACCCCAAATTGCAAAAAATAATTGTTTATTCATTTTTTGTTGTTGTTAGTCACTCTTGCATTACCAACAGCTATAGACTGGTAAAGTCATGGTAGATCAGATAGCACCGGTGCAAAAAAATAAAGCACCGCTGTTACGCTGTGTTTAAAGGGCCTGGGGAGAACACAGGGCCAGGTACAGGAATCGAGTATATCCTGCCTGCAGTGAGATTTGAACCAGCAAAAATGCTTTTGACTGGCAAGTGATTAATAGTAGACCAACAACCTTCACTAACTACTCTGCCATTTTAAGGCCTCGCTTCACTTTATGGGGACATCTTTCACGTCTCAACAGTTGTATACATTCCGCATCACAACTAGACACTCTGCGTCTCTGAGTGATACAAATGTACACAACTGTCTTGACGCGATATGTGTAGTTGTACATACACATAATGTATGTAATGTGTATATATTTATTACAGGCTTTCAAGCTACTTTTTGCAAAAAAAATAAGGGCTTTTTTAAGACTGCAAATTAAGATTTTCTCAACATTTTGGGCACAGAACAATAGTACTTAAGTTAACTTCCAATTCTGAAGACCATTTGGATGACCATCAAATAGTATCCTGGGTGGCAAAAGCATATTTCTGAAAGTATACTTAAGCTAGCTTCAGTTTGCTTTATTTTTATTTTTAAAAATTTTGAAAATGAAAAAAAAATTGGATTTTAACAAAAAAAGTAGGGCTTTTTTAGGAGTTTACAGCTTTAATTAGGAATTTTAAGGCTGTTAGTAAAAAATAAGGAAAATTAGGAAAATAAGGGCCACTTGGAGTTGAAAACCTGTTATTATATACAGTACAGAGTAGTCCGGTGTTATCGCGAACCTAAGAAATTTGTGCAATTTTTGTCAGTTTCAGAAAAAAATATTTATTTTGAAAATTGAATGTGTTTATCTTTGAATACATTATTTTTGAAACATACAACCCAATTTGTTAAAGTTCCTCGTCAAAGTATTATATTTTGTCATTTTGTTCAGCATGACCTGGTTTTATGTAAACAATGGTGTGTCCGGTGAAATTGCGCTGCATGTGCTTAAAAATCAATGCAGAATTGAATTAAGAAAAGATTTTTATATGTAACAATTCTAAAGTTAAACAATGATAAAGCAGTTAAATTTTTACAATAAAACAAATCAGTCATTGGTGTACTAAAGATTGATTGAAGTTTTTAAAGATGGTGTCTTTAAGGTTAGCGTTTTTTATGATTTTTAAGAAACAAATGTTTATAAAATTACGCTGCAGAATTAAACGTCCGAATATCTAATATATTGTTGTTCTGTCGATTTTCTTTGCTATTTTTCCATATTAACCACACTTTGTCCAGGAAGGTTAAATAAAATATATATTTTTTAAATAATACCGATATTGGGAAATGCGTAACATGCACGGAATCACCGGAAGCGCGATAACCGGTTCCTCGACTGTACATGTAATCGCCAACATGAAATTGTTTATTTATACGACATAAACAAAAACGCGACGTAACGTAATTTAAAAAATATGCAACAGTTCATATTTGAATATTGCTTACCTATACACTGAATAAGTTTTCTTCAAATTCTAGACACAGGCAGTTTTCAACCACGTGTTTTCAACGGATCGTCTGACTCTGATGCTGAGACTCGGTATTACACAATTTACTTCGCACTTAAAGTGTGTTAAACAACACAAGCGTATCCGCTGATGCTTCTGACAGAAGTATACAACACAAAAAGTACTCTATATCTCTATTTCGCTACAAAATACGACTAATTTCACGACTAACTGAAATTCACAACCGTTGCAGTTGCGTAGTTTTATCAAAACGAGGCAAAGTTATTACTGATATAAATTATTCCATAGGAGCAATTCACAGTAGGTCAGTAAACCAGTTCATGTGGAAAGAACTAAACGGTGTAATTTAAACCCGCACTCAAAAATTGGGGTCAATAGAAATAACAAGGTAAATATATTTTGTATTAAAAGACATAATAACTCAAATCAATTTAAAACTGTCACCTAAGGTTATGAAAAGTCACAAACGGCTAAAGTAGTCCATATTTCTGAGTAATGAGACTTCATCGTACTTATATTTAGCCGGTTGAGATACCCTTTTCTCTAATTTTGACGTAATATTTCGACCGCTTGACCGGCGTAGATATAGTTCTCGTCACTAATGAATTTGTTGTTCTCATCATTTGATTGGTTAAAGATAATAACGTCAAAATAAGAACTCATGACACTCGAAAACCGTAAAAGATAGAAGCAGACATACCTTGAATGTTTCAATAACTCCGTTTATAACTAAAACTCACAAACTGGAAGTTGAAAACACCTTAGCTGTTCACCATTTGTTGTTCTGTGACATGACTTTAAAGAAAATCTCAAGGTCAAAGTTCAGATATGACCTCAACCTTAGGCCTCGCATCTTGTTATCATAACAACTCGAAAACCGTAAAAGATAGAAGCAGATAATAAATTGGAAAAATACTCCTCTCATTAGGACCTACATTTGGTCTTTATGTCCGAAACTGTTCAATTTACCGTTTAGGAGTTATTGCCCTTGACATGTTTCGGTTGATTGGTTTTTGACTTATAACTTGAAAACGGCTATAGATTATATAGTAAACATGCATAGCTAAAATGATCAGTATGAAAAGAGCTTCAATTTGAACCCAAGGTCAAAGGTCATGGGTCAAGGTCACCCCATAGCATCAAGGTAACTATTATAAAAAGTCCTTAGTTACCATATATTTTTAGAATCAGGATGAAGTACTTAAGTGAAATATGTCATTCCACAACCGGAAGTGACATTGTATCCATAGCAACGGTCACAAAAGTCCTTAGCAACCATATGTTCTGTGAATAAGGACCACTTGATTTACTCAAATAACTAATTTTCATGACTGCTAGTGACATTTTGTAATAAGTAGCAGAAAAAAACGTCCACAGAATCCACATATTTACCATACTGGGAAAGACCTTCTCATTTGTTCTTTGAACAAATGACCTATCTTTATTATTATTATTCTTATTATTCTTTCCTCCGCCGCGTCTGTACAAAAGAGTTCGCGACATATCATTTTCATCTTTTATACCAAGTATCGTACACTTAAACCCTGATTGGAATTTACCCTGCGACACCGAAAACTTTTTCTTTACAGAGTTATCTGCCCAAACACCGAAAACCTTGTTATCAGAACAACTCAGAAACTATAAAATTTAGAGAAAAACTGAAAAGTGAGAAATGTTAAGGAACTTTTTAGACAACTTTGTACCATAATTTGACCAAAAAATTTTGTCGAGCGAAGGCGAGCGGTATACCTTGAATGTTTCAGTGACTCCGGTTATCAACAAAACTCACAAACCGGAGGTCCAAAACACCCTGGCTGTTCACCATTTGTTGTCCTGTGACATTACATTGAGGAAAATCTCAAGGTCAAAGTTCAGATATGACCTCGACCTTAGGCCTCGAATCTTGTTATCATAACAACTCGAAAACCGTAAAAGATGGAAGCAGACAATAAATTAGAAAAATACTCCTCTTATTTAGACCTACATTTGGTCTTTTATGTCCAAAACTGTTCAATGAACCGTTTAGGAGTTATTGCCCTTGACATGTTCCGGTTGATTGGTTTTTGACCTATAACTCGAAAACCGTAAAGAATAGAAGCAAACAATAAATTGGAAAAATACTCCTCTCATTGCGACCTACAATTGGTCTATAATGTCAAAAATTATTCAATGAACCGTTTAGGAGTTATTGCCCTTGACATGTTTTGGTTGATTGGTTTTTGACTTATAACTCGAAAACTGTAAAAGATAGAAGCAGACAATAAATTGGAAAAATACTCCTCTTATTGAGACCTACAATTGGTCTTCTATGTCAAAAATTGTTCAATGAACCGTTTAGGAGTTATTGCCCTTGACATGTTTTGGTTGATTGGTTTTTGACTAATAACTTGAAAACGGTTAGAGATAATATGGTAAACATGCGTAGCTAAAGTGATCAGTATGAAAAGAGCTTCAATTTGAGCCCAAGGTCAAATGTCATGGGTCAAGGTCACACCATAGCAACAAGGTAACCATCATAAAAAGTCCTTAGTAACCATATATATTTAGAATCAGGATGAAGTATTTAGGTGGAATATACTATTTAACAATCGGAAGTTACAATTTGTCCCTAGCAACGGTCACAAAAGTACTTAGCAACCATATGAAGTGTGAATAGAGATGACTTGCTTTACTCAAATAACTAATTTTCATGACTGCTAGTGACATTTTGTAATAAGGAACAGACAAAACGTCAACAGAATCCCCTTATTTACCATACCGGGAAAGACCTCACATTTGTTCTTTGAACAAATGACCTTTCATTATGTATATACCTTTGTTAAAACAGTTTGAACTGTTGTTTCTGGGACTATTCTGGGGGTGTTTCCAAGTGCTTGGTCCTTCTCGTCCAGCATATGGCTAGCTCTTTTTTATTGTTTATTGTATGCATGCTCTACAAATACTGGCAGTTTTATAGAAATTTTAATGTTAAATAAAAGCAAGAAATAACTACACACAAGGCTGTAAATTGATTTCACTCAAAGGCATCTATTATTTCATTTCAGTCGATATTTTTCATATGTGCCATCTTACGTTTCCATCTAGCTGTGGTATATTGCCCTACATTAATTATACACTCATTTAACACACTGCTGCTTTGAAACGGTTCGCCAGCTGACCGAAAAGCGTACTACATTCATTACATAATTGAAAACGCGTGAAAATATTTGAAAATTTTAAACGGTGACCAGATTCTAGTTCAGAATGTTAGGAGTGACATAAACACATTTCAATATATATTTCATTAAGTAGGCATGTTTTTAGTAATGATTTAAATCTATTACATTTTTTTACGAATTTGCTAAATCTGCGTCAAATACCAATGTTTCGTCGCGAGGAATACGTCATTCCATTTATGAATGTTAAGTTTGTATTTTAAGTTGTGATCACATTATGTTGATTAGGAACCTAACAAAACTATCTATCACAATTATGAAAGAGAAATCATACTACAGCTATCATTGAAATTTGACTTTTTTTAAATCGGGCACTTCATTGATAATTGACAATATCAATCAATCTATGATGGAGATCAAACTGTTTTTAAAGATTTTAGTAATTGTTGGATCAGTATCGAAAGAATTTATAAAACAGCCATCACCTTTTGTAGAGGTCTGCCTCATTTTCTATAATAGTCTTATATTTGCATGTCTTGTAGTACTTCAGTTTGTTTATTGTTTTTGTAAATTTTTTATTGGTTGAGCATATTGGGTGTTTCTATATACAGTTGTGGTCTGGCACGAATCATTTTGTCCATATTGGTCTTGTTAGGTTTAATGCAATTCTCGCTTATTATAGATATGAGTTGTTCCGCCAACTTTTTAAGTAATTTCTGACACAGAAAACATATGACAATCGACAATTTCTTGTAAAAAAACCCAAACAAATGAGGAGAGATCAGAATTATATTTATTGATAAGATGTGAAGACTATATTCTGCTCATATTATGCAAACGAAATATGTTTCAAAGTTTAAATAATTGTATGCAATATGTATTAATATGATTTAAAGTAGGGATTGTGATGAGTGTTTTTGAAAAATAAAAAAAAGAAGGACGGCATACTGTATGGTACATTGACTTGAGTTGGGGTGTGTTTTACGTCGTGGAACAACAAAATCCTTTAATATATCCAATCAAACTGCAGATAATCTATATAAAATGCAAGTCGCGCAGGATATAGATAACTTACCTTATCATTTTGTGTAGAGAATAGAGCGAACATGATGCCTGCAATTTGTCGATTAACTTTAACTCATTTCGTATTGTTGCAAAATGTGATTGCAGTATCAGCGGATTTGTATCCGTTTGGTCGATCTATAGGAGATACACGAGCTGCATCTAACGACGACGGTTCCATAAGCGTTAACATTAGCAGTTTCTTTCCGTTTTTCAATTATCAGCACAAGTCACTATTTGTAAGTATGACAGTAAAGTAACAAGGCAAAAATTTTCAGATTAACGAGCAAACGTTAATAAATAAGATAGTTCTGTATAACACTATGTAAAAAACAATAATTGACAGTACTTAATGGTAGCATTCATATTTAATAAAATTAAAATAATAACCTGAGTATTTTTCAAACCATTTCCTTTCCTTTCTTTCCCTTGTTTAATGTTAACTTTCATGACACACTTTATTATTAATCAAAAGATATTATTTTCTTAGTTTGCTTAATCACACAGAAAAGAGTAAACAGTGGTTTTATGGCAAGTTAAGTTTTACGTGTTTTTTAAATACTGTTTTATGTTTAAACTTCTACATACCTATAAACTGTACCCGTCCAGCTGCATTAAAGTTGATTTTACCGCAGTTTCTTAACTAATATAACACGCACTATAATTACAAGTTTCATGAAGATCCGTTTGTAGTTTTTTCAGTGGTTCTTACATAACTTTGGTAATTCCAAATACAAACGTACCCAATTCGAAAAAGATTAAATCCTTGCTAACCATTAGTCCTTGACGACTTCTTTGAAAATTCATTACGACAGAGTCTGAAAACATACCATACTTATATTGAATTCCAAAATAATATAAAAATCCTTACAATGAAAGGTACAAAGCCGGCTGATCTACATGCTCTATTAAAGAGTTTTCAAAACGGTTGACTATGATCTTGTCTGCTGTGAGAGGACATCAAAATACTATAGAGTTGTTTATTAATTATAGATGGATTTTTAAAAATTCTAAAGAACTTTTAGACATTTTAAAATCAAAGATCGATATCTAAAATTTGATATGTTATAACCTTTGATTTTTCAACTCTATACCATACCACGTTTCCTCACGAGAAACTAAAATCCAGAATTAAAGAAATCATGCTCAAAGCATTTGCGTCCAAATATGCCTACAAATATGTAGTTTTAGATTACGAAAATGCAATTTTTTAACTAAGGAACTAAAAGGCAAATTATGCTACAGCAAGTAACAGGTTTATGTAATGCTAGATTTTTTGATCGACAAGATATTTGTAACTTTTGGAGGGTATGTTTTTCAGTAGACAATCGGAATTTCTGATGGCTAAACACTGTGCCGCACTCATTGACGATTTGTTTTTGTATTCATTATAATGCTACGTCATTTTTAATCTTACACGTCAAATATGACACCATTGGCCATTATAGCACACAAAACTTACCACAAAAGAGACGATTTTAATTTCAAAATTATAAATTTTCCTAACTTATGCAGCAATATTTCAACTTGTTCTGCATATGGAAGCGCTTGCAGCGAGTATAATGATTTCTGCAAACGTCAGCAATTTCTACGGGATAAACTTATAAACCAAAGATAAAAGAAAAAAGGCTCTTCCGCGCATTTAACAAACTTTTACTATCTCGTTTGAAACAATGTTCGCAGATAGTTTTCCCAATTTTCAAATTCAGTACAAACTGTTATTGTGATGCGATAATTATTGTATACACCTATTTATGACTATTGGTTCTTGATACACGTTAATATTCATCCACATACCACTAGCTACAGTAATGGCAGCGGAAGGTTTGGCATGCCATAATACCTGGTTTAATCCACCATCTCTTTTTAAAATGCATTTACTAAGTCAGGACCATTGCTATAGTTGCGTGGATTTTTTTTTTTTTTTTGGGGGGGGGGGGGGGTTGTTGGTTCTATATTTTCTTGGACTTTTAATTGTAGATTGTCTTTTTGACCGTTTACCTGGTGTTCGGTTATTTGTTATTTCCTTCTTTTATGTTCCTTTGAATGTCCCAAGCCCGTTCTTTCAAAAGTGATTTCGATACCTGAATGTCGAATATCGAATCCACTACTAACATTATTTAAGCATTGATTTATTTATTGTTGTTAACTTCTTCTCGTGTGTAGTTGGGATTCTGCTACCTGAAAGTAAAGCAACCATTCGATGAAGTCATACAATCAATACAAGTGGTTTAATGTAAATTAGTTTTGATGTAAATTTAATCATTAAAAGTCCGCGAATGTTCTTTATTTACGTTTGAATTGTTTCTACCTGGGGTGAATTACCTTCCCAATAACAGTATAAATTAAACACACACTGTATGTAATTGCTCTGAAACAGTTCTTTTACCATCAAGAATATTTATTTTGTTTAACGCGTTATTCAAAACTGATGCAAATACAGTTAGGTGCAGTCCTAACATAACATAAAGTTAACTTAAACCAGTCCAAATCTCTGGTCAAAATCTCTGCTTTTGGGATAAAAAAATCTCTGCTTTTTGACCAAAAACCAGTCAATTTGACCGCTTTGACAGGACAAAATTTTGTCCAAATCTCTGCTTTAAATATCGTCAAATTCTCTGCTTTTGTCAAGTGGACAAAAACTGTCCAAATCTCTGCTTTTGTCAAATTGACAAAAACGGTCAAAATCTCTGCTTTCAAATGTCACGTGACAAAAATGTCCAGTGGACAAAAATTGTCAAAATCTCTGCTTTCCAATTGTCACGTGACCAAAATGTCCAGTGGACAAAAATTGTCAAAATCTCTGCTTTTCAATAGTTACGTGACAAAAATGTCCAATGGACAAAATCTCTGCGTTTCAATTTTCAAGTCACAAAATGTCCCTTTGTACAAAAAGTCAAAATATATGCTTTATTTAATTATTTCGTTACAAATTGTCAATTAGACGATCACCAAAAATTAGTTAACGAAATCTACGGCAGTCTATTTTAAAGAACGCGATTTCTTTCCGGTCCGCGTTTCGGTAAATATATAGCAAGCCGTTGTAGTTACATATTTAGACTGTAGCTATCTCTACATTTCTATAATTATTATGTTATTGCTCATGTTGCTATTATGATTGAGCAATCATATTTTTGTGTAGTGGAATAAAAATTTAAAAGTATAAATCCTAACCTGTAATATTTTTATTTAATAATAAATACTGTTACAACTCACCTGTATGTTGGTATCATTAAATCTATTATTAATATTTACATTTCACTTTTAATTTCACACTAAATAATATTATTTAGTTTTCAAATCTTGGCTGCCTACATCCTAGAATATGCGTTTTAACTTCAAATCCACAATTTAAAACAAGTCACCCATAAAATCCCAAATTAAAACCTCTTCTTCATATCAAATCACTCCTGAGAAAATAGAAATATAAAATTACAACCATATTAAATACATTATATCACTCCAGAAACTTTTGCGATGCAATTAAAAAACTTATTTCTCATACAAAATCACTCCAAATACTTAAGCGATGCAATTGAAAACCCTATTTCACATATCAAATCAATCCTGATCCCATAGCAATGCAATTAAGAACCATATTTCACATATGAAATTAATCCTAAGACATTTATAATGCAAATTTAAACTATATTTAACATATAAAAATCAATCAGGAGACTATAGCAATGCAATTTAAATCATATTCCACATATAAAGTTACTCTGGAGACCTTAGCCATGTGATTAAAAAGAATATTTTAGATATAAAATCACTAAAGAAACTAGAGCTATGCAATTAAAAACTATATTTCACATATAAAGTTACTCTAAAGACCTTAGCCATGCAATTAAAAACCATACTTTGCATTATAAATTCAATCCTGAAACCTTGGCAATACCATTCAAACAAAATATTCAACATATAAAATCTCCTGACACCATAGTGATGGAATTAAAAAACTATATTTCACATATAAAATCAATCTTGAAACTTTTAAAATACAATTAATATCTATATTTAACATATAAAATCTCTAATGATACTGAAGCAATGCAATCAAAAACCATATTTCACATATAAAATCACTCTGGAGACCTAAGTGATGCAATTAAAAACCATAATTAACATACAAAATCACTATTGACACTGAAGCAATGAAATTAAAAACTCTATTTCACATATAAAGTCACTCTGGAGAGCTTAGCCATGCAATTCCAAACCATATTTTACATATAAAATCAATCGTGAAACCTTGGCAATACAATTAAACAATATATTTAACAAATAAAATCACTAGAAAGACTTTAGCAATGTAATCAAAAATCATGTCACCAATAAAATCACTCTGGAGACCTAAGTGATGCAATTAAAATCCATTTTAACATATAAAATCAATCTCGAGACTTTATCAATGCAACTAGAAACCATATTTTACATATAAAATCAATCCTGAAGCCTTGGTTATGCCATAAAAAACAATATCTCACATATAGAATCACTCTGGAGACCTAAGAGATGCAATTAAAATCCATATTTAACATATAAAATCAATCTCGACACTTTAGCAATGCAACTAGAAACCATATTTCACATATAAAATCATTCCTGAAGCCTTGGAAATGCCAAAAAAACAATATGTCACATATAAAATCAATCTGGAGACATAAGAGATGCAATTAAAATCCATATTTAACATATAAAACCAATCTCGAGACTTTAGCAGTGCAACAAGAAACCATATTTTACATATAAAATCACTCTGGAGACCTAAGAGATGCAATTAAAATCATATTTAACATATAAAATCAATCTCAACACTTTACCAATGCAACTAGAAACCATATTTCACATACAAAATCATTCCTGAAGCCTTGGTAATGCCATAAAAAACAATATTACATATGGTGTGTTGTATTAAAATTCTGATTGGCTAAGCCAATCATGTGATTTACAGAATATTCTGTGTATATATTCTATTTCTAAAGCATATTTAAGGCTTGTTACTATTTTTAAAGCATATTTTAAGGCATGTTACTATTTATAAAGCATATTTAAGGCTTGTTTCTAAAAATAGATCCGGATACGTTACTATTTATAAAGCATATTTAAGGCTTGTTTCTAAAAATAGATCCGGATATACTCTTCCGACTCATTATTCTAAATTTAAATAAATAGAGAAAAATTCATATGTAATATAACAATTAAGGACTTTTTACTCTGTCAATACGTAGTTATATGGACCTGTAGAAAAATATTGACCTCGGACTTCGTCCTCGGTCAATATTTTTCTCCACGGTCCATATAACTATGTATTGACCTCGTAAAAAGTCCATATTTGATTAATATTTCACATATAAAATCACTCTGGAGACATACTAGTAAGAGATGCAATAAAAATCCATATTTAACATATAAAACCAATCTCGAGACTTGAGCAGTGCAACTAGAAACTATATTTCACATATAAAATCATTCCTGTAGCCTTGGTTATGCCATAAAAAACAATATCTCACATATAGAATCACTCTGGAGACCTAAGAGATGCAATTAAAATCCATATTTAACATATAAAATCAATCTCGACACATTACCAATGCAACTAGAAACCATATTTCATATATAAAATCATTCCTGAAGCCTTGGTAATGCCATAAAAAACAATATGTCACATAGAAAATCATTCTGGAGACATAAGAGATGCAATTAAAATCCATATTTAACATATAAAACCAATCTCGAGACTTTAGCAGTGCAACTAGAAACCATATTTCACATATAAAATCATTCCTGTAGCCTTGGTTATGCCATCAAAAACAATATCTCACATATAAAATCACTCTGGAGACCTAAGTGATACAATTAAAATCCATATTTAACATATAAAATCAATTTATGACTTTAGCAATGCAACTAGAAACCATATTTCATATATAAAATCATTCCTGAAGCCTTGGTAATCCCTTAAAAACAATATCTCACATATAAAATCACTCTGGAGACTTAAGCGATGCAAATAAAAACCATATTTCACATATAAAATCATTCCTGCGACCATAGTGATGGGAAAAAAACTATATTTTACAAATAATATCAATCCTGAGACCTGAGCTATAAAAGTAAAAACCTTACTTTTATGTATAAAATCACTCTGGGAATATTAGTGATGGAATTAAAATCATATTTTACATATAAAATTATTCCTGATACCCAAAAGATGCAACCAAAAGCTCATGAATGTGGGTTTAACCATTGTAAATATATGATATTTTACATTATTGTTTAATTGTTGTGTACTTTAATCAGATTTAGTTGTTAAAATACAGAACTCTCATAGATTTTTAACCTTTTTTTATTATTATCACACATTTTGGATATTGCAATGTACTTTCAATTGGATACATGTAGACTTAATTTATTTTTTTGAATGATTGCTTAGTTCAAGAGTTGTAATTTATATTATGATATCGAAGAATTGCTTGAATGATAGATATTTATATAACAAAGATATGTCTCACTTTATTGGACCATACATTAATGTTTAATTAAAGGAAACAACGGCGCAATAAGCAATAATATGTTTCCGAGCCGTAAGATTTAAAACATTTGATATCCTCCAGAAACACGTAATTAGCAAACAAATCTTCAATTCTTTCATTAACTAATTTTGTATTTTATCGATTGTTTTTTTTTGTAGTACGTTTTTAATAAACGACAAACATGACAAAGGATTTGATTTTCATCTTTCGTATACTTTTCATTCCGACAACCATGACGGGTTGGTCTAAAAGCAGGACGGAGAAAAACAGGACGGGAAATTTTCTATATATAAATGGTCATAACTTTTGAAGTAATAAAGATATTAACAAACTTAAAACTGATTATTAAAGAAGAAATAATAAGCATTAAATTGAGATATAGTTTTTAAAAAAATAATGAGTTTAAAGGCAAAACTTCCTGACAGGACGGGATTTGGTGACATGAAAAATCGACCGAAAATTCATAGGGTAACCATCTTTGACGATAAATAATTTACATAAAAACTATTGTCTGTCATGAAATGTTTATATATTATTCAAGCTTAGAGCATACAGATTCTAAAAATATAAAGCTTTATGCATTTTGATAAAGGTAAAGTAGAAAAATCTTGACAGGACGGGATTTCGTTCTGATTGACATACTGACATTTTTTCTAGATTTCAAAGTTTGAGGCCTTGTATCTTTTAAAAAATACATGTCTGTCAAAAATTTTTTTGTTTCTGCTAAAGCTGAGATCATGTAGTTTACAAAAACATAAAGTTTGAATAAATCAAGTTTCCGTAAAGTGAAAAAATCTTGACAGGACGGGATTTCATTATGGATGGAAGACGCCATTTTTGACAAGGTTATTTAATAATATAACAAGAATCAACAACTCAACAAGCACAGTTAATTAGTTATAAGAACTAATTACAATGTTTATATAATATTTAACAATTTTGTAAAGACATGAAAAGTAATTACACTGATTATATAATATATAACAATTTTTGTAAAGACATTTTAAGTAAAATTGATGAATGTTAATTAATTACGTTTTGAGCAGAACCAATTTAAGTTATTGATGACACCAGCACAAGATTTATGTTTCCAAACATTACAAGATTTTATTCCCTTTTTCTAATCACAACCCACCATATCTTCAACTGCATCAGCCAAACCACATTCACAATTCTTTGATTTCACTCGACCCTTTTTGTCACAAACTGATTTCGGAAACAACCTGAATTCGCTCTTCTCTAAACAAGATATTAAATGTTCCCTCAAGTATTTTTCTTCAAATGTAATATGTAAACCACCCACAAAACCTGTAAGACAAAACACAACAGCATTTGCAATAGCATATAAACCACAATCAAACGAATTGGTCTGTTTTTGAACCTGGGGAAGTTTAATAAGGAGACGTTTTTTACCATGTGCATACATTTGTGATAATTGTATTTCTAATGAAGTTGTCAGTTTTTCAAACATGCTGTCCAACACATATACCTCATTTGTTTGTGTTTGTAATGTTACCCAGTGATCATGACCAGTGTGGTGGATTTGTACTGATGGACCAAATATATCAGCAAAAATGTTTTATTAGAAGTCCACTTACGTTCATTCGTGTTATAAACAGGTGCATAGCATGTATTTTGGAAACCAGATATAGCTGGAAACTGTTTAGATAAAATTGAATGAACACAACCCATGATATCTGAAGAAAGCCATTGATTATTTAAGATTAGCATTTTATCTGATTGCTTTAATGTACCAACTATGATTTTGCTATATACACAAGTTAATAACAGACAACTTTATACAACACAATAAAAAGCACAAATATTATATGAATAGTACTAATAAAGTTTGAGATCTGAGATTGAGAGCATGATTGTATGTGACCTTTTCAACAAATTCCCCTCTTTATATGTAATGCTATGAATAATATTCACCTTAATTGACAACTGTTCAACCTGTCATATCAGCAATAGATCAAACAGTTAATTGTAATTTGTTAAGACAACAATCGTTAACGGTACTCACCAGTAATTAGATTAATTAAATTATATTATCTTTCAAATTAGTTTTTCAAAAAATATCTATGCTTCATTTTATGAATTTATGTGATACTAGAGCATAATGTAAATTAACAGGATAAATTATTTGTTGGAATATAAATTTCTAAAAAAAGGTAAGTTTATATTTGCTAACTCTTGTGTGGATTAATGAACTTTCAAAGGGATGGCTACAAATATGGCCGTTTTCACATCGAAACGAAAACCCGTCCTGTCAAGATTTTTTCACTTTACGGAAACTTGATTTATTCAAACTTTATGTTTTTGTAAACTACATGATCTCAGCTTTAGCAGAAACTAAAAATTTTTTGACAGACATGTATTTTTAAAAAGATACAAGGCCTCAAACTTTAAAATCTAAAAAAAAATGTCAGTATGTCAATCAGAACGAAATCCCGTCCTGTCAAGATTTTTCTACTTAACCTTTATCAAAATGCATAAAACTTTATATTTTTAGAATCTGTATGCTCTAAGCTTAAACAATATATAAACATTTCTTGACAGACAATAGTTTTTATGTAAATTATTTATCGTCAAAGATGGTTACCCTATGAATTTTCGGGCGATTTTTCATGACACCAGATCCCGTCCTGTCAAGAATTTTTGCCTTTAAACTCATTATTTTTTAAAAATCTATATCTCAATTTAATGCTTATTATTTCTTCTTTAATAATCAGTTTTAAGTTTGTTAATATATTTATTACTTCAAAAGTTATGACCATTTATATATAGAAAATTTCCCGTCCTGTTTTTCTCCGTCCTGCTTTTAGACCAACCCAACCATGACAACGCGCAGATAAAATAAATGGACCTACGGTACAACCAGTCGGTCTTTCGTAAAAAAATTAATTGTCAAAAAACATTAAAAAGGTAAAAGTTAAAAGTGTTTTAAAGTGCAGTCGAAAGGTTAGCAAGTTGACAAAGTGGACATAAATTTCCAAGAAAATAACAAATGTACAGTGGACAAAATTGTCACGTGATAAAATTGTCAGAACAAAAAATGTCCTGTTGACAAACTTGTCACGTGACAAAATTGTCAAGAAAAAAAAATTTTCCAGAGGACAGAAATTGTCAAAAGAAAAAAAAGTCCAGTGGACAAAAATTGTCAAAAGAACAAAAATGTCCAGTGGACTGAAATTGTCAACAAATTGTCAAATGGACAGAAATATATTGTATAAAAAAAATTGTCAAAAGAACAGCCCAAGTTAACTTGGGTTGTCAAATTCTCTGCTCGAAGTTAACTTAAAGCAGTCAGAATCTCTGCTTTACAAGTTAACTAGCATGTTATGTTAGGACTGCACCCAACTGTATATTGCATATATCAATTTTACTCAATAAAACCGACTGCGAGTCAACAACCAAAGCTTTAGTCATCAATGCAACGTAATTTCTGTTGCTAAAACTTTTCAATTTCGACGAACTGATTTTAAGGTATATTGCATATTAATGAAAACAATGTAATGCATTAGTGACGATCTATTTAGATCCTACAGCTTAGGTAATCTGCATGACTGCAGTATAATTTGAATGCAGCTTCAATTATCTTACTTATTATATGCGACTGTGAAGCACTAACGCTGTTAAATATAATTCGTGCTAGTTTGCTTGGTATTTTATAGAATATATATAGTTATAGCCCCTTTGTCAAGTAACGACTTTTTTTCTCACCCCTTCTCAGCTAACGCTAACATTGACAATGCATACGGCCTCAAGTTGCACTAGAATGCGTGATATATCTAGTATGCACGAGGTATATACTAAGGTAAATAGAAGGATAAACTAAATAAGAGAAATAGTGGAATAAGAAAGCATCTTGAGAGTGCTACATAAACTTACTTAACAATTTTAGTACTGAAGTAAATGCATCTGTCTAGTATTTAATGTTAACAATGCGCTAAATTAAAACTTGTATGACATACGTGCTGCAGTCTGAAGTCAACATGTAACAAGAAGAACACTAAATGATCTTTTCTTTCTTGACGTAGAAATTAAATACAATAGTTATTCCAAAGTTAAAATCTATGTTTAAAAATTTACCTTAACAAATTAGGTAATGCCCATCGCAAACTCTATAAAAGAAGTGAAATCAATTACACAGTCGACGTGGAAGCATTTCCTGCTAAGATAACAACACCTGTCGTGAATCCTGTCTAATAAAAGACTGTTTCGACCGATAGACAAAACTAGTGATTACAGTTTCAAATGGCATAATGATTGTTCAACAGCCGTAAAATTTACACATATCCCCCAAAACTAAGATTTTTTAAAATTTAATTCCACTGTCTAAAATGTCTCTTAACTATCTTTATATATGATCTGTAGTATTGTATCAGATGGAAAACCAATACACTATAAGCCGAGGGTGCTGCTATATATCTCCTTAGCAATTCAAATATCCTAGAGGAAAATCAAAAACTTTGCCCCTTTGCCCTGGATCTTTGAGTTTTGCATATATGTGTCTAAGTTGTGATGAGACCTTATCTAAGAATGAATGTGGAATTGAAACAGTTGGTAACACTTAATTCAGCGGGTTTTAACTAAAGTCTGCTTTATAAGAAAACACTCATTTTATAAAGCGCAGATAAAGTACGTTACGAAACTAAAAGTTGAAAATTTTTAACTCTGGCAAAGTACCAAATGAATAAACTGTATGCCAAAAATTATGTCTATCATTCTTAATGAATAATTACTCAGCGTATGGCAATGTTTCACAAATTGATTTTAATTACATATAATACCTTAACATTAAAGTGAATACAAACTTGTGTGGTTTTGGAGACTTAAAATATTTAATTGTCAAATAGCTTGCGATTTGAGGAAAATAAAAGTTGTTTGGACGCATTTTACATGCCCATAGGCTTTTGTCATAAAATATGAAAAGTATAGATTAAAGAGAAATATGTAACGTTGATAATAATAATCAACAATGTATTTCGGCTTCAGATTTTTTCATTTTTGAAACAAAAACAAAACGCACGGTTAAGTGAAGAATGTGGCTCTGTAAAAAAGACAATTCAAGCTTTATTTGGTTTCCGAAGCCATAAGGTCTGTCCTGCATAGTTACCTATTTTTTGTACAATCCTAGAATATGCGTTTTAACTTCAAATCCACAATTTAAAACAAGTCACCCATAAAATCCCAAATTAAAACCTCTTCTTCATATCAAATCACTCCTGAGAAAATAGAAATATAAAATTACAACCATATTAAATACATTATATCACTCCAGAAACTTTTGCGATGCAATTAAAAAACTTATTTCTCATACAAAATCACTCCAAATACTTAAGCGATGCAATTGAAAACCCTATTTCACATATCAAATCAATCCTGATCCCATAGCAATGCAATTAAGAACCATATTTCACATATGAAATTAATCCTAAGACATTTATAATGCAAATTTAAACTATATTTAACATATAAAAATCAATCAGGAGACTATAGCAATGCAATTTAAATCATATTCCACATATAAAGTTACTCTGGAGACCTTAGCCATGTGATTAAAAAGAATATTTTAGATATAAAATCACTAAAGAAACTAGAGCTATGCAATTAAAAACTATATTTCACATATAAAGTTACTCTAAAGACCTTAGCCATGCAATTAAAAACCATACTTTGCATTATAAATTCAATCCTGAAACCTTGGCAATACCATTCAAACAAAATATTCAACATATAAAATCTCCTGACACCATAGTGATGGAATTAAAAAACTATATTTCACATATAAAATCAATCTTGAAACTTTTAAAATACAATTAATATCTATATTTAACATATAAAATCTCTAATGATACTGAAGCAATGCAATCAAAAACCATATTTCACATATAAAATCACTCTGGAGACCTAAGTGATGCAATTAAAAACCATAATTAACATACAAAATCACTATTGACACTGAAGCAATGAAATTAAAAACTCTATTTCACATATAAAGTCACTCTGGAGAGCTTAGCCATGCAATTCCAAACCATATTTTACATATAAAATCAATCGTGAAACCTTGGCAATACAATTAAACAATATATTTAACAAATAAAATCACTAGAAAGACTTTAGCAATGTAATCAAAAATCATGTCACCAATAAAATCACTCTGGAGACCTAAGTGATGCAATTAAAATCCATTTTAACATATAAAATCAATCTCGAGACTTTATCAATGCAACTAGAAACCATATTTTACATATAAAATCAATCCTGAAGCCTTGGTTATGCCATAAAAAACAATATCTCACATATAGAATCACTCTGGAGACCTAAGAGATGCAATTAAAATCCATATTTAACATATAAAATCAATCTCGACACTTTAGCAATGCAACTAGAAACCATATTTCACATATAAAATCATTCCTGAAGCCTTGGAAATGCCAAAAAAACAATATGTCACATATAAAATCAATCTGGAGACATAAGAGATGCAATTAAAATCCATATTTAACATATAAAACCAATCTCGAGACTTTAGCAGTGCAACAAGAAACCATATTTTACATATAAAATCACTCTGGAGACCTAAGAGATGCAATTAAAATCATATTTAACATATAAAATCAATCTCAACACTTTACCAATGCAACTAGAAACCATATTTCACATACAAAATCATTCCTGAAGCCTTGGTAATGCCATAAAAAACAATATTACATATGGTGTGTTGTATTAAAATTCTGATTGGCTAAGCCAATCATGTGATTTACAGAATATTCTGTGTATATATTCTATTTCTAAAGCATATTTAAGGCTTGTTACTATTTTTAAAGCATATTTTAAGGCATGTTACTATTTATAAAGCATATTTAAGGCTTGTTTCTAAAAATAGATCCGGATACGTTACTATTTATAAAGCATATTTAAGGCTTGTTTCTAAAAATAGATCCGGATATACTCTTCCGACTCATTATTCTAAATTTAAATAAATAGAGAAAAATTCATATGTAATATAACAATTAAGGACTTTTTACTCTGTCAATACGTAGTTATATGGACCTGTAGAAAAATATTGACCTCGGACTTCGTCCTCGGTCAATATTTTTCTCCACGGTCCATATAACTATGTATTGACCTCGTAAAAAGTCCATATTTGATTAATATTTCACATATAAAATCACTCTGGAGACATACTAGTAAGAGATGCAATAAAAATCCATATTTAACATATAAAACCAATCTCGAGACTTGAGCAGTGCAACTAGAAACTATATTTCACATATAAAATCATTCCTGTAGCCTTGGTTATGCCATAAAAAACAATATCTCACATATAGAATCACTCTGGAGACCTAAGAGATGCAATTAAAATCCATATTTAACATATAAAATCAATCTCGACACATTACCAATGCAACTAGAAACCATATTTCATATATAAAATCATTCCTGAAGCCTTGGTAATGCCATAAAAAACAATATGTCACATAGAAAATCATTCTGGAGACATAAGAGATGCAATTAAAATCCATATTTAACATATAAAACCAATCTCGAGACTTTAGCAGTGCAACTAGAAACCATATTTCACATATAAAATCATTCCTGTAGCCTTGGTTATGCCATCAAAAACAATATCTCACATATAAAATCACTCTGGAGACCTAAGTGATACAATTAAAATCCATATTTAACATATAAAATCAATTTATGACTTTAGCAATGCAACTAGAAACCATATTTCATATATAAAATCATTCCTGAAGCCTTGGTAATCCCTTAAAAACAATATCTCACATATAAAATCACTCTGGAGACTTAAGCGATGCAAATAAAAACCATATTTCACATATAAAATCATTCCTGCGACCATAGTGATGGGAAAAAAACTATATTTTACAAATAATATCAATCCTGAGACCTGAGCTATAAAAGTAAAAACCTTACTTTTATGTATAAAATCACTCTGGGAATATTAGTGATGGAATTAAAATCATATTTTACATATAAAATTATTCCTGATACCCAAAAGATGCAACCAAAAGCTCATGAATGTGGGTTTAACCATTGTAAATATATGATATTTTACATTATTGTTTAATTGTTGTGTACTTTAATCAGATTTAGTTGTTAAAATACAGAACTCTCATAGATTTTTAACCTTTTTTTATTATTATCACACATTTTGGATATTGCAATGTACTTTCAATTGGATACATGTAGACTTAATTTATTTTTTTGAATGATTGCTTAGTTCAAGAGTTGTAATTTATATTATGATATCGAAGAATTGCTTGAATGATAGATATTTATATAACAAAGATATGTCTCACTTTATTGGACCATACATTAATGTTTAATTAAAGGAAACAACGGCGCAATAAGCAATAATATGTTTCCGAGCCGTAAGATTTAAAACATTTGATATCCTCCAGAAACACGTAATTAGCAAACAAATCTTCAATTCTTTCATTAACTAATTTTGTATTTTATCGATTGTTTTTTTTTGTAGTACGTTTTTAATAAACGACAAACATGACAAAGGATTTGATTTTCATCTTTCGTATACTTTTCATTCCGACAACCATGACGGGTTGGTCTAAAAGCAGGACGGAGAAAAACAGGACGGGAAATTTTCTATATATAAATGGTCATAACTTTTGAAGTAATAAAGATATTAACAAACTTAAAACTGATTATTAAAGAAGAAATAATAAGCATTAAATTGAGATATAGTTTTTAAAAAAATAATGAGTTTAAAGGCAAAACTTCCTGACAGGACGGGATTTGGTGACATGAAAAATCGACCGAAAATTCATAGGGTAACCATCTTTGACGATAAATAATTTACATAAAAACTATTGTCTGTCATGAAATGTTTATATATTATTCAAGCTTAGAGCATACAGATTCTAAAAATATAAAGCTTTATGCATTTTGATAAAGGTAAAGTAGAAAAATCTTGACAGGACGGGATTTCGTTCTGATTGACATACTGACATTTTTTCTAGATTTCAAAGTTTGAGGCCTTGTATCTTTTAAAAAATACATGTCTGTCAAAAATTTTTTTGTTTCTGCTAAAGCTGAGATCATGTAGTTTACAAAAACATAAAGTTTGAATAAATCAAGTTTCCGTAAAGTGAAAAAATCTTGACAGGACGGGATTTCATTATGGATGGAAGACGCCATTTTTGACAAGGTTATTTAATAATATAACAAGAATCAACAACTCAACAAGCACAGTTAATTAGTTATAAGAACTAATTACAATGTTTATATAATATTTAACAATTTTGTAAAGACATGAAAAGTAATTACACTGATTATATAATATATAACAATTTTTGTAAAGACATTTTAAGTAAAATTGATGAATGTTAATTAATTACGTTTTGAGCAGAACCAATTTAAGTTATTGATGACACCAGCACAAGATTTATGTTTCCAAACATTACAAGATTTTATTCCCTTTTTCTAATCACAACCCACCATATCTTCAACTGCATCAGCCAAACCACATTCACAATTCTTTGATTTCACTCGACCCTTTTTGTCACAAACTGATTTCGGAAACAACCTGAATTCGCTCTTCTCTAAACAAGATATTAAATGTTCCCTCAAGTATTTTTCTTCAAATGTAATATGTAAACCACCCACAAAACCTGTAAGACAAAACACAACAGCATTTGCAATAGCATATAAACCACAATCAAACGAATTGGTCTGTTTTTGAACCTGGGGAAGTTTAATAAGGAGACGTTTTTTACCATGTGCATACATTTGTGATAATTGTATTTCTAATGAAGTTGTCAGTTTTTCAAACATGCTGTCCAACACATATACCTCATTTGTTTGTGTTTGTAATGTTACCCAGTGATCATGACCAGTGTGGTGGATTTGTACTGATGGACCAAATATATCAGCAAAAATGTTTTATTAGAAGTCCACTTACGTTCATTCGTGTTATAAACAGGTGCATAGCATGTATTTTGGAAACCAGATATAGCTGGAAACTGTTTAGATAAAATTGAATGAACACAACCCATGATATCTGAAGAAAGCCATTGATTATTTAAGATTAGCATTTTATCTGATTGCTTTAATGTACCAACTATGATTTTGCTATATACACAAGTTAATAACAGACAACTTTATACAACACAATAAAAAGCACAAATATTATATGAATAGTACTAATAAAGTTTGAGATCTGAGATTGAGAGCATGATTGTATGTGACCTTTTCAACAAATTCCCCTCTTTATATGTAATGCTATGAATAATATTCACCTTAATTGACAACTGTTCAACCTGTCATATCAGCAATAGATCAAACAGTTAATTGTAATTTGTTAAGACAACAATCGTTAACGGTACTCACCAGTAATTAGATTAATTAAATTATATTATCTTTCAAATTAGTTTTTCAAAAAATATCTATGCTTCATTTTATGAATTTATGTGATACTAGAGCATAATGTAAATTAACAGGATAAATTATTTGTTGGAATATAAATTTCTAAAAAAAGGTAAGTTTATATTTGCTAACTCTTGTGTGGATTAATGAACTTTCAAAGGGATGGCTACAAATATGGCCGTTTTCACATCGAAACGAAAACCCGTCCTGTCAAGATTTTTTCACTTTACGGAAACTTGATTTATTCAAACTTTATGTTTTTGTAAACTACATGATCTCAGCTTTAGCAGAAACTAAAAATTTTTTGACAGACATGTATTTTTAAAAAGATACAAGGCCTCAAACTTTAAAATCTAAAAAAAAATGTCAGTATGTCAATCAGAACGAAATCCCGTCCTGTCAAGATTTTTCTACTTAACCTTTATCAAAATGCATAAAACTTTATATTTTTAGAATCTGTATGCTCTAAGCTTAAACAATATATAAACATTTCTTGACAGACAATAGTTTTTATGTAAATTATTTATCGTCAAAGATGGTTACCCTATGAATTTTCGGGCGATTTTTCATGACACCAGATCCCGTCCTGTCAAGAATTTTTGCCTTTAAACTCATTATTTTTTAAAAATCTATATCTCAATTTAATGCTTATTATTTCTTCTTTAATAATCAGTTTTAAGTTTGTTAATATATTTATTACTTCAAAAGTTATGACCATTTATATATAGAAAATTTCCCGTCCTGTTTTTCTCCGTCCTGCTTTTAGACCAACCCAACCATGACAACGCGCAGATAAAATAAATGGACCTACGGTACAACCAGTCGGTCTTTCGTAAAAAAATTAATTGTCAAAAAACATTAAAAAGGTAAAAGTTAAAAGTGTTTTAAAGTGCAGTCGAAAGGTTAGCAAGTTGACAAAGTGGACATAAATTTCCAAGAAAATAACAAATGTACAGTGGACAAAATTGTCACGTGATAAAATTGTCAGAACAAAAAATGTCCTGTTGACAAACTTGTCACGTGACAAAATTGTCAAGAAAAAAAAATTTTCCAGAGGACAGAAATTGTCAAAAGAAAAAAAAGTCCAGTGGACAAAAATTGTCAAAAGAACAAAAATGTCCAGTGGACTGAAATTGTCAACAAATTGTCAAATGGACAGAAATATATTGTATAAAAAAAATTGTCAAAAGAACAGCCCAAGTTAACTTGGGTTGTCAAATTCTCTGCTCGAAGTTAACTTAAAGCAGTCAGAATCTCTGCTTTACAAGTTAACTAGCATGTTATGTTAGGACTGCACCCAACTGTATATTGCATATATCAATTTTACTCAATAAAACCGACTGCGAGTCAACAACCAAAGCTTTAGTCATCAATGCAACGTAATTTCTGTTGCTAAAACTTTTCAATTTCGACGAACTGATTTTAAGGTATATTGCATATTAATGAAAACAATGTAATGCATTAGTGACGATCTATTTAGATCCTACAGCTTAGGTAATCTGCATGACTGCAGTATAATTTGAATGCAGCTTCAATTATCTTACTTATTATATGCGACTGTGAAGCACTAACGCTGTTAAATATAATTCGTGCTAGTTTGCTTGGTATTTTATAGAATATATATAGTTATAGCCCCTTTGTCAAGTAACGACTTTTTTTCTCACCCCTTCTCAGCTAACGCTAACATTGACAATGCATACGGCCTCAAGTTGCACTAGAATGCGTGATATATCTAGTATGCACGAGGTATATACTAAGGTAAATAGAAGGATAAACTAAATAAGAGAAATAGTGGAATAAGAAAGCATCTTGAGAGTGCTACATAAACTTACTTAACAATTTTAGTACTGAAGTAAATGCATCTGTCTAGTATTTAATGTTAACAATGCGCTAAATTAAAACTTGTATGACATACGTGCTGCAGTCTGAAGTCAACATGTAACAAGAAGAACACTAAATGATCTTTTCTTTCTTGACGTAGAAATTAAATACAATAGTTATTCCAAAGTTAAAATCTATGTTTAAAAATTTACCTTAACAAATTAGGTAATGCCCATCGCAAACTCTATAAAAGAAGTGAAATCAATTACACAGTCGACGTGGAAGCATTTCCTGCTAAGATAACAACACCTGTCGTGAATCCTGTCTAATAAAAGACTGTTTCGACCGATAGACAAAACTAGTGATTACAGTTTCAAATGGCATAATGATTGTTCAACAGCCGTAAAATTTACACATATCCCCCAAAACTAAGATTTTTTAAAATTTAATTCCACTGTCTAAAATGTCTCTTAACTATCTTTATATATGATCTGTAGTATTGTATCAGATGGAAAACCAATACACTATAAGCCGAGGGTGCTGCTATATATCTCCTTAGCAATTCAAATATCCTAGAGGAAAATCAAAAACTTTGCCCCTTTGCCCTGGATCTTTGAGTTTTGCATATATGTGTCTAAGTTGTGATGAGACCTTATCTAAGAATGAATGTGGAATTGAAACAGTTGGTAACACTTAATTCAGCGGGTTTTAACTAAAGTCTGCTTTATAAGAAAACACTCATTTTATAAAGCGCAGATAAAGTACGTTACGAAACTAAAAGTTGAAAATTTTTAACTCTGGCAAAGTACCAAATGAATAAACTGTATGCCAAAAATTATGTCTATCATTCTTAATGAATAATTACTCAGCGTATGGCAATGTTTCACAAATTGATTTTAATTACATATAATACCTTAACATTAAAGTGAATACAAACTTGTGTGGTTTTGGAGACTTAAAATATTTAATTGTCAAATAGCTTGCGATTTGAGGAAAATAAAAGTTGTTTGGACGCATTTTACATGCCCATAGGCTTTTGTCATAAAATATGAAAAGTATAGATTAAAGAGAAATATGTAACGTTGATAATAATAATCAACAATGTATTTCGGCTTCAGATTTTTTCATTTTTGAAACAAAAACAAAACGCACGGTTAAGTGAAGAATGTGGCTCTGTAAAAAAGACAATTCAAGCTTTATTTGGTTTCCGAAGCCATAAGGTCTGTCCTGCATAGTTACCTATTTTTTGTACAATTTCTTTTTTTATTCTTCCAGTTATGTCGTTAGTTTATGGATTTGTTTTTTTTTCGTCTTGTATTTATTTATGTGTTATGAAATAGGGCCTCGGTGGCCGATTGGTTAAGGTAGTTCGTGTACTATTGATCACGTGGTCTGTCAACATTGAGGTTGCGGGTTTGGGTCTCACTGCAGGCAGGGTGTACTAGTCTCCAATCTTAATTGACAAGGTTTGCCAGTTTCCTACCGAAGATCAGGTTTTTCTCCTGGTACTCTGGCTTTCTTCAACAATAAAAACTGGACGCCTTGTTATAGCTGAAAAATTGCTGAAAGTGGCGTTAAACAATATTCAGACAAAAAAAAATAGAAATAATGATTGCTTCTGTTGCATCTGTGCAGGTGTACATTTTTTCATTCTTTTTTGTTAAGTTTTTAATGATTTGAAATTTAGTATTTGTTATTATCGGTAATTTGTACGTTTTCCCTTCGAAGTGTATCGGTGATAAAGTCTGTAACAACGTACTGGCATTTTTCACCGAATTTATTTGGTCAATAGGCTGCGGAGGAATCTAGCAATGATTACGTCGCATTAACTAGCATAATGTTCAAAAATAAACAAACATGAAATCAAGAGAAAATAAAAAAAACTATTTAACCCCCCACACCCTACTCCTAAAGAAAACAAACACAACGCGACCACCCGAGCTTCGTTTTCGTAGCTACCTTCTGTTAACAATGATACAGTTTAAATAATCTGAACAAAACTCCACAAATTGCACAAACATCAACAGCAAGTGACGACTCTGAATTACTGTTAATTAACCAAAAGAACTTGCGAATAACTTTGTCATTTTTGAGGGTTAATCCGACAAATCACAAAAATGTAATAGGAATTTTACGGCAGTAAAATGCGGCCTACACAAGAACCTACAACTCATTGCATATGCATTCCAATTACAATTGTAATTTATATATAAATGATGTGTAAACCTGGCCGCTGCAAAGTACTGAAAATTAAAAATAACACAGCACCAAAGAGTAACCAGAAATGATGACGATATAAAATAGAAAATATAGAAAAGTAAAACTGACATCGGTCAGAAACGTTGGGTGTTGGCAACATAAGTTTGATATACATGTAATACTATTTGTCAAAGAGCAAAATTTAAAAACCCCACATTATAATTAAGTCCATTAATCACGCCACATTCTGGTTGAATGATGTTGACGCTAAATGACGTAGCAAACCATTTTTCAGATCACAACAAAAAAAAAGTATTTCGTTAAAAAATTTCCACCACATTAACCAAAAATACTCTTTTTGAAAATTACCGATACGGGCTCACTTGATACTGGCTGTGATAAAGTTTGCATCACAAACAAAATGTGCTGTATTCCATATGTATCTCCTCTGTATATATTAGACACTATATTTCTTGTATCAACCTTGATATAAATTAATTTAATTTATACATCAAATGAAGGCAATAGCAAAATACCGAATACCAAGGAAACTGTCAAAAAGATATTTCACAAATCAAAGTCCAAGAAACCGGCACATTCAACGTTTAACCCAAAATCACCAATTACTTGGTATAAGCATTTCAAAAGATATTACTGTAATGTGTGAGTTAGTGTTTTGATAAAAGTGATTTGGTATCATACACCACTTCTCAGTAATGGTTGTATCCAATAATCATCGCATCGCAATCAATATGTACTGAATTCAAAAAAATATATACAACATTTAAGGCCCGGACGAGTTATTTCGCTTGTAACCTTGGTTTATAAGTTTAACCCGACAATATTGATGTTTGTAAAAATCAGTATACTCACTACAATATCTTGCAGTAATATTATATTTCAGCTTCTCCTGCATACGCTGGTCATAATTTTTTAACTGATCAATTAATAAATATTTTCACCGTATGAAGGAAAAGCTGAAATATTGCGGCATAAGTTAGGAGTTTATATCATTTTGAAACTAAAATCTTAAATGTCGTAAATGGCCATTTGCGCCGCAATATCATCAATATATATCTATACGTAAAAGTAAAGGACCCAACGTCTGCTATCGTTAATAAGACGTAGAAGAAATTCAGTTTCATAGGAATACTTGTTTATATCCGAAAGTTCTTGAAGAAAAGTTAAATAGAACACCATTTCAATACTTTAGTTTAATATACCATTTTCTAATACGTTTTTCACTCTACTGTTTTTTTAAATTTCAGGTTAATACAAATGGCGTAATTTCATTACGTGGGAAAGTGCCAAATTTCACACCCGAACCATTTCCTTTAGCATTTAACAAATCACTAATAGCTCCTTACTGGACTGATGTAAATACAAAATTAAGGGGAGACATTTGGTACCGACAATCAACAGATGATAGTCTGTTGCAAAATGCATCAGCAGAGATCAAGGCAGTCTTTCCAGAACACTACAGATTTCAAGCTTCATGGATCTTTGTTGCCACATGGGATAATGTTCCTTTTTTGGAGCCAATTCTACAGGTTTCACCAAGGCAAGTTTGTATGCTTAATTTTTTTCATAATAACAAGCCACATATTCGCTATCTAAATAGGCAAATGAACCATTTTCCTTTTCGACATTCATTTTCCTTTTCGTTATACAGTTTCCTATTTGTTATCCGAATAGGAAAATGAACCATTTTCCTTTTCGACATTCATTTTCCTTTTCGTTATTCAGTTTCCTTTTTGCTTTTCAAATAGGAAAATGAACCATTTTCCTTTTTGACATTCATTTTCCTTTTTGTTATTCAGTTTCATATTCGTTATCCGAATAGGTAAATGAACCATTTTCCTTTTCGACATTCATTTTCCTTTTCGTTATTCAGTTTCCTTTTCGCTTTTCGAAAAGGAAAATGGTTCATTTTCCTATTCGGATAACGAATAGGAAACTGAATAACGAAAAGGAAAATGAATGTCGAAAAGGAAAATGGTTCATTTTCCTATTCGGAGAGCGAAAAGGAAACTGAATAACGAAAAGGAAAATGAATAACGAAAAGGAAAATGAATGTCGAAAAGGAAAACGGTTCATTTTCCCATTCAAACAACAAAAAGGAAAGTTGATGACTAAAAGAAAAAAAACATACCATTTTCATTTTCGAATATCGAAAAGGAAAAAACGAAAAGGAAAACAACTTGAGTTACGTATCTTATTGACCATAAATAAAAGACAGTACAGCGACATCTAGCTCTCTGCCTAGTACCTAGACCTTCATCTAGAAATTAACAATGAAGGTCGGTTAAGAATCAAAATTTAGGACCGAAGGGATTAATATTTTTTTGAAATTGTTAATATTCCATATTTGTGTGGCAAAATTGCAGCACTTGTATTTTTAGTCTACATCTCATAATCAGATACTGAAGAGCATGTATTCCCTTCCAAATTTCGGTAATAGAGGATGACGAAAAAGATACTTAACCAAGGTTTTCGATAGCAAGATTGAAGTCATCAATTCGATAATTCTGATGACTTAGATAAGCGTTACGGAATATCACACATGTGATCATTGATTTTTTCCGTTTGTCGTAAACAATTTTTCCCCTTCTTCTGTATTTGACTCCCCGGAATGCAAGTATGAATCATTTCCTGATTTTAGCATGGCTATGGAGTTAGGTTTTTTTGTTGTGTGCTGTTTGTTTGAATGTTGACATCTTTTTGTTTAACCATAACTTTCCTTGTTTGGAATTTACCTTTCATGAATACGTTTTGTATATTTGATTTTGTAATAAGAATTATAATTAAAGCATGTGATTTGTAGAAAGTTCTACATGTATGTTATGTTTTTAAATTATGTTAAGCAAATATTTCGTTATTTAACAATAAAAAGCTGCATGTGTTCGTTAACTTTAGCAAATATAAAGTTGTGTTTGGTATTTTAATTTAAATCCGGGGATTTTAATCCATATTACAGAGATGCACCTTCCAGTGTTTATTGATTACCAACGAAAGAATTTCTTTAACAATTTTTATGTATCACAAAATTGAGTGGACAACAGGAACTGCAAGCGGTGGAAATGCATCTACTGGTCTTGGCGGAACACCTGCATAGGTAAATTAGTTCTTTCTATTAGTTTTATGAGGTTTTACATTTGAAGCTCACACATGTATACTTTTAGAATAGACTTTGAATCACTAGAAAACAAAACACAATTAAGGAAATATTAATGAAGTTAGAAATAACGAACTAAAGTGTTTTTAAAAATTGACTAGATATACTTCTTTTGTTAATTATCTAGGAAATGCGTTAACCTTTTGACAACGGATGTTTATATGCAATTTTTTATGTCATATTAAAAATTAATCCAAATATTGGCCTATTGCATCTCGAATTGATACAAATATTTAGAAAAAAAGATTTTCGTTTTTTTACTAGAAGAAAGTACAAGTTACTTTTGACAAAGTGACGATACTAACTATAACAATAATGTTAGCAGAACTAACAATAGTTAAAGATTTAGCCAACGACAACACTAGGGATTTATTTTCTCATTGAAACTATAAAAGGTGTCGAACGAAAGATAAATTGTGTTTTATGTGAATTATGGTTATTAGCTTTGACTGCAAATTTAGTATATTAAAACAACTCACAATTTATTTGTTTATTTAAAGGCTGGATTTGATGCGGGAGATGGAATAAACTTTCTGACATTAGAAGCTTCGCGAACACCAGATATAATCAATATTACACAAATGTCTAATATCGATATTTCTGGAAAATGTATCTTCCGTGTGGATACTGCTGAAATGAAACAAGGAGGCTGTCTTTAAAATGGTAATAGTTACAGACTTGATTAATAGACATTGCGTTGTTTAAATAAAGCGGTAGGGCGTTATGACCAATATCATAAAACAGGTCAATGCTCAATTCAATTTGCCTTTCATATAACAATCCTCAAACTGTTTCTCTGATTCGTGTCAAATCTTGTTTATGTAGCCTTTCACTGGTTTGTATAAGCTGCGACATTTTCCTTTATTATAGTTGTATATTTTGTCGTTTGTCTATTCTAAAATTTCCGACCCATATCTATACCATACGTAGCAAGCTTATTCAAGACGTAAGCAAGATGCAATATGCTTGAGTAAGGTCTGCACTTCAATGTTATCAAATAGAATTCATGCAATTCGTTATCAAAGATGTGATATTAACTGTTTGTTTGTTCGTTTAATGATGGTATACGCCACTGTCATCATTTTTTATCATACCGTTTGGTAAAAAACCGGTTAAAATCGACCAATATAACAAAATAGTATATGTGATAATCCTAAAAATCTACGGCAATTAAACGAGGACAAAAATTTAGAACCCCTTTACAAACTTAGAAAAGTCAAACTTATTACACTGTAACTTCCAGTTTATATTTGCGATTAGGTGTAATTTTAACATCTTTCTAATCTGACATCAAAAACATTTCTTTTTACCTACAGGTACAATTAGGATTACACCAAAGGAAGTCTCCATGTTTGGTGGGACCTTATTGGTAATATCGGTCCATGTTTTGATCAGTCAGAATCCGCTAGTTTCGTAATGTCAAATTTCGTTGAAGGTCCATGTAAATTTGTTTCTAAATTCAGCGTTTCCTGTATTGCCCCTGCTGTGTACAAGACAGGAAGAGAGCTGATATCACTCAGGATTGTTAGAAATGATACTGTATTCACATTAGCAGGCGTTATAACTGTCGGTCAGTTTCATTACATATATAAAGGCAAAACTGTTGCTGCTTCGATTTAACAGAAAAAAACGTTTCCGATTACTGTGTCTTACAGTAGACGATAGCTTATACATAACAGAATAGACAAAAGGCCTTGTATCTGTTTGAATTAAGTCTGTCATGTTATCTTGTTACTTTTTATGTGGTTTTCTTATTTTCACATTTCTGTTATAACAATTTTAGGGACACAATAATTACAAAGTCAAAATAGATACAGTGTTTATTGTCAAATAACTCTACACTTATTAACGTGTATGGACGAATGCGATATTAAATCTTTATACACTTAGTTCTCTTTAAATTATAGCACAGATGCTTCTTAGGTGAATCTGGTCATTGTAATTTTTTGTGATATCTTCTACATGTTCAACTTTACAAATATGACCCATTTCGTTCTTTACGGCAGTAATGAAGTTTTTACCAAACTGTCTAAAACGCATTTCTCTTGAATCAGCTTAGCTTTTGCATATACCAAACCTTTTGTTTCTCCACCACAAGATTAGGAAAATGTCAGAAATATAAATGGTCGTTAACTTTGGAGAGATTTTGCGTTAAGTATTTAATGGTGCACGGTTTGAGACTTGCAGTAATAGACTGCAAGATAGTAAGACCCTCAATCATTGTTACTGTGTGTATTTTCCTAAACAAAGATGCGCTTTCCATTGGAGGCTTTTGCTAGTTTTGTACAATAAATTACTAATTAATGTATTCGAAATGTTTTCCCTTAAAAATACACATAACACTACACAACGTTTACTTTAAGGGTACCTACAGTTCTATTGTTTTTACAAATTAGATATAAACTCATCTGTATGTCAATAACCCATTACCTTATACTTGTTGATCAATACAATTTAGCTAGAGACCCCAGGGAAGCTGTTGGTTTTATTTTATTGGTTCAATTATCTGCTTGATTTTTTTTTAATTATTTACATATCAATGTCTTGTTAACTATCCATACTTTCTATTATAGTAAACCATGCTTTAACAAGATTTTCTATCACAAGATATCCATCATTTTGGAACCATGGATCAAACCTTAGAATTTCCTGGAATCCTATCTTGTTGCAATTTCCCATCAACGCCAAGATCGAAATAGATTTGTTTTACCCCAAGGTATAATGCATTGTTAATTGTATTTATAGATATGTATACGTAGTACAAAATTATATTATACGATGGAAATATTATTTGAGTGAAAAGCAAAACTTCTTGTTTATAAATACTACCTTTCTTCCGGCATTTGACTATAACGATATTGCCCTCTGTAGATGCATGTTTGGATTTCAAAATGTAAGAATTGTCTTTTTTATAACGAAGAAAAGATTTTGTGTACTTATGTTTTGTTCGCGCAGTAAAAGTTTAAAAAAAAATTATTGCTATTTTGGATATTATTGCTATTTTGGATATTATTTAAACAGGGACTAAAACGGGGAAAGCAAATAAAATATAAAAATATTGCACCTATATTCAATAATTAAATAACCTTTCCGTATCATTCAGTAAATGGTCATCTTATCGATGTAGACGAAATTTTGTTATCTCTAAATCTGTTCACAAAATATAAATCACTTGGCCAATGAAAACTACAAAAATAATATTTTCCTTAAACCGTATATCCTTTAAAACATCATCAAAGAGAAATCAAGGTTATAATTGAATATGTCAAGTGCGCGTTTCGTCTAATTAAGACTCGTCAGTAGCGTTCATACTGGGGATGTAATAACGAAAGGACTATCATCTCAGGAAAAACGAAAGCGTAGATGGGGTGTATAATAATGAGCTAGGAACAATCTAATGTTTAAACTGAGATTCAGAATTTCATTCAGCATAAGTAATGATATTAGAATCGTTGTTTATATAAAATAATTGTATTACACAAATTGAAATTTCAAAGAAATGACTTAAATCAAAATGCCAATTATACATATTCATTAAAGAATGAACGGCGGTTATCATGACAGCCGGGGATGATAAAACATCAATGTTACACCAAACAGTAGGGTTTTTAAAATAATCAAAACCTAAATCGAACTTTCGGTTACAAATGATTGTTTGTAGTCGTGGTTAACAGTCCAATAACTCAAATTCTGTAATTGGTGGGCTTTTAACAAGTAGCAGAAGAAAAATAGTAACACGAAATACAATAAGGTTTTTATTGGAATTGGAATGACATTAATAATTAAGCTGACATTTGTTCTAGGAACAAATGTGAAGGTCTTTCCCACTTTCATCTAATGTAAGAAAATTGATGTGACGTTTGTGTATGTTGCTTAGCAGATAATGTCACTTCCAGTAATAAAAATTAGTTATGTAAGTAACGAAAGTGGTCCCGAGTAAAAAACATAAATGGTTGTTAAGACGTTTTATGTTCTTTGATAGGAACAAAATGCCACTTCCGGTTATAAAATGACAAATTTCAGTAAAGTACATCATTCTTAAATATGTTGTTGGTAAGGAATGTTTAGAAGGGTTACCTTGTTGCTACGGTATGACCTTGGAATCAAATTCAAGCTTTTTTCCTACTTATCACTTTGAATGTTTTCTATATAATCCCTAGCCGTTATCAAGTTATAAGCAAAAAATAACTGATTAACTGAAATTATTCAAGGGCTGTAACTCCAAAAAAATTCATGTAATGAGAATAGGTCATGGTTTCTGATTTTATCTGCTAACAAAGGTTTTCGTGTTCAGGCTTTGTTACTAAAAATAGATCGGTTAAAAAGCGTGAGCCATGTCACTTTTGGATATGCTTGATTAATGGTACCATTATCGAACAATATGTCGAGACACTTTTTTGTCAACCGTGTGCGACAGAAGAAGAAAAAATACAAGAATTTCTTTCCATCGAATAGGAAAGACCATAATCATAATCAAATGAAACACCGAAGGCATATGAATTAAAAGAGAAGAGACCTTAACAATATGATACAGTATCCCTACTCAATACATGTCATCTTTAGATTCAAAAAGACCACGGGCTGATGTGTGTATCTCCGGTTTATACGATAGTAATATTGAGATTATTTACGATACATAGGTAGTGCCATTATACAGAGATTTCAACCTTACAGGGTATCTAAATATGTATTGATATCCCAATAAGGCGTGTAATAATTATGTTTCCCAAACCAAGTCTTGAAATACTTATTGTTTTCGTCCGGTTTCTTATTATTCTTCTTCTTCTTTCATCTTTTTTCTTTGTTTCTCTTTTCTTTTCGCTAAATCTTGTTTGCACAGTTTCTACGAGATGCAATGTCCTATCAATATGAAACGTTGGGAACACGTTAAGGGTGATCTGAAGTTTTTCAATCCATTCTTTTAATTTTCAAAATAACATCCGTTTCCATGGAAACGGATTCATTATACAGGACTTTATATTATCTTGGTATTAATTTGTATTTGGGGGGTTGCCATCATGCTAAAAATTAATAGGGGCAATGGTAGTTTTTTGGGAGACATTTTGTGTTGGGAAATTGGCATCCCAACACAGTTATTACTGGTTTACTATCTATTTCAGTGTGTTGAATGGAGTGAAATGTATATTTACAATAAAAAGTTTTACATCTATATCTATTGGATAATTATTGCTGACTTTGATTGTTTGAAGAATTTGTTTGTCTCCATGTTAAAATTCCGTAAACGATGCCATAATGCCTATCCGGAAAAAATAAATATGTGTGTGTTTATCGCTAGATTTGAAGTCTTCTTGCACACTTAAAATAAAGATTATTAGTCTGATAAACGTTTATTGTGATGATATTTTACTCTATATAGGCATGCCTGCTCTTTCTTGTTCTCTTTTTAAGCTCGTCCGAATTGGATATTTGGAGGAACATGACGTTGAAGACGTAATCCTTAACTTTGACGTAACACAGACGTCCACTTCTCATGTTTTGAAGCAGGAACTCGTACTCTTAAACTGAAAAACAGAAGAACAAAACAAACAGACACACAACACCAAACAAAAAACTGAGTGACAAACTCTTTAAAAACCGAGTCAATGTACTTCAAACGGTTAAGGACTCGTGCTTCACGCGTGACACTGTCATACCAAATTGGTTAAATTTGCTAATTAGTTATATACGGAACAACGATAAATAGATAAATTATAAATAGAAATTCAAAACAACTATATGCGCGCATCTGTATAATTGCTTACAGATCCATTCTGATTGTATAAAAATCGTTGTAATTAAAGCTCAGGTCGCACAAAAACATTGTGTATGTAAATGACATGTTCAACCAAAAAGTAACACTAGCCCAGTGAAACTCCGTTTTTTAGCGGACGGATCTGGTCTAGAGGTTACACCTCTGTCTTTACATGCTAGGCGCAGTAGCCATAGATGTTATAAACTGACACGAGTTCGATTCCAAAGGTGGGACGGCTCAAAAATCAAATCTGTGTGTACAGATGATTTTCAGAGTGGAAATTACAACGACACTGTTTGGTTAATTCATTAGACACTTATATATATATATATATATATATATAAACAATCTACAATGTAACAGGCTAGTTGTTATTTGCATTGTTGCTCGGGGTTTGTTATAAATGCATTAATATCAAACACATTTTCCCGTGGAAATATAAAACAACCAATTGCTCCATTGTTTATAATATCTTTAAGACTAAAAGTAACACAAGTGATATTGAACTACAACATTATTCATCTCTGCCCCCACCTAGTTCTACTGAAATGGAGATAGGAACTTTTAGATTTATGTTGAATTTCACGGAGCCAGCAGGCATTGTCAAAGTATCAGCAAATGTTGCGTACAGGTAGGCCTTAAGTAACATAATAAGTATATTTCTCAATATTCTAATTGTTCTTTGGTGCTAAATTAAGTAATAGCAAATAAATGTTTTCATATCAAATAAGTTTATACAATAAGGGTCACAATTATTATTCAAATTAAAATAGTACACAGTATATAATGATTTCAACCTGTTGATAATTTAGTATAACGCAAGGAATATATTGTGCAAATATTTTTTTTTTCTTTTTCAGCCCATATTATTGGTCAGACATGTTTTCCGTTTATGTTAATATTTCTTCAAGTACTAAGATTTGTAATAATTGGAATATGAAAGATTAGACCATGCCTATGATCGACGCAAACGATATTATTCCTTGTCCGTGTACACTCGAAGTTGCTTTGTTGGATGTGACAAGATTTCATAAAGACCCACTCTGCCGAGGGAATGAATGTTTATATCAACCTTTTGCAAATCTTTGCTTTCAACACAATCTACCATCGTGAGTATTGAAATCATTTTGAAATTTTTAATTGCCTCTTATTAATCAAAAACGGTACTGATAAATACAATAAAAAGGAATTTCATAAACCGGATATAAGTGTATGGAACACGGCTCAATAAAGAAAATAATTAAAGTATGGAACGGATTATAATAAGGAACTTAATTGCCCTCATTTACGCCATATGATAAACAAAACATTGTGACATAAAACGGCATAATGTCTTTGCTCTTTTTATTGATTAATCACACTTAATCTGTGTGTTGTATAAAACCATTCTTTAAGATAAGACGTTTCTTGTTAAACCACAGTTAATGTCATCTGATAGAAATTCTCACTCAAATATATTTGAAGTAGGCAAGGCTAAGCCATGCTATAATCAAACATCTTTTTAGTTATTCCTCTTACAGTCATTCAAAATACCAAATGAACTACATAGATCGTCTAGACTGACCGTGAAGCACGGGTCGTCGGACAATAATAATGCCGCGTCCATTTTAATTTCTATTGAATGAATTATGTTGCAAATGAATGTAATAACCAAATACCGAACACCAATTGAACTGTTTAAAAAAAACGAAAAAACGAAATATTTGCTGATACCTGCTGGCTCCGTACAATTCAAAATCAAACTGTATGTTCCTATCTCTATTTCAGTAGAACTTGGCGGGAGGGGACTGAGATGAAAACTGTTGTAGTTCAATATCACTTGTGTTACTTTTAGTCTAAAAAATAATGTAAGTAAAGTAGCACTTTAGCTATTGCTTAAATAATTTTTGTAATATCTGAAGTACATAACGCCGTGTACGTCATATTTGATCAACACATGATAAAGCATTAAAACGACCAGGTTAAACGTATATCTGGAGGAAGAAATGGATTTTAGGGCATCTAAACACTCTCCTATAATTAACAGTAAGTTTTAATCCAGGACAAAATATTAACTTATAGCTTTAACTATACCAAACAAACCTATTTTCTTTAACATAGATATGATCTCTTTAAGTTACTTGTCATGTTTTCTTACAAGGCTATTATATAGAGACTACTATCGCTGCAAAAAGAAATAAAAAATAATAAAAACTTGCATCAAACTGACAAATCCAGGAATACAAAGCAGAAATTTTCGTCGGTTTGTTTAAACAATTCTTGTTTTGCGAGTAACACCGGTTGTGCAAATTTATGTAAATTCAGTGGGTAATATTAAATTATTAAAAAACACATTGCATGTCTTTAAAATTGTTCTTTTAGTTAATGCTTAATGAACGTAAAAAATTAGTCACCGCAGTTGAATTTTGTTCAATAATCATAACAAAATTTTCTAAAAAGTAAAATAGTTAAAAACAACTGTTAAATTATTTTTAGATGGAATTATAAAAAACTTGAAATAAATAGAACAATATATAAACAACTTTCACTCTTTAAAGCCAACAACTAGCATTTAACTTTTTGGTATATTTAGTTACTTCAATATCGAGGTGTCATTAATCAAATACATGCAGTATACTGGCAACCTACACCTTAATGCATTATAATGTCCAGAGAGAGAAAAACAACATAATCTCACAAAACTTAACAAATCAGAAAATATTTCATTTTTATAATGAATTCATTTCAACAATTTGTAAACTTTATGAAGCAATATCTTTTTAATGATAAGTGTTTATATTTTGGTACGCAAATTAACTGTGCAAATAAAGTGCCATTAACTTACACACAATAATCGTAAGATAGATACAAGGACATGCACAGAAACTTAAACTAGATCAGTTTCACATGATCACATTATACGTTAATGCATTAACATTAGCTGACGTATGTAAACACACAATCCTACAAACAATTCAAATGACAAATTCCCATATATCCACAGTGTAACTAATACACAATGAATAAGCAACACAGTTTGTACGTACGAAATACTTGGGTAAATAAATGGTACACACTAGTCAAGGTACATCATTGAGTGTGAAAAATCGTTTAGTAAACTTTTACGCATAACAATTTCCAGCGGCATTATACATTTCATCTAATGTTTAACATAAAACATTTTCTTCATTGAAGTCATAATAATGAGTTTATCTTAAACCACAACTAAATTTTGCGTTAACTAATATGACATTACATTACATAAGTGCACTTTGCAAGAGAAAACTTGCATTTCAGCACATTATAAAATTTAATAAATATAATTTGCATCCTATCCCAATAATTAGTGAGCAATCAAACTGCTTTTAAATATATATACCACGAACACAAGTTTTATAGATGTTTTATCGACTAACTATACGGATAGCCCCAGAACAATACGTTTGATATGTTTTCATGTAGTAAATATTTTGGCTAAAATATACTACCATTTATGTGATTTGCAAATTGATTGATCAGCATTTACCTTGGCTAGGAAATTAATAAACTTTATTCAACATTAAAAAATATATGTCATTTATATCAATTCCAAATCATGTTTTCACTAGTTTAAACAATTTGAGGCGCTCCCACTTTTACAACGCAGTGAATGTAAAAAAGGCTTATTTGTTTTAAAAATTACCAAAGGTTTACCTTGCAAGAACTGAGAAAAATGTTATTTATTTTAAAATTCCCAGTGCTGGAAAATTAGGACAAAAATTCTGGCACACTTCCATAACAGTAGTTGTGCAATTTTAATACATGTGCCTTTTTGTCTTTCTGTGAACTTTCAGAGATCTTGGTTGAAAACTGTAGGTGGAGTTGATTACACAAAATAGGTACCATCTTCTGCAAATGTTCTGAGAAAATGACTAAGTTCCCAAGGCTGGAAAATTGAGAAAAAAACTCTTAAAAACTCTTACATAATAGCATATGCACAACTTCAATACATGTTCAATCTTTCTGTGAAGTTTCAGAGATCTGGGTCAAAAACTGTAGGAGGAACTGATTACACAAAATAAATACAGTATTTTCCCCTCCCGCTCGCCCAACTTCACCATACTAGAACCCAAGTTTGCTCTTCGTGCTACTCGGTCAAAAATGTACACATTAAACACTATTCACCCAATCAATACGAAACATAGGTATTCACTTTGTACTTGATGTGAGGTACATAATCTGGTAACCTGTTACTGTTACACATTTACTTATGTTATACCTTCACAGTTAAACGTGTGACTTTAATCTACACCGGTACTGACACTTTTACAATAAAGCAAAAAATGTGACTAAAAACAATACACACTAACGTTACGTTTACCTTCAAATTGAATGCTTTTCGACGTATTAAACGTAATTGCAAATATCGTTAATAATTAAAATTTGTTTAATTTTAATAAGTATGTTTTTTATTTAAGGATTGTTTCAATTGTTTGCTATATTATTGAATATAGACGACTTTGGGTCGGTTTACGCTAATAAACCGCGAAGAGTTTTATGTACAGCTTAAACCAAACCAAAGTCGTCTATATCCAATAATCTAACCAACAATTGAAAACAATTCTTATATTTTAAATTCATTATTATGAAAAGAAATAACAAAACCAATATCAAACAAGTAGTCAAATAATATTGCAATTCACAATTTTTAGTGTTGTCACTTGTTGTTTGCGGAAGAATTTATGTAGTCAAACGTCATCGATACACATAATTATGTAGTCAACAATAAGTCACGTGATGCAATACGAAGTTAGGTTATACGACATGGATAATGTTGCTCAGCTGTTGAATATTTAAAGGAAATTAAAATATCACACAATGACATAATTCAATATAAACCTTTAGGCAGCTCCGTCACAGCTTTGCTGCAAAACCTTATGACACGGCAGACATCGTTGAGGTAGAGACAAATCCTTTAAGAGGCATAGATGTAGTAGTTAATGGCGAACTTATAGACATCGATTGATTAATAAGTAGCAGTGTATCCAACAGAGGTATAATTACATGTATTAGTTTTGAGTCGTCAATAATTTTTAGTATATCCGAGAGACGAAAAAAACATTCCATTTTGATCATGTATTTTGAAAATGCAATATACAAAATCATTGAGATCTTTCTACACTTTTTTTATAATGTGCAAGACTGCAAATCACAAATTTAAATATTGCAACAATAAGTCTAAAAGTCATTTGACTTGAAATCTGATCTCCGTTACCAATACCGTCTGAGTCGTTTAAAAGCTATGAACCTTAACTTTCAGTACACAATTATTTGATGCATACCATTTTAAAACTAAATGTCATATTAAATTTCCAGGATCAAAGGTGGAAAGCATATGAGAAGATCAATTATCAGTAACAGTATCATTTGATAGACCACAAATAGCTGTTCAGGCATTCTCCGACCTCAACACACTTAACTTATTGGTAATGGTTTCTACTGACGAGCGGGGAGGTAATGCATAAGTAGACATTCCTGTAAACTTATAACTAACTAATTAATATTTCAAAACTAATGTGGTACGCCAAATAATATTACAAATCCTCAGTACATGTGGATAAAGAAATGGTCGATGTAGAAAAAACTTGCTGAAGTACGACCGCATTCTGAGAGCTTCATTTCTCACTAATGAGACAGTGTGATACATACTTTCGGCCGGTTGTGATATACTCGTTTCAACCCGTTGGACAGATAAGAGTTTTAACCTCCTTTTCCATAAAAATGTACTGTGACGTAAACTGTGAGTTCCGCAAGACAAATATTTTTTTTTAATCTTTTGCTTTGTAATTCATCAATTCTATCATTTTGTAGTATAAAAGTCGGTTGTGGGATTTAGATTGTATCGTCTTATACCTGTTGTTTCTTCAAATTTCTTAACTTGATGAATCCCAAATTAATGGATTTTGCAGTGTCTACGTATTTACTCGATAAGTGTGGTAACATATTTCTTTTATATATTTTGAATGAATTCTTTAACTCGGGAGTACACAAACAAGTCAGCTTAAACAAGCCAAGAACATGTAGTTCTCACTTTATGTTAGGAAAATATTTCCACCAAACTGTTGATAACTTTAGCATTTAAATTATTTTATTATTAGCGTACTTGTTATTCGGATTTGTGTGTTGATTATAGTTTCTCTCGGCCTAACAACAAATCTTTATCTAAGTCAGCAAATTAGCTTAATGCATACTATTTTTACACTTTCAGTCGATTTTATTGGGTTATTAGGCAACCATGACTGTACAAAAGATAACGATCTAATATCCAGGAATGGTGTAATAATAGAAACTAATTCTTCAAATATTGAAATTCACAACAGTTTTGGTATATCATGTAAGTTGTTCAAATATTAAAAACACGTTTCTTTAATCTAGAAACGCATTATTGTGTATCGTTATGCTTGACAGCGCATATTTAATAAAGCTCCACAAATTTTGTTTATATCAATGTAAGCAAAATTATAATGTAAATTAAAAGATCATTACTCTACAGAGTTTTGTTTTAAAACAGTATTGGGTTTATAAAATTTTCACAAAATGTTTAGTACACTCAATATTTCTAACGATTTGTTTGTAGGGATGTCAACGAGTCACTATTTACATACCCAAATGGTAGACAGTACAATTCATACCAAAATTCTGAATGCAATCCAGTTTTGGTTATTCCGGACAACATCAGTCAGAGCACATCTGTCGTCTGTGGGGCATATAAGGAATGTATTTATGACTACTTCGTCACAGGGAATCAAATCTTGGGTCATATATCAGCTAATCTCTCACATCAATACGACATTATATGTAATATAACTGCAGCAGGTAGTGTATATCATGTATTTTTACAGTAAATAAAAATGTTAAAGATATGGCAATGCTAAATGTTTTACTAAAAATTAGTAATAAAAGAATGCTGCAAAATAATAATATTAATCAAATTTTAATATGGAAATGATAACATGCTTAAATAATATAAATACTTGTTTTATCAAGTGCTAGGTAACAGATAGTTTGCCAAACCAAATTGCAATCATCTATTACAGAATGTATAGTACCCACCACTGCATCCACGACTGAATTAATTTACAGCCCTTCCACCATGCCATCTATAACTAACGTAACAAAAACTACTGAAATAACTGCCATCACGGAACCAAACGACACAACACTTATTACCACTGCATCGACAACTAAAACAGAAACAACGACCAAATCAACAATCGTAACCCAAACATCCCCAACAACGCTTAAATTGACAATAAATGCGACTGAAAGCAAACACGCATTGACTACAGAATCATCAACTTTGAGAACGACTGATTTCCAAACAATTACTACTGAGAACGCAATAAGGATAAATGATGAAACGTTTGAAACCATGATCTCTACGGTTTCGTTGGTCATTGGATTAGTATTAATCGCAATTGTTGTGGCCATTGTTATCAAATACAAAAGACATGTCAAGAAGGAAACAACAAAAACATTACACAGGTCATATCAGCGCAAAACATATACAGAATATGTAAATATGCATGAACCGCAATGGACAAAAAGGCCAATTATGTAGAGCGGACAATGGACTTCATATCCACCACAATCGTATCCCGGTTGGTTTGAAGACGTCTTATATTAGCATTTAGGTAGAACAAAACTGAACGAAATAGTATGGCTAAAAAGACAGTTATTGTACGTTAATATTATACAAAAATCTTTAACAATTGTAAGTCATCTTTTTAAAAACATAGCGTAAATGGGTAAGGTTAAATTATGCGTTTGCATTATGATTTCTGTTTATTTTTCAGTACCCTGTAAAGGTGATATCCGTTACCGTTTGTTTACATTTTCATATTTCAATATTCCAAAACATAACTAGGTTAAATGGAACTAAGATTTCCTGGAATGTTAAATATATTATTTAGAAATGTTTCGGAACTGACTGGCCTAATATGGATCACGTGCCTGTCAACACTGAGGTTGCGGGTTAGAGTCTGACTACAGGCAGAGTGAGCTCGTCTCTAATCCTCACACACAAGGGTTGCCAGTTTTTCTATCAAAGGTTTGTTTTTTTTTCTCCGGGAAGTCAGATTTTCTCTGCAAATAAAAATTGGAGGCTAAGATCTAGCTGAAATAAATATCGGAATGGCATTTAAACTTCATTTAAAAATTAAAAAGGCATTTAGAACTAAGAAATTTGCTAATATGAAGATATTTATACAAACATTTTAAAAGATACCTAGTTCTAGTGCCGAATAGTTTGTGTTCAAGCCAATGTTTGTGTTTCTAAAGGTCTTAGATTTAAGATGGTTTAGAAATTCTACCGTTTAGACAGAAAAGCTTGACTTTATTTATTATGATGTCTGCGCTAATAGTCCTTGCCGGCCGTTCAGCAACCATTCCATCTATTTGTCTATTAATAACTCTATAATGTATTTTTTCTTTCTCAAACATTTAAACTAGCTATATAACATGATTACACACCCTTTAAGAATTAAATCGATTTACATTTCATGAAAAAAAAACATTGATTTTATTTTACATAGAACTCAAGATGATCTCCCTTAATTTAACAATATCATTTGGATCTAAAATTTACCTGCATGCATTTAATGTCAGAGTGAGATACATTTGTTTGGATGTTAGTCTGCAATGCTACTAAAATCTTAAACATACTGCAAATGGAATATGGAGTCGAGGGAGCTTCAAACATTGTTGGGCAATCAAGTTGTATGTCAAAGTCAAGGTTCGGTGAACTATTGTTCTAATAACAATAACCGCATCAGGGTTTCGTGTTATAATTCCTTTCTTAGTTTTGTAAATTTTGATTATGGACTATAGAATTGAAATACAATTGTCCTCTACTTATTATTTTAAAAGACGCTCTTATGATTCTATTGCTGTACGAGTGTTTGTTGTAAAATTTATCTGAAATAAAAATTTGCTTGGTATAAAAAAATGTATTGACATATAGAACCATCTAGATATCATTTCGAATAGTTAACAGTTTATGGTAAAAAGTTTTTTTTTTTAAATCTATGGATACAAAGTCTAATTGTTTTCTCTGATATCAGGTCGAAATATTAATAATCTCTAGATATCAAGTCAGACTGTTGACAGCACATAAAAGTATGCTGCATTTCAGGTAATTTAACTGAGCCAAGTAAACGTTAAACGGTAGACAATTTGACACTTGCACAATAGCTAATAATGCTATATATTATGATATGCACTATACTCATTGTGCTATATCTTGACTCGAACTGTTGATGTATGTGTCAGCAATGATATAGATGTAAACAAAAGCGACCTTTTTATGTTCTGTTTTTCGATTGACTTTCTTTTATTGATCACTGAATACCTAAAGAAATTCAAAATAAGTGTTAAATTTTTAGCAGAATTTCAACTTCTAGATAGTTTGAATGCATGTAATTTAAGCGGTGATGTAATTAAAAGTTCTAAGAGTACACTAAGGATACCAAGTATGACGATGCGCTAAGTGTAAATATAAAGTTAAAAAAAACAAGTGGTGTATTATACTTTGTTACAATTTCCGCCATTGTACGAAGATATATACATGTATAAAGCGATACACCTGTGACGTATAAAGTATGTGTTTGGATATTCGTAATTGTTTACTCATACTTAAAGTAGTATGCAAGCTATGTATGCCCTGGCTTGTGTCTACTATGTTTTACTTTAGTGATTAGTTGTTCATTCAGACTTCTTGGGGATTAAAAAATGAGAGGTTTCTGGTTGTTTATTCTCATAGTCTTGTGTTTCGTTTTCTTTTTTTAATGATCCGTTTTACGAGGAAACCAACTGGTGTGCGCATATATTAATGGCAAGTTTACATCATACTGACTTAACATAAAAGATGAAGCTGATATTAATAGATTTTGAACCATTTTTTTATTAACGAGTTTGAAAGATTCTAAACTAAAATCTTAAATTCAATTGTGAATAAGCTTGTTTTAACGAAGTGCGATAACGCTTCATGATGGTAAACGCTTTCATCGATGGCGCTTTACAAAGATGCATTAAATTTATATTTCATATCAATAAATGGAAAGACCTATTGACGTAAGCAAATTTTAGACTTGGTGAGTTGGTGTGTTAATGAGAATGTTAGGGTAGCATGCATACACAACTTGTCAGTAATAGGTGTATCCAAGAATCATAGCAGCACAATTTCTACGTACATAATTCGAAAAATGCAAAAACTATCAGCAATCATATTTTATAGTGAGGATATTTTTCAACCAGAGCATATCTATAAAAACTTTTTTATCTAAATGGGTAAAACTGTTTAGTCTTTTGAACATCACAGTATTGATTGATTTTCAAATATTTCGCAATTCAGTAGAACAGAAATGGCTCCATGAAGTATGATTTCCATGTTCTTACATCAAACCATGGAAGGATAACAGTTTGGACTGTAGTCTCACAGACACTTTTGAAACTACTCGAACTGCTCTATAGGTTTATAATAATTATATCATCAATAGCAGCATTTAAATTATTTTTATTTTTTATTGTATTTTTATTGTATCTGTTTGTTTCCTTTATTGTCTAACTTTATGGTCAATATTGAGGAGAAAACTGTTGGTTAATTTCCCTCCAAAATGCTTTGATAGGTAGATTCAAATGTTGTATGAATTCAGTCTCTTTGTGGCTTGTTCTATGCCCCAGCTTTGCTCTAATCACAAATTTATCGTTACAGTATTTTATATAATCATATGTCAAAATTTTTATGAGATTTATAATCTGTTTTTATGCATTGTTATAGTCTTTATGTCATTATTGTGTCGTGCATATATTTTTTAACTGTATGCTTGCATTTTAATACAACTTGTGGTATTGCAAAGCAAACATAGCTCTGATAGTGTCTTTCCTCCAGATAATATATTACTGCTTGTACAATGTTTTCTCTAAATGGAAATTCTCAACGAAATATGTTCAGACGGGTACTTTTACCAAGAATAAAGAGTTGACGCATTTCAACCGTTCATGATATATGTAGCATGTTGGTTGTCATTACTGTGCAGTTTAATTTGCTGACACGTCTCATTATTTGGTGTTTGAAGAAAACTGTCCACAAGGTATCGAAAGACAAAAAGAATGTATTTTTCGATTTAAACTAACTTTCATGTGATAACTTGAAACTTCTTACTTCTATTGTCGTAAGACGAAAATATGTAGCTACCATTTATGGCCAAATTTAAAGATGATCACGGACACTTGAATAAGTAAAGCTAACAAAAGATTAATTAAATTAATGCTAGTCTGGGAAAACAACATTGAAGCAACATGTTACCTACTATTAAATCATCGGGATAATATGATTGGGAAGATCGACGTGTTTTTTATGTCAAATATTTGACATAATCAGACTTTTACAAGATTAAACATTACATGCAAAGAGAAATCTTAAGTTGTGTTCAAAAAGTTGTGCATGTTTTGAACAACTTCTACTTTTGTACATACCTCTATCATTAGATAGAAGTTGTTTTTGCAAAAACCCAACACACACACGATGGAAGATGATGGTGATGATGAAGATAAGCTTTAAAAACATTGTGACCATTCTTTTTTCGTACGCACACAATTTTTAAAGCTCAAACGATCTTCTCTCCATACTTTTAATTTATCGGAACTGTCATTCATTTGCTGCATAATGTGAGATTTTCATTATCACTTTCTCTTGTACACTCCTACTACACTACTAAATGGAATTTGATGAAACTTACACAGAATCTTTGTCACAGTGCCATTGTGCAAGTGAATTTTAACATTTGATCGGAATGATATTTGATATTTACAATAGAAAAAACAAACTTTGTCATTGACATAAGTAAAGCAAGGGTATTAATAAGTGAGCTTTGCTCACGGATTCTCTAGTTTATTTAAAACTAAGTCGCTTTAAAATGTCCTTAAATAATAAATCATTATGTCTGCAGAATTTTGATAAGGATTCTGTTTGCTTTGGCATTCTTTGGACTCCTTATAACCGGCGATGATTGTGATCTATTATCATGTTACCGATACATAAATAATTACATAAACATTCCGTTACAACATAGACACATGGCGTATTCGACAAACGTCTGTCTAAATTTTATAGAACAACTGTTTTACCAAACGATTAATTTGTTATGGAATTAGTTTTGCTGAAGATAAAAGAATAGAAGATATATAGGACTGACCAAGTCAAGGACAGGCAAAACCTTGAGTTGACGGCAACGACAAAAAAGCACTTCACACAAAAACCACTAAATATTACGTCAGCAGAATTCAATTTAAAGCCGGTGGTTAGTCTGAAGGTTTTTGCCATAAATCCGGTACGCGCTGTATGTTTCACCATACACCGCGTTGCCGTTTTTAACTTAATACGTCACTTTACTTTCGAATCATGAACACTTTTAAGGCCGATTAAAGTGCGTTGAAACTTCAAAATTCTCAAAATAACACTTACTAGGGAGTTGTTTCTTTCAATGATACAGGTAGAAACTCAGTCATGTAAAAGAAGTTGTAGATAACAATGCATTCAGTATGGATTTTACAAATTGAGCAGAGATAACAAACTCAAGAAGACATAAACACATAAACCAAGATAAAAACCAGATGACATGGAACGGTTGACATTTTCTTTTTGCATAATGTGAAATAAAATACATGTGATTCAGGCCTTTCCTTGAACTATGGATATTTGATTTTTTTCTAAATGCATTTCTTTACGGATGAGAGTATTGTATTAAGACTCTTATATATCAGAATAATTAATCTTTATTGTCAAGCGTTGTTGTAATGTTACAAAATAAGAATTTTAATTAATGTAGATAATGATACCATAGGTCTCATATTGATTTAAATAATATTGGGTTTTCTTCAGTGAAGAAACTACAAGTGTATCATTGAACTCTGCAAGAAAAGTGATAAATAATTTAATGGTTATCGTAAACTTACACTGTCCTTTCATACGATAATGTTGATTTGTTTTTATCCATATCGTATTCATTTAGTAATATTTGCAACTCAATGTGCCCCACTAAATATGAACAATTAATTTTGCATGTTACGCAGTAGTTATAAGTATTTAATTACTGATATTATCATTTAATGTGTGATTTATAGAGATCTATGAAGTGGACCAATTATTTAAATATAACGTTAATTTGTCTTTACTTAGATCATTCGCAAATAATTTTACATCACGTATAAAATGACATGCTTTGGTTTACAACCGGGGAGTGTATGTGATAACGCCAAATGATCAATTTTAAAGTGTGTTTAATGACTGATTTTTTAGACCATTTCACTTTTTTCATCAATGAGTTGAAATATAATAGTCATTATTGGACTTCGAAAGCATAAAATCGGACTACTCGGACTGATTTATAGGCGTATTATTAATTATATATTCAAGCAGAATAGCAGCAAATATTTTTTTTTTTTCTGTTTGTTTTCTTTGATGCCTTTTTAATGGTCAATTTTGAGGAGAAAATTGCTGGTTGGGGCAGCAAATTGAATTCCCTTAAAAATGCTTTGGTAGGTAGAATCAAATTTGGTGGGGGCCTCGGTGGCCGAGTGGTCAAGGTAGTTCGTCTACTATTGGTCACGTGGTCTGTCAACACTGAGATTGCGGATTCGATTCTTACTGCATGCAGGGTGTACCCGACTCCAATCTTAATTGACAAGGATTGCCAGTTTTTCTATTGCAGTTCGGGGTTTTTCTCCGGGTACTTCGGCTTCCTCTCCCAATAAAAACTGGACGCCATGATATAGCTGAAAAATTGCTGAAAGTGGCGTTAAACACCATCAAAACAAACAAACAACATCAAATTGTGTGGAAATGCAATAGCCTTGTGGCGTGTTCGAGACCCAAGCTTTGCTCTTATCACAAATTTACCGTCCATTATTTTCAGTATTTTATATAATCTTTTTGATTCATTTTTTATGAGATGTATAATCTCTTATTTATGCATTGTTATAGCCTTTATGCCATTATTGTGTGATGTTTTTAATTTTTTATCTGTTTGCTTGCATTTTAATAAAATTCCATTTCAACAACTTTGTGGTGTTTCAGAGCAAACATAGCTCCATTTGCCTCGTACATTACTGATCATTAATGTTTTTATGCAACATATAATAGTTTATGATCACTAACAAAAGGTAATTAAACAATTGACGTCGTATTCGGGGTTGTTTCATTATTTTAGACTTTTGTCTACTTTAAGCTTGTTTCTAACCAGTCAAGAAAATATTTGCAGCGAGACATTTTTTCATACCTACTTCTACCCTTCATCCACCAAGTAAGAATATGTTTTGTTGAGCTAAAAATTACTTCCCGTTACGATTCAAAGCGTTCTAGTAACTCGCAATTATATTTAAACAATATTTGAATTTTTTTGTTAATGGTCTTTTTCGGTTAATTATTACTGTAAAAACATCAAATCGTTCTCATTAACAATAATAGACATCTTACAAGTATATCAATACCCCAAGGTTGAAAATAAGATACTTTGGAAAAAAATAATTACATAAAAAATCCGTGACAACATCGACACATGACGTGATCGACTAACCTCTGTCTACACTTTTAGAACAACTGTATTCTTTAATTTAAACTTTTGTCAGACTATCTGTTGTTTATGGAATTCTTTTTGATAAAAAACAAAGAATAGAAGGTATATAGGAGTGACCAAGTCAAGGAAAGGCAAAAAATTAGCACTTCACACAAAAACTACAAATATTAAGTCAAAAGAATTCAACTCGAAACCCGTGGTTAGTCTGTAGGGTTTTGTCTTAAAAATTACACGCCGTATGTTTCACCATACGCCGTGTTGCCGTTTTTAATTTAATACGTCACTTTACCTTCGATTCATCTACACTTTTAAGGGAGATAAATGTGTGTATACATACTTTGAAATTCTCAAAATAACAATTATTAGGGTGGTGTTTCTTTTAAAGATACAGGTAGAAACTCGGTCATGTAAAAGAAATTGTAGAACAATTTATTAAGTATGGATTTTTAAAAATGAGAAGATAACAAAAACTCAAGAAGACACAAACAGAAAAACCAAGAGAAAAACCAGATAACATGGAACGGTTGACGTTTTCTTTTTGCATAATGAGAAATTAAATACATGTGATTCAGGCCTTTCCTTGAACTATGGATATTTGATTTTTTTCTAAATGTCATTCTTTACGAAGTATTGTAGTAAGACTCTTATATAAAAGTTTTGGATAATACTCACAAGATCCGGCAGCATATTTCTTATAATGACACTTGAATTTATAATTTCTGTAATAAGCAGTTTTGGATCCTACGTTTTTTGTTTGTATTTCCCAATTTTTAGTAAAAAGGAGATAAATTTAATATCAGCCAATAGGCAAGGGTCACTTAAATGTTTTTTGTATTAAATGCAACAGATCAAAAATGAAAGTCTGATCTTGCGAAACAAAGTGAACCTTAAATGCAATAACTTTCTTTACAAAAAAATATCGTTACTCCTGTAAAAAAAAGTTAACACAACTAGAATTGTTACCATGTTACAAGGTGTATATTTCTCATATTTCCTTCAATAATTTCGGTATTAAAATCACTAACGTGAGACCATACTGGATTCATCAGTGGAATATTTAAGAAATAATTCACGGAGGCTGTGGTTTTACTTAATATTTTCGTACCTATAGAAAAACATCATTTCCGACATAAATGGTCATCCCGTGGTAAAACAATGATAAATCACAGCCTCCGTGAATTATTTCTATTCTAATAAGACAGTTAGAGTACATTTATAATATTTTCGTACGTATAGAAAACATCATTTCCGCCATAAACTGGCTGTTCCGTCAATGTAACACACAATATATTGCATCGGATAATTATAGCGTGTGTTCATTGTACCCACATACCCTTTGTTTGGACATTCATCTTTTAAAATAACGAACAAGCAGGTTTGACGTGTTGAACAAGAGTATCAGAATAATTAATCTTTATTGTAAAGAGTTATTGTTATGTTACAAAATAAGAATTTTAATTAATGTAGATAATGAAACCATAGGTCTAATCTTGAAATAAATAATATCGGGTTTTATTCAGTAAAGAACCTATAAATTTATCAATGAACTCTGCAAGAAACGTGAACAAATAATTTAATGATTATCGTCAACACACTGGCCTTCCATACGACAATGCTGATTTGTTTCTTTGTTATACATGTATGTATCATATCCTTTTAGTAATATTTGCACCTTAATGTGCCCCACTAAATATGAATAATTAATTTTGCATGTTACGTATAAGTTATAAGTATTTAATCACTGATACTATCTTTTAATGTGTGATTTATCGAGATCTATGAAGTGGACCAATTATTAACATATCAAGTTAATATTTCTTAACATAGATAATTTGCAAATAATTTTTACATTACTTATAAAATGTCACGTTTTGGTTTACTACCGGGAGTGCATTTTGATAACGCCTAATGGTCAATTTTAAAGTGCGTTTAGCGACTGCTTTGTATTAGACCGTTACACTTTTTGCATCAGCCAGTTGAAATAAAATATTCATTAAAATGCCATTTGTTCTGAGAACAAATGAGAAGGTCTTTCCCACTGTTCCTCTTAAGTAAGAAAAGTTAGGTGATGCTATGGGATTTTTGTGTCTTGCTATAGCACAAAATGTCACTTCCAGTCATAAAAATGAATTATATGAGTAAAGAAAGTGGTCCCGAACCAAAAAATATATGGTTGTTAAGGACTTTCATTCGGTTGCTATGGACAAAAGGCCACTTCCGGTCATGAAATGACATATTTCAGTAAAGTACATCATTCTGATTCTAAAAATATATGGTTGCTAAGGACTTTTTATAACGGTCACCTTGTTGCTAGGGTATGACCTTGACCTATGACCTTTGATGTTTGGCTCAAATTGAAGCTCTTTTCCTACTGATCATGTTTAACCTATATGTTTACTGTATTATCTCTAACCGTTTTCAAGTTTTAACCAAAAAAACGATTAACCGAAACGCGTCAAGGGCAGTAACTCAAAAATGGTCCATCGCACAGCTTTCGGTCAAATGTACCAAATGAAGGTCTCAATAAGTGGAGTATTTTTCCCATTTATTGTCTGCTTCTATCTTTTATGGTTTGCGAGATATAGTGCTAACAAGACCTATGGTGACCTTTGACCTTGACTTTTGACCTTTGACCTTGACATTTTTAAATGTAACATATGTCACTTAGGATCAATGGTGGTGGTCCCAAGTCTCTAGGACTTACGGTTTTTGAGAAAAAAATTTTGACGCGTTGCGACATTTTTCAGGTCAAAAACGCGTAAACAGGAAGTCGATTGGAAAAAAAAAATTTGCATGACAAATCATCGCCATAGGACCAGCGACATTTTGTACACTTCAGATTTTAAGAATCGGTTACGGTTTCTGAGTTTATCTGCTAACAAGGGTTTTCGTGTTGGGGCAGATAACTCTGTTACTAAAAATAGATCGGTCTAAAAGCATGAGCCATGTCATCTCCGGATATGACCGATTGATGTTACCAAGTATCGAAATGATACGTCCAGACACTTTTTGGCAAACCTCCGCGGAAGAAGAAAAATAATAATAATCATAAGAAATACAAGAAGGTCTTTCCCTATGGAAAGGGGAAAGACCTTAATCATAAGAAATACAAGAAGGTCTTTCCCTATGGAAAGGGGAAAGACCTTAATTAAACTGCCATTTGTTCTGAGAACAAATGAGAAGGTCTTTCCCCCTGTTCCTCTAAAGTCAGAAAAGTGAGGTACTGCTATGGGATTTTGTCTTGGTATAGCACAAAAATGTCACTTCCAGTCATAAAAAAGAGTTATTTGAATTTAACCGAAACCTGTCAAGGGCCATAACCTCTAAAACGGTTTGTCGCATAGTTTTTGAACCTGTATATCAAATGTAGATCTCAATAAGAGGAACATTTTTCTGATATTTTGTCTGCTTCAATTTTTTATGGTTTTTGAGTTATTTCGAAAACAAAATTTAGCAGAAACCTGTCAAGGGCCATAACCTCTAAAACGGTTTGTCGCACAGTTTTTGAATCTGTATATCAAATGTAGATCTTAATGAGAGGAACATTTTTCTCATATATTGTCTGCTTCAATTTTGTATGGTTTTTGAGTTATTTCGAAAACAAAATTTAGCCGAAACCTGTCAAGGGCCATAACCTCTAAAACGGTTTGTCACACAGTTTTTGAACCGTTATATCAAATGTAGATCACAATGAGAGGAACATTTTTCTGATATATTGTCTGCTTCAATTTTTTACGGTTTTTGTGTTATTTCGTAAAAAAAATTTAGCCGAAACCTGTCAAGGGCCATAACCTCTAAAACGGTTTGTCGCACAGTTTTTGAACCTGTACATCAAATGTAGATCTCAATGAGAGGAACATTTTTCTCATATATTGTCTGCTTCAATTTTGTATGGTTTTTGAGTTATTTTGAAAACAAAATTTAGCCGAAACCTCTCAAGGGCCATAACCTCTAAAACGGTTTGTCACACAGTTTTCGAACCTATATATCAAATGTAGATCTCAATGAGAGGAACATTTTTCTCATATATTGTCTGCTTCAATTTTGTATGGTTTTTGAGTTATTTCGAAAACAAAATTTAGCCGAAACCTGTCAAGGGCCATAACCTCTAAAACGGTTTGTCACACAGTTTTCGAACCTGTATATCAAATGTAGATCTCAATGAGAGGAACATTTTTCTCTTGTATTGTCTGCTTCAATTTTTTATGGTTTTTGAGTTATATTGAAAACAAAATTTCAATGGCGGCCATTTTGAAAATGGTGGACCAAAAAAATTTTTTGATCCGATACATGTAATTAGGACCCTCATATCTACTTGGAAACCAAGTTTTGTGTAAATCCGACAACTTTGACATTTTCGACAAACTTCGCGTCAAAATCGCGTAAACAGGAAGTGGATCCAAGAATGTTTTTTTGCATGACAAATCATCGCCATAGAACCAGCGACATTTTGTACACTTCAGATTTTAAGAATCGGTTACGGTTTCTGAGTTTATCTGCTAACAAGGTTTTCGGTGTTAGGGCAGATAACTCTGTTACTAAAAATAGAACAGTCTCACAGGGTGAGCCAGGTCATCTCCTGGTATGAGCGATTAAACGTACCAAGTATCATAACGATATGTTGAAACCCCTTCTGGCAAACCCATTTGGAAAAATGGGGAGAAAAAGAAAAATAATAATAATGAAAAGTCATTTGTTCAAAGAACAAATGTGAGGTCTTTCCCGGCATTTTCTTAGTGTTATGTCTAGGTATATGGTTGCTAATTTTGAAAATTGCTGCCCATAACCATTGGACTTTGGTCCTAAATCGAAGGGCTTGTTGAGACGGTCACAAAAAACCTATGTTCACTATATTATCTCTGACGTTTAAAAGTTATAAGCCATAAACTGATTAGCCGAAAAATGTCAAAGGCCATAACTTGAAAACGATTTGTCGCACAGTTTTCAATAATTTAAATCAAATGTAGATCTCAATGAGAGCAACATTTTTCTGATATATTGTCTGCTTAATATTTTTATGGTTTTTGAGTTATTTCGAAAACAAAATTTAACCGAAACCAGTCAAGGGCCATAACCTCTAAAACGGTTTGTCGCACAGTTTTTGAACCTGTATATCAAATGTAGATCTCAATGAGAGGAACATTTTTCTGATATATTGTCTGCTTCAATTTTTTATGGTTTTTGAGTTATTTCGAAAACAAAATTTAACTGAAACCTGTCAAGGCCCATAACCTCTAAAACGGTTTGTCGCACAGTTTTCGAACTGTTATATCAAATGTAGATCTCAATGAGAGGAACATTTTTCTGATATATTGTTTGCTTCAATTTTTTACGGTTTTTGAGTTATTTCGTAAAAAAAATTAGCCGAAACCTGTCAAGGGCCATAACCTCTAAAACGGTTTGTCGCACAGTTTTTGAATCTGTATATTAAATGTAGATCTCAATAAGAGGAACATTTTTCTGATATATTGTCTGCTTCAATTTTTTATGGTTTTTGAGTTATTTCGAAAACAAAATTTAGCCGAAACCTGTCAAGGGCCATAACCTCTAAAACGGTTTCTCGCACAGTTTTCGAACTGTTATATTAAATGTAGATCTCAATGAGAGGAACATTTTTCTCATATATTGTCTGCTTCAATTTTGTATTGTTTTTGAGTTATTTCGAAAACAAAATTTAGCCGAAACCTGTCAAGGGCCATAACCTCTAAAACGGTTTGTCGCACAGTTTTTAAACCTATATATCAAATGTAGATCTCGATGAGAGAAACATTTTTCTCATATATTGTCTGCTTCAATTTTTTATGGTTTTTGAGTTATATTGAAAACAAAATTTCAATGGCGGCCATTTTGAAAATGGTGGACCAAAAAAATTTTTTGCTCCGATACATGTAATTAGGACCCTCATATCTACTTGGAAACCAAGTTTTGTGTAAATCCGACAACTTTGACGTTTTCGACAAACTTCGCGTCAAAATCGCGTAAGAAGTGGATCGAAGAATGTTTTTTTGCATGACAAATCATGGCCATAAGTCAGGCAACATTTTCCTCACTTTAGATTTTTGATATCTGTCATTGTTTCTGAGTGTATCTGAACACAAGGGTAAACAGTGTTTGGGGAGATAACTCTGTTTCTAAAAATAGATCGGTGTCGCAGGGTGACTCAGGTCGAGCCCAGGTAGTGTCGGTTAAGTGTGCCAAGTTTCAAAGCGATACGTCAAGACACTTTTTTGACATCTGTGGCAGAAGAAAAAAAAAAAAAATAATAATAATAATAATAATCATAAGAAATACAGTAAGGTCTTTCCCTCGGAAAGGGGAAAGACCTTAATTATTGGATTGCACAAGCATAAAATCGATATTTTACAGTGAGAGCGTAAAACTGAGGAGGTCTTCCATAATATGCGTACAATGGTTTCTTAAGTAAAACAATACAAAACTTTCTTGCATTACAATGTCAATATTACGAATATCGGCACAGCCTATAAGCGAGCATCGCACATTTTAGTGTTCATGACGTTCTTAATTCAGAGCATCCTAAAAGCCCCTCTGTCTTTAATAACACGACGTAGTCTCTAATGTGTTGTGACGTCACAAAAAATGTCAGTTTAAAAAATTGTCTGACATTTTTGTTGGTATTTAAAAAATAAATACTTTAATGTTATCGATGTTGAAATTATTTTTGTCTGCTTGAAATTAAATGTGGTTTTCTTCTACAATATTTTGTCTGGGTAGCTTTACTGTCATCTGGAATGGGTTTGCTTTTATGTATCGCATGATTATTTTACACACACGCTTGTAACCGTATAGCTCGCTACTAAAAAAACAATTATTACGAAAAATATTTCGGAATAAAAGAGTTACTTCCCATTTTTAAGAGTTGTCTTTCATAACAGCAGGTGGACTGACTGTTCAATACAACTAAAAAAACTGCAGAATTAGTTTGCACATCATAATAAATTTTACCAGCTGCTTGCTATATGTGAATAAAAAAATATTGTAGAAAAACAAATTTCTATCCACAATAGGTACCGTAAAGTACCTGCTCTAAAGAACAGATAACTCTGCAAATGGGAGATAAATCTTGTTTACCGCAAGTAGGGAATTGCCTATAAACCAGATTAATCACGAGCAGACGTCGCTTACTATATATATTTATTAAATTCTACCAAACTCTGAGCAAATTGCGGAAAAGAACACTTGCTGGCGTTGCGTCAAAAACCGAAAACATTATACTTATCAAGTGTTTAGTCTACTTTTGGCAGATGGGTTTTATGATGTTAGATCTTTTCTAAATCTTTATTTTAAAGTCTAGTTCTTTAAGGTGAGGCATGAAGCTAAATATTTATCACTAACTGTGTTGCTCGTTCGATTATAAGGTGTACCACTGTAAAATCGACTGCCCCTCTTTGAGAAACAAAGACAATAACAAAAAACACAATTAATTAATGCAGTTGCAGAAGCCAGCTTCCATGGAATGGCATAAACTATAACAATATAGCTCTCACAAAAAATAATCAAATGAAAAAATAGATCATAGGTCAATTTTTAGACAGATAAATTTTTGAGTTGCTGTTTGCTTAATGTTAAGCAACTAATTTTTCCGCTATATTTAAGACATGGATCAAACATACAAGGGAGTAAGGGTTTGTATATTGGACTAGGAGGAAGAACATTTAGACCCACCGGAACTGAGTGGAGAGTTTGTTGGAAGAATTTAAATTTATTTTTCAACATCTACTATGGGGATCTTAAAGTGGAAGGCTGTGTGCCCAACCCTGAAAACCGTATCTCTTTGGCAAATACCTTTTTATAACACCTACTCAATTAAGAACGTGTTAATAAATTTGTTGGCACTAACGTGTAACAAATAAACAGCAGATAGACTTTTAGCCAACTATTATATATTTTTAATATTTGGGAAGTATCCAGCAGTGTCTATAAACCAAATCGTATTATTTAAAAAAGAACCAATTAAATCAAAGAAAAAATTAAATATTAATTTATTGCGAGTCATATTTGTTATAAAATTTATCGAAACATTCGATAAGAAGACAGAAATATAAATGGAAAATGCTATTTGTCAAATAACTTTTATTTTATTATTATGGCATAAAAATGCGAGAGGATTGTCATCCGGTGACTTGTACCCTTTTGGTCCTTCATATGGAGACACAAGAGCTCCAACAAACGATGACGGTTTTACGGATTCCATTACGATCAGCAGTTTATTTCCGTTTTTCAATAATCAGCACGACTCACTCATTGTAAGTATGAAAGCTACTTTTTCCAAAAAAAAATTTAAACATTCAAATAAGAGTTTATCTGCTATTCAATTAGTCATTATGTTTCTAAGAAAAATGGTATGTTTCAGGGATATACTAAAATTTTTTAAACGAAAACCTTTATACTGAAGTGCCCTTATGTCTTGAAAGAACGTCAACGTTTAAAAGCCAAAACCAGCTAAATGATTCAATTTTCTTTATTTTCTCAAATTGGACATTGTGAAATTAAAGACTTTCAAATCGAAAAATTAATAGAAAATAGCCAGATTATTTTAACTTTAAATTTATCGTTAAATATTGACAACCCCGAATAACGAGGTAGAATACATCGAACTAGTGAGATCATAAGCATTTAAAAGGTAAGCATTAAATAGGTTGCTTGGGGTTCCTTAGCTATAGCAACATTCGTTGTGCAAATTTATTTAAATCCGGTTGAATCATGTCTAACAAGTGTGGACTGTGAGCTGATGCTTACTAGTGATACCCCCGCTTTCACAAAAATTTTTCATGTATATCAACCGTGTAAAAATCTAATTAGGCTATTCTGTAAACAGGAAGTAGATGACCAAGGAGCATAAATCGCTTCACACCATATGAGACTATACGATAAAGCAATATGCAAAATATCAGGCTTCGGCAACCTATATTTGCTTAGAAAACTGCGACGGAAATTTTGCATGTATGTCAACTATGTGTAAAAATCTCAGTATTCGATAAACAGGAAGTAGATTACTAAGGAGCATGAAATCGCTATAAACCAAATGGGACTATAGCATACAGCAAAACACAAAATTGCAGGCTTCTACATGCTATAGTTGCTTAGAAAACTGCGACGGAAAATTTGTATGTATGTGAACTATGTGTAAAAATCTAAGAATTTGGTCGACACGAAGTAGATGACCAAGCAGCATGAAATCGGTATACTCCATGTGGCATTATAGGATCAAGCAAGGCTTTAGTTGTTTGGAAAACTGCGACGGATATTTTTGTGACGTACAACTTGTAATCGAACTCAATGATACAAAATTTATCTGAGCATTTTATTTGTTGTGTCATTGATTTCTATGTCTAGAATAACTTCATAACGAGGAAGCTCCGCATTATCGTATCAGGTTTTAACAAATACGACATCAGACAGAGTTGCTAGTCTATCGCTGTTTAACAAAGTCTCAGGAATACTTAAATGTGAAATATTATAATAAATCCTTATAAAATAATTTTAACTATATGCCGTCATGGCACTATTTGAATTTTTACGTTTTTACGGCGTTGGAATTGGTAATGTGACGAAGTATAATCGTTTTATTATGGGTCTCTCCATTTGAATTAGCGTTCGATTTCAGCTTGCAAAGAAATTTAATGAAAGTATAATTGGATAATCAAAAACTGTTTTCTTTCGATTGATCTGAAACTGTATTCACCAGGAAAGATGTGACAAGACGTTTTTATTTCTTAATTAATGTATAACGTTTAAAATCAGATCATTATATATATCAAATGAATATATGTTTGCATATGACAGTGAACATCGTAGATTCGAGCCGTTCGGTAACATGCGTCGTAATAAAATAAGTCATATGATCAATATCACATGATCCATATTTACCAACCCATTAAACAGTTTTAACTAAGTTATACAATTTACAGTTTTATATGGATAACAATAAACAGAAAATGCACTTAATTCAATAAATAAATGTGCACTGTTTGTTAGATTCTGTGAACGCATAAACGTGTATGATTGTCACATTATCAGCAGATAAAAGTTATTCGGACACCTTTTTCGAATTAAAAGTAATTATACTTAATTATTATTTGTCTTTCTTTTATTCTGGATATTTTTTAGTTAGATACGCATGCTTAAAAAGATATTATTGTATAAAAAAAGTAGTTGTTTTTGATTGAAAAATAGTTCAACACTTTTTCACGACATGTAAAAGTGATTTCGTCAAAATTTATTATAATATAGGCTTTATGCACTACTTCTTTCCTTTTTATTTCTTTCAGGTCAATACCAATGGAGTAATTTCATTTCTTGGGACCATGTCAACGTACACACCTTCACCATTCCCATTAGGATCTAATAGACGAATAATAGCTCCATACTGGACTGATGTTGATACAAGAAAGGGGGGAGACATTTGGTATCGGGAGTCAACAGATTACAGTCTATTACGAAATGCCTCAACAGAGATTAGAAAAGTCTTTCCAGTACAGTACAGATTTCAAGCTTCTTGGATGTTTATTGCGACATGGTATAATGTTGCTTTTTATGGAGCGGATAGTATAGGTGTCAATAAGGCAAGATATTATTACAACATACATAGTTTATATCTTTATTAATAAATAAAAAATAACAAAATATGACTGTCAGATTTGTCAAAACCATTTTACTTGTAGTATGTTCTAAACTATACACTTTTATTTAATTAAATACCTTTTACTTCAAAAATTGATCGCTGTAAGGGTTATTTAACTTCCGCAAACAAAAAAAGTTGTCTTTAGTAATTGAATTTAAATCAAGATATTTAACTGTAGAGATGCACCTTCCAGTGTGTATTGATTACCAACGGAAGACACTCTTTTGCCATGTTTTTATACGAGAAAATTGAGTGGACAACAGGAACAGCAAGCGGTGGAAGTAGTTCTACCGGTCTTGGAGGAACACCTGCACAGGTAAAACGTAGACTTGACTTAGAATTTGTGGGCGGAGAGCTTATTTGGACAGAAATTGAACTCCCTCGGTATAAGATACTTGTATGTACTGTGTATCGTTCTCCGAGTTCCGTTAATCCTTTTTGGGAAAATTTTCAATACTCCATAGAACAAGCGCTTAATTACACTTCAAAAGTTGTCATCACTGGCGATTTAAATGTAGATTTACTAACAGATAAAAACAACTTAGTAAATGATATTATTGATATATTTTATTTTAAAAATGTTATTAATGAGCCTACAAGGATAGACCCAGTTTCGAATCGAGCTACGCTGCTAGACCCTATTTTAGTATCCGCAGACTGTGATGTAACCTTCTCAGAGGTCATTGATATTGACAGAAGTAAAAGTGATCACAATGCCACTAAAGTCTACGTAAAGGTCCCTCACTATAATCAAGAATCATATAAGCGTCTGATTTGGCTATACAAGCACGCAGATTTTAACCAGTTTAATGCGGACATTAAAAACTTTGATTGGGTTGGCTCATTCTCCAACTTTGGTGATGACGTTAATGCTGTGGCGGCTTTCTTTACTGAAAAATTTATTGAATTAGCTAAAAAGTGTATTCCGACAAAAACTATCACGATACGACCAACAGATAAACCGTGGTTTAACTCTGAAATAAGAAAACAAATTAGGCTTCGTAACAGGTTACATAACAGGGCAAAAAAATGTGGGTCTTCTCTTAATCTCAGTAAATTCAAAATTCAGCGAAACAAAGTAAACAATATGATTATCAACGCTAAAGAACAATTTTTTCTTAATGCCAATGGGCTTTTGGATGAAAATTCGGCCTGTCCAAAGACGTTTTGGTCCCTTGTAAAGAAAGTTATGGGAAATAACCGTTCCTCGTCTATTCCTCCGTTAATTGACCTAACGTCTAAGGAAATCATCGTTAATGATTTTGATAAAGCTAATTTGCTTAATACTTATTTTTGCAATATTTCTAATTTAAATGAAAATAATATTGATTTACCACATGTCTTACCAAGAACGGTCCACTCTTTGGACATAGATAAATTGACGGAGGAAGAGATAAAGGACGTACTAAGTTCTCTAAAGTTAGGAAAAGCCTCCGGCAGTGACTATATCAGTCACCACATGTTAAAATATACAGCAGCTAGTGTGTGTTTTCCTCTGTCATTTATATTTAATTTGTCTTTTCGTGTTTCTGTATTTCCTAATTGCTGGAAAATTGCCAATGTTTTTGCGTTTTATAAAAAAGGTGACAAATCACTCGCTTCTAATTATCGTCCTATTGCGTTACTGAGCTGTGTCGGAAAGGTTTTTGAAAGAATAGTATCTAAGCATATATATAATTTTATCCTAGACCACAAATTGCTCTTCAAGTTTCAGTCAGGTTTTGTTCCCGCTCACTCTACATATCACCAGCTTATTGAATTGTATCACAAAATCTGCTTGGCCTTAGAGCACAGACAAACTACATGCGTAGTTTTTTGTGATATTTCTAAGGCATTTGACCGTATATGGCATAAAGGTCTTATATTAAAACTAAGATCTTATGGTATCAAAGGGAAATTAATCAGTTGGATAGAAAATTATCTATCCGAAAGAAAACAGCGAGTTATTATTAGGAATGATTCGTCATCATATGGGGTTTTAAAAGCAGGTGTTCCTCAGGGTTCCGTGCTCGGTCCTTTATTATTTGTGCTTTACATTAATGATATTGCAGATAATATTAATTGTATGATGAGATTGTTTGCTGACGATACTTCATTAATGTATTCACTTAATGATCACTTAGAAATTCAGAGAACGTTAAATTCAGACTTAGAATTACTTAATCGATGGGCAAAACGCTGGCTAGTTGATTTTAACCCCCAAAAGACGGAATTCATGATCTTCTCCAATGGTAACAGTATTCCACAAATCAATCTGTCTTTTAATAATGAACAATTACAAAGAGTACAATCTCATAAACACTTAGGGGTAACCTTTTCTGATGACTGCAAATGGACAAGGCATATTGAAAATATATGTTGCAGTATCAGCAAACAAATATATGTTCTGAGGAAGATGAAATATATTCTTAGTAGACAAAACCTTAATAGGATATACTTTACTTATATACTTCCTCTATTTGAATATGCATGTGAACTGTGGAACGGGTGTAATATAAGAGATAGTGATAAAATGGATAAGCTTCAACTCGAAGCAGCACGAATTATTACTGGTTTGCCCCGATACGCTAGTAAAGAATCTTTATTTTATGAAACAGGGTGGGAATCCTTATGTTCTAGACGAAATCGTAGGCAATTATGTTTATTTTATAATATACATAACGACAAAACCCCAGAGTACCTAAGGGACTGTTTATCTGAATTTTATTCAGAAGGCGCATATACTGGTATGCTTAGAAACGTACCTCAGTACAGAATACCAAGATGTAGACTAGAAACCTTTTCAAAGTCGTTTTTCCCTTCTACAATCCGCTCTTGGAACTCATTAAATATGCATATTAGATCTGCTCAGTCCAAAACTGATTTTAAAAATCTTTTAAGACGTCAAAATTTAACTTTACATGTACAATCATACTTTCTTATTGGTGATCGCAATACAAATATTTTACATACTAAACTAAGACATAGTTGTAGCTCTTTAAGAGCTGACCTATTTAGAGTTAACCTGGTGAACGAACCTGGCTGTTCTTGTGGACATCCATTGGAAGATGCAATCCATTATTTTCTAGAATGCCCCCTTTACCTAAATCAGAGAGTTAACCTTTTCAGAGTACTTCAGCCTATTACAGTGGTATCAATTGAAATCATTTTATTCGGATCACCCTTACTCAGTGATGAACATAATATCATGATATTTAGAAGCGTTCATAGTTATATAAATAAAACCAGACGTTTCTGTGAATAATATTTTTTTTTAGTTTTGCTACTAAAAACAAATAATCTTCGAATATATGTACTCGCATCCTGTATTCCTTTATACTTTGTATATTCTATTTACTATCACATTAACTTGCATGTATGTTCTTCATTATTGTTATTATATTATGTATTTTTGTTCCTTGTACTTATTTATAGTATTTTGAACTTGCTGTCATCTTGTGTAGCTACATAATATTATTGCTATGGAGAGGCATTGTAAGTTGTTATAACTTGTGTCCAATCCATTTGTTACTTAGACAATAAAATATGTTTAAACTAAAACAGGTAAATTATTTTGATTCTTATTTTCATGGTTTTACGTTTTAAGGTTATACATACTCAATCTCAAGATAAATTGCCTGACCTTACCTCGAAACTGATCCCCTAAACACAGACGTTCACTTTGTGAGGAATGTTTATTTGTGGGTTTGGAGGAAACCCGAAATATCGACCCGTATTGCTACGCTTGTTAAAAAATTTAATAAAGTTGGTATAGTGTATATATTTTTTGTTTACTCTCGGAATCTAATATTCTTTTTGACAAAACGCTGCAATGCTAAAAATTATCACAAAGTTTATATGAAACAATGTTAATAAATTATAAAGTAAATTAAGGGCAATAAAGATTTATTTTCTACGAGGAGATTTACTTAATAAGGCAAGAAATGCGTTGCACAGAAGCTAAATTGTATGCTTTTTCCTTCCTTGTAATGACATATTGAAAGTTCAGTATATTTCCTTATAACTCATAATTGAATGTTTACTTAATAGGTTGGGTTTGATGCAGGAGATGGAATAAACTTCAAAGTTATAGAAGCTTCAAGAACACCAAATATTATCAATGTTCCACTAATGTCTAATGTCGGTATTCCAGGGAAGTTTATTTTCCGTGTGGATTCTGCTCAAATTACACAAGGAGGATGCAACACAAATGGTACATAACAAAGAATTAACATAGTTATATTTCAAAAGAATTGGGGTCATTGTTGCAAACAATATTATAAAAAGTTAAAATTTTAATTTATTTCGGCGGCTTCAATGGCCCAATGGTTATGGCAGTTAGTCGTCTACTATTGATTACTTGATATGTCCATTCTGAGGTCTGCTGGCAGGGTGTGTTCGATTGTTATCTTAATTGACATTAATCTCCAGTTTTTCAGATTTCCGGGCGTTTTCTAGACGTACTCTACCTTCATCCCCAACAAAAACTAGACGTCTTGATATAGCTATAAAATTGTTGAAAGTGGTGTCAAACATCATTTAAACCCAAAACACATTGGCTAATTTTGCATTATTTGGTGAAAATTCCACCAGTGTTTTTCTTGTAAATGTAGAGTCTAAATTATGAAAGTTTAACTGTGCTTTTTCCTTTTCCACGAATCGTTATCTTCCTGACTCCTGCTTGTAGCAAACTATTTTAACATGTCACGATGTAATTGTGTATATTTGGACAGTAAGACTTGTACTACAGATTAATCAGATTTAAACCAACATGCATATTTTGCAATTCGTTATCAATTTTGTCTAGAATTTTTATTTCAGGATAAATCGTTTATTTATTTGTATGTGATTTCACGCTAAGTCAAGCACATCCTGGCGGCAGAACAGCGTAAATTGGCAACGTTGTTTTGACACACCAACATGTATGATCAATATAAGAAACCTTAATTCATTTTCGGTTAGTTCTGAGTTCTGACCTTATTATGTCCAATAAGTCTGCTAAGTCTGCAATAATTTAACGAGACCAAATATCACGATCTTTTTTATAAAACAATTACATTATTAAATTTTTGATCAGAGAATTTTTTGAAGGTACGCTGACGATCACACCTGCAGAAGTCTCTATGTTTGGTGGGACTTTATTGGTGATATCCGGTCCATGTTTTAATCAATCAGAATCAGCAAGTTTCGTAATGTCAAATACTGCTGAAGTTCCATGTAAATTAGTATCTGAATCAAGCGTTTCCTGTATTGCCCCTGCTGTGTACAGGACAGGGAGAGAACTGGTATCACTCAATATGATTCAAAATGATACTGTATTCATATTTACAGGCGTTATTACTGTCGGTAAGTATCATTACATAAAGGCATAAATAGTATTTTATTAACAGTTGAAGGCAGTATTAGTGTTTTAAGGGTTTTCAAATAACTTTTGAATATAAAATCGCTCCAAACGTGTTCAATTACACTGAAAAATTACTATGATAGTGTGTTGATGATAGCCAAGCCGTAATATTATTGATTATATGTTAATATGGATACAAATAAACTAAGTACAAACCTTGCAATATTTAATATTTTTCAAATGGGAAGACCTTTTTTGGCTTTTACTTTCTATTTTTTATTCGAACCCGTTTCAAAACCAGGCTGTTTAACACAGTAGACGACATATAATTTTGGTTTTTCGAGACGAGTGTTTGCTTTGAAAACCTTAGCTCTAACACAATAGTAGATAGAGGACAACTGGCTGTAGTAAATGAAAACGGAAAGCTTATTACTGCATATTATCAAACAAAATTTTAGGGCGGACGTATACCAGTAGCTGCTTATGGAATATTTGACGTCTGTGTATGTGCTAAAACAAACTTTAAGACGTAATTACTGAGGATCTTTACAAATGGTTTTCTGTTGTAATAATTATAATAGTGTGACCAAGATTAAAGTTGGAAACTGAGTTTTAAGCAAAAACAGCAATTATCATTAAAAGGTTTATCCAACATTTTTTGTAAATGGCATAATTTTTATATGTCACTACAACCACCTTTTCAAAAAAAGGTGATTGAAAAAATTACGCGACATATCATTATGGTGTTTTTCTATAAGTATCGGGTACTTTTTGGAATCGACGTAACCGAAACGGAGTTGCATATGTATCTCCCCTAACATCAAAAACATTTTTTGTGATATTATCCCTAGAACTATAACAGATAGAAGGAAAGATGTAAAAGCATCTTATGAGATAACTTTATTGCCGAAATTTAGGAAAGTGTATAACCTACTGACCTTCGAATATTTGACGACTTCATTAAAGGTAAAAACTCATGAAGTGTTAGTCGTAAACACCTAGGATCTTTAACAATTTTAATCTGAAAATGTGACCTTGAAAAAGACCTACAATTCCGGTTTGATAAGTCATAGTGGCACTGTGTTTTCAAATTAAAATAAGAAGAGATAGCGTTGTGGGGGAGACCTTTTACTTTTTGTGAACGATTTTCCTTTTAGTTAAACGTCGGCGTCTTTATTGAATAACAGTATGAACAATATTTTATATATTAATTATAACAAAGACTGTTTGAATGCCAAAGTTACTATTGATACAATTTCCTAGATATGTTTAGGTTTGCACAACAACTGGCAAATGCAACTTATATAGACAGTAAATACACTTTTGTGAGGTTGTAGACAAATTATCTACCAAAGGCGAGTTAAGGCTAGCAAAACTAGACTAGTCAAGAAGTCCATGCAGTGATATCTTTTGTATTTATTTTCAAAAAGTCGCATTTTAATGACGCAACTTTTAAATGCAATTCATTACTATAACTGTTGTTTCTATCGATTCAAAGATTTTTAACATAAATATAAAATTTAAAATAAAGCATGAAAAACTTGTATAGTCTTTAAAGCTTTCGCGTACACTTTTATTCAGTAAAATTCCACTTAAAGCCAATTTTCGTTTATAACCTAATTGAACAACAGTAGTTTTGGTGTATTTGTTCTAGTTGACTCAGTTCAGACATTTTATGAATTATGGATTAGACAAATAGAACTTGTGCGTGACCGTCCTTGTTCGGTTGTAGTGATCGTGACCTAAAGAAACATTGGGTTACGTGTTTATAACTAGTTGCATTAGTGTATATTCAGAATCTTGGTCTGTTACCGTTTAATCATATTATACTTTCTATTATAATAGTAAACCATGCTTTGACACAGATTTTAATCACAAGATATCCAACTTTCTGGAGCCATGGATCAATAGTTAGAATTTCTTGGAATTCTGTGCTTCTGCATTTTCCCATCAACGACGAAATCGAAATAGATTTATTTTACCCACAGGTACTATATATTGTGAGGGTTATTTGTATATTGTAGTTAAATTAGTTCAAACTTTACATAATAAATTCGTCAAGCAGTAGGTTTCAATAATAAAAGAATCATATAATATCTACGCAATGCCATGACAATATAATTATAATGACAAGCAAAACATATTTTGTGTAGCATTTTAAATATATAAGTAGTTAGTTATTATACGAAATTTAGTGCTACAAACACGTAAACTTGTTAAAACAATCATTTTCATATCAACTTGCACTAAATACAAAAGACCAAAACTTATTTCGTTTCAGTTTTCATTCATATCGCTTTTGACATACAGACCAATATAATGTCTTACCATTTTAAAAATTTGTTCTGCCAGATTATATCCTTTTCTGAAGCTCTAAACATTGTCATCTAAAGCTTTTTGTATGTTTAAGGACGTATTAATGTAAAAAGATTCGTACAAAGTCAACATCGATTGCTAGTACATGTAAGAAGACAATAAGTGTATTATGTAATAGCATTTAATAAAAATCCTTCATTTTTCATTGCTCGAATTCAGTCTCGCGATTATAAAAAATGATGAAAAATCAAACCTGTGCCAATAATAAAACATCAAATTATTTGCTTAGTGTCATACAATTCCCGCGTGTATTAATATTAAATGTAATTATAAGAATTCAATGCATTCTTTTGAAGTTTCATTGACGTACAGAAACGTTAACCATGTGCACATTTTTCAAATGTGCTTCTGTCCAAGCTTTTAAAAGTTAATTAGCTTCTAACCAATGCATCAATTCTTAAGAAAAAAGAAACCAAGTAAACGTAGTTAGAAAAAGATTATTTTCATAAAACAGAATATAGGTTGTTGCTTATCTCTGATGTTTTGAATAATAAAGACTAAAATGATATTTCATCATTTGCCTTAATACAGTAAAACATTATATGATTCACCTGGAGGATAAATTTGAATGATAATGATAGCTGCAACAGAAGTATACACAGGTTACCACTCTAAAGGTTTTTATCATATACACTATATAATACTTGCAACACGAAGTATATTTGTCAATACTATCAGACTGATAAAGAATATATATTGCATATTTAATCAACAGTAATTTATATCACTTCTCATATATTTGGACTATTATGCAACGGGTTATTTATAAATATGTTTATAACCACATGCAAAAAAATAATCTAATATATAAATATCAGTCTGGCTTTTTTCCTAACTGTTCCACTGTCTATCATAACTGTATTTTAAATTCACTCGAGAAGAAAGAATTAAACTGTTTTGTTTTCTGTAGTTTTTCCAAAGCATTCGACAAAGTTTGGCATAAAGGATTGTTATATAAATTAAAATCCTATGGTGTTGACGAACATTTATTAGAATGGTTTTAAAGCTATTTAAATAAAAGGCAACAGAGAGTAGTTATCAAGTAATCGTCGTCGGAGCTTTGCAATGTATATGCTGGTGTTCCTCAAGGATCGGTACTAGGACCGTTATTATTTATTATATATATTAATGATATAGCGGAAAATCTTGTTTCTCTTTGCAGACTTTTTGCTGAAGACACGTCTTTCAGCTATGCTAGCCGTTATGTTTCACAGATACAATCTGTGAATGATCACGATTTGAGAGAGCTGAACGATTGGTCACGAAAATGGTTAATGTCGTTTAACCCTGACAAAAATATTCTCAAATATATTACCACCAGATATAAGATTTACACTAAACGACACAGATATTCCAGTTACTACTTTTCATAAACATCCAGGAGTCACTTTTAGCAGTGATGTCAAGTGGAACATACATGTAGAAAATATAATATGTAGTGTTTCTAGGTACCTGAACGTACTCTGAAACTTAAATATAAATTAAAAAGAAAAAATCTAGAAAATCTATATTTGGTCTTCATAAGACCATTTTTGAGCATGCCTGTGAAGTTTGGGATAACGTTGGTGTGAGTTACTGCAATAAACTGGAGCAATTGCAGCTAGAGGCGTCTCGAATCGTCACAGGCCTACCAAATTTTACCAATTTAATTAATATTTATACCGAAACGGGGTGGGAGCCTTTGGCTGAGCGTAGAAAACGTAGGAAACTACAAATGTTTTATAATATACAACATAGTTCTGCACCAGCGTATCTTTGTAATTTAATACCAAAAACTATACAAAGCACGTCCGTCTAGCCCTTGCGTAATGGTAAAACATTATGACCCCTAATTGTAGATTGTCCGTGACTAACGAATCTTTCATACCGTCAACTATTCGACAGTGGAACAGCTTAGATGTGTCAATCCGTTATTTCGAATCTATCTTTAAATTAAAATCCGAATTAAAAAACCTGAACCCACATCGAAAGTCCTGAAGCATTATGAATATGGACAGCGCAAATTCAATATTGCCCTAACACATCTTAGATGCTTTGCTTCATTTTTAAATTACAAAAATGACCCATCCTGTCGTTGTGGGTCTAACCGTAAAGATTCGTATCATTATTTCTTTGCATGTTCTAAATATACTAATATTAGAGACAGATTATTTGATAACCTTGCCTGACTACCCAAATTACTGTCCAGTAAATCTAGAACTTTTAACATCTGGCAACCCGTTATTGTCCACCGAACAGAACGAACAAGTTTTTAAACATGTATATGAATATATCAAAGGGTCAGAAAGATTCCATATTGTTTAATGCATTAAACACAAGGCTTTTAATTCGCGCATATCATCACGTCATCCTTATTCTTTATTTTTTCTAATATCTGTAATATTTTTTCTTTCCTTATACCTTCTCTCTTTCTCCTTGTACATATTTTACTTTACACATATGATATACTATAAATTATATTCAATTGTATGCATGCTCCACGAACGTTCTTATTGTTATATATTGTATATTTGGATAAGACTTCATAAGTTTGTTTAACTTGTGTCTTATCCTAATTGCTTATTTGAGCAAATAAAATATGTTTAAACTAAACTACTATCCCACAATTTTAAATATCGTTAATAAAGCTGTTCATAAGCCTATATTGCACACTAGGGTACAAACAGTATTGTATACTCTGTATTACACCTTTGAGCTATCGTATACCCGTATAAAAACCCTATACGAAAGCTTATACAAATATGTATTCTGAACTTCTTATTGCTTCAGTAAGTTGACATTGTCGTCAGTGTATACTTAATATTCCTATATTCAACCGAGTTTAAAAACTACATATTAACTGGCTTATAACTTTTTTTAAAGAATCTCACAGTGTCATATGCATGGTGCAAACATTTTTAGAAAGAAGTCCGATGATGCAGAATTTTATTTTGCCTTGTACAGTGGAAATGAAAATGGTTCATTAATCGATTAATATTTAAATGTATCTAATCGCCTTAAGCAATTTAGTGAAAGCTGTTATTAAAGATTATGAGGTCAATATTACAAAGTATTCGTAAAACCGGTTTAATTACTCATGATCCATCAACAATATGAACTTGTTCTACGCACAAATGTTGTGTCTATTGCGCAACAGATTCATAAAAGTAGAAGTTTCAAAAACATGTTCCAGATAGTCCGTGAAAGACGTTTAACAAACTTTGCCAAGCTTATGATATAATTTTTTAAGCACACTTGAAATTCTTCAAACGATAATGTTAAGGCGGAAATGTCATTAGAGATGATTATTCAAAAGCGATGTAAATTTAATAGACAATAAAAAATGTTCATAATATTTGAAAGTACAGTTAATTAATCTAAACAAATACATAGAAGTCTGTCTGTTTCAAATAAGACAGTTTTGTTTTAAACGTCATATGCAAGTAGTGTCACGAATGTGTTATATACCCTCCATTGAAACCATTTTCATATTCATGTCCTAAGATGACTTTTAGTGGAAAAGCCGAGTCGGTTGTACATATTGCGGTTTAAAGAAACATCACACTTCAAAATTAACATTTGCTGCAGTCAAAGGACAACTTTTTAATTTGCCTTCTTCATTGATTTTTAAAAGTTTTAATATTGTTTGTCACTTTAGGTCACATCGATAACCTGGTCTAAACGCCTCCTCATACCACTATCTCCTAAACGACAAATTTGCTGTTGTATAAATTGATGCTTTGTTTTGATTGAATGATCTGTTTAGTTATGCTAATGTCCGGATACCTTCACGTAGACGATGGCCGAAAATGTCCCCGATGTGCTCAACTAGGTTCAAGTCGGTATTTGATGGTCATAACAAAATATCCACCGATTCATCACGCAAGTCACCAGTCACTAGCCAGCATGTTGTTGTTTTTGCGTTGTCGTCCAAGGTGATAACTAGGTTTTTCTATTCCTGAATTAGGCTTGTTCAATGACACGACTAAATAAACGGTTATATAATTAGAGGCAGGCACTTCTTACTCACCGGGCATCTGAGTGCATACCTTGTTTTTATTTGGTCCGGGTTACTGGTTTTCCGTTCCTTTGTTATTTGTCATAATTTCTTTATATTAATCTTGATTTTGTCACCGTCTGATAGTATTCGATTAATGTTGACAATTTTGTTCTGTTTTTTTACTACAACGTAACATAACATAATTTACTGAAGCTTCATCAGGCATTCGTGAGGCATTGAGAGAAGTTTGATAAATGTAAAACCTTCATAAATGTTGACAACATATATAAAACATTATGCCATTAATACTGAACTTTTCTCTATGAGTATTAGTCTCGTACAAATCTCAATTAATTATATCTATAGCCGTTGTAATTGTGTTTATTTGCGTTTAAGTTAACAACATATTCAATTGAAAAACTTATTAAAGCAATAAAAAGATTAATCATATATTTTTTTCAAGACTAAAAGTAATAGCAGTGAAACTGAGCTTCAACATTATTTATCTCTGCCACCTCCAAATTCTACTGATATTGAACGAGGAACATATAGTTTTATGTTAAATTTCACGAAGCCAGCAGGTATTGTTAGAGTTTCAGCAAATAGTCAGGCCAGGTAAGCTTAAAATTACATGTATATTAAGCTACACTTATCTTATTAGTTCCTCTGTTTTTTTATCTAGAATGATACTACAGGCGACACGCGTGAACAAAAGTTACTAAACCATCCAGAGCACCTGGGCTCGCGCCCGACTTTACTGTGTTTTATGTTACTAAAAATTTGTTCTTTTGTTGTTGTTTGTACGTTTGTTTGCTTGTGATTTTTTCTTTGTTAAACCATGGTTGATCCGTCGTTTTTTTCTGTCCATGACTTATTGTTTCAGGAAACTTCCTTGCAATATTTCGTGATAGATTTTTTTAGATACAACATATGTTGTAAAAATTTTTAACCATCTTGATTGAATAGAGTCACTTTTATTACTCAAATTAAAACCGTAGCTAAAAATTTCTACATATTATTCTCAATAAAATGCAGGATGCATTATTTTTCAGTAATGATTTCTTTTTCAGTCCATATTATTGGTCAGACATGTTTACCGTTTATGTTAATATTTCGTTGAGTATAGACATTTGTGATGAGTGGGATAAGAAAGAACAGTCCATCTTAGCGGTTGATGCGAATGGTATCATTCCGTGTCCTTGTACACTGGAAGTGGCTGTTTTAGATGTGACCAGATTTCATATAGACCCTCTTTGCCGAGAGCATGAATGCTTTTATCAACCTTTTACTAAGACATGCTTTCAACAAAATCTCCCAACGTGAGTATCTGAAAGAATTTAAACATATTAAATTACCACAAGTCATCGAAAACCATCCCGGCAAATAAAAGTAAATGCAATTTTAATATTTCATAACCTGAATCAAAATGAAACCAATATATCTTTACTTATTAATTGCCTTAAATTTAAACAATTAATTTGTACATTATAATCTGTGCTATTGTAAAATTATTGATTAATGTAAATCCAGTGCGGTCACAGACGACTCTGTGTTATCTGACTTCAAGCGATTAGCTTTTGATTGTCACTTGCCATTTGTTATGTATTGTACATAATGTTATTCCTGTAGAGATTGACTAATTTATTCGCAAAAAAAAAACAATTTAATCTTACAAGGAATATTATTTTTATTTTTTCTACAATTAATATAATTCATATAAAAATATCTTTGGTGATAAAAACAACCTTAACCGTAATGATTTGGTTTAGTTTAATATTTAAATTTCTCGAACCTGAATGTGAGATGTTATGCAAGGTGCCTATATCTATTTCATACAGTGGTTATTATCCATTTCGTTCCTACCAAGTATTTACCATCTTCGCTAGCCGATAAGAGTATCGGATCGTAACCCTTGGCTAGCGAAGATGAGTATTTACGAGCTTGTTGTTCTGAACATATTGGTGTATTTACCACAAATATATGTGGAATTATTTACCACAAATATATGTGGGATTCCTAAAATTAGCCGTAGATTCTTAATGTGTCGGAAATATATTATGTAACTATGCAAGAAACCTATGACATGTTTTGTTATCTTTAAATGTATGTCACATTTGACAGTAAGGATTTATTAGAATGAAATAGAGTAAATGACTCTCAATGACTGAAAACATTAAGATATAATTAAGGTGATTTAAAAATAGCTATTACTTACTGATCATCAAAAAATATTGCAAAGTTGTGTCTATTAAAAACAGTTGGTATGAAGTTTTGGAGAGATCGCCTTATAAAGTCATGTATTGTATGCATAGTAAAATTAAAAAAAAACGATTCGACCAGTTTGTCTTTGAGTCCATATTTACTGTAAAGTATATGGTTAAGGAGCGATTTATTAGTTCAATTCAGTCATGGTTATGTGGGTAGTAAGGTCTTTCGTGCATGTGAATTGTATCAAACTTCTGTACCACTTAATTCTTATAAGTTAGAATTCCTCAATTTTTTCCTCAATCTGACTGTAATACTCCTGTAGCTCCATAGAGATATATTACTACTTCACTTATTTCAGCAGTTTTGCCAACGTCAAACATAAGAAACAGTCAACGATGTAACACACATACATACACACACAAACAAACAAACAAACAAACATAAATACATACATACATACATACATACATACATACATACATACATACATACATACATACATACATACATACATACATACATACATACATACATACATACATACATACATACATACATACATACATACATATTCAAGTCGTGACCTTGTATAAATATTTAGTTAACCGTATCGCTCTTCCTTCAACCCATTTTACGTTTTCGTTCCTTCGGTTTTCAAATCGAAATACATCCCATACAAAAAACCTTATTAATATGAGTAAACTAAATCCATCATTGGGAACACTTTGTGCGTACATCGGATTAGCCATTGCGCTCTGCGCATTCGCAAACGAAGTTATCGGACTGTGACGTTTTTGGAAATGCGAAGTCATCTGTATGCATTTTTCGGTAAATTTCGGAATGCACTATTACGTAAGACGTGTTTGCAGAAAATAGTTTAAATATTGCTATGACTTTTTTTTGCAGATGCGTTATTGATTCAGAAATTTGGTCCTAAAAATATATTTTTAAAAAAGTCAATAGATTGATTTATTGGCTTGTCAATTGACCTCCCGTGAGTAGTATTTGATGCAATGGGCAGCATGAGGGTCAATCCGCTATTGATCATTGATCATCACTGCTTCCAACAAAACACGTTGCAAAACTCATTACAAGCAAATCCTGGTATTTTATTTGTTTCTTACACCTGTGGTGCACATTTATGTACATACTGTAATGTTGAAGGAATAACAAAATAAATAAAGGGAAACTTCAAATAAAAAGAAACATTTTGCCTCTCAACTTTGTGGTTAATATTGTATATATGGCGTGCCCATGTACAAATTTTCACCACCTTTCATCCACTTTAGAAGCGATATAGTGAGGATATAATAAAACATCAAACATATGTTTCTTTTTATTTGAAGAATAAAATATTAAATCTACATTTTTTGCAAAGTTTTCGGTTAAGTCTCGCGCGACTGCTAGTACTGTTATGTATAAATGAATGCCAAAACCAATGTTTCTTCCATAAAAAGTCATTCACAAAACATTAGTCAATAAAGTTGAGATAAGGTTTACTTGTATCAAATTTAACCAACCGTGGTCTATATCTGCAAAATTCTTACATGAAACTGTTCTTTTTCCAACAGATCACAAGGACATAGTAGTCAATGTTGCTATGGCAGCAACGGTGCACTAATGAATCACCAGGAATATTTTGGAAGTGGATACACTCATAGGTTTCACTATACAGGAGGAAGTTCAGCCAATGTCCCTTTCTTATCCAATTTTGTTTATGACATCATCCCATATCAACATTGTTGCGTTTACCAAATACAAGATATTGTCTCTGTAGACTACAACATCTACTCTAGTTGTGCCCTGTTCTACAGAAGAAGACCTCCTAATTCATGTCTAAATTATAGGCCACCTATTGTAGGTAAGAACACGTAACATAAACAATATAACAACGAAAATACAGACTATATTACTGAGACTTCTGGTATTTCCGATATTTATTTATAGAACGTCGTAGCTGCCTTATGATACTTTGTCGTTATGTGATGATAGTTCTTCCTTATGTGATGAAACTTTGTCATTATGTGATGATAGTTCTTAATTATGTAATGATACTTTGTCATTATGTACAGATCCTTCTTGATGATACTTTGTCATTATGTACAGATGCTTCTTTATAATGTGATGATACTTTGTCATTATGTACAGATGCTTCTTCATAATGTGGTAATACTTTGTCATTGTCTGATGATAGTTTATTATGTGATTGTTTATTTTTTAATTATACTTTGACAAAATGTGATATGACTTTTCATTCTTTGATAGTACTTTACCAATCGTAAAACACAAACAATATGGTTGAACACATATATAATCAATAAGGACAATTCACATTTCCACATATTACTGCAGGAAGGGTGTACTCGACCCCAATCTTAATTGACAAGGATTGCCAGTTTTCCTCCCGCTAGTCGAGGGTTTTCCCCAGGTTCTCCGGCTTCCTCCCCAAATAAAAACTGGACGCCATGACATAGCTGAAAAATTGCTAAAAGTGGCGTTAAACACCATCAAACAAACAAAACAAACATTTCCGCATTAAAACGTATACTCAATAATTTGTAAAAATGTTTGTTTTTCAATGAGCTTAAAGAAAAATATGGTTCACCATTTAAATTTTAGACAATAATGAAAAATATTGTTGTGCCTATTATGTCTATACAAATTATTATTTCTATACAAATTATCTCCCTTTAAAAAGTACTGGCAAATTTTTAAATCTTCAAATCAGATGCATTTATTCTAACCTTATAAAATTCAAAGTTATGATAGATGCGCAAAAGATGCTCAGTTTTAGACACCCCATCTACCTTACTTAAAGCAAAATTTGGCCAAATATTTTAAGATCATTAAATAACATTAACAAGAGGCTCTAGAGGACGTGGAAGGCTCACACGGCCTAGACACTTGACACCAACATGAACTTCACTTGATTATAAAGAATAAAATTTTGATTTGTTAGTTTAATTTTTATTTTAGTTTCGATCACAACTGAGATCAACGAGTAAATCCGTGAAACCAAAGCTCACTAGTGATAATTTGCAAAAAAAGTGTGAGGCTGCTACTTAACTACAGATAAACACGAGAACAACGGTAAACCCCCTTTTTGTCTAATTGCATACAATGTGAAAGAAAAGTCCATTCAACATGAAGCAGGGACATAAATTATTATAAGAGTTTATCCTAGACTTTTTGATCTACATGTAGTCAGACGTTTTGCCTCATAATAACATAGTATCACCACAGAATGACAAAGTATCATCACACAATGAAGTTTCATCACATAATGACAAAGTATCATCACATAATGACAAAGTATCATCACATAATGACAAAGTGTTATCACATAATGAAAAAGTATCACCACATAATGAAAAACGTCTTCAGTTACGGCGTTCCATATTTACTGATTTATTATCTTTTACGCAATGTTAGATACAGAATAACAAATTAGTAATACAATGTACAACAAATTATTCAGCATCCCTCCCGTGTACATGTAATTTTGCATTCATGATCTATCTACAGTTATTAGATGTCATTTAATAAAACATTAAAATTTATTTTGTAGCACGAGTGTCAGGTGATCCGCATTTCGCAACCTTTGATGGACTTCTTTACACTTTAAATGCGATTGGGGAATTTTTGGCCATAGCGAACAATGACTTTATATTGCAGATTAGGCTTGAACAGTTTGGAAGTTCAGGAGGTATCTTATTGCTTTTGTCTGGCTTTTCATTAATTAGGGTTATGAATTGTTTCGTTATCTGTTTAAATAACGTTTAAAACGCCATCTTCAATAATTGTGCAGCTTTATTTTAGTGTGGTAGGAAGATTAAACAAACAATGACGATTGGTAGGAAAACTAGTTGTTAAGGTGGGTTTGAGCAACGTCAGTTGACTAACTTCCTGAACCACTTGGCAACCCTTGTATGCAGTGTAACGTTTAATTGTTCTGTTATTTCAACCTGCAACTAAATGGTTTGAACCGTATCGAACAACAATTTTTTTCAATAATGAGATTTCGCAAATAAAAGTCACAACGATAGGATTAACTGACAATAAATTAATCTTACAGAGCATGTAACAAAACAAGCAATTAAATGAGCACTGAGAGGAATATTATGGTTCTTTCAATGAACCATTCATGTATGAGCCATTTTTATAGATTTTTAAACCATGTGTGTAGTGATAGAAATTTTCGTCTTTCTTGAGAGATTTAAATAAAGTGTTAGGAAATTTTGACATACACGGATAGAAACGTGCTATGCATTTTGCCTTTGAAACTTTTTTTAGTAGATTGTATTATTATCGCACATCTTGAATAATTTATTAACATTATATTTAGAGTGGAGCTAAATTTTAATTGATTTGAATATTATTAACAATTTTACTGTTTATATTCTATATTAAACATTAAACACAAAAGTTAAGGCAAATGTCTTTTCTGGGCGTTTTCTTATTTGATCTATGTTTATACATAATTACAGAAGTAGTCTATATATAAATTTTTAGGCAGCTCCGTTACAGCATTTGCTGCAAAACCTTATGATACGGCAGACATCGTTGAGGTACAGACAAATGCTATTAGAGGGATAGATGTGCTAGTAAATCGCGAACTTATCGACTTCGATACAATGATAAGTAACAGTTTATCCTTCAGAGGTAGTTATTTTTATTGTTTATTATTATTAGTAACTATTTGTTGATCATTTATTTTCTTCATAACATAGGTTTAAACTAATGTTCCACCTTAAACATGTATTAAATAAATGCAAAGCATAAAACATCATTTACATCTTACAACACGTTTTTCAATGGCCTAGGCGAATGATTATAAGATGTTTGACTGCAAACCACAAGAACTGAAAAAACAGAACGTCTTGAAGTTAAATATTATTCACACACTTTTATTGGCGATACCAAATGCATTAGTGCACATAATTTTGTTTATAATGTATGAACCTTCATATTGAGAATATGAAAGACTTAACATACAATTTTTTCGATAGATATTAGTTTAAATTTTCAGGGTCAAAAGTGGAAAAAATATTAGGAGACCAGTTATCAGTAACAGTTACATTTGATGGACAAGGAATAGCTGTTAAGGCATTTTCTGTCCTTAACATACTTAACTTATTGGTAATGGTTTCTCCTGACAAGCGAGGAGGTAGTGTAAATGTAGACACTTATTGCGATGTATTGATTTATACCAGTTCTGTTGTCATGTTCATATCAATCTTAGAAAACGATTTTGCAACATTTATGCTATTACACAAATCACCCATTGGCATCAACAAACCAACTTAACTACTACAGTATTGGAAGCCGGATGTTCGGTATGTCATAAAACCTGGTTTAGCCCACCATTTCTTTTGAAAATATCTGAACCAAGTCAGGAACATTGCTGGACTTATTTGTGGATTGTCTTTTCTGACAATTTTCTTGGTGTTAGATATTTTGCTTTTACCTTCTTTAGGAATGTTCTTGCGTCCCACTAATTTTACAGAGGTTAACCAATTTTTTTTGCCACAAATATGTCTAAAAAGTAGAAATAACAATGATCAAAACCTTGTTACTAACCAATATAAAGTGTTATAGCGGTAGTACAGATTCGATTTCTTGTTTTTACTCAATATTATCATGCCAGCCAATACTCATATTGAAGAATTGATAACAAGCAACAAAGTTTCAACTTCTTATGGAAAGGATTTTTATCAAACTGCTTGTAAATTAGAGATACAAAACAGGAAAAAAGAACAAAATACTTTGAACGGACTCTATGGAAGAAGCACAGTAAGCCTCCTACATTGTCAGCAACATCCGTTGTTAGAATTCGTATCAAACCTTAAGTTCATTTCTAATAAATGCTATGCTAACTTTAAGTTTTTATATAGAAATTGTACACATGCAAAATAAAATAATAGGGATATGACTTTATTATGTGCGTGTCGTATGTTTAGCTTGAGCCTCTTCTTTTGAGCCAATCTTGTCTAGTGACAAAAAGTAAGCAACACGTTTTTTCCTGCATGTAATAATGAATTTTGCCACTCCATAGTGAAGTACACGTTTCTTTTGGACACAATTACAATTGTCTGCTGAACTCTACAAATATGCTGTATTTTAAAGCATAAAAATATTTTAACAATAGTTCACTTGTCGGTGTGTTGATTCACTGTAAATAATATTTTCTGTCCATAACATCAAATATTGGGGTTTGTGTAAGTCTGCTGTTTAGTTTTTTACACAATAATGTTGGTATTCCCTATTTTCGGAAAACAAGAGTTACTTCCCATTAACAAGAGTTGTCTTTCATAACAGCAGGTATCAAGTATTGAACATATAGGGAAAAATCACGTTTTTATTTTTGTTTAAATAATGTCTGTGGACTGACTCTTCCACTACAACTAAAAAAACTGCAGACTTAGTTTGCACATCATTATAAATTTTACCGAATACTTTGCTTTATGTAAATACAAAAATATTGTAGAAAAACTACTTTTTACCCACAGTTGGTACTATAAAGTACCTGCTCTAAAGAACAGATAACTCTGCAAATGGGAGATCAATCTTGTTTACCGCAAGTAGGGAATACATAAATATAGTATTTAATGCACTTTTAAACTTTCAGACAATTTCGTTGGGTTATTAGGCAATAATGACGGCACTAAAGACAACGACCTCATATCAAGGACTGGAGAAATAATACCAAGTAATTCTTCAAGAGCTGATATTCACAATCGTTTCGGTGTTTCATGTACGTTTCTCTAACACACCTTTTCTTAAATGAAATATTGATTGGTTAGCTTTACAGCGGATACTTACAAAAGACTTGAGGATTTTAAATATTTTTCTGCATTATTCAAAACTATTTGTCAAATTAAAGAAAATAAGGTTAATATTATCTAGAAAAGCAGTATAATGATTGTTGTCATGGAGTTTTCGATGCACTCTTTATGTCTCACTAATTTGTTGTAGGGACCATTTATGAAAACGAAACACTTTTTTAAATATCCAAATGGTAGACAGTACAGTTCATATCAAAATCCTGCCTTCAATCCAGTTGTGGTTATTCCGGACACCATCAGTCAGAGCATATCTGACGTATGTGGGACAAATGAGGAATGTATCTATGACTATTATGTCACTGGAAATCAAAATTTGGGGCAAATATCAGCTAATTCCTCGCAACAATTCGATATTATATATAATATAACGGCGGAAGGTATTGTATATGCTACTATCAATAAAATGTAAAACACGTGGCAATACCAACCTTTTGTATTATTTATTCTGGTAAAAGTTGTGCTTGACTATATATTAAATAAAGATGCTTATGCTGCCTTAGCGCTAATATTAGGTGAATTAAATCTTATTCCTATTGTTTTCAGGCAAAATGTATTAATGTTTGCTAACCTCCAGAAGAATCCATGTTTAAGAATATCATTTCCACGTAAAATGGAGATTGTAATGTCAAATGTAATATATTATATGAAATTGATAGGAAAGGAAAAAGATTTATAGAAATTGAAAAACGACAAAATGAAAATTAGATTTTCTTTTCTTTGTATGTTTAGTTGCTTCTTGTGGTTTTCCATACACTGTTAACAATGGGGTATGGCAAGCAGACGGATACACAGAGGGATATCAGGCATCGTTAGAATGCAATGCTGGATACTATCCATCGCATATTGTAACGACATGTTTATCCTCTGCTAATTGGGAGGTCATTAATGCATCGTGTATACCTTGTAAGTATATATAAAGATATTCACTGAACTGCAAAAGAAATGTACAAAGTGCTGTTTAACAAACGTTTTTATTAAAATAATTTTTAAAAATATATAAATTCAGTTCACAAAATTTAACAAATTTCCACTGTCTCTAGGTTATTATGTTTTTTAAAGGTCTATAAATTTATACAACATTAGTCGCTGCAAAGCCCATTTAAGACGACCCTTTTTCATTGGGGTGTTAGAAGAGGTCCTATGGCGAGACGCAACATCTGATATTTTTCTTGCATGTAATCGACAACCAACTGTATCAGCACTTCTTAGTTGCTGGTGGTTCCAACAGTATGCCGTGCATTTTCAATAGCCGTAGTGAATCATATATTGTCAGTATCGGTTTTGATCGAGAACCAATGACGCGCTTGGGTCCACACCAATAAGAACAAGCATTGGTAGACTGCATGCTAAACAATCCGATAGAGTTATATCAGAAGACTTCAACTGTTAACCGGACGTTAGTAAATACGTTTAAATACAACAAACAGTAACCGGTTACTGAATCTCGCCAGAAGAAAGGCATTATTCAATTTGGTACGCCTTTTATACCCATATCGAATGCAGAAAAATTATGTTTTTATTTTCAGTGACGAGTATGTCCCACGATGGACTCAATATACAGGCTTTGTTAAACATAAGTGAAAAAACCATTCAATAGATAATTTGATTTAAAAGTGACCTACAATTACCATGTGTTGCAATTAAAACTTGTGTTACAAAATTTTTTGAAAATATGTATTATATGTTATAACGTGCTTTCTGAAATGCAACTTTTTGCGCTTCGGTATATACCAATATAATAGCATAACAATGTTTTGTTTGACTACTCTAAAAAGCAGCTAGAACTAAAGCTGGATAATTTATATTTGTAAAATGTTGATTCGTTGAGCATTTCTAGTTTCTCATATTTTACTACAAGTAATGCAATCAAAATGTACAAATTGCAGAATAGTTAATGTATATTAGTTGTCTCTCGTATTTCGCTAGTATTACTGATTCTTTTAGTGATATAATGATTTCCTAGATCAACTTCCCTGCCCTGAAATTTCGAAAATGGGTTTAACTCTAAGATTTTTCTATTTTGCCACGTGTAGATAGTTTTAGCTGGATTTATTTTGCAATTTTGCAATTTTTGTAATAAAAGTTCGGCATAATAATTATTTGTATTTTAAATTGTGTTTTGGATGATGCACACTGAATAGTATTGATTAGACGAATGGCGTGTCTGGCGAATCAAATGTTGTAACAATGGTATCTTTGATTACATCTTTTGTTAATAGGGGTTTATGGCAGTTAGTTACTACTTATTAAACCTATTTTGTCATTATTACACAGTAAAAAAACGGGCCTCGGTGGCCGAGTGGTTAAGGTAGTTCGTCTACTATTGATCACGTCGTCTGTCACAGTCAGATTGCCGGATTGATTCTCACTGCAGGTTGGGTGTACTCGACTCCAATCTTAATTGATAACAATTGCCAGTTTTCCTATTCCGCAAGTCTGGGGTTTTCTTCGGGTACTACGGCGTCCTCCCCCATAAAAACTGGACGCCATGATATAGCTGAAAAAATTGTTGAAAGTGGCGTTAAAAACCAATAACAAGCAAACATTAAAACATAACTATTAATAATAATGATAAAAATAATTCTTGTTTTAGTGTAAACATTTTTCAAAGAAAACTCTTAATTACGTTTATTTTAGTACCAGATTGCGGGTTGCCACCATTTGTTCTTCATGGTGAATGGGAATCTAATGAAGAATCTAATGGCAACAATGCTTCATTAAAATGTAACAACGGGTACTATATAAATACAGTTGTCCAGATAGCATGCGATTCGAATGCATCGTGGACACATTATGATGCATTTTGTATGAAAGGTGAGAAATACATATGTTGATTTAAATTGCGTTTCTTTGAAAACGTGATAACTAAATCGAAATCATGATTTATGATAGACTTCAATTACTTTATTCCATGATGCCGACTCGTTTATTTATGTAAAGAACAAAACCAATCAATTATTAATTTTTACTCACATTCATCGGGCAATCTGTCATCTACATGCAGGATCAGAAATGAAAAACAGAAAATTTGAAAACGAGTTGTACCAATTTTACCAAATTGTTGATTGCGATATCACAGGAATTAGAACGCTCTTAAGCGTTTCTTTCAGGGGACAGTCTTAACATCAATAGCAAACTTGAAAAGACTGTTTGTTTTTTTTATAAAACGTCGAAAGTGCTAACTGTATCATGATCAATGCCATAACCTCAGTGTAACAATAAAAACGCAAATAAGAACAGTGTATGACATTCACATAGGGCATATTCTGAAATATGTTTAATCGGCCAACTACTGGTAATAGTTGTCACTATTCAATAAAGTTTATCACATTTCTGTAGCACTCTGACGTTTACACCGCCAATAAGTTTCAAATTATATTTTTTTCAAATTAGAGCATCTAGCTTTGTAAGCCTTGATTTTAAAAATTTACTTACTAATAGTAAATAAATATATATAGAAACAAGCTAGTAGAGAATCCTTTTTGTCACACAACAGTACATTTAAGATTAAGCATTATTTACTTTTTTACCTAACATTTATGTTGACAGAATAAGCCCGGTTTCTCAGACGTACTGCCCAAGAAACCAGGCTTATACTGTCAATATAAAGTGAGAGCTACAACAAAATGAATAGACATAAGCATAAAACACGTCAAGCGTCCATCAAATATAAGTGTAATTTGACGGCTGACATGAAATTATTATTTAAAAATTATAATCACATTGATATTGAATTGGTTGGAAATATGCATGTTATAAATTCCGTTGATTGATCTTCATTTTCACTAGTCTGTTACGGTATTTTCATTACATACGGTTTGCATGTTAATCTCCATTGTCATATGAAGGAGCCAGCTGGCTATCCTTAACAAAACAACTATTATTATATACCGCTCGTTATGTTGCTTCTGGAACTGTAAATTAAAGGAGATGAAAGCAACTTCTAAATTGCATTGAGATCAATTATACGGACCACTTTGACAGAAATGATTTCGTTGATAGACTGTTTAGTTAGGTGATTTCTGACAAAACAGTGAGACAAAGTCAACAGTATGGGAAGAAAATTTAGGCTGCCATTAGAATAGAGAATTTTGTACGGAGGGGGGAAATTAAGTTTGACCTGGTACTCTTCACACGCAACACATTATGGTACGAGAACAGACAGTATGATCAAAATGTCATGTCCGGTGCAGCATAAAAATTGTCATTTTCTGTAATAATAATAATACAAATTGCAGATTAACATAAACTCTACAAAATCGTTTTTTTCCCAAATTCTTTTGCTTTTAACGCCAATGATTCGCCTTGATTAGTCAAAACGTACATCTAGCGTAAATAATTGTTTATAACTTTGCTACCTATATTGAAAATATTTTTCCAGAATGTAAGAATCCGGATCCAGTTTATAACGGAATATGGCTTGTTAATGGAAATCGAAATGGATCGAAAGCCGAATTATATTGCAATCCAGGATATAATTCTGTTTTTCCTGTTGTGTTGGTATGTGATGAAAGCGGCAGATGGAATGAAAGCAATGAGGCTTGTATTTTAGGTAAACGCCAAACATATAACTAATGATTAATAGGTATACTGCAATATATGTGTTAAGTTACACCTATTATATCTGACTTTAGGCACGTTAAGAAAATAATTTCTTCCGTAAATGGCCGATCCCTGGTAAAGATGACCCAGTACAGATGATCTCACGTACAAACATTTGTCCTCGTTGCGTCATCCTATCAAAACGCTTGAATCAAAGTAGTAAAATAGCAACCTTCTTGTTCAACGTTCTTTTTTTCGAGCGTTCTGATTGAAGGTAGAAGAAAATAATGTACTATTAAACAATGGAAAGTCTATATGTGATGTGAAATTTGTTGGTTTAGGGAACTAGTTACTTTTATGCGCTTTACAAAGGCCTGTGTGATCTTTCACTCGTGACAAAATTGTGTATGTCATTTAGCTTGTTTCGCTTCGCTTCAAAGTAAAAGCGACTTACAATTGCTATCACTCTTAGAAATTCTCCCGTTCTTTCAAAGAAAGAACCTATTAAACTTAAATAAACATTGAGGTAAAGAAAACATCTCCTTTTAAATTGTGTCAGAATTGAACATTGTCAAAATTGTCATGACATGTAGTTTGTATTAATCTATTGACACCTTACAGTGCACATTTAACTTAAGTGTCCATTTGCTCATTCAAAAATCAAAACGTAACATTTTAATCAATTACATGTCTATTTGAGAAAATACATCAAATCACTTGCATAAAATTCCAAAACCGAGAAAAAAGCAGAGCGTATAAAAAAATAAGGTAAATGTGTGAGATCAGGATCAGTGAAGTAGTAAGCATTTCTTGTTTTGCTTTTGCTATTTACACCTCCCATGTGAATTCATATAAATCCCATAACTCCTACGGAATGTGTGGAGTTCCTCGCTTTATTATAGGCCAAGCAAACATGTATTGCATGGGCAAACAAGATTTCCAGTAGTATTTTAAATTGTACTTTAATATAAATACATATTTTAACAAGTACTAAGTGACAGACATTTAACCTAAGGGTACATTTTGCAATTCTAAAGAGCAACTTAATATTGCAGAATCTACAGTGCCCACAACAAATGAATCGACATTTATTCCAACCGTACCCATGGCACCACAAACAGAATCAACAGTAATTTCAATGACTGAATCTTCCACAACGGAATCAAATACCAATACGGCTACAGAGTTAATAACTACAACCCAATTGATGAGTGTTTCAATTACAATAATGCAGACAATGAATGAGACAGATGAATTAACAGATACACAAACAGTCACCACGAAAGCAACAACTAACGTCCCAACAACAAACGGATCAATAACTACAACCGCTAATGTAATAGAATTAACGACTTACATTATGACAACGTCTGAATTAACGAATGGTCCTACTACATCTGAAACTACCCTTACTACCAAATCAAACACGAATGAATTGATTACTACAACGCCTACCACTATGGAGTCAACAACAGAGGTCCTAACAATGACAGAATCGACTACTAAAACCCTCACAAGCACTGAGTCAACCATCAATGTCTACACAACGACAGAATTAGATGCAATCACAACCACAAAAGAGTCAACAACTAACTTCTCATCAAAAACAGAATCAACTACTACAACATTATCCACCGCAGAGGAAACAACTAACATCCAATCAATGACAGAGCCAACGACTAAGACCACTGCTTGTACGGGAACAACAACTAATGGCTTTCCGATGCCAGGATCAACTAATAGAACCCCTTCTATCATACAGTCAACAAGAAATGCCCCGCCAATGACAGAATCAACAAATAGAACCCTTACCACGGAGTTAACAAATAACAACCCATCAATGCAAGAATCAACTATTTCAACATCATCAATGGCGGTAGCAACATCTAACGTCTTATCAATGACAGAATTAACTGCTAGAACCCCTACTACAACGGAGTTAACAACCATTGTCACATCAATTACAGACTCAACTACTAGAACCTTTACTAATACTGAGTCAACAACTAATGCACCATCAATGTCTGAATCAACAACAAGAGCCCTTACTACCAAGGAGTCAACAACGACAGAATCAACTATTACTATTCCAACCACTACTATTATCCCAACAATGACAAAAACATCTAATACAAACCTTGCCAACATAGTATCAACAACTACTAGGGTAGAATCAACTGCTACGACCTCAACAACCACAGAGTCAACAACTAACATCCTTTTAACGACAGAACCAACTTCTGCAATCCTTACAACAACGGAGTCACCAACTGAACTCACAACTACGACAGAATCAGCTACTGCAATTTTTACCACATCGAAGTCAACAACAATTATTCAAACAACGACAGAAGCAACTATTAGGGAGCCAACAACTACAGAAGCAACTACTGCCACTATTGAGGAAACAACTAACGTTCCAATAACAAATATTTCAAGTATGCTAACCACTACAACAAAGGAATCAACAAATAAAATCCCAACTGCAACTCAAGTAATGACAACAGAACTCAGAAGTTCAATCAATAACGTTCCCAAGACGACGGAATTCTTTACTACCACCTCTATCCCCACAAAATCAACAAATAACACTCAGACAATGACTCTGTCAACAATAATTACTGGCGTCACTGCACCAACCCCTAACATCCCAACAACTACTGAACAACAACCAACGCTTGACTTTAAAACACCATTTATCTCGGAATCGACATCTCAAAGCCTAAAAATGACTGTATTAGATATTTCAACTCTTAGTACTAAGGAAATAAAAGCTTCGAACCCTATAACCTCCGAATCGACAATTGAAACATCAGCAACGACTGTATCAAAAGCTGTAATTCAAACATCGCCAACTACGGATAAAATATTTACAACAGAATCTAAAACTGCCAACCATAATAAAACTGACTCCAGTTTATCAACGAATATTTCTGAATCAACAACTGCAAGTACTTTAATGACTAAACAGACTAGAGAGTCATTACCTACAACCCGAAAAACAACTGGGGGAATTAGTTCAACGCCGAGTGCTGAAACATCAGCAACAGCAAACTTGAACGCTATTATCTCCACAAGTAGTGACATAATAAGTGTTACACAGAAAAAAAGTGACACCACTACGGCTCAAACACCTATAAAACCAACAAAAACAGAAATATATCCATTAACTATAACAACGTTCACTTCCACAACAATTGAATTGCTTACATCCTCGTCAACTTTGAGAACGACTGATCAGCTTACAAACACTGCTGACTTGAAAAATGCAAATAAGGAAAACAATGATGACCCCGCATTTAAAGCCATAATCTCTACAGTTTCTGTGGTTATTGGAATAGTATTCACCACTAGCGTCGTTGGAATTATTATTAAATGCAGACAAAAAGACAGAAAAAAAGCAACAAGAGGATTACATAGACCAGATAATGACGAAACATATACAGAATATGGTAATATGCCTGCACCGCAATGGACTGGTTTCTTTACGCAAAACGGACCAATTATGTATAAAGGACAATGGACTTCTTATGCACCAAAATCTTTTCCAAGCTTTGAAAACTTGTCTAATTTGCAGTCAGGTAGAACAGATTTAGACGAAAGAGTTGATAATTACAGAGTGTAGATTACTTGTAAACAAGTAATGTCAATTTCAAATGCAACTTATTACCTTTGCAAAATGAAAATAAAATATTAGAGACCAATTTTAAAAAGACGTAATAAGTAATTTTACCAAATATAAGTTATCAAGATGTTGTAAAATTAGTCTTTTGCGTTTTTTTTAAATCAGTCTTTTCTGTTTGTTCTTGTTTTATTTTTATGGTGGTCATCGACATTCGTTTAAATGTCCATATTTCAGTCCTTCAAAACATTACTAGGTTAATAGGAACTAACGTTTCTTAGAATGTTCAATAGGTCTTTCAGGTCTCTGCTTAATTAAAGTTAAAAAGCCACTATGACTACTAAATTCGCTGTCGGGGACATTGAAACAATACATACTAAATAATAACTATGGAGCCAATGATTGTATGTGAATAGTTGATCTGAGAGTTCTCAATTACTTTGTCCGACCGTTTCGACAATTCAAACAGAAAACTTCGTTTAAAAGGAGGTTTTTTATTTAATATGATTACTTTGAACATTATAGACAGTAAGAAATGTTTTATGCGCGAACATAATTCATTGATCAATCAATTATACTTTAACGCATTTGTTCTTCCTAAAAAGCTTTTGTGCAAGAAATATTACGAGACTAGAAACTATATAACATTTAAGCCTTCAGGACATCAATTTACTTGGATTTTCGGCTTGCAAATGTTATTGTGCACTTAATCATACTGTGTATGGGATATAAACTTGGTCGATTACTTTTTTTATGTAAAAGTTTGGTATACCATTTTTATATAACTACAAATGCATCAGTTGTTTGTGAACTGCTATCTTTCGATCAAATACAGTATCATTTAAATATAGTGTACATTGACTTATTTGTCTTATAAAGAAGCCCTAGTGATTTGTTTATCTATTTAATTATGATTGTCACCAACACTGAGTTGCGGGTTCGAGTGTCACTGCAGGCAAGGTGTATTTGACTCCAATCCTAACTGACAAGGATTGCTAGTTTTATTACCGCAGATCAGTGTTTTCTTCGGGTTCTACAACTCCCTCCCCAAATTAAACCTGACACCATGAAATAGCTGATACACACATATGATTTTCATTAGTAAGATTAGGTTTGATAAGAAACATTGCAAAAAAATCCGGCCGATCAACAAGAGCTAAAAGTTAAAGGACAATTACAAATTCGGATACTGATAAACATAAACAGCGCAAAACTAAAACAAAGCAAGCAACCGTAGGTGCACTTAGGTGTTTCGGACGAATAAGCAGTGCCTGCATCCGATTAAACACCCACAGAGTTACTAGTTAGCATGTCTATGAAAAGTCAAATCCAGGAATAGGAAACACTTCCTTTCACTCAGCGAAAATTTCCGACCGTATATTGCTTTCCCATAACAACCAGTTAAGTCATGGTGACAACCACAGAAAGAACTTCTGTAAAGATAACATCAAGCTAGGTACAACAATCCCTTGTTTTTGTCGTTTAGTAGCCAACAGTATTATCGGTCTAGAAAGTAGGAAAACCGATCGCAGAATCTAGCATAATTTATAAGTTGTGAAATGAACACACTATCGCAAAAGCTGCTGGAATGTTGCCGTCAATTAACGAATATTGAAAATAACGTATTCATAAGAACAGTTTGGTTTGATAATTATTACACTAGCAACTTTTGTTTTAACGCATAAATAATATTTGACGCAAAAACTAATTTTAAAAACAAATTCCAAAATGTGTTGTATTTGTTGATATGTTAACTCCAAATTGGACAAATGACAGGTATACAATTTTTTCACTCTTTCTGTTTTCAATATTGTAATAGAAGCTTAAATGACATTTTAATTGAAGTTATATTTGGGCTTAGCAATGTAAAAACAATATAAAAAAACATGAATTAAACGTTTTATTCTTTTGATTTATGTTGTTGAGAGTAGTTAAATAGATGAGTTTACAAAGCAAACGTTATGCCCCATTGGAATTTAACTTAAATACTTTATTTAACAAATGTAAGTCACTTCACTAATCTCTTGAATTTGTATCCCGATATTTACGTCTTAAAATTAACTAAATTTCTTGAGCATTTCTAATGGTACAAAATTTTTACGATTTATGATATTAATCATCACTTATCATTTCATGGTGAATTGCACAGTTCTTTAATTAATTGTTTAGTTTGCTGACCAATTACAATTGTTCCTGACCAGACTTTTCAATAAATCAACACAACTCGCATTAAAAAAAAACAGTATCTTTATCACGAGGGGTGTTTTGAATATATAGATTTAAAAGCTAATATCGGTCCTGACTTTGTGAGACACCAGTTTATATATTTTAAACAATGTTTTGACCAATATAAATGAGTGATAAAAATTATAGGAAAATAATCATAGATTACCGTTATTCAGTAAAATTAACAATATTTGTTGGGGGCACTTTCGATTAAGTTTGTAAATAAAGATGACAAAAAGGTCTACTGATGGTCAAAATCAGAGGTTTTCATACGATGAGATTATTTAATTGGCAAAAATAAATAAACAGTCGGCATATATTGCGTGAAAACTGCAAGTTGAAGGTCTCATCGTTTATAGATAAAATCTCATTTGAAAAACTAAGTTTCATTTAAACTTTTAGGAACAAACAAAATCATCCACAAACTTATGGTTCAAGGTAAAATATACTAAATCTCAATCTCATTCTTTAGTTTTGAACAGAGCAAAAAACTTCCGATTCCAGATCATATAAAATCTTAAATTTCTATTAGATTCATTTGAACATTCCCGTCAATACAATATTGAATAGGATTAGAGAAAATAGAAACGACTTGACAGACTTAAGACATTTGTTCTTGAATGAGTTTCTGTTTATGTCATAATTGCGTTTTTCTATCGCGTTATTTTTCTATCGCATTACTGTTATGAAGTATACCGATACTTTCAATTTCTATCAAGTTACATCTACAAAGTATCGAGATACTTCTTAAAGTAACGCAGTACTTGTTAAAAATAACACGATACTTCGCGTTTTTCATTCGGGGTGCAATACTTTCAATAACGCGCCGGAACTTTAGAAAACTTTAAGGAAGTTCCTTAGAAATTCGGCTGAATTTATCATTTACCAATCATGAGAAACCTTACGGGTGGTAATTTGGTTATTGTAAAATCTGGATATATTTTTCTTGTGGATCACTATTAGTATCTGGGCAAACGCCCTGTCTTCTTTTGTCCTTTGTAAATCTTTATATTATGTTTTAATATTTAAATAGTGCCTAATATGTTTCAACTTAGTAAAAACAATTGAAATAAAAAACAATTCAGAAAAATCATTGATACTATCCAACGACTGAATGAACTAATTAATTTCATCCCCTTTCGCTACCTCTGGCGTCTGTTTGAACTTGATTGTTTAGGTTTGTTATAAACGTAGTTATCATGAGCAGTTGTTCTCGGTTAAGAGAACTTATGAGACGTGCAACAACAAGAATAAGAGGAAAATTAATACTGTCGACCACAGCGCCAAGAATACGTGAAATACCTGGAGGTGTAAAAATAAATTAAATAACTAAACTTAAAAAAAACGCCAGAATTAGAATGCAAAATTAATCAGGTAAAACATTTAAAAAACATTTAACGCTAAATATTTGATTTGAATAATTAACATTGTAAAAATATTGGAGATCAAGTGCAGGATAACTCGGACCATCTACTTTTGAGACAACACGGCCAGACTAATGAGACAACCCAGACCTCCCCAAACATATTTTGGCAGAAACGTGGGCGACCTGGCAAAATGACTACTGGTTAAAATCGCTACATGTATATCTAGGGTTTTTATCCACGGTATCAACCGTTGTCGCAACAGCCAATGTAGCTCAAATTTCGCTGCCATAATAATCGATTTTGAATAGTTTTGTCATTTATTGGATTAATAGTGATAATAGTATGATGTTTCGTTCTACAGCCATTGCAGTCGGAATCCCCATTTTACGAAGAATCAGCTTGCAAACAGTTCGCAATCGACTTTAACACCATGGCATTAGTTCAGTAAGGCCGTATTTTCGAGCAGTTCGGACATTGTTATACATACGAGAAAGAGCAAACGATTAAATGGCTGCACATTCAGCAAAGACGTATAATCTGGTTCAGCGACAAGTCCAATTTTGTGCCACAGAAACGTGAAGCGAGAATTTGTGGATAACGGCGAAGGAATGAATGTGTGCAGAATGTAGATAGCTTTGATGGACGTAGCGTCATGATGTGAGCGGCAATCTCTAATGACCGTAAAACAAAACTAGTACATATCCCATATAATTTAAAGGGTCAAATGTACAGACTGAGACGAAATTTTCCAACCTCACCTAACGTAATTGACCAACAGAGGGAATTATTTCAACAGAACAATCCCAGGCCTGTCACAGCGAAGTTAACAAGGAACTACATGTATCTTGAGCAGAAAAATGTTTATATACTACTACTGACGTCCAAATTACCGTACTTGAATCTGATTTAACAATCGCAGAAGCAGCAGGATTAACGTGAGCACCAGTAAACCTCAGCCTCAAAACCTCGATCAGCTTCCTCAAATGGTTCAACGGTATTGGCGAACAATTCTGCGTAATTGCGTAAGAATATTGATTGACAGAAGATTCAGAGCAGTGTTGGCAGTTAACGGTGGCCATACCCAGTACTAATTTGAACTTGACTCGACGTATACTTAAATTTGATAGTCTGACTTAATATCCAATCTATTAGCAACGCAGTGTTGCTTTTTGTCAAATACAACAATTTTAGTGAATATCTATTTTTGTTCATAAGCATTTTGTTTTCAAAATACATCTACTAAAGATAAAAAGGCTCTATTATGCGGGGTTCTTTTTGCATATATGCACTTTTTTAAAGACAAAACAACGTAAAACAAAAAAAATATGCTTACTAATGTCATCAGCGCAAAATATTTAACAAAATAACATCATTAATTAAATGTGGCAATTATTTTAATATTTTATTGATAATTTACAATATGAAATATGTGTTGTATGTAAATAAAACACTGACTTGGAAAAGCTGTTTGCTAAGTTCTTTTTACAATTCTACAGTCGAATCAATATTACGTCACAATTAGAATTCCGACGTCATATTACGCTTAACTGAAAATTTCAAACTGGAATGCCATTTCGTTAAGATTTCTCAATATTGTTGTCTACAAGGTACGTATATTTAAAAAAATGACGAGAATATGTTTTTATCAATTTTATTTACTTTAACATACTGTTTTGTGATATATCTTATTAGTTTCAAAAGCGTCCTCTTACAGCATCTTCGAAATTTTAAAACAATTGTTACACATATTATTGTCCATGATTTACCATTGCATACCCAAATATATGTGCATAAGGTATTGTACTTCTGATGTGTTTTTTTCTTACTATAAACCAAAATGTAAAAGACATCGAAATAAAGACTTATTAGATTCGAATAGATCTATAAGTTATAACAAAATTTTGCAATAAAGAAAGTGCTGTACTATCATTAAAATTTATAGTAAGTCCTTCTGATACGAATACTTGTTCAGGAACCTTCCATGCGAATTCATTTAAATTTTCTTAAGGACATTCAGTAGTCAAGGCTCAATTATAAACAAAACAAATATTCAATGGATGTGTTTTTTATGTTACAAAAATATTAATGTAATTTAATCAAACGTTAAAATATATCAAAAATATATTGACGAGAAACAGTTTAGACGTTTAGACAAACATTTGTAAAATTAATTTGCAACCATCTGTTACAGACTTAATAGTCCATTATATTTAAAATTAAACCACAGCAACATCACCAGAATCTATGGTAATTTTTAAAAACGACTGAAGCATCAATATCGAATTAGCAACTATGTCATCTACAAAGACATCATTTGTAACTCTGACCCAACCAACGAGTGCTTCAAACATACCAATGCAAACATCGAATGAAGAAAAGCAATTAACAACAAGAAGAACACCGCGTTAACGAAAAAAATTACCAATTGAAATCAAAATATCAGAAACAACAGTTAACACGATATCAAAGTCTACAATTGCAAACCATAATACTACTGCCTCAATAAGTATATAACCGAATAAAATTTAATCAACAACTTGAGTACAGTATCAGTGCGAACGATTTTATCATTACTGAAAGATTTAATTTAACAAAGACAACAAAACAGCCAACAACACCAAACGTTAATCCTTTTGTCTTCCTAGTAAGAAAACACACCAATAAGTATATAAAAAAGGATTGAGACAACTCAGACTACCGCAACCGATATACTGATATTGACAATAACAACGACTGAAAGCAATACGTTTACATTGGAAGCGGTTGAAACGGCTAAAACATCATTAACTTTGAAATCGACTAGTATGTTGCAAATAGTGCTGACTTGAAAAATGCCAATTGGTTAAATGATGATCACATTATCTCAGTGATTTCCGTGGTTGTTGGAAATGTATTTACGCCAGCGGGGAGATGTTTAATATTGATCACAGAAAAAAAGTCAAGAAAACAAATTATGATTTCCCTGCTCAATCAATACGAAACATGTACAACAACATGTAAAGAAAAATTGACTAATGATGCATAAAATACAATGGATTGGCAGTCAGGTATGTCGAGCCCATTGAACGAAATGAGGACAATGTTTGTAATTACAGTGTTAATCTAACTTGTATGAATGTTCATTTTAAAGGCAATTTTTGCAATAATATAATAAACACTAATAGTCAACTTCAAAACAACCTTAGCACAACCCAATATGTACGTTTTTGTTTTTATTATTAGTATTTTGTTTGTGTGAGATGGTTTTCATTGGAGTATTTTAATTTAAATTAAATCAATATTTTTTTAATCCTGGACTTGTTTAATAAAGATTTGCTTTTTTGAAGCCGCCTGAAAAATTAAAAGCATCCAGGACTAAATATTCTTTAATTTGCGAATATTTAAGCAAAAATGTGAAAGTATTTTGTTTAAAAAATTACCGTGTTATTTTACAGCAACGTTCGTATTTTTGAATGTACTTGATCTAAGATTTCTAAGTCACGTCGACGTTTAAGGCATTTTACAACTCGTCTAAAAAGCCTTTATCAATAAGGGATTTTGTTAAATATTAGGACTTTGTAACATATTTAGCTATATCTCCCGTTGATGTTCACATGATAACTACCATCAACACATTTGCTGGTCAGATAAAGTACTTTTTCACGTGCTATCTGATTTCAAAAAATTTGTTACCAGAATTTGTTTCTATTTTTTTTCAAAATAACCATAAAATACATTTAGATAACCAATATTAGAAGGCAATCATGTAATAAATCAATCATACTTAAACACATTTTTCGTCCTCAAAATAATCTAAGCAAGAAAGAAAACGAGACATGCTTATAGTAAGTGTTGACGTAGTCTGGAAAGGGTTCTTATCATGAAAAATGAAAACCGCTTACCGCGTATGGTTCAGCTTATGCTCATTTTGTAGATCAAGAAGGTCACTTTTTGAAATCAATCATTATTTCCTCGAGATGTTCAGCGTTTCGAAATATGACAGTTTTGTTTTAAATTTTGAAAGGGCGATTTTCCATACTAAAATTTGACCTCAATTAGAACAGAAGTGTACTTTAGGAACAATCGATTGTTGTCTACTCGAAATCCTTCGGGTGATGTCGTCTGCAGTTAAGGCGGGAAAAAGTCTCGAGGTTTGTCCGAATACCATTGAACGTCACGAAAGCAGACGAGCATTTGTAAACATCGTAAGGTCCCTTTAGAAATAAAAATGGCTGACTTATTATGTATAGTTCACGTAGCAAAAGTCAAGGACGATTTGTAAACAATTAGGCACATTATAAAACATAGAAATGTTATCGTATCTACATTTTTTCTACTGATATTTAGTATAATTATATATTTAATGTCAGATATGAAGGTAAAAACAAAATACCGAACTCCAAGAAAACTGTCAAAAAAGATATAGCAAAATTTATGTATATAGCAAAATTCGTTAATTAATCTATTGCAAACGGTGCGTAATTCTTAAAATTCGTTAACATTTAATGCCGCCATCTTTGTTTACACTGATTATCCTAAAACGTGGTTTGGTCAACGTCATTTATCCAAAAATAAATAATTCTGGGACCATACTAAAAGGTAGCCCAGTGCTCGGGGTAGCAGAAAGGGGAGACCCTTCGTTTAGGGTTGTTAGTGGGTGTATTATTGATCATAAAACTCTATTGAAAACCTCTACGAAGTTATCTCGACGAATCAAATAAGCGCATTTCTAAATATGAAATCATATTAAAATCATTTACTCGTTATGTGTTTTCGATGGCTGCTTTATTTTTCAGTTCTGACTGTCATGTGCATTGCTACTTCCGTGTTTCCAAACCCAAACCTGCCGCGTTCGATATATGTAGTACTACTTTAAATAATGCTAAATTATTAATATTCTTTAGTCACATTTCATTTTCCACCATTTTTCTTACGTCCTTTGACGGTTGATAACAGATTTCATCAATTCTCATAATAATCACTCTAAACTTAATTTAAATAACGTCTGTACTTCCCGGTAGCCATTTCATTGTTTTGATAAAAGCGTCATCATGTAACTTTAAGGTTATAATTGGAATTAGAGGGTCAAAAGTTGAGGTATATTTATTTAAAAAAATCACAAGTGGTTTATCAGTCCCAATGCCCATTAACATAAGAGACTCTTAATGTTATTTTTGTGTAATTCGCCTGGTTGACTAAATATGTTTGTAGACAATAGCCCTTTTTTATTTTTTTACCAAGTTTTTCACACTCACTTTAGACGTACAAAATGCAGACAGTGTTATCCCATCGAATGATAAATGCTTTTGAAGTGTAAAAGTCCCTATTATAAGGTTCATAAGTAACTTCAATGAAGATCTCTCTCTAATGTTCAATTAATTATGTATTAAAAAGATTCAAATTGTTATCCACTACGTCATCACATTATTCATCAAAAACATCTTACGTTTATTTCTAACGCACTGCTCTGTTCAATCAACTTTTTATGATACTATAAATGGTAGAGTCTTCAAAACTTTGCGAAAACATTACCATTGATAATTATTGAAATCAGTATTAACTATTATTATTGTTTATATACTAAAAATATTAGTTCACTGACAAAAATTAAACTTTCGTAAACACATTAGCCCCGCATATATCGTTAGCATTATGTTTACGAGAGATCTACAAACATAATTAAAGGTCATTCTAAATTTTGTGATATACGACAGTTAAAGGTTAGCAAAAGTGACAGTATTAGTAGAGATTAAATGAGTCCATTGTATACAATCAGATATAATATAATATAACAAAATCAGTATTTCAGACATAATCTCAGAGACTTAAATTTAAATGTAGTTGAATGAATGAATAAATCTTTATAACAAAGTAGCGCATTAGCAAAATTAAAATAGATTAAACATTTGGCCAACATAAAGAGATGCGAGCAAGAGACAAAAACAATGTTTGCAATTAGAGGAATAGATTTGGCAGAGGGGTCTAGACCACTGGACATAGTATAGGCGAATAGGTGCCACAGTGTCACAACGGTGTTGGTTCGAATCTCGCTGAGGGTAAGCAAAAATTAAATAGTGTTAAAAAATCTAATCTAACAGTGTTGGTTTTAATTTGTATATATTTTATGCAACGATTAAAACGCGCACCTTAATAATTTTAATAACATCTTGTTGGAATATTTTAGCAAAGCGAAGTCACAGATCGTACGCCGGTGGCGGATGGTATAGGCAATGTATAAAAGTTTGAAGTTCAGTTTGAGTGAGAAAATCCAAGATCAATATTTTATGACTGGTTGATGTAATTTTTGTATATTGACAGGCAATAACTAAGGCCATTTGTCAGTCTGTGTCTTAAAGTTTGACAAAAAACCGTCATTTGTATCGTTGCATAATCTTATAGACTTGTATATTTTGTATACTTAATAAGTTTACTGGTTGGTAGCTTTTTTAGACCCTTTATATAATATTTTGAAATACCTGTATTGTATATTTTCATGATCACAATGGACTCATATTATTCCATCTCCCAATGACGAACATCTTAAGTATTTAGAGTCAAACGCAACTGATGAGTCTTGAATAGACGAAACGCGAGTCTGGCGTAATGAATTTGTCACCTTGATAATTTTGATAACATCTTGTTGGAATATTTCATCAAAGCCTAGTGACAGCTCGTCCACCGGTGGCAGGTGGTAAAGGCAATGTATGGAAGTTTGAAGTATAGTTGGAGTGAGAAAATTCAAGATCAATAATTTATGACTGACTGGTTTACGTCATTTATTTATATAGACACTCAATGACTAAGGCCATACGTTCGTCAGCCTGTGTCTAAAGTTTTGACAAAACACCGTCATTTGTATCGTTGCAAAATTTCTTGTATATTATTTTTTGTTTATGCTGTATCGTCATGTTTGTCGATCCGATACTTAAAAGTGTACTGGTTGGTATTTTCCTTTACACCCTAGCTGTATACAGGATACTATTGTAACAATCAAATTAAATATGTAACTTTTCTGTTGCACTACTGATAGCGTTAAAGTTTACCGGAAAAATGATTTTATACATGTTGATATACTAGTCACATAAAATGTGCGATTCAGTCTACTTTTAACACAAGTATATTACATTATCGAACATTGTTTTCGGGTTCTGCAATTACTAAACGTAAATGCAAATTTTAATAGAGCTTTTGAAATTTAAAAATAGAATCACTAATCACCCACATCAGAAAACAGATTAGCCCACGACATATAACCTGTTAATTTAATAATTTCAAGCAAGTATTAGATTTTGTACGAAACTTAACAGACTGGCACCTGTTTCTATCCATCTGACAAGTGAAACTTGCTCTATTTGTGACGTCATTTTGTAATCTTTACAAAACATTCTTATTCGACTTCAATATTGTTGTGCCGATCAGATATGTTTTAGCGAAGACATGGTATTTTGAGAAAGTAAGGGTGTCAGTATTAGTGATCTTAAGGTAAGTTCAGTATTCTTAAAAATGTTATTATGGTCACCTATGTAAATCTATTTAGTAGGGGTTAACCATAAGTAATTTAAGATAAAACAGCTATTAAATAACTCTAGGCAGAATAAAAATAGCGTCTATTGTAGAACAATATCGCCATGTAGATGTTGACCTCACCTACTTTAAGCAGATATGGATGTCCTATATATTATCAATGAAGATTCATATGTAACCTGTATATTATTTAAATCTAGAAATTAACCTGACAATTCTTCCTTTTTATTTAGCTTTTCTTTCCTTAAAGGAAATCTCCAACCAACACATCTGCAAAAATAATTAATTAAAAAGTTTTAAGGGACTATCTTATATAACGAGTTGTCTAACACATATGCACCAAGAATCATTTCAAAATATTAATGAGCTGAATAATTTTGAAAGGAAAATACTTTTTCTAGCTCATACAGTTTTCAAGATGTTGAGGAAAAATGACAAAAATACACTATTTTGACAATTAAGTGTAAATAACTCTTCAAATTCATCGTCACACAACTTCAACAAATATTTGATAATCTTGTAGTGGTTTTCATGATGAAGAAGAATGTTAACTTCAGATTTCCAAAAACTATATTGGCTCCCATTTTTTCTATTTTTAGCCAAGGTAGCAAAGTTGGTTGGTCAGCTGTCATGATTTGCGCAATTTTGGTAGAGGACATCCTGAAGATAATATGTGCAATGTTCAAAGCAGTACTTTCATTGTTTAAAAAAAATCTTGACTCTGAAGTTATTTTTTGGAGCTCTCATAGAGTTGAGAAATTAATCAATTATTACTTTTTCTCTACTTCTTATAAGTTTAAAGATTTTGAGCAAAAAATGGCAAAAACCGTCAATTTTGACGATTAATTGGGAAAAACGTCTACAAGGAGTCGTCGTACAACTTCGACTAAATAAAGAGTTTTGTATAGATTTTGCTGAAGAGAGTATATCTCTCTTTGGTTTTCGTGAATCTGTTATACTTTTTGGACTTTAATGCAAAAACTTATTTTGAACCCCTTTCTATTTTAGCCGAGTCGGCCATGCTTTGTAAAAAAAATTGTAGAGAATTTTACTGATGATGAGTGCAAAATTTCAAAGCAATCTTACAAAACTGTGTAATCTCATAAAAGTGCGTTTGTTTTGAAAACATTTAAATCAGCGTTGTGATGGAATGTTCACAGCATCACAACTTCGTCTAAGCGGTTACATTTTTATATAATTTCAATGAGGTTGCTTGTTCAAACTTAACTGTTGGTAGGTTGTATACGACTTCACCTTTCATTGACAAGGAGTACCAGTTTCCCTGCCAACGGTATGGGGTTTTCACGGCTTCGTCCACATGAAGTACTGTACGCCTGGATATAAAATGATGTTAAACTGCATTCAAGGAAACAATAACAAATCTAAATAACAACATTGCGCCGTTACTATATATAAATTTACACGTTTACAATTTTTTGTAAAGGTAAATATTGGAATATTTTTAAAGTATTTTTTCGGAATTACTACAAAGCTTTTTACTTTTTCGTACTATAAATTATATCTTGTACGTTTTGAATCGTTGTACTAATATCTGGCAGTCTAGTATTATGTTTTCGTAAATTTCCTGACTAACCACGCTGTGAATAATACAAGTTATCTCCCATACAGTGGTATCGTTTTTTGTTGACATTTTCTGACTTTGATATTCATCTTTCTGACTTGTGCACCATTCAATTAAACTGTTTTATTGTACTTTTGTATTGAGCGTGGAGATGCAAAATAGAAAACTTTTATCAAAACAATTATGATTTGAAAACTAATTTATCTCCGAAACTTAGACGTCACAAATCATTTTATAATTGCTACATTTGTAAAGCGGGAAAAAATGTGAAGGTAAATTCTGTGTCATGTACTTTTAGAAACATGTAAATCGTTGATTTAGCTCTTTTTTATCTGAGTGTTTGTGATAAGACTCTTGCCGCTATACTTTTGAAGAACAAATACGTAGACGAACAGAATTGCTAAGAATGTCAATAGGCCTTTGAATATAACTACGAAGTCTTGATCGTACTGAAAACTGTCGAATAACATGAATGCTAGTTTTGATATGACAGACGGGCAATCTGTTGTTACTGTAATAAGTTAAGTATGTGCCGATCGGAAATAAGCCAAGTTTCGGAACGCCACAATTTCTGGTACATAAATCACGCATTCATAAATCGGAGACGTCAGATTTTAACAAATAAAAATATATAATACCATACATGCACACAAAAGTAATTTCGGAGAAAATGTTTCTATACTTCAGAAAGTTTCACAAAAACTGGATGGTCAAATCTAAACTTTTCTAGACAAAATAAATGATTAGAAACGATATTATAAAATAGGGATGAATGATTTCTGGTCGAACATGCTTTGATACCAGTAAAACAAAAGATGGAGTAACTTCAGAATTGTACTACCCATAAAAGAGATCAGAATGATATTTACCAAACATGTTTATCTTGTTTATATTTGACAAAAATAGACATAAACAAAGTCTAGTTAATAAGCATGGAGTTGATGCGATTGAGGGCTATAAAGTTTTGAACACATTACAGAGTATAATCCTAATAATATAAATTTTACGATAAGACTAACATAAGTACCATTTAAACAACGATGACGTCAATTAACGATTTGAACTTTAATGTATTAAACATTATTTAAACTAAAAACGGAAAAGGCTATTATAATGTAGTTTATTTGACGATTTTGTTTATCTTGGTGGAGCTACTACGAGGTCCCATTACTCGTAATTTAGCACACAAACATATTATTCGCTATTAAGTTTCTTTCGTGGTTGAAAAAAAGCCTTTTGCTTTTTCGACATTTAATTGATATTTCTAAAATGACAAGTTCAGTTTTCTTAGAACATTAAAACTTGTGTACCGGATAGTGCAATAAATAAAACTAAAAAAACGGAATCAATTAGGAAATAATACACTTCCACATTTTGATTTTGTCAACTTGCATGATTACAAATGAAGTGTTAAAAATTAAGTGGGCACTGTTAAAATGGCGGAGAGAGAAAAAATTAATTAATTTAACCATGAAAGCAGTTTAATAGCAAAAAATATGTGTGCGAATCACAACAGAGCTTCGCCATCACGCGAAATATGGCCTCTTTGTAGCACCGGTGATTTAAAGAAAGGCTTAAATAAGCAGCAACTGTGAAGAGCTAGCCGAGAATGTGTTTTTGGTTGCTTGTTAGTAGATTTATAAATGGTTATGTGGTTGCACAACACTTACATATTGTAATATGCTAGGTTTCAAAGTACATCAAGATTCATGTATGTGATTTTTAAGCAACTGTGTACATTATATTTAAATCACCGTTGTCAATATATTTTTTATGTTATTTGTATGTTATTCTAACTATATTTTAAATACAAACATACCGAATATAAAGAATTCGATGCCTTTATCGTAAGAATGATTGTATGTGCACGTCTGTCGTAGTTGTAAATTAAGTTTATACCCTTGGGTATCTGACTGTTTTTTTGAAAAGCGATTTTTTATCAAATGGTTACGCTCAAGCAGAACAACATTATAAAACTTCATAAGCTGTTAATGAACCATTCGCATTATATTCAGGTGTTATGGCTGTTTCGTACATTGTGATCCGATATCGATGTAAATCAACCCCTTAATTCTGAGTTTAATTTAGTAATGTGTTTCAATCGTTTGAATGCAGTTCACTCTAATAAAGAGTACATCATTACTGTGAATAAATAAGACTACTCGTTCGGTTCGGAATTTTTAAACGATAATCAGACTTATTCCATATTTGAAAGATGGCACTTTAAGTAACATTTCTTAAGCTTACGTCTTACAAGAAATGGATTATCTTGATGTATTAGGTTGTAACAGAGCATTTTATATTTACATCGACAAAGAGCTATTTGATAATATTCTGTACATTAGTATATGTATTTATAAAATCTATGTCAACTTAATTTCAAAAGGTTTCAGCGTATAACTAACTAAGTTGGTGACGCAAATAAATCTTTTAAATGTTTAATTTGCAACAACCTCCATCCGATATTTACTTGTGTTTGTATTGTTTTTTTTAGTCTTTTCTCTCATTAAATTAATATACTTAAATAATAACTGTTCTTTATCGTATAGCTTTATTTTTTAAACTTCTGTTCAGAATAACTAAAGATGGCATTTGTTCGAGTATTTGATGGTACATAAAAGTGCGGTTGGGATAACATAAGCACAAGATGTTAAAAACTGTCAACGATCCAATCATTGTCATAACAAATTTAGATTGATTGAATCATTGTTTATGAGTTTGTTGTTTTATCGGTCACAGTAAACCATGTCAAGGATTGCTTTTTTAAACAAATAAATCAATGTTTTAAATTGATTGCTCTCATTACATTTGAGAGAGTTAATAAGAATAAATTGTACGAGAAACTAACAAAGTAAAAGTAACGATCACACTTCAAATGCGAAACTACAGAAATGTGTATATTGGCAGTTTTTGCCAATTAATTTATCTCAGTAACATATAAAACACTTTATTGACATGTACGACTTCAGTAAAGATCTTTTAATGTTAAATATAAGAGGCTACTGTAATTTCTGGATAGGTCGAGTTTTTACAATTGAGGACCTGACAGACAACTGCATATGTTAACTTGGACATACGTGTAGATGCATTAAAAATTTTGCATTAAAAATAATTTCTTTTAAAATGTAAAATTGTTGTAAATAAATTATAATATGAACTAAACAGAAATCAAATTGTTCTCGAACACAATCCATTAAGATATGCTTGATGGTAAATAGACAGTTGATTGGCACACACTCGGGTTTTCGTTCATTGATAACAAATACAATTATAGGTCGTCCTGGTGTGCCCAAGACAACATCTGGTTAAAACCACTTGATCTCTACGACCTCTATAATATTTTAAATTTTGTGGGTGCAGAAGTGGTTGGATATAATGAAGTTTATCACAAATTTCGAGATCACAACCACGCTGCCTTAAACTACAACAATAAGTGCAAGAAGAATAGCTTGTGTCTCTGCACTAAATGCAGACAAAGCTGAAGGAAGACGGTGAGCTTCAACACGTTCTCCAAAGACAGCGGCCGAAGAAACTTTATCACCGTCCTTCGATCCGTCTGTATAAATTGCAAAATAGTCATGATCGCAAGATTTAATCTGGGACGAATATTGTTGTATTTAAAGTGGGATGGGGTCGGACTTTTTAAAATTGTCATAGATAATAAATATATTTAGATTTAGGATTTAACCAAGGCGGATTTTGGGTCATTTCAATATGGTGGAGATTTCAAACACCTTTATACCAGAATAGTCCAAATGGGGTTTTATTCTTATGGCAAATGGTTGAGTGGTTTTTTTGGATTTTTTTAAAATGTTTTCGTATAGAGGTTCGAAAACACAGTTGTGGGCAGAATTGGTTTAGCGATTTTAATTTAGTTGCATATTGCAGAGCGGGTTTATTCTCCTTTAATAGGTGTTATTCTAAACGCTCCAAGACATAGTCGCAATTCTTGATGGTGAACTGTATCGAAGACTTTGACATACGACTTGGAATCGGAACTGTAAATAAAGCAACCACGAACAGACTTAGATCGGATCTATATAAATTTAGTAAAACGTCGAGATAGCACCCCAGTCAGTGCTTAATATACTTTTAAAATATCTAAAAACTAATGCATTCAGACAATATAATTTTTTTTTAAGAAAGGTGAGTTTGGAATCAAAAGTTAAAACAAGAAAAGTAGCTTCTTCCACAATTTTAATATGATTATGATATAATGTAAGTTCGGAATCTTAATGCACTTTTTTTCTTTTGCCAACAGTTTTGGAGGTGGACAATTTCAAACCCATTTATCCATTACACTTATTTCTATTTTATTTACACTGTAGTTGAGGAAATGACTTGAGCAAGACTATTAATTTAAAAGCTGAATAAAATAACAAAAAGGATGATTTCTTGGTTGAACGCCCATTTCATGTTAAAAGGGCAATATTCCCATATTGTGTTCTAAGCTTTTTCTATATCGAAAAAGATCGACACAACATGTTCATTTTTGTCAAATGCGTTTCTGATATATGTTACAAAACGCGCCAAATATTCCATGGTGCTTTGCACTTGTCTGATTAAACACTGGATATTTGAAAAAAACGTCGTTCAATTCCAAAAACCAGACAAGGCAATCAATGATAATCTTTTCCATGGATTTAAAAAGACTACTTATGAGTGCTAAAGGACTTTAGTTATATAGACGCTTCAGAGAGTTTTTTCCATTATTTTGGAATAGGCACAGTGGAAATTTTCCAAATAATTGGTAAATCACTTGTTTCCCAAATAAAAAGACATTCGAGAGAGGATAGTGGCAGATGTTTAAGAGGTTAATAATGAATTTCATTGGGTTACATGCTGTATCGTGAAGTCATACAAGCTAATATTATTCATCATTTGATTATCATTTATAGCCATTGATTTATACCTACCTCGTCACATTTATAATGATAATTTTATTTTCTTAGCAAAGAATTTTAATAGTTTAGTCTTTACTCGCTGAATAGGGTATGTTAATTTTAAGACGGTTTCTGCAAGCTGAGTAAGTTGTAGGACTATTCTCCAGTGCCCTGGGTCCCACGCAGGGTGACTCCAACAGAATACTGTTCTAATTGTTACCTACAAATTTGTTTGCAAATGTCGTTACGGGTCAATTATCAGAAAATCGTTTTTGACCCACTAAATATGTCATTTTCTTTTTATGAAAAAAATATCTGTTCCTGACACTCTATACCAATAAGCGTAGATCTATAATTTGGACTCTATTTTTTGTGTTTGGTTTATGTAACGATGGCATTCGAAGAAATAATGGAAGGCATTTCTACTGGGGCTTCACATTAAGGGTAATTGATTACGTTTACTCTATATAAGTCATAATTCAAAAAATCGCAGTTGTGTAAGAATAATATTTTACTTTCTTGGCTCATATGAAATGTAGTTTCGGAATTAATATATCGTTGGAATATAACATTTTACGATCAGTTTAAATTTGGATGCTGAATTTGATAGTCTCAATTCAAGTCCATGAAGTTTCAAATGCCTTACAATTAATAGTATGTATGTTCATAGTTAGGAATGGTCCACAATATAAAATTTCGTAGAGGTATGTAGTTGTACTTTGGATTTTGAAAGGCATTAAACATATATCATGTTTCTGTTCATTTTAAATATTATAAAACATATTTAATTTGCGTTTTCCCCGTATATTTAGTTATTACAACCTAGCTCACTGAAGACTTTACTTGTGCTAGCAAAGACTGGGAGTCCTGTAACATTTTTTGCAGCCTCTAGTTGCATTTGTTCCAGCTTCGATGCGTTAAGATTGAATGTAATCACAAAATGCAGAAAATATCGCTTTTCCTCATTTCTCGACGCACTTGGTTTGTAAACCAATGATCTAAGTATACCTTATGGAATTTTGGTGATAAAACGTCTTCACCATTTGGATTTTAAATAGTTTTGGGATTTGAGTCTTTATTTGACGAAACGCGAGTCTGGCGTAGTAAATTCTATAAACCTTAGTATCTTTGATGACATTTTATTTATCTTTTGTTATTATAAAATTGTGCTCATATTGTTTATCAATTTTGTACACTCATGACGGAGACACCTGGATGAAGCCTCAGTCATAAGAATACTTTGTTATCTGCTTAAAAAATGTGTGTGTAAAATTAAATGCATTATGCCTTTGATGTCTTTTTTAACAAATAATTTTCAATAAATACTGAATTTCTAAGTAGGTACAGTTTTTGACTGAAAGCTTTGTACTTGTAGTAAGAAAATCAAACCCATACAGTATCATGTTAGTATGTTTAGTTATTACAACCTAGCTCACTGAAGACTTTACTTGTGCTAGCAAAGACTGGGAGTCCTGTAACAGTTTTTGCAGCCTCTAGTTGCATTTGTTCCAGCTTCGATGCGTTAAGATTGAATGTAATCACAAAATGCAGAAAATATCGCTTTTCCTCATTTCTCGACGCACTTGGTTTGTAAACCAATGATCTAAGTATACCTTATGGAATTTTGGTGATAAAACGTCTTCACCATTTGGATTTTAAATAGTTTTGGGGTTTGAGTCTTTATTTGACGAAACGCGAGTCTGGCGTAGTAAATTCTATAAACCTTGGTATCTTTGATGACATTTTATTTATCTTTTGTTATTATAAAATTGTGCTCATATTGTTTATCAATTTTGTACACTCATGACGGAGACACCTGGATGAAGCCTCAGTCATAAGAATACTTTGTTATCTGCTTAAAAAATGTGTGTGTAAAATTAAATGCATTATGCCTTTGATGTCTTTTTTAACAAATAATTTTCAATAAATACTGAATTTCTAAGTAGGTACAGTTTTTGACTGAAAGCTTTGTACTTGTAGTAAGAAAATCAAACCCATACAGTATCATGTTAGTATGGACAATAAATGTTAACACTCAAAAATTTTAAGCACTTATCCTACTGTTGATCTCAAAATGATATTTTCTCAATATTTTATCTTAACTTGCTATATGACAAAATCTTCAATATAAAAAATAAATTTGTGTTACTGTATCAGTGGGTTAAAACGATGGATTATTCTTCTGATACAACAAACATTTGGTGTTCTTATCATGAATGAACTGCATCATATTATTTATTTATAAATTATTAGTTTTATTATATGAATGATGTAACAACCCATTTCATTGGATAATTTACAGACTGTAATTTTATGCTACATTTCATGTTTTGAAAAAAATTAAAAGATTCCGCCTTGCTGCATCAACAAAAGAGATGTATCTAATCTACCGTTTGAGTCCAAAGTGTGATACAGCCGGTCTTTGACGGTGTCAAAGTCCAATCAGTTCGTGTTTAACCTACTTGTAAAACATTTCTGTTAAAGAATTTCTAATTTAATTAGTTTTGATATATACTGTTGTTTTACAATCCGGATTCGATATTAAATGTAAAAATTAAGTTGGTTTGGAATAATGAAATCTGTTTGCATGTTTGTTTGTTTGTTTGAATGGTGTTCAACAACTTTTTAGCTATATCATGGCGTTTAGTTTTTATTGGGGAGGAAGCCGGAGTACCCGGGGAGAACCCCAACCTGCGGTAGGAAAACTGGCAATCCTTGTGAATTAAGTTGAGTACAAATATGAAATATGGTCGTAACATTTGATTTGTGGTTGAAACACCATGCAGGCTACAAGTTTGCATCTCATCGGTTTACAAAATTGTAAAGATGATACACAGAGTTATCAAAGGAAGATTCAAGTAAAAGATTACAAAGACGTACCCTTAATAAACTGACGAACGCAACAATTGTCAAACACACAAAGCATTCAATACAGAAATAAGCAGGGTGGACCATTCTAAATGAAGGTATTAACTTACTACCAAACACCGAGGAAAAGGACAATCCCCATATCAAAGGTCACAAAGCCGGCAAATTACAGAACTAAAAACCAAACATATACAAAAACTACAGCGCTGGTCCTGACTTGGTACAGGCATTTCAAAAGCAATTGTGGGTTAAACCAGCTTTTATAGCATGCCGAACCTCCATTAATGAAGTATGTTAGTTTGTTAGTTGATTATAAACTGATTGGTACCATATACGACTGGTCAGTAATAGGTGTATCTGACAATCATCGTAGCATTTTCACTGTACGCTGAATAAAAAAAATAGGAAAACTATCTGTAACCAAATTTTAAACAAGAAAATATTGGTGTTCGGAAAGGGTGTTTATAACCTGCTTCAATTATGACACCAGTTTTCTAAGGGAAGGATTTCCAACACTACAGGATTGCCAGTTTCCTTGCTGATGGACAGTGTAGAGATTACACCAGCTTTCTCCCCAAGTAAAATTTAGACGCCATGATTTAGATAATAAAATACTTAAAGTGGCGTAAAACGCCTATTCAGACAAACAAAAGAAACATTAAAAATTATTCATCAAAATCTTATTTTTTATAAGTATTCACTCTACAGATTTATTATTCAACAGAAAAAAGATGGTCTATTTGGTGCAAATAATTATCTTAACTCTTAACTTGCTAGTAGAATCCATTGTTAAAGGTCGTGTCTGGAAAAAAGACTCTTTGGCCGATCTGTCACCAAAACGAAGGATTATAAGTACTCGAAAATCGACGCATCTACATTGTAGATGAGAGTGCAAGACTTACGTCAAACAAGAATTGACTAGCACGCTAAAAGTAATTCTTCTTACTTTGTACTGTGGTATCCGCTAATGCAAAATAGATGCCATTACATAACTGAAATATTTATTAATCAACATCAATTCAAATAAACAGAAAAAATGAACTCATGCATAAAAACAGGAACATGTTTTGAGAATGACATGTACTTTACACTAAAAAGTATCCATAAAACACGATATATTTACTGGTCATTACATCTTGTAGTAAAAACACCCTTCATTAAATTTTGAATCGTAGTAAAGTACTCAAACCAGACTACAAGTAAACAAATATACATCTTTCCGTCAGAAGAAAGCATACAACTTTAGAGCTCATAATAGTTTTTAAAGAATGATTCACCTGATATTAAAATTGAAACATTTTCATGAAGATACATATATTTTAATTGCTAATTTGCATTTTTGTTACTCGAAATCTGAAACAAGTACTATTAAAGACAAGAAGATATCAGAAGCTTTGTCCTTTAATTTTTACATATAGATATATTGTGTGTGTCTAATCAACTTTCAACTCTAAATTTGCCGTAGCGTCCGTTAATATATTCTTTGAACTAAAAATTAAAGAAAGCACAGAAACATCTTTATCATTTGTAGACACTTCCAATGTGAAACTAATGGTCATCTTAGCACAAGAATTTGCGACAAACGTTACGATTTTAGTTTCAAAATTATCTAAAAATTTCTCCTGTGCAGCAATACTCCAGCTTCTCGTGCATACCGTGTCTATATTTCTCAACTGATCAGGTATGGAAGAGCTTGCAGCAAGAAAACTGATTTTTGCAAACATCAGCTATTTCTTCCGGATAAACTTTTAAACCAAGGTTACAAGAAAATACGATTCGTCCGCGCCTTTAATAAGTTTAAATTTAGATAGAATCCTTTGTCGAAAAATAATCACGTTTGAAAATTTGGTTGCAGATAATTATCCCAATAGTTTAATTCATTGTACAGTGAATATGATTGGATACACTTATTAAGGGCTAGTGGTATATGATACCATTCGATTTTAATCAACTAGCCAACTTACGTTCTACAGTAATAAAAAAGGGAGGTTAGGCATGTCATAAAACCTAGTTTAACCCATAATTTCTTTTGCAATGCCTGTACCAAGTCATGATCATTGCTGTAGTTGCTATACTTTTTGGTTGTGGTTCTGGTGTTTGCCGGTTTCTAGGATTTTAATTTGTGTTCTGTGTTTTGCTTTTACATGTACCTTCATTAATAACACCATAATGACCCACAACAATACACTATGTAGCATCGTGTTAGGTTGGAATCAATCATCAATACGTAGTTGTGCAAAAAATATTCCAAATGAAAAACTGATTACGTAACAATTTTTCTTTTGTGAGGTAATTTAAGCATATACGCTTGTAACAATTTCAAAAGCACCTATTCTTAGATTGACTTACAAAGTTTTTATTTTACGTCAATGGAGTAATATTTCGGTTCTGTTCACAGTAAAGCAATTAAATTACAAATAAATCAACATCCGTAAAGGTCTTGACCAAAAGTAACACAATTTTAAACCACTTAAAAATATGTAGTATAGGGTAGGTAAGGGCAATTTCGCACTGACAATATAAAATCGTTGCTATAAAACAACCACGTAAATGATACAACGCTATTTACAGAGCAGCTATCTTGAAGCATGCGTTTTGTAGAACTTGGTACTCTCTCAATTTTAACTTAATCACCTTTGGCGATATGTCTTCATTAAAACCCTGAAATCCTTCACAACTACGTTATTAAGGAATGGGATCTTCACGAGATCG